>CM053591.1:98424936-98448482 GCA_028646515.1 Pseudochirops corinnae
TCCCTTAATGTAGAAGCTGCTAGATCCTGGGTTATCCTAATCGTGTTCTCACAATATTCAAATGGTTTCTTCCTGGCAGCTTGCAATACCTTCTCCTTGGTCTGGGGATTCTGGAACCTGGCTACAATATTTCTAGGAGTTTTCATTTGGGGATCTTTTTCAGGAGGTGATTGGTGAATTCTTTCAAGTTCTTTTTTGGCCTCTGGTTCTAGAATATCCGGCAATTTTCGTTGAGAATTTGTTGAAAGATGCTTTCTAAGTTCTGTTTTTGATGATGGCTTTCAGGTAGTCCAATAATTTTTAAGTTGTCTCTCCTGGATCTGTTGTCCAGGCCAGTGATTTTTTCAAGGAGATATTTCACATTGCCCTCTATTTTTTCATTTGTTTGGATCTGTTTGATAGTATCTTGATTTCTCATGAAGTCATTTGCTTCTATTTGCTCCACTAATTTTGACAGAATTATTCTCTTCAGAATGCTTTTGAGATTCTTTTTCCATCTGGCAAAGTCGACTTTTTAAGGCATTCTTCTCCACATTGGCTTTCTGGGTCTCTTTTGTCATTTGTGTTAATCTATTTTTTAGGGTGTTAATTTCTTCAGTCAGATTGCTGACTCTCTTTTCATGATTTTCTTGCAACATTCTTATTTCTCTTCCCAATTTTTCTCCCACTTCTCTCATTTGGTTTTCAAAATCCTTTTTCAGCTGATCTCTAGCTTTAAGGCAATCTTCATGTTTATTGGAAGCCCCTGGTGGGGGAGCTCTGGCTGTGCTGTCCTCATGCAGCTCTCTGCCTTGGTCCTTCTTTTCTTCAAAGAGGGAATCTAGGGTTTGGTTGCTGTTTTTACCCTGCTTCTTATGCTTATTCTTTTTCATGGTTGGTCAGTCCATGATTTTTTTGTTTTTTAATCTCTGTGGAGCTCTGCATCTGGAGGGAAAAGCTCTGTCCCAAATCGCTGATGTCCTCCCAGCTGCCAGAGTTCTTAGGAGGGTGCTGGGTCCTTCCACCACTTCTGGCTGACTAAATAAAAACGAACCACAAGACCAAAGCCCAGGACCATTATCTGGATCCAGGCTGCTTGATGCGAGAGCACTTGGCCTCTGAACGATTGCTTGGTCCCCCTGTTGTCTGCAGGCCAAGAGCACCGAAGCAACAATGTGGAGGCAGGTTCAGAATCTCTGCCTTTCACTTCCCAGCCCTGGAGGTGTTTTGGCCAGATCACTTTTCTCTCATGACCTCACAAGTCCCAGTGACCTAGTTCTGGTTCCTGCCGCAGCTGTAGCCAATTCACTCACCCCAAGCTCTAGCCGGGGCTCGACTCCTCTCATCCAGCCACCCCCGGAATACAGCCAAGGTTTCAGGCCATGCTGGTTTTATTTCACAGTGTTGATATGGTTCCTCGTAGCCGAGCTGACTTTAGTGGAAAGTATATTTGTGTGTGTTTTGGAGTTCTAGAATTAGTTTAGAGTCATATTTTATGGGTATTTTTACGTGGCTATGTTGAGCTGCGATATGTTGCTGCTCTTACGCCACCATCTAGGTTTTTACATGGGTCCCAGGCAGAATTTTTTTTAGGATATGGACAAAAGTTACACAGGATAAGAAGGTATAGATAGGATTTATAGATTGTAGCGACTTGCCACATTACTCTAATCACAGAATAATTGAGATATAAGAAGTTCTACTGTCATTAATGAATCACTTGTCATTCTTGGAAGTTTGTGCCATCGTATTATACCAACTTCACTTTCATCATATTATTTCACATTTACCAATCATCAAAGAGGATAATCTCTCTCATTTCCTTATGCCTTTAACACTTGGTTCTTCCTCCATTTTTTCCATATCCTAACATTACCTTTGGGTACTTCAATTGATATGTTCATATAACTCCACATTTTCTTAATTTCCAGCTTCCATTTTTACTCTACTTTTGCCAGAAACTGTCACAGAAACAATTTACACCTTATAGTTACCTAAGATTGTTAAGAATATGGGACTCTAAATAATTTCTCACTCTATTGAATCTCTTCCTTCTTGCTACAAATATATATTGTTTTATCCTAGAAAATGAAAATAAATTCCTTTAATTTTTCATACTTATGAGCTATAGCTCTACAGAGGAAAACGTGAAGAATGAAATAATCATCATAAAAAAATGTCAAGAGTTCTTTATTAGATTTCCTAGATTTCTTTCTCATCAAAATAATTTCATGATCATCTATCTCTTTGCCTAGTGTGATCAGATTCATGTGATTATTTCTCATAAAATATAATTAGCTTTCTGCTTTGAGCTATGGAGTCTATTGCTTAAAATTTTAAAGTATATCATGACTAAATATTTAATGTAATTTTTAGTTACTTGAAAATTCATGAATTGATATTATGACAAGAGATAGTCTGTTGTAAAGGAAAAAAATAAAACAACTTTAACTGATAAGACCTGAGTTTGCGTCTCAGCTTTGCTAGTAACTATTTTTTTGACCTTGGTGAAATCATTAGACCTTAAACTTCAGGAATTGATGTGTGTGTATAATGAGGGGATAGAAACAGGATGTTTTCTAAGGAAGAATTCAGCTGTATAAATCTATCTATTTGATTTCATCTTTATATATTCCCTTCTCTATTTGAATTCCTCCTTTACCTCTCAATGCAGGAAGGCATCATCGTTTCAATATTCATTTAATATTTTATCTTTAACCCTTTTACAAGGATTTTTTTACATTTATCAATATAATATGTTTTGGAATCTTACAACTAAATGTGTGTGTAAATATACATGAGCTATAAATACATAACACATATATGTGTGCATAAAGAGATATATATGTGTATTTAGACGTGTGTGTATAATTATATTTCTATAATCAGAGTCATTAGAAGATCATAGTATCTACTTGTAGATATTAAAAGTTATCAATCAATAAATATTTATTAAGGACCTACTATATTCCAGGTCATGAGGATATAGTGGCAAAAGGTCTTAGTCAAAAGACTTCACTTGACAAATGAAAGCCAAAGTGAAATGACTGTACAGGTTAAACAGAGAGCAAGAAGGAGAACTTAAACTCAATAGCAAATGATCTTTTTACCACACAGTCCTGCCTCAAATCAATCATTTATTGAGATCCTTACCTAAAGTTACTAAGGGATTGTTATTTCAAAACTTTGGATGGTGGTTCATGGACCCAAACAAAATGTCATCCATTTCTAATTCTGTGCCAGTTATGCAGCAATAACCAAATTCTCTCCTGCTCAATTAAGAGCTTTCAAATTTACCATCTTATGCCTTTCTTCCATTGTTTTCCTTTCAGATATAACCATAGAAACTTCTTAACAAATTTCTTGAATTTTCTGCTTATGTGAAAGTAAAACCTCTGCCTCTTTTGCTCTCTCTGTCTCTATTTCTATCTCTGTCTCTCTCTGCCTTTCTCTTTCTCTGTTTATTTGTCTTTCTCTCTTTACAACTGTAGAAGTGTAGTCCACAGAGTTATGTGTGAAATAATTTTGGTTTTGTTTATAATTGTCTGTTCTTCATTTCTTTGAAAGGTTTTTCTCCTAACGTTTTGGTCTTAAAAACTGTCTTTCTCTTTGAGGTCAGAGATTTAACAGTTTATGCTAAAGGCCAGCTCCAGGCTGAAAAGCTGAGTTTATATGTCACTTAATATTACCTGAGGATATATAACACTACTACCCTTCTCAGTGCTTCTCTCAAATATATATTCTTTCAGATGGAGGAATGAGCATCCTTCATAACTCTAATCAGGATTGCAATTCAGGCCACAGGGGTGAAAGGACCTTTTGTCACTAAAATAGAAACTGCCAGCTCCTGAGGCTGTTGGACTTCCAGGTGATTTGCTTGAGTCATCTACATTGTTGAGCCCAGATCAGGGGGTTGTTGCCAGATTTCTCACTCTGAAGTGAAAGGTTTCTTTTTACTCCTTTCTAAGAGAGTGGGTCAGATTTCTATACAATTTATAAATCATTCTTGATGGTGGCCATTTGAAAAGAATATTTTTTTGAAATAGAATCATTTTCTATGTATGTATGTATGTATGTATGCCCCCATAACAGTGACTACTTGAAAATGCTCCAAGAATTCAGGGATTCCACCTACAACTGTAGGATTTTCCCCGGAACATCTATTCTTCATAAAGCATTCCACTTGGGGTTACCCTAGAGCATCAACATTCTAATTCACTACACACATACATGCATATGCATAGAGACACATATGTGCACACATATACCACAAACATGAAAATGATAGTAAAATATTTTAGAGCTTTAAAAAAAACTTTCATTTCTTATTCTCTTATTTGACCCAGCTGGCTAGTGTGCCTCAGATATTCACTTAATTTTAACAGAAGAGAAATTTTGTTGTTGTTGTTTTTTAAATGAGATTTTATTTTGTTATTCTCCTCACAAGACAAGTTAGAGGCAATTTGTTGTGCATTAAGTATCTTCTTTTAAAAATTCTTAATCTATCTCAGTGTACAGGCATTAATTTGAAAACACAAAGCAATGTAATCAACACAGAGGAGACTGCTTAGATAGTGGATAAGACGGGAGAATTTCTCAGGAGTATAATGTTGTCTAATGAGATCCAAAAGTCATAAGGAGATGGCAATATAGCTAATTTGGAGCTGGGAAGAAGGGATCACTTTCTTAAAAAGGGAAAGTAGGAGAGTAAGTTTCTTTCAAAAGAAAAAAGAGAGGAAGCTTTATTCTGAAAAATTTCTTTTGAGATAAACATGCAAATAATGCAGATATTTGGAGTAGCTTGTTTATTGCTTGTAGATGGTTGTTATCACTTTTAATTCTTTGAATCAGATTAGGTATCAAATGTGGTAGAATATCAGTTCCTTGGCTTATTGGTGACAGAAAACACAGTTATACTGAGAGGTGCCCTATCAGGTTTGTGTTAGACTGACCATTTATTTGTTAGAGAACAAAATAGTCACATATAATTTATGCTGCCCTTTTGATTTTTTTTTCTGTTCTTTAGTCATTTTCTGATTTCTCTGGCTATTTTTCTATCTAAATTTCCATTGAGTAACGTTCTTTAGCTTATGAATAAAATATTAATACATTAACATAATAGAGGTATTTTATTATTTATTTAAACTAATTATACATGTACTGGAATGAAATACAGTACTTATACTGGGGATAATTATTCATTGCAGATGGTGTTGGGTACAACAGTAGAGGTGGAATGGAGGTTGAATTCAGCTTTAATTCTACACCAGACTTTTTGTAATTTTCACTATATATATATATATAATCTATGTGTGTGTATATGTGTGTGAATACATACATACATATATATGTACACACACATATGTAAGTTTTGGAATCTCATACTTAATGAACAACAGAAATGGAATGCAAGGGGAAATATCATATGTAAAAATATAATCATTTTAGGAAAGTAAAAAAGCAAAATGAATGCAAATGTCTACTGTTAAGTAAAATTCGCTAAATTAATAATATGGTATGATGATTTATGCCGTTTATCTTTTAAACTATATGTGCTCCAATGTTCAATTAGAGGATGTAGTATTAAAATGATAAGGGAATAGTTTGAGAAGTTGGATTAAATTTAAATTTAATTTAAATTCACTCAGTTAAATCAATTGTTGTAACCTTTCTCTAGACCAGCGCTTCTCAACCTTTGCGTTATGTTCAATTTGTAACAATGAAAATACATCCTGCCTATCAGATAGATTCATAACAGCAGCCAAATTACAATTATGAAGTAGCAACAAAAATAATTTTGTGGTTGGGGGTCACAACAATATGAAGAACTGCATTAAAGGGTCATGCCATTAGGAAGGTTGAGAACCACTGATCTAGACAATCCTAAAGCATCTAAATGAAAATCGAAAGTCTCATTACTTTTCTGTATTTTTGTAAACTGGAAACATTATTTGAAACTGAAAATTATTTGAATTTTAGCATACATTATGACAACATGTGTTTAAATTTTACCTACATAAGATTTCATTGTGTACATTTAATCACAGTTTACAAACACAGAGAGGGATTACAAGAAAAGTCAATACAAGAGGAGAAAAGACTAGCTACCAAATTTTTGTCATAACTTCCACAGTTTTAGAAGGAAAAGAAGAAACTGCGAGGGGGGGCAGATTACATTCAATTTATCTGACAAGAATAGTCAATTTTCAGGAGATTAATTCAAGCTATCAATAATCACATTTTTAAAAAATGCTTTAAATCACTACAGATTAGAGAAGTAAAAATAAAAACAACTCTGTGATGTCACTTCAGACCTCCCAGATTGGTTAACATGACACAAAAGGAAAATGATAAATATTGGAGGGAAGATAGGTAAAAATGAGAGTGATAATACACTATTGTTGCAGTGGTGAATTGGTTGAACTACTCTGAAAAACAGTTTGGTAGTAAATACCAAGGGCTATAAAATTATGTTCCCCCTTAAGCAAATAATACCTCTACTAAGTCTATATCTCAAGAGATAAAAAAAAAAAGAAAGCCCACCTATTGGTACAAGGATATTTATAGCAGCTTTTTGTTGTTGTTTTTGTGGCAAAAATTGGAAATTGTGGGCATGCCCATCAAACGAGAAGTGGCTAAAAAAGTTATGGCATGAGATTATTATTCCATATGACCAAGATGGAATACTATTGTGCTATAAGAAATAATTCATTTGTCTGAGTTCATATCTGGCCTCAGATAATTACCGGCTGTGTGATGTTAGGCAAATCACTTAACTCTGTTTACCTGTTATGTCATCTGAAAAATGAGCTGGAGAAGAAAATGGCAAACCACTCCAATGTTTTTGCCAAGATAACTCCATAATGTGGGTCATAAAGATTTGGACACCACTGAAATGACTAAGCTAACAACAACAACAACAACAACAAGAAAGCAAGAGCCAGATAGTTTTCAAGAAACATAGAAATTCTTATAAGAACTCATGGAAAATAAAGCGAGCAGAAGCTGGAGAACATTGTACAGAGTTATAGCAACATTATAAGTTAGAAGAGGAACTGTAAAAGATCTAGCTACTCTGATTAAGACAATGATCCAAGAGAATTCTGAAGGACTCAAGATGAAAAATGCAATCTACCTCAAGGAGAAAGAACTGATGAATTTTGAAAACAGAGTATACTATATTTCAAAAAAATTGTTTTTCTTTCTTTTTATTTTATTTGTGTTTTCTTTGGCAACATGGATAGAAGTTGTTTTTCATGACTTCATATGGATAAGTATTATCAAATTGTTTGCCATCTCAAGGAAGATAAAGGTAGGCAGGAAGAGAATCTGGAACTCAAAAAATTTATATGATTTAAAAAAATATATATGTAATTGGTAAATATTTAATAAAACTATAAAATTAATACATTTTATTTATATGCAATCTTGAATTATATTACATCATATTATATAACTATATTGAAAATATATATGGGAAAAAACTTCCTCTGGTTACTATAACTTATAGCTTTGTAAAGTAAGTTGGAAGGATAACTGATAATGAAGTTTTTGAAGCTATTCAGGACATTTCTAACTCCTCTACCCCCAGATGTTGGTATTTAGTTGAATAGAAAAGAAGTATTGTTTTTTTATTTGTTTGTTTGCTCCCTTACCATAGTGGAGAACATGATTAGTTCATGCTGTTTATCATCCTTTTGTTCGGCTTTCCTATACATCCATCCTAGTTTTATGTGGATATGTAGGAGTTCAGCAGACAGTAGAAGCATATGTTAGATGTCATAAATGCTCGTCTTTTCCTGAGCCCATCCAAAACTTATTTCAGCCCAGATTTCCACCTATGGAATGGGAAATCCCATGGGAATGCAGAACACAGAAAACATCTGTAACGGTTATGGGGATTTTAGATCTTCCCTGCCCCTTGGCAAGCAAACACATACTTAGCTCCTTGTTTCATTTGAGCCTTATACATGATCATCTCATCTTTGTTAAGAAACAGAACTTCGGAAACCCAGAGAGGGAGGGACTTGCCAAAGACAGGAACAGGATGGAGCTAATGACCAAATAAAAAGCTGAGCACAAGCTGAGAGAGAGCCAGAACTTCCAGGAGCAAACAGTGTGGAGGAAGAACAGTTAGTGTGAGTGAGAAAGGGGTCTTCTTGCTTAAGGGACCCTGTTTTGTTTTGAATGCCTGACAGAAGGAAGGTTTGGAAAGGCTTGGGAATATTGCTGTTTGCTACATTGGTGATGTGTACCAACTGTGTGGTCACTAAGACGAATTTGGTTTTCTGGGTTGGGGAGTTGGCTTTCTGGTATTTGAATAAATATTGATTCTATCCTCTATGTGGAGAGTCTAATATATTTTGATATTCACAACTATACCAGCATATTCATAGCTGCCATGGGCACTGTGAATTGGCATTATAATATCTCTCTCCAAACTGCTTCATAATGATTCCTTGTCCACTACTATTCTTGACTGTATCTTAAACTCCATCTCCATCCTTGCAAGAGAAAACCTAGAATCCTTACTCTTTATCAATGCCAGAGCTCCCACAACATGTAAAAAGATATGGGTGAGGGTGCTACAATGATCATTCCCTCCTGCAAGGTACATATTTAGCCTCTCACTATTTGGATGAGCACAGAGTCACCAAATTTAATCTGTCTAATATGAATGTAGGTCTTGGATTTTTGGTGCCGTTATACAATAAAGCTGACCAGGTTCATTGTGTACCTTCCCATTATACCTTCTAGATTCTTGGATACTGTCATATAGTCTGCCAATATATCTTTTAATTCTGGTCATTTTTATTCTATCATCTCTTGCATCCTATAAACCATTCAGATTTTTCGTATAGTGTGCATGGCAGAGAATTTGGAAGTCATTTTTTAGATGAAAGTCAAAAATTGTTTTTACATGCAATGGGAGAAAATAAAATATTAAAATCAATATTAAAAAGGAATATTGTATCATTAGTACCTTCCCAAAACCGCAGTTAGGATTGCACCTATATTTAAATTTAAAAAGATACTGAGAGGCAAAAATAATGGGTCAAATTGAGGAAAATATCTTTTATTAGGGATGAATGAGAAGTTATGTGCTTTGGCAAAAAAGAAAAAAAACTTCACAAATGCAGTATAAGAAGTAAGTAGCAAGAATATAGTTACAAGAAGGAAATGAACAGTATACGGTTCTTTAAGATTTGTTTTGTTTTCTTTTGTACTATAAACTTAATGGGCTCAAATAATTTGATGTGGGATACTCCTCTCAAAAAACAACAATAAAAAATAAAGAAAAGGAAATAAAATCTAGGTTAAAATTATAGAGGGAAAGTGATACAAAAAAATAGAAGAAATAATCTTAATATAATCAGTCCTTAAGAAATCACATTTGGAATACTAGATTCCATTCTGAGCACCACATTTTAGGGAGAATGTAGACATCTTAGGAGAGATTACAATGAAAGTGCCTAGGAAAGACAAAACAATGTCATATGAGGATTACTTGAATAAACAATAAGTATTTAGAATGGATAACAGGAATCTTGCAATTAACACAGCTGTTTTTGACCATTTAAAGTTCTATCAAGTATGAAAGGAGGAACATTTAATTATCCCAGAAATGAAAAGGAGGAGCAGTGAATGAAAATTGCAAAAGTAAATGAAAATTAGGCTTCATGTAGAACTGTTTTATGGAGGGAGGAATCTAACAACTAGAACTGTCCATAAGATGAATAGAAAATACTAATTATGGAACTGACATTTCTCCCCATTTCATCACAGTGATGTTATTTTTTTTCAAGAAGAGACTGGATAACTATCATTGTACATACTGCAAAATAAATTAAATGAACATAGAGGATGATCCGAGTCCTAATGTTGTCATTTGGTTGACAAAATTACTTTTTAATTTAAAAAAATATTTTTGAATAATGTAGATTTAATACTTTTTATTTAAGAAAGGATGCAGTCAAGAGGATGGAGGAAAGGCAAAGACTTTCCTGAACTCTCCTGTGCAAATACATACCAAATATCTTTAAAACATTGCCTAAAAATAAATTTGGGGTGAGGGGGAGTCAAGATGGTGGCACAGAAGCAGGAGAATTCCATGAGCTCTCTACATAACCACCTCAACTGCCTATGAAATATGACTCAAAGCAAATTTAAGGGCTGCAGAACCCACAAAATAAGAGACAAACAAAGCTCCCACTGAAGGTAGCCAAGCAGCCAGACAGGAAGAGTCCATTGCAGGGAAGCCAGGACAAGCCACAGCTGGAGCATTCAGGAGAGTGGATTACCAGCATCTGGGGCAGTTTCAAAATTACCAACCTATAAGAGGCAAGGAAAAAGTGAAAGGTCAGTGGAACTTGGCTAAATGTGGTGTAGAGGAGTGGGTCTGGCCCGTGCCCCCAAAGAGAGAAGTGGCGTCAGAGGTTGTGGCCATGCAGCTTCCTCCATGTGGCTGCTTCAGAGCTTGTGGCCTGCAGATTGCAGGGCAATCAAGCAACTATTCAGAGGCTAACTGCTCTTACCTTAACCTGACTGGATTGGGACCACAATCTTGGGTGGTGGTCCTGAGGTGCATGACAAGTGAGCCAAAGCTGGTTGGGGCTACAGAGATAGTGGCCTCCTAATAAGTCTGGCAGCTGTAAAAATCCCAACAATTTGGGACAAAGCTCTCCCTCCAAAAGCAGAATTCAACAGAGCCCAAAAGTCAAGTAATTGACTGGCAACATGAGCAGGAAAAGGAAGCAAGGCAATAACAGCAATCCAACTTTAGAATCTTTTTCTGGGGACAAAAAGGATCAAAGCAGGGAATGGGAGGAAGACAACAATGTCAGAACTGCTGCACCAAAAGCTTCCAAGAAAAATGTAACCTAGTTGCTGGCCATAGAGGTTTTTAAGAAGCATTTTGAAAACCAAATAAGAGAAGTGGAGGAAAAATTGGCAAAAGAAATGAGAATGATGCAAGAAAATCGTGAAAAGAAAGTCAACAACCTGATTGAAAAAAAAAACCTTTAAAAATAGACTAACTGAAATGGCAAAAGAGGCCCAAAAAGCCAATGAGGAGAAGATTGCCTTAAAAAGTGTAATTTGCCAGATCGAAAAAAAAAATCTCAAAAGCTCACTGAAGAGAATAATTCCTTCAGAATTAGATAGGAGCAAGTGGAAGCAAATGATTTTATGAGAAATCCAGATACTATTAAACAAATCGAAATAAATGAAAAAAATAAAAGGCAATGTGAAAAATCTCATGGAAAAAAAAACCCAAAAAAACCAATGACCTGGAAAATAGATCCAGGAAAGACAATTTAAAAATTATTGGAATACCTGAAAGCCATCACCAACAAAAGAACCTTGAAAGCATTTTTCAAGAAATTCTCAAGGAAAATTGCCCAGCTATTTTAGAACCAGACGACAAAATAGAACTTGAAAGAATTCAACAATCAGCTCTTGCAAAAGATTGCAAAAAGACAATTCCTAGGAATTTTATAGCCAGGTTCCAGAGTTCCCAGATCAAGGAGAAAATATTATAAGCTGCTATGAAGAAAAAATTTAAATACTGTGGAAACACAATAAGTGTAACACAGTATCTAGAAGCATCTACACTAAGGGATCGAAGGGCCTGAAATAAGATATTCTGGAGATCATGGGAGCTAGGATTAAAATCAAGAATCACCTACCCAGCAAAACTGAGTATAATGTTTCAGGGGAAAATATGTTTATTCAATGAGGTAGAGGACTTCCAAGCATTCTTGATGAGAAAACCAGAACTGAATAGAAAATTTGACATTCAAATACAAGAAGCATGAGAAAGTAAACTTGGAAAACAATTAATAAGGAACTTATAAAAGTTGAACTATGTACATGGCAACATGAAAAAAGTTATAATTATAACTTATGAGTCTTTTCTCAGTATGAGGATAGTTGAGGGGAATATAAATGTATATAAATATATGCATATGCATATGTCTATATAGGAGGATATATATGCTTATGAAAAATGTGAGTGTGTGTATATATTTGTACATGGATAGATGGCAGAGGATCAATTGAATAGAAAGGTGAATATTTTAAAAGGTGAATTTGAGAGGTGGGAAAGGAATAGAATGAGAGGAGACAGGAAGAGACAGAATGGGGCTAATCATCTCATATAGAAGAGGCAATGGATAACTGCTACAATGGAGGTGAAGAACAGGAAGGCAATAGGGAATGGGTCAACCTTATTCTCTTTGAATTTGGTTTTGGGAAGGAATGATATACCATCTAAATTGGATATCTTGCCCTACAGGAGAGTTGGGGGGAAGGGGATAATTTGGCGAATGATGGAGGGGAGGGCAGGTTGTGGGGGAGGGTTATGAGAAGCACACACTTTTTTAAAAGGACATGGACAAAGTAGGGAATAGAACAAGTGTGGGGCAGGATAGGAAGGAGGAAAATATAATCAGTATTTCACAATATGTCCATTGTGGAGATGTTCTTGTAATTACACATGTACGGCCTGTCTTGAATTGGTTGTCTTTCCAGTAGGGGTGGGTGATAAGGGAGAAGGGAAAAAAATCCAGAATTTAAAGTTATAAAATAAAATGTTTTATATATATATATATATGTGTGTGTGTGTGTGTGTGTGTGTGTGTGTGTGTGTGTGTGTATGTATATATATGTATACACATATATATGTATTACAATTATTATTATTTTCATACAATTGTTAATAAGATATACAGGCACTGGGGTAGGGAGATCCATCTTTCACTACTGACAGGTCAAAGGGGTGATGAGTGAGGATATAGAAGATAGCAGATTGCGGGAGGGAATATACAGTGGGATTGCTGTTTTGGGGTGGTGGCTTGGGGAAAGATGGGGAAAACATTTAAGACTCAAAATCTTGTGGAAATGAATGTTGTAAACTAAATAATAAAAAGAATAAAATAAAACTCAAAAAAAACTTTAAAAATGCAGAATTATAGAAAAAAATGAATTCTGGAGTGGCAGAACCCACAAAACAACAGATTGAAACAATTATGTAATCCAAGACAATTTAGAAGTTCAGCCAGAAAAGTCTGTCACACTGGAGTGAGAGTGGAATACAGTCCACTGAAAACCCCATCAACACAGGCTGCGCCCAGGAAACAAGGAGTAGGCCTTGTGAGTGACTGAATCTGTAACAGACTGCTGTTGCTAGACCTTTCAGTCCACAGCAGGTAAGGATGTTGAATAAAGGAGATAATAGGGATCTCTTTATTAGCACTGGGAGCACAAATCTGTTGTTTTGCACATGGGCGTATCTTGGTTGCAGTCCTGGCTGGCAGACTCAGTGTGGGAAGGAACAGCTGCTCACCAGAGCTTGGAGCTACAGTGGAGAGGGGAACCTCCTCACAGCTCCAGGGAAAAAAAGAGTCCTTGTTTCTCATAGACCATAACACAGGACCAAAGAGTAGAGAACACACTCCTTCTTAGATCATAACACCTTGGAAGACATGGAAACTTAGATTCCATAGAAATGTATCTGAAAACAGCTGCACAAAATCCTGGAAGATTGGGACAGTGTCTCCTCCACCCTGGAAGCAAAGACTTACTTTAGCATAGAGCTAAAAGTCAGATAATAATTGGAGAAATGAAGGAACATTGGAAAAAAAAGTCTGAAAATACAAAGTCAGAAAAGTTAGAAGAAAGATCAAAATACATTCAGAAGAAGACAACAAAGTTAAAACTACTACATCCAAAGCCTCAAAGAAAAATGTGAATTAGTCTTAGGATGTGGAAGAGTTCAAAAAGCAGTTGGTAACTCATGTAAGAGAGGCAGAGGTAAAATTCCAAAGAGAAATGAGAATGATGCAAGAAAATAATGATAAAAAGAGTCAACACTTGTTAAATGAGGCACAAAAATACTGAAGAAAATAACACCTTAAAAAGAAACAGAATAGGCCAAATTATGAAAAAGTGTAACAAAAAAAGGTATAAACATCCAAGGAAAAGAAGAATGCCTTGAAAAGCAGAAATAGCTAAGTGTGAAAAGGTAGACAAAAATTCACTGTAGAACTCCATAAAAAGCAGAATTTATCAAATGAAAAAAGAGGTACAAAATTCATTGAAGAAAAGAAGTCCTTAAAAAGTAGAAGGGAGCAAATGGAGGCTAATGGTTTTTATAAGATATTGATAAACAATAAAATAAAACCAAAGGAATGAAATAAAAGTAGAAAACAAAAGGATATATCTCATTGGAAAACAACAGCCATGGAAAAGAGATCCAGGAGAAATAATTTAAAAAGTATTGAACAACCTGGAATCCAAGAAAAAAAAAAAAAGAACCTAGACACTATCGTTCAATATATTATCAAGGAAACTTGCCCTGATATCCTATAACCAGAGATTAAGGTAGAAATTGAAAGGATCCACCCATAACCTCCTGAAAGAGATCCCAAAATGGAAACTGCCAGGAATAATATAGCCAAATTTCAAAGTTCCCGGATCAAGAAGAAAATATCGTAAGAAGACAGAAAGAAACAATTCAAGTCTCATGGAGCCACAGTCAAAATAACAAAAGATTTATCAGCTTCTATATTAAAGTATTGCAGGACTTTTAATATGATATTCTGGGGGGCAAAGAATCTAAGATTACAACCAAGAATCTACACCCCAGAAAAAAAGAATAGTTTAATCCCTCAGGGGAAAAATGAATATTCAAAGAAATAGAGGATTTTCAAGCATTCCTGAGGAAAAGTCAAGAGCTGAATAGAAAATGCAGCTGTAAAATATATGCCTCAAAAGAATCATAGAAAGGTTAACAGTAAAGGTAAAATCATAAGTAACTTAATGGGATTAAATTGTTTATATCCCTACACGGAAAGAAAATACTTACAAGAACTTTCTCATTGTTGGTGTTGTCATTGTTGTTGTTGTTTGTCTCTCATTCTCAAAGAGGACCATGACATGAGGGAGCAAATGCCATGTCATAGAAGCAAATTGGATTGAAATGAAGGAAAACTGTACAAAGACATCTGTCTGTTTCTCCTCCAGAGTCATCTGTGTCCAATGGCAAAATATCAGTCAGGATCACTGGAGATAGCCCAGGATGTAGTAGCAGATCTTGGCTTTTGGAAGCTAAGGTCATTAATAGGTCTCAGTTTGATTGAGGCAACACTCTTTCAGTGATTAAAGCTAAGTAAGAAACGAGGCAAAGAATGGACTTTTTTACTTAGTTAAAAAAAATCAATGCAAGATGGGGAGACCCTTAGAGTTTCTGGCCAAAATAGAAACAATTGCTATTTACATTCATTCTGAGCCAATCAAGAACCAAACAATGAATAAGTGGAGTTTGATCTGAGACCAGTTGTTGGCCTATCAATGACAGCCAGAGTAATTTGGTTTTAAGGCATGTTCTTTAAGAAAGAAATCTAGTCTGCCAAACTGAAGATATCTTGCGAAGTTTCAGTGATCAAAATTTACAGTCCTTTTGGCAGAGAACATACAAGAAATGATATGATACTCTATGTGAACAGAGGGAAGGGAAAGAAGAAAAGAGAAAAAGAAGAAAAAGAGAAAGAAAAAAGAGAAGAAGGAAGGAAGAAAGGAAGGTAGAAAGAAAAGAAGGTAGGAAGAAAGGAAAGAAGGAAGGAAGAAAGGAAGGAGGGAGAGAGGGAGGGAAGGAAGGAAGAAAGGAAGGAAGGCAGGAAGGAAAGAAGGAGGGAGGCAGGGATGGAGGAAGGGAAAGAGAAAGAGAGAGATGGAGAGAGAGAGAGAGAGAGAGAGAGAGAGAAAGAGAGAGAGAGAGAGAGAGAGAGAGAGAGAGAGAGAGAGAGAGAGAGAGAGAGAGAGAGAGAGAGAGAGAGAGAGAGAGAGAATGTGTTGTCCAACTGGCCAGTTTCAGTATTTATAGAGCTGTTTTGTTGTTTGTCAGGACCATAATTTCAGGGAGGTAATATCATGCATGACATGCAAGTGAATATGATGGGATTATATATATATATATATATATATATGTATATGTATAATATTGTATATTATATATATTTTATATATATTATATTATATATTATATATTTTATATATATATATATATTAAATTAAATTAAGGGATGAGAAAGAAGAATGCACTGGGAAAAAGTAAAGGGAGAGCTAGAATGGTGGTAAATTATCTCTCATAAAAGAGGCAAGGAAATGTTTACAGTGGAGGGGAATATGAGAGAGATTGTGGGAAATGCTTACACCTTACTCTCATTAGAATTGGCTCAAAGAGTGAATAGCATGCAAAATAAATTGGGAATAGAAATCTACCTTGCAGTACTGAAAAATAGGAGGGGAAGGGGGTAAGAAATGAGAGATTGCTAATGGATGGGAGGGCAGTTTGGGGGAACCCAGAAGCAAAGCAAAAAGGGAAAAGGTGAAAGGAAAGAGAGAATAAAGAGGAGGAAAGGATCAAGGGAAATACAGTTAGCAATTATACCTGTGTTAAAAAAATGAAGCAAATTTATCTGATTAAGGGTTCATTTCTCAAATATATATAGAAATTAGTCAATTTTTTTAAAGAGTCATTACCAAATTGATAAATGATCAAAAGATATGAACAGTACTTTTTCATGTGGAGTAATCAAAACTACCTACAACCATTTGAAAACATATTCTAAAACACTATTCATTGGAGAAACTGAAACTGAAATAATTCGAAGGTACCACCTCACACTTAATAGATTGGCTAATAGGTCAGAAAATGAATGTAACAAATGTGGGAGGGGATGTGGAAAAAATTAGACACTGATGCATTGTTGGTGGAGTTCTGAACTGATTCAAACATTATTTGGAACAAATTGGAACTATGCACAAAGGCCTATAAAACCATGCATGTACACTGACCTAGCAGTACCACTACAAGCTCTATATCCCCAAAGATATCCTTTTTAAAAAAAAAAGGAAAAGGAAACATATGTACAAAAATATTTATAACATCTTTTTTTTTCCCTTTGGCAAAGAATTAGAAAGGGAAGGAATAATGAACAATTGGGGAATGGACGAACACATAGTAATATATAATTTTGATGAAATATGATTGTGCATTAAGGAATGATGAGTCACATCCTCTCAGAAAAACCTGAAACATTTACATGAGCTGAGTCAAAGTGAAATGAATAGAACCAGGAGAACATTATAAACAGTAACAGAGGGGCAGCTAGGTGGCACAGTGAACAGAGCACCAGCCAGGAGAACCTGAGTTCAAATCCATCCTCCAACACTTAACATTTACCAGCCAAGTGACCTTGTTCAAGTCACTTAACCCCAATCGGCTTGCCTCCCCCCTCTAAAAAGCAAAAAAAAAATAAAGATAAATAGATAGATGAATGAATGAATGAATAAATGCATAAATAAATAAAAATAAACATTAAGAGCAATTTTGTAAGATTATCAACTTTCAGTGACTTAGTTTTCTCTGTACAATGATCTATCACAACTCTGAAGGATTCATGATGAAATATTCTAGCCATGCCCAGAGAAATAGCTGATGGAGTATGAATGTAGACTGAGCGTTTTTTTTTTTTACTGTCTAATATTCTTAGGTTTTGTTTATTTATTTATTTATTTTTGGTCTGTGTTTTCTTTTTTAACATGACTAATACAGAAACTTTTAAAAATCAAGGCACTGCACTAGGCACTGGACATACAAATATAATATCAAAAACTTATATTAATACCGGACGGAGAAAGTAGGTAGAAAGATAAGACAATTACTATGAAGATATGGCTGAATTTAGAGTCAAAATCACCTGACTTAAAATTCTGCTTCAGAATCTTAGTTATTACATAACCTTTAACAATCAGTTAATCTCCACAAGTTTAAAGGTTTTTTTTTTTTATCTTAAAAAATGAGAATAACAATATGATATTTCATGGGTTTCCTTTGTGGATCAAATGAGAAAATATGGGTAAATAATTTAGAGAAATATTAAATGAAATATAAATGTGAATAATTATTACCTTTAATTTTTGAAAAATTAAACAATAGTAAAAATGCAGAGTATTCTTTTTCTTCAGAAAGAGTATAATGAAAAATACATATAATATATATATCCTATATATGTTCAATCACATTTTGGAAAGACAAACACATTTAAATTTGTATATATGTATTTATAATATATGTACACACATCCCTGTGTGTGTGTGCAGACACACACACATTTATATGAAATAAGAGTTTCACACAAAGAGTTATTACTCAAAAGACTTAATTATATATTTTGTCTGAGGCAGAATGATTTCATTCACTATTTAGATTGCAGTCATAATTTAATAATTGATGATTTCTAGTAATTAAATGTGAATCCATTGTCAGTATTATTATTTAGTTGGCATTTAATTATTTAGGCAAATTAATTCTTTAGTAATTAGTGATAATTAAGTCTTAATAAAGTACTTATAATATAATTATGAAATTATGGTATTACTAATCAACACAATAAATAAATAATTAGTTGTATTAGTTTAAAGGACACACATCAGTGGCACAACTTAACTAGCAAATCATTATAGTTTTTTATTAAATTATTGTAATAACATTATTTGTGATCTTAATTTTAAATTTAGTAGCTAGTTACCCCAACATTGAAAAACTACATAAGGTCCAGATATTTCAATGCATTTGAAATGAATGCCTCCTTATTTTGCATGCTCGTCTTCACAACTCATTGATAATCTATCACAAGAGTGTCCACCAAGTATTATAGGCGTCATCCTCTAATTCTGATATTGCATGGATACAAATGAGCTATACCTCCATTTACCTTGTTCTACCTAAATTTACACCATTCTTCTCACTCTTTTTTTTTTTCTGGCCATTCTCTGATACAATCTTTTATGTTGCTTTTCCTGCATGATCCTTCATCTGTAATAGGTTATCTCTCCAAAATATTTTCATTGTGTCTCTCTTTGCCCCCTCTGTGATCCTAAATTTCAAGTCTTCAGAGAATAAGTTATTATTTGACTTACAAACAAAAAATACCACTAGACAAATATCAGTCCTATAAAGATAAGACCATCCCTTAAATGGTATATGGTTAAATTTACTTTATAATAATGGAACAATATTAGTTACATGAAATAATGGATCAATGGGCAAATAAAAAAAAGAATAGGAAAATGTACATGGTTTAAATTCATACTGTGTAATTATAATGATGATTTGGCATGGAAACAGAAGAAAAAAAGCTTCTATATGTTGTCTAACTGACAGTGCTTCTTAAACTGGGGGTTGTGGCCCCACATGGGATCATATGACTGAATCTGGAGTAACAAAATAATTGGAAGCAGTAAAAGATTTCTGAATATCCAACAATCAAAAATTAATTCAAAATCAAAACCTCAATGAATCAGAGGTATTTCTAGCAGAGCGTGTCCATGTTATAGCACACAACTTCACTACACCATTGGTTTAGAACAAACAAAATATACAGTTTGCATTGTGCATGCAGTCATGCAGCACAACACCAAAGAAAATTGCCAAAACACACTGGCTCAAATTTGAGACTATTGTATGTTATAAGTTGTAAAGTTTTTACTGTATATACGAAATCATTAGATGAATTTTGGCTTGAGACTTGGACAGGATTTCCAACAAATTTTGACATGGCTATAAACTTAGTTCTGTCATTTTGTACAAAATATTTATGTATAGTGGCATTCTTAACATTGAAAATGATAAAATCAGGGTGAGGCCAATATGGCATGGTAGAAGCCAAACTTGGCATACCCTCTGGCTCCAATCACATTCAATATTGTAAAAAAAAATGACTCTAAACAAACATTAGAGCTACAGAACCCATAAGGCAGAGAGAAACAAATCTCCTGCTAAAAGAAGCCCAGCAGACTGACAGGAAAGGTCTATTGTAGCAGCTAGGAACTGAATGCAGTCTCAGATGAGCCACAGTTCCAGGAAGAGGGCAGTCTCAATGAGCAGCAGCCTGAGAAGACTTCAGGAAAGTGAAGCACCAGCAGTTGTGGCAGTTTCTGGACTCCTCAACTCATAAACGACAAAGACAAAGTAAAAGGTCAGTATGGAACTCTGTTGGAATGGGTGGGATGGAAGACTATGGTCCTGTTGCTGCACAATGGGTGAGAAGCAGTAGAGACATAGCAGCTGTGCAGCTACAGCTGTGTGGCTGCTTCAGGAGATCCTGACCTGTAGATTTTAAGGGGACTAAGTGATCATTCAGAGGGTAATTGCTCTTGCTTTAACCTACCTGGATCTAGATCACAGTCTTGGTGGTGATTCTGGGATGTGTGAACAGTGAGCCAGAATGTGTGGGGGTCATGGAGAGGGCATCCTACTAATAGCTCTGGTAGCTGAAAAAAGCCCCGTGATTTTGGAAAAAGCTCTTGACATTCTAGAAAGAGAGTTCTACTAGGCAAAAAGCTCAAGTGACAAATAATTGACTGGCAAGTTGAGCAAGCTGAGGAAGCACAAACAAACCATAGAATCCTTTTATGGGGACAAAAAGGATCAAGGCATGGAGCAGGAAGAATATAGTGAAGTCAGAACTCCTTCATCAAAAGCCTCCAAGAAAAATGTGAACTAGTTACAGACCATGGAGGAGCTCAAAAAGGATTTTGAAAATCAAGTAAGAGAAGTAGAGGAAAAGTTAGGAAGAGAAATGAGAATGAATACAAAAAAAAAATTAGGAAAAGTGAGTCAACAGGCTGCTAAAGGAGACCCAAAAACACACTGAAGAAAATAACACCTTAAAAAATTGACTAGCTCAAATGTCAAAACAGGCCCAAAAAGCCAAAGAGGAGAAGAATGCCTTAAAAATCCAAATTTGCCAGATGGAAAAGGAATTTCAAAAACTCACTGAAGAGAATAAATCATTCAAAATAAAATTGGGGCAATTGGAAGCTAATGACTTTTTGAGAAATCAAGATACTATTAAACAGATCCAAATAAATGACAAAAATAGAAGGCAATGTGAAATATCTCATTGGAAAAACCACTGACCTAGAAAATAGATCCAGGAGAGATAATTTAAAAATTATTGGAGTACCTGAAAGTCATGATCAAAACCATAGCTTAGACACCATCTTTCAAGAAATTCTCATGCAAAATTGCCCTGATATTCTAGAACCAGAGGGCACAATAGAAATTGAAATAATTCCCCAATCACCACTTGAAAAAGATCCCAAAAATGAAAACTCCTAGGAATATTATAGTCAAATTCCAGAGTTCTCAGATCTAAGAGAAAATACTGCAAGCAGTCAGGAGGAAACAACTTGAGTATGATGGAAACACAACAGGGTTAACACAGGAAATTTCAGGTTCTACATTAAGGGATCAAAGTTGTTGAAATATGGTATTCCAGAAGTCAAAGGAGATAGGATTAAAACCAATAATCACCTACCCAGCAAAACTGAATATAATGCTAAAGGGGAAAATATGGTCATTCAAAGAAAAAGAGGATTTTCTAGCATTCTTGATGAAAAAACTAGAGCTGAACATTTGGCTTTCAAATACAAGAAGCAAGAAAGGCATGAGAAGGTAAACAGGGAAAAGAAATCATAAGGAAGTTATTAAAGTTAAACTATTTACATTTCTACAAGGAAAAACAAAAATTGTAACTCATAAGACTTTTCTTAGTCTGAGGATAATCGAAAGGAATATATATGTACATATGTATGGGAGGATATGTGTATATATAAATATATGTGTGAGTGTGGACATATATATGTTCATGTATACATAGACAGAGGGCACAGGATAAGTTGAATATGAAAGGATTATATATAAATATAAAATTGAGAGGTGAGAGATGAATTTATTGGGAGAAGGAGAAAGGGGGAGATAGATCAGAGTAAATTATTTCATATAAAAGAGGCAAGAGAAAACTGTTATAATGGAGGGGAAGAGCAGGAAGTTGAAAGGGAATGGGGCAACTTTATTCTCATTGAATTTGGCTTCAGGAGGGAATAACATACACACTCAGCTGGGTGTCTTATCCTACAGGAAAATGGGGGGGGTAGGGAATTAAAGGGGGACGATAGAAGGGACGGCAGATTCAGGGAGAGAGGGTAGTTAGAAGCAAACATTTTTGAAAAGATACAGGGTCAAAGGAGAAAATAGAATAAGTTGGAGGGTAGGATAGGATAGAGGGGAATATAGTTTGTCTTTCACAATATAACTACTATGGAAATGATTTGGAAAACTACACATGTACAACCTATATTGAATTGCTTATCTTCCCAGCAGGGGCAGGTGAGGAGGGAAGAAGGAAAAAATCTGGAACTTAAAGTTTTAAAAAACAAATGTTTAAAAAAAATTGTCTTTAATATGCAACTGGGAAATAAGATAAACATACATTGGGGTATATAAATCCATCCTGCCCTACTATTAAGGTCATGGGGGAGGATGTAAGAGAGAACAGATTTGGAGCAGGAGTGTTCTGTAGGCTTGCTATTTTGGGGTAGGGCTTGGGGGGAAGATGGGGAGAAAAAATGCAACTCAATATCTTGTGGAAATTAATGTTGAAAACTAAAAATAAATAAATACATTCAAACTTAAAAAAGAAAATTGTACAATCAAAATATCAATCAAATCTGAGAAACATTGAAGATCCTCTATATCCTGCAATAACAAAAATTCCACTAAGATTTAATTCTTTTAGCAAAAATAAACAAGTACATCCACATCATTAGTATACAAATTTGCTTTCATCTTTGACAAATAGTAAGATTATATATTATATTCTATATTGTGTTGTTGGAACAGCAAGGAGACCATTGTCACTAGATGAAAGAGTACATGTTGAGGAGTAAAGTCTAAGAAGACTGGAAAGGTAGGCTATGAAGGGCTTTGAATGCCATAGAAAGGATTTTGTATTTTAATTTGGAAGCTATAGGAAATCACTGGAGTCTATTGAATAGGAGAGGGTTTGCATGGTCTCATATTTGCTTTATGAAAATCACTTTAGTGACTGAATGAAAGATTGATTGGAGTGGGGAGACTCAAAGCCATGTAGCCCCAAAAGCTGCCTATTGCAATAGTCTAAATGCAAAGTGATGAGGAGCTGCTAAAGAGAGGTAGCAATATCAAAGGAAAGAAGAAGGTATATTTCAGCGATATAGTAAAGGTGAAATCAAAAGGCTTTGACAATATATTATATATGGGGGTGTAATGCCATGCACCAGCAGATTTCCAAAGGAATGCTAGGGTGAACAGCTTTTAGAGTTCAGATTACAAAATATAGTGAACATTCTGTTTATTCCATTACGAATCAAGACAAACATTCAACACATTATAATATGTACAACATTACATCTTATCGCAGAAAATGACCACACAGTTTTCACTACAGTGGCCACAGTATTCAGAACAAGGAACAATAGAATACTCAAACTTCCACTCATGGGGCAACTCAAACATCAGTCATTCAATCAATTCACAATAGAATACTTAAACTTCCACTCATGGGGCAACTCAATCATTAACAAGAAACAATAGAATAATAAAACTTCCACTCATGGGGCAACCATTAACTTAATCAGTCACTAATCTGGATTTACAATTACTAAATATCTTGATCACA
>CM053591.1:98448982-98470379 GCA_028646515.1 Pseudochirops corinnae
TATAAAATGGAGATAATAATGGCACCTAGTGTCCAGGTTTGTCCTGAGGATAAAAATGAAATACTGTTTATAAAGCATTCAGTTTAATGCCTGTCACAATGCAGGTCCTATGGAAATGTCAGCAATTATTATTCTACAAGATACTCCATCCCCTGACACTTTTCATTTCTCCATGGCATTTTCATTGGTTTCTTCCATGTCTGGAGAGTTCATCCTTCTCATTTCCACTTTTTTGCTTCCCTGGCTTTCTTCAAGTCTCAATAAAGTCCCAATTTCTTTAGGCAACCTTTCTCCATTCCCCCTTATTTCTCTTTCCTGCTGTTGTTTATTTTTATACATAGTTGTTTGCATGTTGTTTCTTCCATTAAATGGTATGTTCCTTGAGAGCAAAGACTGTATTTTTCCCTTCTCGGTATCCCTAATACTTTGGACAGTTGAGTGTAATTATTTTATTGTCACGTGGGAATATATAATGCATATATAAGTGTATTTGTAAAATAACAAGAGGGAAACAAACTAACATTGAAATTATTCTGGGAAGATAATAGAATCTAAGTAATCACTATATTTTAACTCTGGATATTTTTTTGGTGAGCAATCATCATATAAGGAACTCTTGGTGTAATTATATTGGCCCCCTTGTCAATCTCTGATGTACAATTGTTTTTGTTCTTTAAGGTTTGCAAAGAGATTTTATATTTGCAAGAGATTTATAAATGTTTTCTCATTTTATCAACACAACAGTCCTCGGAGAAAAGATCTATTATTATCCCCATTTTACAGATGAAGGATTGAGGCACAAGGAGGTTGAAGACTTGCCCAGGGTCACCAATTGAGTGTTGGAGGACTGGAATTCAGATCTTAGTAATCCTGTAAATATTTTTTTCACTTTAGAGTTCCAAATTTTCTACCCATCTCTCCCCTCACCCAATCCCAATACAATGTGTAATATGTAAGGAATAATTAGAACAAATAGTATAAACCATGAGAAAAAAGAAACGGAGAGTGAGAGAGAGACAGAGAGAGAGAGAGAAAGAGCACCAAAAAATATGCGTCAATCTGCAATCAGTATCCATAGTCCCTTTCCTATATTTGGACATCATTTTTCATCATAAGTCTTTTAGAGCTGTCTTAGAGCCCTGCATTGCTACAAAGAGCTAAATCTATCAAAGTCAGTCATCATACAATGTGGCTATTACTGTGTTCAATATTCTCCTGGTTCTGCTCATTTTGCTTAGCATCAGTTCATATTAAGTATTTCCAGGTTTTTCTGAAGTGGCCTATTCATCATTTCTTATTGTATAACAACATTCCATTCCATTCGTATACAACTTGTTCAGCCATTCTCTAACTGATGGTTATCCCCTCAATTTCCAATTCTTTGCTACCACAAAAAGAGCTGTTACAAATATTTGTGTCCACGTGGGCCCTTTTCCCATTTGTATGCTCTCTTTGGGATATAGCCTTAGAAGTGGTATTGCTGGTACAAAGGGTAAGCACATTTTATAGCCCTTTGGGCATAGTTCCAAATTGCTCTCCAGAATGGCTGAATGTGATGTGCAATTAAAAAAAGAAAATCCTTGTTATTTCCCAGAATCAAACTGATCTTTTATGTTAAAACCTGGGCATAAACTAGGGTCTTCATGGCTTCAAGACCCTCTGGCATTATATTTCTCAGTTGCAAACAGCTTATTGTGAGCTGGATGTGTTGAGGAGTATAGTAAGCCATTGCTTTTCCCTTCAAGAAATATTATTAGCTTCTAAAAAGTTGTAAAAGGAAACAAATTAGGCTTTAATGTTTCCCTGTGGAATTTTTGTTTATTACAAAAGAAATGTTTTCTAATTTTATTTAGATACTTATTGTTATATTCTCTGTGTGCAAATAAGCAAACATTGAAAAAGATACAAAGCAGTGGCTAGGTGGTGCAATGGACAGAGCACTGGCCCTGGAGTCAGAAGGACAAATCCAGCTTCAGACACTTAACACTTACTAGCTATGTGACCTTGGGCAAGTCACTTAACCCCAATTGCCTTGCCTTCCAAAAAGCAAAAAAAAAAAAAAAAAAAGATACAAAATTTCATCACTCCAGTTTCTTCAATGTTTTCTTTACAGTTAGAGGCTGAATTAATAGACTAGAGGTATGATAAAAAGTAGAAATGATAAAAAATGTAATAAAAATTATAAAATGTCATTAAAGAAAAAAGAAAAAAATGTAAAAGACAAAACTGTAGACAGTGATATGAAAACTGGAATTTAATTCCTGTCAGTTTGGAAGCATAGTGTTTCCATTTGAACACATAGCAGAGAAATCTTTTTGCAGCAGTGGTTACAAACTATGGTATAACTCAGTTATTTACTGTAACCATATGCCAGATAATTCCCTACCTCTGAAACCAAACTGAATTTATAGCAATTCCTATTGACTACTTTGTAAGTTAGAACAAATATCTACTCTGTTGTAGCTAATTCAGGCCATTTACACAGGCCCATCCTTAGACTCACAAGACATCACAGTGCCTCTGAGATTTTGTTGAGGCAACCCCCCCCCCCAAAAAAAAAACACTCTATTGCTAAATGACTGCTCAAATCTATTATTTTCTTCGATATATTGAGCAATTATTAAGCATCTATTGCATGCCATGGCACTGTGGAAGATATTAGGGATAAAATGCAAAAATGAAACAATAAGTGTCAACAAATTACTTACATTGTATGGGTAAAAATGTGTACATATCTAAATGCATACCAAATATATAGAATTACATGGCTGTAGCCTTGAAATTAGGAAACTGAAATTATTTCAATTACTGCTTCTAACATATAGTGACTATGTGACACTACTCAAGTCACTTCCCTCTCTGTGTTCTTGGCAATACTTAGGACTAAAAAGTAAGGAGGTGTCAACCTGCATGGACGAAAACAGTTTCTTCATTTAGGAGTTCCCTGTACCAATAAAATTAGACATTCACTCTCTGTCCTTATTTCTAAGGTAATTTGGGGAAGGATAAGGATGTGACATTAAAAACTGGGGAGATGAGAAAAAACTTCAAGTAGCAAGTGCCAACTGAGTTGACTTTTGATGAATTTGATGAGGCAGAATATATGCTTAAGTCCATATTATACTCTTCACAAACATATATATGTGTAGGACACAGTGTGGTCTCTGAAATAGACTATCCATAGACTATCTGCTAAAGTACATAAAGCCTTAGGCCTCAGTTTCAATTTATTAGAAATCAGGTGATTTTGGGAAAAATGAAACTGTGGAAATCTCCTGCTTGAGTTTCCTTGTTCTTTGTCACCCCACCTGCCAAATAAGGGAAAGTAACTGCAAGTTCCAATCAAAAATAAGAGCTTTGCATGGGGAGGAGGAGGGGATGGTACTCAATATGATTTTGTAGTTATTCCATGATCTAAGCAAAAGTTAACATTTGTAACTGAGTGTATATGTAAGAGATTCAATTTCTGAAGTATCTCTTGCAAAGTGAATATAATTAGAGGATAGACAAGCTTTGTGATGTATGTCTACTATTTAGTTGTGAGGTTTAAGTCAGGAACCTCTTTTTTTTAAGGTCTACAGTTATGTTAGTGAAGAATATCTTATGAGGTACCTAGTCTATGTAGCATGCAGAAATATAAGGGACAGTTAAATAATCTGAGTAATGGATTATACTAGCCCATACTCAGTCTACTTCTGGTCATTTTTCTCCTACTTCTTTTGATTCTGGTGTGTTTAATCTCTTTGGGAGATTTGTGTCTTTTCTAGACTCATCACCTTCCACTTACAGATGACAGCTCAGGCTGAATACCAACCACTGGCCGAAGTCACTACCTACCATCCATTGGATCTGGTGTCTGCTAAGTTCCGGACATTGGCCGCAGCCTCCTGTCCCCTTGACTGATGGACCCCTGTGAAGCAGGAACAGCTCTAAAACCTTTCTCAGCCTAAAACAGCTCGGGAAGCTGAGACCTTTATCCCTTGTCCCCAAATGAATTTGGATCCCATCTGTACAAGGGGGGAATGATGGAGTCTCGGATGCTTTTGTCTGTAACCTCAGTTTATAAAAATCTCACTTGTGTTTGGGTACCTATGTATGTAACATCAGTTTGTAACAAGCCTGTGCAATTAAGCTGTAAAAGTCACACTTTCCCCCAGCCATAAAGGCATTAATTCTGCCTCTACCCTGCCCCCAGCCTAAAAGTCTTTTCCCTAGGCTAGCAGTCTGCCTAGATACAGTTACCTATGAGTACATCACCCAAGCATTTCACAAACAAATCCTTAGTTTAGAGACCTCCTTTGTTCCAAATGGCCAGCTGCACCTGATAACCTTGAACAACATTATCAGAAGAGAAAACTCCCTCCCAATATGGTACCTCCTAAATCCCTAATCCGTTTAGCTTCCAGAGTTGTCACTTCCTGAAAAAATCAAACCAATCCTCCAAAACAGACATCCTATCTCCTTCATCCTTGACCAAAAGTAAACTAGTGACATGTTGAGGCAAAAACCACATGTCCTCTTAGCTCCCCCCCCCCCAGGTGGAGGTCCCAGTGAATTATGGGAAACACACCTGCTCAGTTGATGTAAAAAAGTGCATGTCCCTTTAAGCACTGACCACTCCCAAACTCCTACCTAACTCCACCCTTGCCCACCTAGATAGCATAATTAATCTTTCTGCTTTTGCAGGGAGGCCTCCTCCCTCTGGGTGTTCCAGTGGTTGGACTGCCCACTTCTTGTGAGATTCTAATAAAGAAACCTTTCTACTTTCACCTTGAGATGTCTCCAAGTAGTCAATTTGGGGTAGAGTCTTTGTGTCTCACACACATATATATATATAATTATACATATACATATATGTGTATACATATATGCACATCCATATGTAATGTATCTATGCATATGTGGACTACATAAGTCCTGGGTTCAAATTCCTCCTTTGACACATAGGGCAATGTCACAACATCTTAATGATTCAAGAAACCTTCAAGGACTAAATCGGTTAACAATTATTGATCTACATAGAGAGAGGAGGTTTTCCTATTGAGAATTCCTTGAGCAGATGAATCATAGTTTTAGACCAATGTATATGCACAGACATAAACATTCATGTAGATACACGATGGCATAGAATGTTTTGAAACTCAACTGTGATGCTTAACCTAAAAAGAGGTAATGCAGATGGGTGAAGAGGTCAAGGCAGAAACACATACAATGACCAAACCTCTGATCGTTTCTATTCATGGTAATGGAACTGGTTAAAGACTCTGGACCAGTGGTTCTCAACCTTCCTAATGCTGCCACCCTTTAATACTCATATGTGGGTGTATCTGCATATGGGCGGACCTGCCTGTAGACTGAAAGAGGAGCAGTGTCTCAGTTGCCAAGACCAACAGAAATATGTGTTTTCTGAAGGTCTTAGGCAACCCCTGTGACTGTGAAAGGGTCATTCGACCCCCAAAGGGGTCGTGACCCACAGGTTCAGAACTGCTGCTCTGGACTTAGGGGAGTCAATACTCTTTTCCATGGAAGCTACAGATACTGAAGCAATGAGGTAAAGATGAACCTAAAAAAGTAGCTATTAAAAAGAAAATTTTAGCTCTGGAAATTTTATTTAGCTGGAAATGTTTCCCAATGCAAAACTGTTTGGAGTTAGGAGGGAATGGAGACTACCTGTTTTTATGATTCCTGGACTCTAGAAGGAAAGCAAATCACTGAACATTCTATCTTATATAGCAAACTGTCATTTTTGCCAATTTCACATTCATGTGGATAGAAAACATGTGGTAAGGTACCTCACAATTCATTCTGAGAATACATTTCATCCATATTTGTGATTCCACAAATATTTATACACCTAGTAAAAACTGGCCTAAGAGCTATAAAGTATGAGAAGATAGAAAAATACAAAGAAGGGATACAATTCAGGATACTGTAATGTACACTGGGCCATGCATTATTAGGTGACCCTCATTTTTCTCATACTAGCAAATTTCAGGACTTTATTCTAGGACAACTCTTGTTTATTTTTTTTTTCTGCTTCTCCTTTTTGAATTGGATTTGATACTCCCTGAAGGAAGAGGCATAGGCTTTTATTTCTATACTGTTTTTTTCTCTTTCTCCCTCCTTCTACCTGATATTTCTACTTGATGTAGGTGCCAATGCATGGAGGAGGTGTATCAGCAATGCAGTATTCACAATGCCTACAGTAACTATAAATATGCTGATATAGTTATTAATCACAAAATGGAACAGGCTCTCTACATAAGAAATATAGATAGTGCATTCATTTAAATACCAGAAGACTGAGTCCCAAAACCAGAAAGTCAAAGCCAACCCAGTAGTGATAAAGTTGGCACACGTGGTCAAAGTAGTAAATACCCACATCCTCAAGCCTTCAAACAGGACAGGCTACCTCAGGCAAAGATCCTCCTTTCCTCAGGCACGCAACTGCTAAGCCTCCAGGCAGCTTGGTCCCAGCAGCTCCGGCCCCTGGAAGTTCCTGCCCCAGGTAGTCCTCAGCGGGAGTCCTTAGCAGAGATTCTGGCCCGCTCAAAGCAAAAGGAGTTCGCAGCCACAGCCATTGCCTCTGACACGGCTTCCAGTCCTCACCGCAGGGAGACTAGCTTGGTTCCGGCGTTCTCTTGCTCCACCCCTTCCTGCTATGTCAGCGAGCTCAAGGGGCATGGAAGATCTTCAAATCCCAGTATTGTTACAGGAGGGGGGTATTATTACTCAAAACTACAGGAAAGCTAAATAAAAAATCTAATTAGTGATTTTATCAATGAAGAGAGCTCTATGGGTAGCTATAAATGTGAAACTGACCATTCTCTAAAACTTATAGAGTCTTAACGAATTTCCTGGGTAACTTAGAATTTAAATGACTAAGCCATGTTCAATGTCAGATTATATCAAAAGGTGGTACTTGAACTGAGAACTTCCTGACTTCACAGTCAGCTTTCTACTATGTTGCATCTAAAATGACCAAAATACAAATTTCATTACATAAGAAGAAAATGTACATTCACATATTAGCAGTTATATTAACAGTTAATGCTAGTCCCTATGTTCAAATAAAGCAGAAACAGGAAGTAGATATCAATCTTTCTGAGTTCTCCATTTTCTTTTCTAAATCCCAACAATGTCTTCAGAATCATCAGACTGCTACTTGGAGGAGGAGTGTGTAATGTTAATAGAAATTGAACATCTTCCCCGCCCATTAATAAGCCTCACTTGGAGCTCCAAAAGAGAAGCTTGATTAGGGGAGGCTTGTTTTTCCAGAAAGGCCCACACTTTTTGTTACTTTGTAATCAGGCAGTGAGTCAAGGAAGTTGTGATGCCTTCTCTCCCCGAAGAAGTGTGAAAAGAGCGCTGCACCTTGAGAGCAATAACATCCACTAAGCTGCAGCCTCCTGGCCCCCTTGGTCACCACAAGTACAGGAATGGGCAATCACATCTTCATATTTCCTCATACAGCATGCTGCCACTGGGCCCAAGCAGCAGGGGCCTAATGAGCATGTACTTAAAAGGGACTCACTATGGCAGGCAGATGCTTTCATCCAAAAGCTCAATGATAAGGTTTAGATTGATGGCATGGTTGAGTGAGCAGAGACCAGAGTATAGCACTAGTAGACAGACCTCCTTGCATCAGTTGGAGCTGTACAGGAGGAGAGCAGTGACCCAATTCTTCCAACCCATTTGGTGAAAGCTAACCTGGAAAGGGTAGAGAGAATATTGAGTCTGCTCAGTGAATGGCCAGGTGTCTTGGATTTCATGGCTCCCCCTAGATAGATTTGTAGGGCCAGGGAAAATGGATCAGCTCCCCCAGGGATCACCACCAGAAATTCTTGCAACACAATTTGTGTCACACTCTTTAAGGTATTGTTGAAATACAGAACCAGGAAAGTGGTGTCAGTGGTCAATGCCTGTCTCTACCCAAGGCCATTGTCTTTCCTTTCTTGCTGCTCACACCTGACTTCAATGTGAAGGACTGTCCTCCCCTTTTGAGATCAGATTTGCTGCTAAATGTAATTTGTGAAATCCATCTCTGCCTAAGTCTCAGGCAGGGGAAAGTCAGAGGAACCACTTCCTAGGAGGAAGGCACTCTTGTGGACTCTGGATTCCACGTGGCCGGAGAAATGGAAATGAGATAAGCGGAAGTGAGGTCTGTAAGCAACAGCAGCCTTCACCATGGTTTGGTTGCAGCAGGTAGTCTAGAGTTTGCATGTACAAGGGACCTTACAACATTGGCACAGAAGATGCGACTTCTCCCTTTGCTGCCCCTGGAGCTCCCAGCTCTGCTGGCACAGTTCCAGCAGATACTGCAGGGGGCCTCTGTGAGTCAGCAGGCAAAGCAGGGCTGCTAGGCCAGTGCCATAGCATCCCAGGCATGGGCATCTATCTGGGAGTGTGGCCCCAGGGCAAAGACCAGGGCCCATGGGAGCCAACCTGAACCCATGGGACCATGGACAGGAAAAGGAGGGTAGGAATCTGTAGTGAAGCCACAGGCACACTGGGACTTAGACAGCTGGACTTGGGGTGGGGTCGCTGGGGGTAGGGTAGGTATGGTATGGTCTAACTATGGTTTATTTATCATCTCAACAATGTTACTGTAGACTGGCACCCAAGTGTCCAATTCTTTACAGTCCATGTGACCCAAGGACCAACTGAAATAGACTTCAACAATCACATGCTATTTCCTCTCAACTTCTTTTCAAAATTAAATTCACTGTATCTGCAATGCCATCTTTTATTTTGTTTTGTTTTTTAGTTTTGTAGCCATAACTGAGATAATAATTCATTATGGATCCAAAGAATTGTGAACAAAACTCTTTTTGTGCCTCGCTCTTCACTCTAGCTCCTCAAAGTTCCTTGTCAATCTATAGTAACTTCAGGCAATCTTCAATAAACCCATCCCTCCCCTAGAAATGTGACTTTATAGACAATAGATATAGTAGAAATATTTAAACTATATTCAAAAATTTGGGCCTGATTTATTAGTATACAGTTAGGCTGATTTTAATATCCTATCTCCTAGCTCATACATCTCATATAAAAATGATACCCCTGATGGTATTGAGGATTATTTGTCATCTACAAGCCCTTAGCATCTACCACTTCTTTTTCCATTTTTCACTAATCTGTTCTATAGCCACCATTGCCCTAGTTTCCTCCAGTAGTAAAACACAGGTAAATCTTCATCAGTGGCCACATTATTTGAATTTGCATTATTTGAAGATACAATTCTATGTAGAATTGTAGTTATTGGCAGTTAATTCCAGTCCAATGGAATTACATAACAAAAAATTTAAAAATAAGTTTTTATTTGTTTATTAATGTAACATTACAGCAAAAGATAAGAAAATATATTTCTGATCCACGTTGGTAACAAAAGAATTTGCTACAATAGAATAATTATAGAAAGCAAAATTTTAAACAATAAAATTACTGAATATCATGCATAAAGGTAAGCATACATTGATGATTTGATGAAATCATTATCATAGTTTGAAATGTAGATTGAAATATCTTCCCTTTCTTTAAATCTCCGTACATACAAATAAAAATTCATGTAATGAATTTCATGTTCAAATTTTTTTTTCAATGAACTAAGATACTTGGATGATTTAGGGCATTATCCAAAATCAGTAATGACTTGCACATTATTGTTGTTCTTGCAATACTTTTAAACAGCTGGGCTAAAATAATTTGCAAACAAGTCTTCAAAAACAGCTTTAAGTCACCGGTGCTTTCTTTGTTCACTGCAAAAGAACTGAAAACAATTAATAGTTGCAGTTTCTAAGAGTGTGAGGATTTTGAGTTGCAGAAATAAGCATTGGCTTAATTTAAAAATCTTTTCTGCAATGAAAGTGTTAGGAGATTGTTAAACACTTTAAATGCAAATTTTTTTTTCTTACTTAGAAATATGTGTTCTGGAATTTATCCTTTTCTGGAGTAGTCCCATTTCACATTAAAAACTTGTTGATCTGTTTATGGACCTTTGATTATTTTCTTCAAATATCAGGAAGCTCAGTTGGTTTGTCCTCATCTGCACTAGTTCTCAAAAAATTTTATTATGCAACTGAATTCATTTTTTTCATTTATTTAAAATTTATTTACTATTAGTTTACAACATTCAGTTCCACAAGTTTTTGAGTTCCCAATTTTCTCCCTCACCCTCTCCCTCCTCTCCCCCTATGGTGGCATACAATCCAATATAGGTTCCACAGGTTCACATTAAACATTGGTAAAATTGTAAAGAATTATAACCAATGGAATGAGTAACGTGGAAGAAGAAACAAAACAAAATGAAAAAGAGAGTGAACAAGTGTTTTGCTTCAATCTACATTCACCCTCTGTAATCTGTAATTCCTTATCTTGATGTGGATAGCCTTTTCTATCATGAGTCCATTGGAGTTTTCTTATAAACTTGCATTGCTGAGGGGAGCCCAGTCTATAAGTCAGTCATCAAAGATATGATGTGTCTGTAATTGTGTACAATGCTCTCCTGGTTCTACTCCCCTCACTCAGCATCAGTTTACATAAGTCTCTCTATATAAGTCTCTTTATATGAAGTCTGTCTGCTCCTCTTTTTTTATATCACAATAGTATTCCATTACATTGATGGGTGTCCCCTTGAATTCCAATTCTTTGCCACCACAAAAAGAGCTGCTATAAATATTTTTGTACATACTGGTCCTTGTTGCACCTGAATACCATTTTTAAAGCTATCAAACCAACCACCACTTCACTATCCACTTCCTTTTCATTTTTCTTACACTGTCTGAAACTTGACATTTTTCCCTGATTGGCTTATCTAAGAGGAAGACATTTTTTATTGTAATATTCAACCTGTACAGCTAAGAGTCTCTGTAACAGTTTTTTTTCTTGTAGTTGTTTTCAAGCCATGAAAAGCTGATGTACCATTGTCTTTTTTTAAATTTTGCTTCATTCTACAAAATGAGGCATTCTAAGATTCCATACTCTTTCTGAGATATTATGACCATTTTAAAAGCCAATCACATCAATTATTTTGTTCTAATGTAATAAACTTTTTTTTTCCATTAGCAGTATTTCTGCTAATAGAATTTTTTTTTTTATAGTTAACACAAATGTTGATAATATGATATGTGGAAACACATAGGATCCATGCAATGATTATAGAAAGTAGAGTTTAATAACTAGTGGTGTTAAAAGAAAAACCCTCACCTAGCTTATACTTTAAATTTTAGCTTGAATTAAATGCAACCTGGTATTTTAAATTTTGAACTAAATAAAATTTCACATTATTCAAACTTGCATTAGTCATGACAGCTATATATTGAAATATAGGTATCAAAGTCTGTATACCTTTCAAGTTCACAAACACAAGATTAAGAACCTGTATTTTTGAAACTTTGACCCAGGTATAATTCTGACATGCCTAGGGAAAGCACAGGGTGGGAGCATGGGCAAATGTAACATTTCTGTCATATGGTCTTAAGATGGAACTCAGTTAAATAAGTCCATAACTTTGATTTGGGGTCACTGGTTATAATAACAACAACAATGCTAACAGCAACTGTTGTACCCAAACCCAAATCACAGGTCACTACACACCACTTGATTTGTGGCCCACCATTAAGCCTCTTTATAGTTTTGTTTTTGTCTCTATCCTACACCCTGTAATACCTTGAAATAGCTTAAGGCATAGTCCTGGGTAAATTGCTCAAGGTGCAGTCCCCTAACCCCCTCCTTCCCAAATCAGCATTTCTGTATATTCTCCCTGAATCAGCATAGTGCACAAGGACCAGCCTAGGGTTATGGTGTAAGACTATCTTATGTAGAGACAACCCTGTTCTATTCCACTGACCAAGCAAAGTCCCCACACCCTTCACCCAGAACATGAGCCCCGTTTGTTCTCGGGACTTAAGTATTCTCCACTCCCCCCTTACCCAATGACCCTCCACCCTGTTCTAGGAGGGACCCCCATGTTCCAAGTAGTTTGCACCCTTGTGCCATATTCCCAAATTAGTCATGAGCTATAGATCTAACCAATGGCTGTTCTTGGCTTCTGTACATCATTGCTTCTGCTAGCTCCCCTCCCTGATTGTGGTTTTTGTGGTTTTAGCCTTTTTAAACACTGTTTATGCATTCAATCAAGGCTATCAAATTTGGGTCCACATCTTAGGTAGTCTTACGCTTGATCAATAAATCCACACCTAAATTTACCTTGAACCCAGGTCTTGGCCTGTTATTATTCTCTGCACAACACAATAATATGTCCCATTTAAATAACACCTCAAGGTTTATAAAGCATTTTTATTAAAATTATTTTCTGATATTGGTCATGCAAATATTTTCCTCATTTTTATGGACTGGGTCAGAGACTGGCCCTCAATATCTCCCTCCTTCTGTACAAGTAACTTAAGAGCAAGAACCTTGGTTCCCAAAGCCAGGAAAGACTGGCTGACCATGTGAATCCCCAGAAGTGCAACAGGGCACAATATCATCAGAAAACATGCAACTGGAACAAAGTGAAGCAATAGAGAGTTAAGATTATTAAATGGATTAATGATTTATCCAATAAAATATCTGATTGGCTACATCTATGGGATCAATTCCTGAAATATGACTTTCTGTAATTTTTTCAGTCATATAGGACAATTAATTTATATCCCAGATGAGATAATGACTATGCCAAGCACCATTAAACCTATTCCTAATTTTATTCCAAGTAACATTGGAAGTTTCATTATTTCAAATATATGGTATTACACTGCAGTTTTGAGTTCTTCTATCATTATACACTATGGACATCTAATAATACACTGCATGTGATTATGATTTCTACAAGTAACATTTCAATATAAATCCTGATCTATAAAATTTATGTTTATACATTTGAATTGATAATGGTTTTAAAGGCTGTGACATCAGTCTGGTCACTGCAGGAAGGCATACAGAAAGAAATAATACAATAACCAATATAGGTAAAATATTTGCAATCATACACATCAAATTAAAAGGAAATAACTTTAACAATGTTAAAAATATTGTGTTGGTCATGCTCCTGGATCAATTCAAGAGCCATGACAATTTTGAATGTTTTCTGATATACTATGTAATATTTGAATCATATCAAACACCAAGAAGTTGTACATGTATTTTGTCCCAAAAAACATTAGAATCAGAGCTAATATATAGTAAGAGTTATGCAAATATATGTATATTTACAATCACCTCTAAATAACAATTGAGTTTTTAAGGTCTTTAACTCATTACCTAAGGACAATATTCATTGTTCTAATACATTGATTTTATACAAAAGATCCTTATCTATATTCTGTCATTTTATAAAGGCTACAGAAACATTGTTTATGATCATTAACATATTATGCAGTTTTTTTTTATTTTTCTAAATAAAAATACGCAGACACAAATTGTAGACACAGTGATTGGAATTATCAATAATAGTACAAATCTCTCCTATCTCTAATTAATAAGCCAGAAAAAATTAAAATTAGTTGGTAAAAGCAAATGAAGATTGTTCAACAATTACTACAAGGAATCTCTACCAGGTACATATTGAGTAGGAGCACAATTAATGAATAATATTCCGTAGAAAAGAGTCATACATAGATAGGTGTATCCATAATTACATGTTTTTTAAAGCCAAGCTAACATTATTTGCTAATTCAGTCACAAATTGAGTAGTTGGTATTTCACTTAGTAAATAAATAGAAGACACAATTGTTGATATTAAGAGGGATGCTATGGAAAATAGCCCCATGATTAGAAGTCCTTTTTGTAGCCAGAGAATCAGATATTAACAAAAAAGCAGATTTTCCTGAAGTCTGAAACCAAAAGGGGGAGGATCTACAAGCAGGTTATATTTCAATAAAATATAGTATTGACTTATATCATCTGCAAATTATTTACATTAGTAGAAGTAAAAAAGGCTTGACAGGGCAAAATACATGTATTTATAGGTTATATGTGAAACAGTTGAAATGATAGAGGTATATGTCTCAGGACATATCATGTATGTAACCAGTTCAGTTTGTATTGAAGTCAGAGTGATCACAGCAAGAAAAAGAAATCCTGGGGTAACAGGTTTCAGTTCTTTGGTTTGATATAATAAACATTCAATTTGCTTCCATTTGGGCACTGCTTTTTGTGTAGTAAATAAGAGACCTCTTCTTCTTTATTTCCATGTTTTATCTCCATGATTTCTTCTTTTGCTGCTGACAGAGCTCTTTTCATCTTCTAGGTGAGGTGGAATAAATATATGCCATGGCATTTCTTTTGGGTACTCACACTATTCGTTCTATGGCTTCTGGAAAACATATCTTTGTTTAGATGACCTTCATTTAGGAAATATGCACCCTTTCCTATTATTTTACTGCTGGTGTATACTCATTTTTAGCAAAGTAAAAAAAAAAAAAATTGGGTGAATAAAGCAGTGGCTAATTGCCTTTATAATGAATTGGACCAACTCCTTTTCTTTATTTTGTAAATAGGTTTAATATCTTTATTCCATTTGTGAAGATTATAAGGGTTATGCCTGTAATTAATATCATTTGAAAGTGATCACAGAGAGAGTGGAATAATTTGCTGGTGTAAGCGGGAACATTGTCAGTTTTCAATTTTTTGGAATGCCCAGTGAAGCAAAAGGCTGTAACATATGATTAATTACATTTTTTCCTTGTGTAAAGGGAAGCTAGAGGAGTAATATATATATAAAACACATTGAAGGCAGTTTTTAATAATCTATCTAGCTTGTTCCCAAGTAATATGGAATTGTTTATATAGAGTATGTGCATTTTGACAAAAATAAACGTGAGATAATGTAGCTCTATAAATATTTGGGGAAAAAAGTTGGAAAAATTTGAACCTTTTCATCAATACTTGCATTATTTTGATAAAGAGGTCCAGGAAGTGAAGAATGAGCTGTAATGTGGGTTAAATAGGTTATGACCTCTATCTTATCAAAGTTTGTAATCTTAGAAAAAAAGTTAAAAGGATCTATCTACTGTGTGAGTTCAAGTTTAGAAGTATCAATATATAGGCACACATACACTGAATATTTGTTATATGACACAATGACAAGGGGAAAAGAAAAAATCACTTAACAATAATATGATAGCAGAAATCTGTGTCTAGTGGGCAGAAATAAAGTGAATATTAATAATTTAATCATTATTAGAATTAATGTAGTAACATACATTTTCATGAACCTGATAGACAAAAGAAGTTCATGACTAGAACTTTACAATTGAATAGTAGACATAATCCTTGTTTCATAAGGCTTGTTTATCCTCTGATTATATTCATTTTGAAAGGAAAAGACTTCAGAAATTCAATCTTTTAAGTATAATAAGTGCAGACGTTACTTTAACTCTTGCTTAGGCAACAGAATGACTATACATTGAAATCAAAACAGCAAAATCTGTTCTACTTTACTTTAACTTAGCTATAAATTGTCTTTGAAATGAAAGTTTTAGTAGGCCTCTTAAAAATCATACTAGGGATTGAAAAGAAATTTTAAAAGCATATCCCCTTTATTCAAAAAAGTTTTAAGATTCATAATGATCACTAAATTTTTATGAAGAAAATTATCCGAAAAATTTTAAAATGTTACCTCCACTTTTTACCTAAAAGCAAAAATGAAACATTTAAGATTGAGATTCATTTAAAATCCAAATTGGCATAAAATATAAAATATCCTTAAGTAACATAAATTCTGAACATTATTTATTAATAAATTATTGCAGAATTCTTAGATATCACAAAGTTCTTTATTCAAAAAGGTATAGTAAATGAATCTTTTTTTGGCAACAATTAAGAAGCTGATCACAGTGCTTATAAAAGCTATTAGTCTTAGAATCCCTCTAATTAATGGAAATATAAAGTAAGCCTAAGTAGTTATATGAATTTCTATATATATTCTAATTCTTGGTGAAAATAATATTAGATTTGCCATAAAGCTAACACAAAGGAGGTTATTTCTTTTATTAATTATTCTGATCATAGAAATTTTGCTATAGAAAGAAAAAATATGAATATGTAAGTTAAATATAGTCTTAAATGCTTTTTATTTTAAGTAGCAATTTTTCACCAATCACGACTCAGATCCAATTAAATGGAGCCGTAATAAACAAAAAAAAAATGTACTAGGTTTCTCCTACACAAAGAATTTCATTTAATGTTTTTCTTTCTTAAATTTTAACATGCCCCATTTTAAAAGCCAAGTGTTAGAAATCCTTTTAATATTTTAAAACTTTCTTAGCAAGTTAGGTTCATTATTTAGCAACTACATTACTAAAACAAGTTCCTTTCTCAGGCTGAATCACTTTGCCTCTAGACATAGTTTCCTTGGTAATTTTACAAAATAAGAATAACTGAGATGGACTTTAGGGAGGGGCTGGGAAAGGTGTCCTTGCTTCATCAAATCTCATATATGGAGGAGGAATGGTCTGAATGAACAGAATTAATCCAAACAAAATTTTCACCAGTCTCCTCCTTTCCACACACGGCAATCAATCAACAACTTTAGGTTTTAGCATTAAAACAGTAAAGTAACTTAGGTAATAATTTCCATAATTGAACCAAATTGTTTCAGTTATAACCTCCTTTCTAACTTCAGGTAAAGGTGTACATAACTGGTTTCCTATATGACATATATAACATTACAAGACATGAGTGACATAACTGTTTTTACACAAATTATTTCCTCTATCTTTTAGTTTCAACAAAATTCAGGTTAAAAATTGCCTATCTAACAGTATTTCTGGCTTACAATGATTCCCTCAATTTTTAAATGAGAGAATTTTTCAACAATTTAGAAAGATCACAACAATACAACTACATCATGACATTAATTGAATTTCCAAATCATCACTTGCAAAAGTTATTGATAGAAAATTGGGCTTATTGAGTGCAGAGGTTTTTTTTCCTCTCCTCACAGCTGCAGAGTCTGATTGTATATTTAGGGGTTTTGAATGGAGAAGTTCATCTGTTTTCTTAAAGGTGTGGGCTTCAGTGCCCCAGGGCTGTTGCCAGTGGGGTCCTTGATAAATTTATCATGCTTTCTCTCTTTAGTCATATCGGGAGGATAACTAAAATTCTCTATCATTCTTTAGCACTCTCTATTTTAATCTGATCTAAGACAACAGACTTTAATACATTTTTGTAAAATGTTTTCAGCTGATCTAACTTTTACTCCAGTAAACTTTATTTATCTGTCCACTCCTTTAAAACTTCTTTGAAATTAATAGCTTCTGATTTCTCCAAGGAAAGTGACTTTTGGGAGTGGTGCCTTCTCTCTTATCTCCCGTACTAGAGAACCCAAAAAACCTCACATTTCTTATCAGATCTTAGAAAATATCCCAATTTGCCTAAATGCCAAATAGTATAATAAATTTTGACTTCTCTTTAGCATCAAATTAGGACGACACTTTTTACTTTTCACATGAATTCAATTGACTTACAGTTGCATTCTGATACACAATTTTTTTTTTCTCTAATAAGTAAGGCAGGAAATAGTTAAGTTCTTGTTCCTCTGTCTATTTGATCTGAGGGGAAAAGTTTCTCTTATTGCCTTCTCCTAACCCAACTTGGCCAGAGTTGAGATGGGAAGAAAGAGATTTTCAAACCTTTAAAAATCTTAAAACTTCTATTCACACTTTTCAATGCAAATAGTTTATGCCTGATACTTTTTTCTATACTCTATGACTTAATATTAACATTATATAATCTATATAAAAAACATTTTCCTCTCTCTTTCTCTTTCTTCAACTAATCAGCTGGCTGCAGTCAGAAGTGGGGGAAGAAGGGGGAGGGAAAGAGATAAGAGCATTCCAAGGAAAGTCCAGTAGTGTGTCAGATTACTCACTCACATTACTGTCACACAGAGACACATAAACAAAACAGACAAAAATGACAGGAAGAGTGCACTCAGAAATTGTTAAAGACCATTTGCAGAAATCAGACATTATGCTTAGTCCTAGGTAAAACTTACTTGATTATTTTCTTTTTGTCTCTTTCCAACAAAGACAGCTGTATCACAGTGAATGGTTCGAGCCACACTTGGTACTTTCATTGCAGATCTTAAACATATCATTAATATATTCCTTAGAATAAAAAGTAGAAATGAGGTAATGCTGGAGTTTCTCCTCCATAAGCCTCTTACTCCTCTGTCTCCCTGCTGTATCCCCCATTACCAAATCTAAGGTCCCCCTTCTACTTTACACATTCCAAGAATTCTTGTAATTGACTGCTAATGATAAGTAATCCTCCTTCTTTTACTATTCTCTTTAAAAGTCTTAGTTAACATTCTCTACTTTTGCTTTTGACCTGTCCTATGTATGTTCTCCTGAAAGCTTTTTTTTGAGACCCGCTAATTTTTGGTTGTTTGTATTTTCTATTAATCCCTATCAGAGTTACCTTCTGTAAGTTTTTAACTTAAGAGAAAATCTGACTTTCACCTCCTACCTTTAATAATGTTCCCCAGAGTTTCAGGAGGGCCACTCCTCTGTCGGCTACTTTTCTCAAGTCCCTGTTTGATAATTGCATCAAAATGGGCATGGGACAAACCAAAGAGTGTGGAATGATTGGACACGAGACAGGCAAGATCTGTCATAGCAGTTCCCATTTATTTATCAGAGAGCAGGGTTTATATAATTAATGTAAAGCAATTATCCCTTAGGTCCCCATGAGAAAATGTTTAACGTCCTTGTTCACTGATGCACATCGGTATGTTTTAATGTCCTTGTTCACTTTTGTAAATCTACATGTTTTACTGTCCTTGTTCTCTTGCATGCCTCTACATCTAAGTCACTGCTAGGTTGTCACGCCCTAAACTCCTGCAAGTCAAGAAGAGATGGTGAGCCAATCATAAGACATAATATAGCCTTCACAAGGAGTGGGCTTGGTAGAAATCCTGGACCAGACTCTTCCCATTTATGGATAGGGTCAGAGATTGGCCCTTGATAGTAATAATTTTGCCTCTAAATATCCCCTCTAACTTCAGTAGTCTATAATGGCACTGCCATCTTCCCAGTCACCTAGGCCTATTACCTAGAGGTCATCTTTGATTCATCTCTACTCTCTCTCTCATACACACATACTTACACATACAAGCACAAATCCTTTTGCAATCATTTTCCAGGGCCTCTGTCACTTTTGTGACATCTCTTATATTTATAGCCCACTTCTCTCCAGTGACAGATACTGCTTCTATACTGATACTGGACCTCATCACCTTTCCCTTAGACTATTACAATAGTCTTCTGACTAGTACAACTGCCTCAGCAGCACATATCTGCTATCTTTAAGGGAATAATATGAATTTGCATATCACCTAGCCTGTTTGGCTCCTTTAATCAAACTTTCAGGTTAAAACTGTCTATACTTAGAATTGGATATAACCTAATATGTTTAGTAAAAATTATCAGTAAAGAAAGTCTAATTTGCTAATTTATTATTCAAGTCCTGTAGAACCTGAGCAATATAATTTCACAAAAAAAAAAAAGTTTTTGGAATGAAAATGCTATATTGGTGTATTTCTTCATCCCAAAGCAAAATGTGAAGATTGGGTGAGCAAAAGTGGTTCTAATCATTTTTTATAATTTAATTAATTTAAGATTTTTTAAAATAAATATATCTGACATAGGATCTTTATAATCAGTCATTTTACTTACCTAGAATTATTCTAGTACTATATAACTAGTATGGTCAATATTTTTTGATTCCTGCTACAAGGAACAATTTCATACAGATTTGCGATGATCAAAATAAGTGAATAGTAAAGACTAGGAAGAGTAACATCATCTACCACCATTTAGTCAAAGTCATATAAAGTACTAATTTAAGTGATATTTTCAGAAACTATTATCACAACTTTGGCAGTTTGTTTCAACCAAGAAAATATTGTTTGTAGTTAGTTGCTTAGTTATAATGCATTTGTTAAGTACTTTCTAAGTGTGAGGCATGGGTCAATAAACATTGGGGATACAGACAAAATTCAAAATGTATAGATATATGTATACAAACACACACACACATTTCCATACCCTGTCTATTGTAAATTGAAATAAATCAAAAGAGGGAAGGCACTAGTATTAAAGCAAATTGGGAACAATTTCTCATAGAAGGTGAAATTTTGAGCTGGGACTTGAAGGAAGCCAGAAAAGCCAGGGGGTATAGTAAATAAGGAAGAGAATATTAGGTATAGGAAACAGCTAGAGAAAATACTCTTACTGATGAGAGGAATAGCAAGGGAAATCAGTGTCACTGAATTGCAAGAGTATATGGGGAGGAGGTAGATTTGATGGTTTCTAAAGTCTTTTGTCTCTCTAAATGTATGATACTAGTAGCTGGTGCTAATCCCCTCACCTGAGAGGTTTCTCTGCACCTCCCACCCAGCTGCCCCCTGGGCAAAGCCACGGCTTCAAGCCAGGCTGGTTTTGGTTCGCAGTGCTGATATGGTTCCTCGTAGCCGAGCTGACTTTAGTGGGAAGTATCTTTGTGTGCTTTTGAAGTTCTAGGATTGGTCCAGAGTCCTATTCCTTGGATATTTTGGGGTGGCTATGTGAGAGCTGTGATATATTGCTGCTGCTACGCCGCCATCTTGGCTTCACCCCTGAAATGATTTCTTACTGTTGATAATCATTTCAGATCATTTGAACCCCATTAGGAGTCAAAGCCCAAACTAATCAATCAGTCTGCTTTGAATTACTGTGAAAATGCCCTTTCCAGTCCTAGCAACTTCAAAGACCACATAAGGTTTACTTCTCTTACCTTGTCGTCCTAGTGACATATGCTACATGAGGGAAACTCAGATATCCTGGGATAATAATTTCCAACTGATACTAATTTGTCAATTGTCTTGACAATTTGTGTTTAATAATTTATTCAATTAAGAAACGTCCTTTTGGTATAGTTAAACAATGGAGATCAAACATCCTGACACAAACATCCTGACTTGTGATTGTTCTGAAACATATTTAAAGCTGTTCATTCTCGTGATCTGAAATGCCCCAGCTGTGCGAGGGGGGATTGTGAAAGAGGGAGATAAGCATCCGGCCTAAAGGTCTCCAGAGCGGAAAAGCGAAAGGCGGAGGTTTTGCACCCGCCTCCATGTTGTAGCTTCCCGCCCTCGGCCTGCAAAAAGCAGGGGGACTGAGCGACTGTTTTCAGACCAGTGCTCTCACGTTGAGCGGCCTGGATCCGGATCGTTGTCTTGGGCCTCAGTCTTGGAGTCTTCATTATCCAGTCAGCCGGAACTCTACGGTAGCCGGGAGGACCCCAGCAATTTGGGACAGAGCTTTCCCTTCTGGAAGCAGAGCCCCACAGAGATTTTAAAAAAATTCATGGTCTGAAGTACCATGAGTAAGAATAAGCATAAGAAGCTAAGTAA
>CM053591.1:98470879-98486931 GCA_028646515.1 Pseudochirops corinnae
TTTTCAAGGAGATATTTCACATTGCCCTCTATTTTTTCATTTGTTTGGATCTGTTTCATAGTATCTTGATTTGTCATAAAGTCATTTGCTTCCATTTGCTCCACTCTAATTTTGACAGAATTATTCTCTTCAGAGTGCTTTTGAGATTCTTTCTCCATCTGGCAAAGTCTACTTTTTAAGGCATTCTTCTCATTGGCTTTTTGGGCCTCTTTTGTCCTTTGAGTTAATCTATTTTTTTAGAGTGTTGATTTCTTCAGTCATACTGCTGACTCTCTTTTCATGATTTTCTTGCAACATTCTTATTTCTCTTCCCAATTTTTCTTCCACTTCTCTCATTTGGTTTTCAAAATCCTTCTTCAGCTGATCTCTAGCTTTAATGCAAACTTCATGTTTATTGGAAGCTTTTGGTGGGGGAGCTCTGCCTGTGCTTTCCTCCTGCAACTCTCTGCCTTGGTCCTTCTTTTCCCCAAAGAAGGAATCTAGAGTTTGGTTTCTGTTCTTAGTTTGCTTCTTATGCTTATTCTTATTCATGGTTGATCAGTCCATGATTTTTTTTTTAAATCTCTGTGGAGCTCTGCTTCCAGAGGGGAAAGCTCTGTCCCAAATTGCTGGGGTCCTCCCAGCTGCCGGAGCTCTTAGGAAGATGCTAGGTCCTTCCCCCACTTCTGGCTCACTGAAGAAAAAAGAACCACTGTACCAAAGCCCAAGACCGCAATTTGGATCCAGGCTGTTCAACGCCAGAGCACTTGGCCTGTGAATGATTGCTTGGTCCTCCTGCAGTGTGCAGGTCGGGATCTCTTAAGCCTCAATGTGGAGGTGGGTACAGGACCTTCACTTTCAGCTTCCCAGCCCTGGAGGCAGTTTGGCCAGACCGCTTTTCTCCCACAACCTCCCAAGTCCCACTGACCTAGTTCTGGACACTGGCGCAGCTGCCGCCAATCTGCTCACTTGAAGCTCCAGCCAGGGCTCGGCTCCTCTTGTCCAGCCACCCCCGGGACACAACCCCAGCATCAGGCCCTGCTGGTTTTGGTTCACAGTGCTGATATGGTTCCCCATAGCTGAGCTGACTTTAGTGCAAAGTATATTTATGTGCTTTTTGGAGTTCTAGAATTAGTTTAGAGTCATATTTTATGGGTATTTTGGGGTGGCTATGTTAGAGCTGCGATATGTTGCTGCTCCTATGCCACCATCTTGGCTCTGCCCCCCTGCCCATCTCTTTCTTAAGAATGCATTACGATGGGGTGGCTAGGTGGCTCAGTGAATAGAGCGCCTGTCCTAGAGTCACAAGGACCTAATTTCAAATCTGGCCTCAGACATGTAACACTTACTGGCTATGTAACCTTGAGTGAATCACTTAACCTCAATTGCCCTTGTCTTCCACCCTCCCCCCGAAAAAATTACATGGCGTTATAGTAGAATTATTGAACTTCCAGGACCAATACAACAATAAAAAAATGCATTACCTTAAGTCATAGCTTTTAATAGGTATCTATATTTTTAAATTGTTAATATTCAGGCAACATGTACAGTTTAAGGATATATGGTGTAAGATATTGATATAAAATAATTCATGAAATGAATTTCAAATCAGCACCTCAGCATCATTAATGTTTTGTAATATTCTTGGGTAGAATGTGATTAAATGAAAAGATTCATAGATAGTATTTCATTGCATTTACAAAATTTAGAAATCAGATATGGGGTCTATAATATAATAGTGGTACTCCCAAAAGCTTTTCAAGACAGTTATCTCATTCTGTACTTTGAGAAAAGAAACTGGAGATACTGTAAATTGAAACAAATCAAAAATGCTTTAAACTGCACACTATTCCTTCATCCTAAGGCCTTAGAGTAATGAAAGGTCAAGACCAGTGATCATCTATCTCCATAATTTCACTAACAGTTGGAAAACACAATTGAGAAACTGACAAGAAGTGAAATTGATCTTGTTCTTTGAGAAAATTGCATCTATCTGTTTAGATTTCTCTACTCTTGTACAACAACAACACAATAAGGAATTCATTCACATCCATCACTGGTTCTATGAAACTACCGCAGCTTACACATGACTTCATACTCTTTGATTCATGATCAATGCAAAAATATTTAAATTATGTTATATTGCTGGGAAAATAAGAATATAGCGTCACATCCTGGCATTTACTAATCCTGATATAGATATTTTAAAGAAAACTTAAATCCTAGTAAGAGTTGTATGAATTAGATCAGAATTAAATAACTTTCATTCCAATGGCAAAGTTTAGTTTCCATAGAGTTGAACATAACAAATCTTAGGAATTAGAAACTGACTGCTTATCACTTTCTAGAGAAATGTTTGGCTTTTTTTCATTGTGGAATCTTCATGTTTAATTCTTCACAATAAATTCGTTGAAAAGTAAGCCTACGTGTGTATTTAAAATTACACTGAAGATGAAAAATTCTGATATATTAACTCAGTTTATCTCCTACACCCCCCCAAAAAAATGGACATACCCTCTGTTCTGTTAATCCATACCTGAATTAGAATGTATAAAGATACCTCAAAGGTAAGCATTTGTAACATCATCATTTACTTGACTTAGGAAATTATTGGTGGAAATTCCTAGAAGATATTTAGAATTCATATCTGAACTTGTGTTTTATATAACTAAGCTAAGATTTCAATCCAGAAGAAATGCACACAAATATTTATCAAAACCGATTTAAACAGATTCCCTTGCCAAATGAATTATGAGATTATGGGTCAAGATTGAAACATATTTACATAGTAAAACATGCCTTATTTAGGATATTCACAGAATGATTATTTCTGGTTAGTAGAATTTTCTATGATTTACCTTTCTACGTGTAAGTGGAGAGGTGGTTAGGAGACTGATCAAAGAGTCTAATCCTTATGATCTTGGACTGCATGCTATCTTCATGTAATGATGACTTCAGACCTGTGGTGAAGAAGCAGACCTCACTGATGGCTGAGCTGGAGCTAGAATATATTCAAAAAGCACCAACCAGTCAATGGTCTTCTTTTTTCCACGTCTGGCATTTAAACAAGGAGGATCAGCCACTGAAGTCATCTAGGAGAGAGGCTTTGTGTATTCTTTTCCATGGAGATGACATAGATCAGAAAAGGCAGAAGTGTGAAGATTCTTTTAGAAGTAGAAATTGTAACCCCACCCTCCTGATGCCATCTTTCTATGTCTCTATTTGGTTTATAATGAAGTTTGGGAATCTAGGCCTCTATTCTTTGCTTTTTAAATGCTCTTTCCTTGCATTTAGGGAAAGAAGTTTGGGACTAGGATGTAATGGTTTCAAAGATCTTCAGAAGGACAGAATATCAAGTGTCTGAAATCTGGGAGCTGGAGTTCATACTAAGGTTTTCCAGAGACTAAGAAAGAGTGAAGAAGTATCTGAGGCCCTGAGGTATGGCTTGCTTCATCCTTTCCAGTTATAGTGTATGAGCAGACTTATCTACCAGCTATATGCCACTTTTAGAACTGAGCTTGATGAAGGGGCTGTTTTATGGAAACTGCTTGTATGAACCCACACTTTCCAGAGATTGAGGTAATAGCTAGGAGAATATGACCCCAGTTTGCAAAGAAATACTTTGCAGATTCTATTCTTGCTATAACCTGGCAGTATATATTACTTTATTAAAAGCTAATTCATGTCAACTGATTGAAAGATATTGGGGCAACCACCTGAGGGTACTCATGACATAAGGGAGTTACTAACTCAGATGGGTGGTTGATATTAGGAAGGACATGTTAGAATGGGATTTTGAGCTGATAACATTAAAGAGAGGTATCTCTGACTTATCTGTGGTTTTCCTAGAGCCAGTCTACCTTTTGGAATCTAACCTACTGGTGTTCACATGGGTTGGCAGGGTAAATCTACAGTCCCACTACATAAAAATATCTTTAAAAATGCTTTAGATGAAAATGTTTCAAAAAGGTTTTGTGGTTTTGATAATAGCATTATTCTAACCCTGCCCTCTCCTTGACCACATGAAAGTTAGTCCACTTTTTCCCTAAAAAAAAAAAAAAAAGTATTGAAATAGTTCTCAAGGGAGCAAAGGTTCACACTGTTGACATCATTTCTTTGTTAACTCAAAGTAAAATAACCACAAGGAGTTCCCACAGTCCATAAATCAGAGTCAGGGGAGCTTTGGTGAGATGAGTAAACTAGGGTTGTTCTCACTGAATACCTTTTTCTTACTTTGTCTACCTAGATATATTTTTGTTAAATATTGGATGACCTACAAGTGTTTTACGTTGTTACAAGTGTTAAACAAAAACTACCAGGGGACTGCTCTGGGTCAGGACCAGCATAGAATAGCATACTTCTCTACCATTTTATTAAAATATATTGGGCAAAATGAAATGTTTTTGATGACTCAGTTTCATTATTATGAACTTGAATTGGAATGGTAGCTGCTGAAATTTCATGGAAAAGGAAACTCAGAGTTCTATTACTGAGTTTTATAATCTGGTTTAGTAGTACAGTGTGTGTGTGTTTGTGTGTGTGTGTGTATGTTTATTTGTGTATGTTGTTTTGTTGTAATCTGTATTGGTTTTTACTAGTTTTTTTTGGTTTATTTATTTGTTTTGTTTTTGTTTTCTTTCATCCTTTTCTGTGATATTCTGTGATATTTCTGTACTAATTATTCTCAATGATTTACTAATTTGAGTGTGCCTGGAAAAAAGATTCCATTTCATTTTACCTAACTTCATACTTTCATTTCTGGGTAGACTTAGGAAAAATTTTACCATATTTTCTAGAATTGAGTTTAAGAAATTTTCTTTGAGCCATTTGCTTGCTTGCTTTTTTAATCTCCACCGTAACTTGGGATGGCAGGTAAGAGAAGTGACTGTTGGTAACTCTACATATGTCAACCCTGATGTCCCTGCCTGGCTAGTTGCCTTTTCTTTCGCCATTCTCATCTATCAAAGGGCATCTAAGAAATAATAGACTTTATCCTCCTAAATTATACACCTCCCTCTACAGCACTCTGGAAAATCAGAGAAAAGGAGCACATTGCAAACAGGTGCTTGTGACTCCTTGTTGAATTGACTGTAAAATTATTGTTGTTGAGTTATTTCAGTCATGTCCGACTGTGGCTGCATTTGGAGTTTCTTGACAAAGATACTGCAGTGGCTTGCCATTTCCTTCTCCAGCTATTTTAACAGATGAGGAAATTGAGGGAAAGAAGGCTAAGTGACTTTCATAGGGTCACCTAGCTAGTAAGTATCTGAGACCAGATTTGAACTCGTGAGGATGTCTTGCTGATTCCAAGCCCAGTGCACTATTCACTCTTCCACCTGTAAAATAGAAGTAAATAATTTTTGAGTGAACACCAAAGCTGCACTTTATTATATTACAAAGTATATGAACAATAATGGATAAACTTTGTCACATTTATCTTTGATGCTCAAACTTTTTTCAATTACTTTTTTTCAGCTTATTTTCAGATAGGTCAGGCATCGTATAGCTTATATATTTCTAGAGTCATCATAAATAGTCATCTTAAGGTGTGTTTTCTGGTTGTCAGAATTTTATTGAACTCTTTTTAAAAGAGTTATAACCTAATCACACAAGCACATAGTGTGTTATATTAGAAGGAATTTGACTTACTCACTGTTTGTACCACCATACATAACACATAAATGCATATATTGTGACATTGTTGCATGAGAATTTGCTAAGGTGTACAGGAAGAGTCCTGCACACAGGATCTGACATTTGTGCTCTGAAACATCACTAGCCCAAGAAGCAGATTAGGTAGTCACTGGGAAAATTGAATAGAGACAGAAAGATCTGCAAGCACTACTACAAGGTACCAGGCAAATATCTGCATTTCATTTTAACAATCAGTCACTGAAAAATCAAAAAACAAATAAAACCAAAAACAAAGAAACAAACTAAACTTCTGTAGTCAAAGCACACAGCATGGTCATTTGGGAGATTGATGTTTAGATTGAGAGCTCTTCAAGGACAATGACTGCCATTTACCTTTATTTCCCCAGAACTTAGAATAATGCCTGGCAGATAGTAGGCAAAAACAATGCTTATTGAATGCCGGATTTTTTTTTTTTGAAAGAGTAATGTTAGAGAAAAATAGTTATTGTTATATTCCAATATCAGCTAGAAAATGGCAAGAAAGTATTACTTCTAGGATCACGTGTTTAGAGCTGGAAGGTACAACACTCATTTTACAGATGAATAAACAGGCACAGTGAGGTTCAGTGACATATCCAGAACCACACTAATTACAAATGACTGAGGTTTGATTTGAACCCATGTCTTTCTGACTTAAATTCCAGTGGCTCACCTATTAACAATGCTACTTCTCATATATCAGTTTTATGATCCTATGAAATTTCTAATGTCATAGGAAATTCAAAATTTTCCTCTTTTATGGTGATTACTCTGAATTTAGTGCTTTGGAGAATCCTATACTGCAATTGATCAGTGATTGGGAAGCAACTCAGGGAGGGAGTCAAACAGTTGAAAAGAAGAGGATGTCTTTGCCATGGTTTTTTTAAAATTAGTTTGTTGTTTATTTTTTAGGCCAAGAGTCTTGTCTAATTATCTTCATTATCTGCTCCCTTCAATCCACCCATCATATAGCCATGAGATTAATCTACCTTATGCCTTTATCTCATGCTGTTGGTCATTCATCTCTTAAAAAAAAAAAGTCTATCTTCCTTCAAGTAAAATGCAAACTTCTTAATTTACTTTTAAGATTCTACACAATTTTCCAACTTTTCACTCACTACTATATATCCTCTATGTGTTCTATCAGGAAAACTGTATTGATTGTCTCTCTAGTCAGTGTCTGGTAAGTACTTTCCCACTTATAACTTCACCTTACATTTAAAAAAAATGCACTATTATCCCTTCCCTCTCCCCTTTCTACCTCTGAAGAATCAGCTCAATTGACATCTCAGATCCTTCAACTAAAAGTGATCTTTCCTTTCTCTAATCTGGTACAACATTTTGTTCCTCTCTTCTCATGTTCTTTTCAGCACTAGAGTTAATGGAATTCATACACTAGTGTTTGACTCTTTATGGAGTATTTGCAGAAGAACATGGACAAAAGCAACAAAGGATGAAAATGCCATGGATGGAATTTCAGCTGAGACATTTGAAGAAGTATCTATATCAGTGAGATTATCGTGCCTTTAAAGCCTAGAATTTTTTCATAATCTTAAAAGCATTCTTTCCACTCTGCTAAATTGCACGTTGATAAGAATGTCTTGTTTATCTTTATATGTCTTCTACCATCTATTGCCGTATTTTACTTATAGTAGATGCTAAAATAAATGGTTGTTGAATGAACTAATGAAATAATCATCACTGTCATCAATAAATTGCAATTAATCCATCTATGTCAATCATCACCCAGGCAAAACTGGTAGAATGACACCTTATGCTTTCCATACACAACCCTCAGCCTGCATTTTCTTGGATTCCTTTTTTTCTCCTTGAAAACCTTCCCTCAGCATCCATTTTAAAGATCATCTGCTTGTTTAAAATAAAAATAAAAACAAAACAAACAAGCATGGTTAGAAACTATTGTAATTTGTTTTTCATATCCTTTCTGATGGTGATCTAACATTGGTCCTTTTACTAAATGATTATGTGATTAATACTTAGGGGAGTATATTTTTAAGTTTAGATAAGTTTATTAATATGTATGAATATGATCAAAATTCATTAACAATCTTGCTAACATATTAACAATCTTAGTAACAATCTTACTGTTTTGAGTATATACTGTCAAAAGACATCTGTTTCATATTCTCCTTGTTCACTATAAGAGTTATCCTGTGTTTACTTATTTGAGCAGGTTTACTTACCTCATCCATTTTTTTTTCCTCAATGGGTGTTTCTTTCCCCAATATGATGTTCTTCATTTTGGCAGTTGAATTATTTGATTCATACTGCAGATGCTTTTTTGCTGCTTCTTATTTATTTTCCACTTCTGCTGAAGGCAGAGTACTATCTTATTTCTTGTGAAAACACTTCATGTAGTGTCGTATACAACATTTCAATATAATTGAGTAATAGTTACAGAACTTGCTGTTTCAGATAGAAAAACTTTCTAATTTATACAAAATGAAGTGTATTTTTCCAGGGTATTTAAAGGTTCATGTTCCAATATGAAATATTTTTTGAAAATGAGTATCAAGCATGTGATGTGTAGGTTTTCAGAGAAGAGTTATAAGCAATAACGACTCCTCAGTAAGTCACTGCCAACATATGGAAGAATACAAATTCTCTCTGCTTAGACTTCCATTGAATTTCAAATTGCCTGCACTATTGTTTATTGTCTCCATTTAAATACAAGAGGCTCTATTAATAACTGCTTGTCTACTTGGACAATTTAATACTGTATTTTCACATCTCTAATTTGTTTATGATGTAACCTAACATTTTAGCATTTCTTATTCCACATAAGGTACCTAACTCTCCTAGGGAAAATGCATGAACCATGATCTGTAAGGAAAAGATCCCTGTTCTGCACTACTTCTTTCATTCATTCTTGGAATGGACCTTCAGTTTATCCCTGAGGGAGAATTTTTTTTTTTCCTGCAACATACAACCTGTTGATTGTAACATATTTTAACACACAATTAGATTGTCACCAATAATCACTTTGAATTTACATAGATACACATATATACAAACATATATATACACAAATATATACATATACATATATATGTGTATGTGTGTATGTGTGTGTGTGTATATATATATATATATATATATATATATATATATATATATGTATAGTTCAGGGGGAGGGGAGGGAAGATTGGATTAGACTGCAGAGATGTCAAAGTGGGTGACTAGTGGTCTTCAAGTGGCCAGAACAACTCAAGACTACAACCAAAGCTGATTGTAATTGGGAAATGTTTATCAAAATCAATCAATCAATCAATCAATCAATCAATGCAACCTAGCTCCCTGGCTGCTGCAGGCTAAAGACATATGGCACAATACTAATAGGCTAGTCATTTTGGGATGACAAAGCAATCATGCTACTGAGCTCTTGGTCCCCTGAAGGCAACAAGGGATTTCTGCATCAAGAGACTTGACCAAGAAAAGCTACCTAATACATAGAAATTAAAAGCTCGACAGATTAATTCTCTAGTTCTTACTTGTTATCTCTGGAACATGGGTGGCATGAAGCTCTCCCCATGAACTTCTCCTGAAGGATTGGGAAGGAGTACCTCACCACCCTGGCAGAGAAGGCAAACTATAAAATGAAGCTAATAGGAGGGTTTAGCTAGGTGTATTGGGTCTCAGCCAGAGGTAGAGAACTTACAGCCTGGAAGGACCTCAAGGGTAGCCCTTTTACTGAATCCAAATTTCACAGAATGAATCCTTATTTTGTTGAACTTATGTAACGTAAATTTATATTGCCTTTTTAAAAGAGGATTTGTTCTGTGAAGTTTGGATTCAGTCAATGGGCTACATTTGAGGACCTAGAGTGCCACATGTGGCCTCCAAGACACAGGTTCCTTATCCCTGGTCCTAAGCCATGGGTCCATATCAGCATTTTCCACTTTGCAATTCTTTTTCTAGTGTTACAGACTAAAGGTTGATCCTGAGATGGACAATTTCCAGTCTTTAATGGTTCTCTGTGAATTCTGGCTCCTGGACTCTCTCACTCAAAGTTGACTGGCAGCAGAATGATTTTTCATATCAGAGAGGATGACTGTCAGCAAGAGAATAAGCTCAAGCCCTGGCCTGGCTTGTCAGAATTCATGGACCTTGTGGCAGTTTTTCAGATAGCAGAGAGCCCATATGAAAGTCAAACACCAATATAGCAGTCTCAAAAAAGTTTCATATTTGTTTATTTTCAGCATCAACTGCTGAGATTGATTTGAAAGAAATTCTAAGGTACTACTGAATTTTTATGCTTTGTTAATGTGCCAGGAAGTTGGGAAACAATTTCCCAAGGATGCTAGAACTGTTTCTAGACTAGCCCTTTCAGTGAGTCATTGAGGAAATCAGTACTTACAGAAATGAAGCCTGTCATCCCTGCCACTATCACACCATCTGCCAATTAATTGCCACCAATGCACAAGTCAGACAAATATCTATGAGTAAAGCAGCATCCCCAGACTGCCAGCCCTTCTAAGCTGGCTCCTCTTGTCATAGTGCAGGGAAACACCTCTTGTGAAGATGTGATTTGGCAAATGCTAGAGACCCTACTCCTCATCAGCTTTAGTGTCTGAAGATCTTGTAAAAATAAATACATTTAAGAAATTAAAAATAAAAGTTTTGGTACCAGAGTCTTTGTTAACATAAAATGGTTCAATATCATAAATTGGTAATAGTTGTTGTTAATAGAAATGGCATTATGGAAGGAATGTTATGTATTTTGCTTCTGTACCCTAGGCCTTTACATATTATTTGCCCATGAAACTACACACACGCACACACACACACACACACACACACACACACACACACACCCAAGCACATATATTTGTGTATATGTATGTCTATATAAATCTATATATAAACATACATATATTGATTCACATATACATATATGCATGCACACATACTCACACACACACACATATATATATATATATATATATATATATATATATATATATATATATATATATATATATATATATACACAGACATATAATATCCATTTACAATTGCAGTTCTTTAAAAGTAGGGGCATATTTGATTGTTTGAATAACTACTCTTATGCACATAATTAGCACTTAATACATAGTTTTTCATGCATGTATCCAAATTGATATAAAGAAATATAATCCCAAGATTAAATTAGTAGATGCAGAAAAAAAGGCAATCTGGAGTAAGTGATAAGAGAACTGGCATTGGAGGAATATCTATGCTCAAGACTTATTTCAACACATACTGTCTGTGTGACTCTAAGTCATATCTAAGTGGTAAAAGAATGTCTCTCAAAATATAAATTGCAGAGATGGTGTTGACCTGCACTGTTAGAGGAAGTTGATCATCTAAACTTTCTGTGCCAAAGAAATAACAGACCTAATGAATACCATAGTCCCCTAATCTATGCAACACTTTTTGATGAACTGGGACTCTTCCAGTTCTAAATTTGGATTATTTCTTTTTACAGATTTACCCTATATTTCAACTCTGTTGATTCTTTTTCATTTTGTCATATTTAACCCCTCTAATAATACCAAAATATTTCTAAGTAAGAAGTACAAGATAGAAATTGCATTGGGTAATATTAAATTTGAGAGAAAGGGAGGGCATTATTTTTTCATTATCTAAAATATCTGTAGGATCTCTAATCTTATTACACATAATTACTACGATGTTATTTTATTTTTTACTATTTCTCTCTTTTATTCTAGCATATATTTTAAAATCTCTGAGATACACATAAAAGAAATAATTTTTAAAAGTGCAACATTATCTCTCACTATAAGCTACAGAATTAGGGCAAAACATAAGACCTACAAAAACATATCATTTGGACACAATAGCCGTAGAATGAGTCATATCATATCATAACAATTGGCTAACAATACTCTAAAAGTAAATTAATATAATTAAGCTTTGCATTCAATGTGTAGTAAAGCAAAAAATAAAAACTAGATCTTGAGATGTATGCCCTTGTAGTCCCAAACCTAGACACTTTACTTTGCATATCCCCAGATCATCTAACGTGAAGGAATCCACTTGGGAGAAACCAGAGTCTAGATTCCCAGGGAAGGCATTTTGCATTCTACTACCACTTGGGTGGGAGTTGTGTCTTTTCAAAGTTTTTGCATCCAGAACAAATTGTATCTGTAAGACTGTCTAGTGCAGTCTCTCTCATTAGTCCAACTGCATCCAACAGGAATAAAGGTCCTATTCATCCACAGCATGGGTACCATGAACTAAACCAAGTGATAGGGAGGATTACCTTCTCTCTCCTTCAGGCTCTTTGACCCCAAGTAAAGGACTTGGGGGTTTATTCTGGTCTGTTTTACTTGTCTTTTTGGGATCTAGATGAAGCTGGGGGAATACCAACCAATACTGGACTCAAGTTGTGAAGACGTTGGAGGCAAGATTTTAGGCCATATGTAAAAGTTCGTCTAGTAGGGAAGATCTGAGGAGCCAGGGTGCCTGGGCCTTGAGCCCAAAGAGGACTTTGGCCTTTGGAATTTGGTGGGATACATACAGGAACTGAGCTAAGTTGTAAAAATAATATCCCTTTATATCTTTAGATATTGGGAGGGGGGAGGGGGGAATTATGCTACTTGGTGTTTGGAGGAGTTATGTAATGCTTAAATGTTCATTTTTGCTATACCTTTGAAGTGATTATCCCTTTGTAACAGCTAATCTGACTACAAAGTGACTACACAAACCTGGGGTTCAAGGGACTTTTACAAATAGGGAACAACATCAGGAGAATCTAGAGACAATGGAGGAGAGACTGGATATCCTCTAAATTCCCTCAAACTTTAAGGCTTAAAGGAACTGAAGAATACTGGGGTAAAGGTGAAAAATAACGCACCTGAACATCAACCAGTAAGGACCAAAGTATTTATTGTTAACTATGTGAGGAAACTGAGGCCCAGAGAAATGAAGTGATTTTTACCAAAGATCATAGTGAGGCAATAGCAGAGCCAAGAAAACATCCCAGATCTTTTTACCCATAGCATCCTAGTCTGTGTGTCCATTATTGATACTGTGGACTGAACCCTAATTTGACCTAGTCTAGTATGTTCAAAGTTTTACTTGATTAATATAGTCATTTATGAACTTAAACATCCTATTAAAATCACATTACTATTTAAAAACTGTATATACTAGAATAAAAATACACTCCTCTTGTGAAGTCAGGAACTGGAATAAGTAATCAGGGAAAAGTTCAAGCTGGGGAAGTGAGAGAGGGATGGTGGTAGGGAGAAGTACTTCTTCCCTTTCTTGTTTTCAGGCCAGTCATTTTATAATTCAAATCACCATTTCTGTAAAGCACCAGTTGGGCTGAAGTCCAAAAAATGGGACAACAGATAGGTCAGAGAAGTCCCAGGAGCCAATTTGAACTTCCATTGCAATTGCGAACAAATATTTTGGTAAGGAATAAGTCTGTGGTTAATTTATGAATACAAAAGTCAATCATCAAATCAACATTTATGTGATAAAAAGTGGGAGTCAGAGTAGGAGATTGTGATAATGATTGTTTCAGGTCACTCTGTTCTACTTCAGCTTTATGATGACTGATAATTAGACCTGACATGCTATCATCATTATCTTGTGAATATCAGACATTCCACTATTTTAACTATGGACTAATGTCTACTCTTGGTTTCACCTTTGTTTTTACTTTAATTTAAAAATATTTGTCTGAATAACTCCAGCATATTGAAGTCTTCTGAGTGTATGTCAGTGGATCAGATTTCTATTTCCTCAAATTACCTGTAGAAAAATATCGTATTAACAAAATGTCTTCACTTCATCATTTGATGACTAAAGCTTTTATCCATTTTGTTGTTGTTCAGTCATTTAAAGTCATATTTGGAGTTTTCTTGGCAAAGATATTAGAATGGCTTAGCATGTCCTTTTACAGTCAGTTTTACAAAGGAGGAAACTAAGCCAAACAGGGTTAAATGACTTGCCCAGCATCAAACAGCTGCTTGGTTTCTGAAGCTCGAATTTGAACACAGGAAAATAAATTGTCCTGACTCCAATCCCAGTTCTTTATCCACTCTGCCACATAGCTGCCTGTTTCACCCATTAGCAAAGAATTAAGAAAATGGAGGTCCTTAGCTTTCAGGAGAGAGAATAACTATGTTCTATGTGGTCTTCTCCTTTGCCTATATGACTGCTGTGACTGACTTCATGATTCAACTATTATAACCCATTTCATGGTTGAATATGTTAACTTATTTGTTTATATCTTTTAACATAGATAAGAGTAAGTAATGTGATAAGCTCTTGTAGAAAATTCATGTATTTATTGAAACTGCAAGTTTTAATATGATTTTGGGAGACTCCTTTCTTAAGATGAAGAATTATTTGCCTTAAGTATTGGTAATTGTAATCCTTTTTGCTTGCATATCAAATTTTTTACTTTGAATTAGAATTTTGCATAACTTTATTTTTTAGATGCTAAAATTTCTTGTTTTGCTTTTTGTAATTTTATTTTTCAAGATGCTGGGTACATTAAGTTCCTAATTCAGATAATGACACCTTCTTCCAAGCTTGTTCTCAGGATAATTATTAATAGCTGAATAGGATAGTCTTCCAGCATTGAAATATAAATTGCATATGAAAATTCTAAAGGTATATTATACTTAGACCAGTTCTGGGAAATGGCCCATTATAATCCTTGCCTCCATGTATAACAGTTATTTGAGGTTTATGAAGATCTCAAATGTGTGCCGAAGGTAAATTGTCAGAAAGACCAATTGCTGTTTCGGAAAAGACTTTCAGCGGGTCCAGCCATTTGTACCCTGCTTGATGAGTGTTCCCAAACCACTGAGGCTAATCATGAAGCAAAACTTGGTTAATAAGTGACTGCAAGAGATGGCCCCTTTTTCTATATATGAACCAGAGCATTCTTTTCACTCCGAACCTTTTCACTCCCACCCTCCACTGACTGATCTCGGTCACATGATCCACCATCAGTGATCAATGTATGTCTCAGCTCCATCCCAGTTGTGGTACCTGAGCTCTTGCACCAGCAGTGCCATACTCTTCCTCACAGGAACTGACAGCTTCTCACTCTTCCACTGTCCCTGAAGTAAGGCTAGGCGCCAACTTATGTCATCAAAGACCTGTTTCTGTGTATGAGCCAGGCAGTCCTCCAAAGCCTGTTCCAAGGGTCCCAACACATCTTCCAGCATTGTTTTACAAGTGACTGGGTAACTGGTAGTTTCCAACCTCAAAGCAGAAGAGCTTCCCCCAAGAGGGGGCCCTGGAGCCTTTGTTAGGAGACGTAATGGTCCAACTGGAGGAGCCCCAGTTGAGCATCTTAGCTTCAAATTGTACTCTGTCAAAGACATACCTGCTGGGCAAAACCTCTCTGTCAAAAGAAGTCCTGAAGAGAACTCTGTTGCCTGCCTTCCACAATCATTGGAATGGATAAGCCACTGACATAAACAAAGACTTCAAAAGAATGTCATGGACAGTCACCTTCCAACATATCCATCTTACAAATTGGCCTACTATGATATATAAGTTATGTGTTAGCTTTTCCATACTCCCAATCCCCAAGAATTATGAGATATAACCATCCATTTAGATAGCATTAAGAAGAAAGACTGGTCATCTCTCCAACCTCTAAAAGTATTTCCTTGGATGTAAGCCAGAATGAAAGGAAAGTCTCCTGCTGTATTGTCCAGGAAGAAGGAGAAAGCAGAGCAGGGGCCCAAAGCCTCTGCTTTCCTAATTAATTACAAAGGAAAACATCAACATAGAGAACAAGAGAACCCAGAAGACTTGCAGTTTTAAGCCCAGTCAACAATTTTTGGTCATTAAGTCACATGCACAGATTTTAGCATTAGGTTAGTTCTGTCCACCTGAGAATTAGGCAACATCTGTGTTGTAAATTTTAATCTCTGCTAGATCTGAAGGTCAGTGGAAATGTCCCTTTTTTCCTTAAACAACTCAGTTTTTAATGAAAAGAGCTGTGTAATATTCAAAAATAGAAATCTACCTTCTCAATCTAGTTGACATGATTTGTTGAGTCTCACTTTCCTGCCTACTGACAAATGGATGAGGGATGATATATTATGTTCCCCATTTCACATGACTAGTAGGTTAATGGATATTAGCTGAAAAATATTCTATTGAAAAGGATGGCTAAACAAGAGATAGTCTAATGAATTGAGACGAAAAAAATAAATATTTTCGGCAAATCAAAATTTTACAGTTCTAAAATACTCGTTTTATTTAGGCTGAAAACACACCTAGTGGAATCTGCTTTATTGTATAAATGTAATTTAATAAGATGAAATATAAATGATATTCCAGTTTTAATCTTCTATTAATGGGTAGTCAGTATTTATGGGACCAAGCATCTAGACACA
>CM053591.1:98487431-98511594 GCA_028646515.1 Pseudochirops corinnae
TAGGTAATTTGTTACTTTAAGAGTAAATTATGTTATCTTTAGCATTACAGATGTCCTGCACATGTAAAGATGAAAAGCCTTTACAATTAAAAAAAAATAATGTTATTTTCTCAAAGCAGTAAATGAATAGGTTCTTTTATTCACTCAATTGTCTCTTGAGCCTGATGGAGATGGACATGTCATAAAATCATTTCTCTAGACTACTGGGCTCCTGCTGTTCTTCTCTATTGGAAAAATAAATCACTTTCAAAACCTTAAAATAACATTAAGAATTACAGCATGAAATTGTATATTTCTAACTAGCTAGTACTTTTACTCACATTAAATGTTATCAAAATTACTATATAGATCTAAAATCTAATGTAAACTACGTAAGCCATTTTAAATGAGCTAGAACTGGGAGAATCAAGAAGAAACAAAAGGATAACAAGAAGGATAACTAAAGTCAAGTCCCCATAACCTTGACGAATATGGAATGACTAGGATTTAAGTATGTGTTTAAGATGGTTTAAGTTGAACAATGTAATTTCATTCATTGGAATTCACTTCAAATGTTTGTTTCCATGTGGTTGATAAAATAATATAACATCAACAGCAACTAAGATTTATATAGTACTAACTAAGACATTGTACTAAATGCTTTACAATTATTTTATTTGAGTCTCACAACAACCCTGTGTTATCTTCATTTTATAAATAAGGAAACTGAGAAGAACAAAGGTTAAGTGACTTGTCTAAGGTCATGCAGCTGAGTGTCTGAGTCTGGATTTGAACTCAGGTCTTTCATACTCCATGCCAAATGTTCTATTGGCACTTTACATAATTTAAAAAACAATGCAACAATTAAAATTGGAGTTTTCATTAAGAAAAAATCAAGTGTAAAAAATGTAATTTGTTACTAAATCAACAAAAAAGATCTATGTCTACTAGTGAGATTTTCAACAAAACTCAATAATTTGAGGAACTAAAAGAAAGAACATCAAATTAACATTAGCTTCTAATTGATATAACTAGTTTTGCAGCTCAAAATATTTTATAAAATATAAATGTGATCTTGAGTATTAAGAATTTATCTCTCCTCTCAACTTGCCCAATTTTTCAATATTACTAGTGAGGTTTTTGGTTTGACTCTTTTTTCTTAGAAAGGCAGTGTGTCATCATGGATAGGGAACTAGTCTTGGAGCCAAGAAGACTTGAGTTAAAGTCATGTTTCTGACAGATAATAGCTCTGTGATCATGGATGAGTTACTTGATCTTTCAGTGCAATAGGTCAAGAATGTTCAAGCTTGAAATGTCCACATTTGTGACATGTAAGGTTCAGACCCAAATAAACAAATTGATGAAAACAATAACAGTATTTTTTTTACTAGACACTTTTTTGGCCCTTCATTGGAAATGCACATATACATCTGTACATACACAAGAAACAATGCTGTATGGTGGATAGATAACTGGCCTCAGAGCCAAGTGAGCCATCAATTCCAGTCTGTTTCCTTAAATTGGTGGAAAGTTTTCTCAAAGCAGTATTGACTATTTCAATAACATCACAGATCTGGCCCCTAATCCTGTTTAGACATATGCCTTACTTTCCAATCTATAGCATCTAGTTTTGTTTTTCCCTAAAAAGACAATATCACTGCACTACTCAAACTCCAGTGATTCCATAATATCTCTAAAATCAAATATAAATATCTCTGTTTAGTATTTAAAGTTAATTATAACCTCATTGCAATCTCTCATTCTAGTTTGGTTATATACTATTTACATATACTCTTTGGTACATTCCAATTTGTCTTCTTGCTCCTTTTACTGGTATGCTGTACTCTTCCTGCACTCTCTCTACTTTTGCGTGCATCTTCCATATGTGAAATGCACTTAGCTTTCATCATCAAGAATTCTAAGTTTTGTTTAAAACTTTACTCAAGCAAACCTACTCCTTTCCTGATTCTGCTATGGCTTCCAGTGGTTTCCCCCTTACCAAATTATCTCACCTTTATTTTGAGTATTTTTTTAAACCTATTTATAATTTAGATGTTTTTTGTCCTCATAGAACATAAACTCAAGATCACGGGTTAATTTTTGCGTTTGTATCTTTGATTAGTAAAGGCTTAACAAGTATTTAGTAATTGCTAGATTGATTAATATTAAGTCTGAACATGTTTTCTTAGTTGCCTTAGATTGATAAACATTCAACATGAAGTCTGAATACCTGTGAATTCTTTCATGTTCAAAACAGGCAAGAACTGAGAATCAAAGTACTTTATGCTGTAAATAATGTCTCATTTTCCAAACTTAAGAATTTAGGAAAGTAATTCCCAATTGTAGGCATTGTTGAGAAGAACTGTTGACAATGGTTCTGAAATATTTCAGTTATTTATTTATTATACATGTGCACTAAAGCCTTTTTTTCTTTCCAAATATGAGTTACTCTGAAATACAGTCATTTTTTTTTCTTTTTTCTTCCTATATGTTGTGTTAAAGTCCTGCTTTGAACCCTCATCATGATAATTGGCTCCTGGAAAGCAAGCTCTGGTAGGACATTTTCCAAAAAGGAAAAGCATTGAATGTGGGTAAAGAGCAGACTAGGTAAGTGCAAAGACAATTACTAGAAGTTTGGCATCTAATGCTAAATTTACATACTCATAACAAGTCTCCAAGACTGTCTAATAAAGGAAAAAGGCATTGCAATTTTAATCTATGAAGTTGAAAAGAGTACTTCTCCCAGTGAAATCATAGATCCTAGAAGAAATACAAAGTCAAATTTTAGGAGGGAAATACTTGCAAAAGACAACAATATTCTGTAGTTTCCTAACAGGAATACATTTTAAATCTGAATTTTGTACTATTCTGCTACCCTGTTATGTGTGTTATTTCATCAGAAATTCACTTTATTCTAAGTTAATATGATTTATACTTGCATACCTTAAGTAATTAAATCTCTTTTCTAAAACCATTAAAATAAATTTTATTTTTGTGTATTTAAGCTTTCAGAATTTAGCATGTGTAAAAACCATAAAAGTGAAAGAAATGTCAACAACAATATTAAATGTGATAGAAGCAAAATACAGAATATTAGAAAGAACTTTGGTCAACTGAGACCAGTTGAGCACTATTGATGTGAAAATTAATTTTAAGAACAGCATTTTATATTTCTTTTTCTTCTCTGATTGCTACTGCTAACATTTCTAGTACCAGATTAAATAAGAGGGGTTATAGTTGACATCCTTGTTTCACCCCTGATCTTATTGGAAATGCTTCTACTTTATCCCCATTACATATAATATTTGCTGATGGCTTTAAGTAGATGCTACCTATTATTCTAAGGAAAACTCCATTTATTCCTATACTTTCTAGTGTTTTTAATGGGAATGGATGTTGTATTTTGTCAAAGGTTTTTTCTGCATCTGTTGAGATAATCATATGGTTTCTACTAGTTTTATTGTTGACATGGTCAATGATACTGATGGTTTTCCTAATATTGAACCATCTTTGCATTCCTGGAATAAATCCAACCTGATCAAAATGTATTTTTCTTGTGATAAATTGCTACAGTCTTTTTGCCCATATTTTATTTAAAACTTTTGCATCTATATTCATGAGGGAGATTGGGCTATAATTTTCTTTCTCCATTTTGTCTCTCCTGATTGAGGTATTGGTACCATATTTGTGTCATAAAAAGAATTTGGTCAGAGTCCTTCTTCACCAATTTTCCAAAATAATTTGTAGAGTATTGGGTGGGAACAATTGATCTTTAAATGTTTGATAGAATTCGCTTGTAAATCCATCTGGCCTGGGGATTTTTTCCTAGGGACTTCTCTGATAGCTTGCTCAATTTCTTTTTCTGAGATGGGGTTGTTAAACTAATTTACTTCCTCTTCAGTTAGTCTGGGTAACTCATATTTTCGTAAATATTCATCCATTTCACTAAGATTGTCAAATTTATGTGCTACAATTGGGCAAAGTAATTCCTAATTATTATTTTTATTTCCTCTTAATTGCAGGTACATTCACTCTTTTCATTTTTGAAACTTGAAATTTGGTTTTCTTCTTTTTTTTTTTTATCATATTGACTAAGGGTCTATCAATTTTATTGTTTTTTCATAAAACCAACTCTTAGTTTTATTTATAAGTTCAATAGTTTTCTTACTTTCAATTTTATTAATCTTTTCTATGGTTTTCATAATTTCTAATTTAGTATTTAATTGGAGATTTCCAATTTTTTCTTTTTCTAGCTTTTTCAATTGCATGCTCAATTCATTGACCTCCAATTGCCCATCAATTGGGGAATGGCTAAACAAGTTGTGGTATATGAATGTAATGGAATACTATTGTGCTATAAGAAATGGAGAGGAGATGGACTTCATAGTTACCTGGAGAGGCTTGTACAAATTGATGCTAAGCGAGAAGAGCAGAACCAAGAAAAATTTATACACCGTCACAGACACATCGTATGTATGATGACCAACCTTGATAACCTGGACTCTTCTCAGCAACGCACAGCTATAAGACAACTCTACAAGTCTCAGGATGGAAGGAGATATCTGCATTCAGAGAAAGATCTAGAAAGACTAGAGTTTAAATGGAGACTGAAGCAATCTACATGCTATCGTTCTTTTTCATGTTTGGTTTTCTTTCTTTTTTCCCATTGTTCTCTCCATTGGTTACAACCCTTCTATACAACCAGATTATTGTACAATGTGAAAGTAATTGCAGATCCTGTACCTGATTGCATGCCACCATGGGGGGAGGGGGAAGATAGGGGAGAAAATTTGAAAGTCAAGGGATTATGGAACTGAATCTTGTAAACTAAAAGTAAATAAACAAGTAAATGAAAAAAATAAATAAATCTCCCATTGGCTAAAAAAAAAAAAGAACAGTGTTTTTGGAAATAGCATAATATAATTTTTCTGATGGGACAGTTTTAGGGGAAAAAATAGCACTTTGTTTAGGCCTTTCAGATATAGTATGCCACCATTAAATACTTGCTAATTCATTAACACTCAACCTTAAAGTTAAATTAAGCAGGACAGAACACTATTCTAAGATCATTTGGGGTAATTCAATTTAGTTCAACAACTTTCAAATGCCTGAATTTTATAGGAAGATATTAAGTGTCATGATGCTGAACATGTTTCTTTCATTTCATTTACTTACCTATTCATTAATTCATTCATTCACAGATTATGTATTCCTCAAATTCCTCCACTTCTGATGAAAGTGTTGTGGACACATTATTAATGTACACATACTCAATTCAGTTCACTCGTTCATTTCACAAATCTTTATTCAATACTTGTTATATACGTGAGGCACTCCATGAGGGATTTCAAGAATGAAAAGTTATAAAATGGCCCCTGGTTTCAAGTGGCTTAGGTACTGTGCACGTGACTCATAGAATCAACTCTGCTTCATTATTACCAAGTTTATGAGTAAAACACTAAGTAGTTTATTTTTCTGTTTAGTTATGTGATGTTTTGTTTAATGACAGGTCATCATTATGGAAGGATAATGTGTGTGAACTGGAAAGGCATTTTAAGGTAATATCTGTAGGTCTCAGTTTTCATCTGCAATGGAAAATGAAAGAAAGTAAAAGTAGAAATTATTTTAAAGAGACAGAGAAGTGACATTGATATTCAAGATGAAGGCAAGTCCATTATAGTAAGTTGTTGTCTTTAAAAAGTTATTATGAATAACCATGAAAGAAAACAAAAATGTTTCTAAAGCAAGATTTCTTTTTTGTAAATTGTAGACACTGATCTCAATAACCCTTTTTTTCTTAAAATCAAGGGAAAACAACATCAGTAAAAACATTTACAGCATAGGAATACAATTTTTTGTTTAATTGTGTGAAAACTTTTAACTCTATGAATGCTGGGAATGTTGATTCTGAGACTTTAGGGAGAACATAATTTTAGAGGTGAATAGTTACTAATACCACTAATTTCACTGATATATTATTTTATTATAGTAAAATAAGTGTGAAGAAATGGTTACAATATGAGAATCATCCTTAAAGCCCCTGGACAGGGAATTAGTGGCTTCCTCTGATGTTCTGTTCAAAGATTGGAAGAGTACTGAATTTGGAAGGAGGTGATGAAATTTCTGTGGTAATGATAGCACTTAAAATTCTCTAACATAATAGAAATGGAATCCAGCTATTATTTACAAAGAATAATTAGTTTAAAGAAGGAAGGTAGCAAAGGGCATACTTCTCCACTCAGTTGCCCTGTTCCATTTTCTACCTATCCTTCTTGAATATTTTTAAATCACTTGTTATGGATGTCAGAATTTCTATTTGTTACTATTGCTTGGAATCTTAAAGAAAAAGGAAAAAATCTCATAAAATATTTACAATACTAATGCCGATATACATGCATTTAGCACTTTCAGATTTGCAAAATATGTTACATATTAAAGCATTCAATCCTCACAAAATCCTGTGAGGCAGGTGATATTATTATTCCTGTTTTACAGATGAGGGAATTGTGGCTGAAAGAGTTTAAGAGAATTTTCCAGGGTCACACAGTTAATAAGTATCTAAGGGCAGGAATTGAAGTTGTCTTCCCAAATCTAAGCCCAATGCTCTGTCTACCTACTGAGTTTTTCATCTGGAATAGAAGATAGAAAAGGCATCCTAAAATGAAAAGGATCATTAAATCTCTTTGTATCTGTATTTTCATTTTTTGTCTTTGTGATTAATATATTTTTTCAGACACTAAATTAATTAAAAATATAATGAAACCAAAAAGCACTAAACCTTTTTTGTTTCCATTTGTAATGATTATTTCTCCCTGCCCCCAAAGCCAAGAGTCACTCTCCTGACTTAGCCATTCATTACTTACCACGAGCATAACTATAAGGTTATTTGTTGAGTGTGGATCTTGTAACCCTCAGAGTGATCACAAAAAGCAGTAAAGATATGCGTGCAACAATCTAAGAGATGTTTTAAAGTTAGTGATTAAAATCTCTGGTAGGAAAATTATTTTCTGGTGATTTTTCAGTTATTCCAAAAGTCAACAGTCATTGAATGAAGTTGATAATGAAGGTGTATTGAAAATTGAGGAGAGAAAATCTGAGTTCATGGCTTCATGAATTTTTCATGAGTCCTGACATCGCATTGGTGAAAGATTTGGAATAGAGATATACAGCTTTGGTAAGCGTTTGAACATTAATGCTGCTACGTCAGGGAAATTTTGAAATAACACCCTCTGTTGTATTGAGATAAGTGCCTGGAAAAAGGATTAAAGGACCAAGCTCTCTTTGGGAGCTACAAAGAATTATTAGTAACAAAACATTAAATTAAATTACAGAACTCATACAGAACTCCTATTTCGTACCAATAAAGATAAACAAAATAATATTTATAAAGGCATTTAAAATAAAAACAAATGTCATCGATTATTTAGGAATTAGCTCAACTAGAAATGTAGATGATCTGTACTGAACTTGGAAAATGATTATTGCTTGGCATAAAGAGAAACCAAAATAATCTGAGAATCATTTAATGTTATTTGATGGGTCAGATTAAAATAGTAAATATTTAAATAATCCCTAAGTAATTTTACATATTTTATGTAATAACAATGAAATAATAATGGATTTCTTTAAATAATAGGATTGAGAAAATGCATAATGGTTTCTTTTTAAAAGGTGGTTAAAAGTTTTCTCATAGACTGTAAATAATATTGTGCAATGGTTGTTCTTCAATCAGATATTGAGCAAAATATAGAGACATTGATAAATAGATTATAATAGAGAAATCAGACATCTAAAATATATTCAAATAATTATGGTTTGTTAAATTATTGGAAGATACAAACTATGAAAAAGGGTCAAAATTTAACAAATATATTTGTATAAATTGATCAGTAATTCATTAAGGAATAAATACAGACACATATCTCACTGTATGTGCCATAGTGAATTGCAGGTGGATGATAAACATTAAAAATAACTACTAAAAAGACAGAAGAAAATAGAATAATGTTTTTGAAAATGTTAATGGTAATGAAAGAACAAAAAAAAATGATTTAGGCTTGGAAGAAAGAACCAGAGTGACATTTGGGGAGGTTGAGCTATCTAATTTATTTATTTTTTTTTTGTAAATGACAATTTTGAAGAAAATTATTTGCTTGTATTGATGTTTAGTATTATTCATAACTTATCATTCCTTTTCTTCACCCTTTTAAAAGAATATCAGACAGAGTGACCCAGAAGGCATATTTGGCAGGAGAAAAATCAGACATAAAAGATATCAGCAGTTGGGAGATGTACAGAAGGTCAAGAGGCATGAAAGATACTCTCTCAGCAAGATGCTAGGGAGAGCTAAAGCCTTCCACATGCTGTGAACCATGAGAGGCAAAGCCTGCTGAGGAATCTTCCTTGTGAATGACCATTGAGGCTATTGATCTCTGAAGAAGGAGTTCTCATAGATGGATACTAATACCTTCCATCAGTCCTAAAGAGATTTTTGTTTCCTTTGATTTAAAATTAAACTTTTTTCCTAGTTCAACTTTGTGAACTGTGGATTTTGCAAAGGAAATTGATGACAAGTCCCTGGGTGGTAGTATGAAGTAAAATTTTTAGTTCTTCCAAGTGTGGTCAATGAACCAAGTAAGTGAAACTTGCCCTAAAATGTACTTTGAGCTTTCCCTCCATACATGGGCCTTTTATACAAGAGTAACACAAATGTTAGCTATAATTACTAAGTGGAGGCTTAAATACATGAAAGCACAAAGAGAAAATACAATTTTGTCTTAGGAAAAAAAAATTGTGAGTGTAAAATCCTTGCTGTGTCACCATCTCTAAAAAAACTAAACAAAACAAAACAAAAACAAAAAACAAATCTTTCAGAGGCAGTGTTGTAGAAAGGAAAGAGAATTGGATTTGGAGTCAAAAAGTCTCAGTTTAACTATTTACTAGTTATGTGACCTTATTCAGGACTTGTTTCCTTTTCTGGGCTTTACTTTCCTTGTCATCAAAAAGAGAGACCAAGGGATTTGTCCAAGGGTACAAAGGAAGCAATCATAAATGACAATATTTGAACTCATGTGTCCTCAAGACTCCAGAGCCATGGTTCTTTCCTGCTTAGCATGCTGGTTTCCTATAAGAACATTTGTCCTCCTCAAATTGAATGTAATATTGAATCCTCCAGAGTATATGTCAAGAAATCAGTAAAATAGATGGAAAATGATAGCCACATTAGTGGTTATGATATTTTCAATAGCAATCTCTTAACTATATTTCTAGGATACTGCTGAGGTACATTTTCCCCTTATATTCATAAAAATGTAAAAATAAGCCACATGTACACCTCTAGGCTGAAATCAGAATATTTTGATGTTATCTTGTAAAATATCTAAGAAACATGCTAGACTTTTTTTTTAAGTACCTTGAAAAAATAGTTGTTGTTGTTGTTTTTTTTTATCTGTGAATAAATTTACCTTTTGTTGCCAAAAAAAAATTACTTCACATGAACAGGGGGACAAAGAATTTAGAGCCATATCTAATGGAAGTCTCTCTATGACGTAAATTGCCATATTTTCTTCAACTTAGTTTCCTGGGGGTACTAAGAAGTTGTCTCCACTGACTGCATAGATAGCCATTATAAGTTAAAGGTGTGACCTGAACTCATACCAAATCTGAAACTGGATGCTGCCTCACCTTATCCCCAGATACTTTGGGGACAATACGAAATGGCATGATTCCATGGAGAATTCTTCATTGCCCTTTTACTTTTTTCTTCCTCAATTTTTATTTCCTCTTTTGGGGGCAACGTTGCTCATAATTTGCTCTCTTTTTCTCTTTTGCTCTATTTTCCTTTTGCCAATAAGTATGTATTCTAAAAGACTGTCAGTGAAAGTGTATGTGTTTCTCTGCTTTAATCCATAAACATTTATTAAGGACTGTATGTGTGCCAGGTATTGCACTAAGCACTGGAGCTACAAAAAAAGGCAAAAGATAAGTCTCTCATTTCAAGGAACTTACAATATAATGCAAACAAATATATACAAGACAAGCCATATGCAGGATAAATAAGAAATAATTAATAGAGGGAAGGCACTAGAATTAAAAGGTTTTGGAGCACTTCCTGTTAAAGGTGGGATTTTAATTGGAACTTAAAGGAATTCAGGTAAATCAGTAATCATTGTGGAGGAGGGTGTAGTAGTATTTTAGTTATGGTGGTGTAGGAGCAACCGCACTGGTATACCCAGGATGGCTGCTGGCACAGGTTCTTAGATATGCTTTACTAGGAAAGATAGCTGTTTAAGGGGTCAACAATCTTTTTTTTAATTACATTCTCTAGTTCAGGAGAAAAGTCAGCACCCTGAACTTCAGAGAAAATATAAGCAGAGAAATGAAAGCCAACAGACAGGGCTCTGACTGCCTGAATCAACTATACATTTTACATACATCCCTGGATTGAGAGAACCTTTATATCTGAGCACTCAGGGAGATCTGAACACATGGTCACTCAGAATCTTGACGAGGGAATCATAAGATCCTCCTCATAAGTGAGCCCCTGTATCAACAATGTGGTATTCACAATGCCTACAGTAACTATAAGTATGCTGTTATGGTTATTAATCACAAAATGTAACAGGTTTTCTACATGGGAAATATAGTTAAAACATTTATTCAAATACCAGAAAACTGAGTCCCAAAATCAGAAAGTCAAAGCCATCAAAGCAGTTATGAAGTAGGCACATATAGTTAATGTATTAAACACCTACATTCTCAAGCTTTCAAAACACGACAGGCTACCTCAGGCAAAGATCCTCCTCCCCTCACTCATAGCAACTGCTCACCATCCAGATAGCTTGGTCCCAGCAGCTCTGGCTCCCTGTAGTTCCCATCCCTGGCAGTCCCCAACAGGATTCTGGAGCAGGGATTCTGGCTGGCTCAAAAAATAGGAGTTCCAGCCATAGCTGCTGCTGCTGCAACTGCCACTGCTTCCATTCACCACCACAAGGACTCTAGTTTGGCTCAGCTTCCTCTTACTCCACCTTTTCCTACTACGTCATCAAGTTCAAGGGGCATGGAAGATTTTCAAATCTCATTATTATTACATTTGGCCACAAGATTTTTCATGTCCCTTACTTGGCAAAAATACATTAACAATACATTTCATTACATAGTTTAATAGGAGTTTTAGGAGTAACTGGTGTCAATGGAATTTTACAACAATATAACAAGGATATCACACAATAAGTATAGAAGACAATATTTTAGGGTGGGGCTTGAGGTCAAACTCCCCATTATCCCCCCCAATCAAATGGGGTCCCAAAATCTTGGAGTAAGGGGTGAAGATTTCTTTTTCCTTGGCTACTTGCTCCTGAAATTGGACGTAGAGTTGTCCCTGTCCCAAGGGGTCCCATTTGGGAGGTCATTTCTTTAGCCAGCATTTGGAATGATGTCAGGTTCAGGGGAGACATGTAATGGTTGTGGACAGGGGGTAACATCCAGCTTAAGAGATCAGGCAAATACAGGTGGAGGGTAACAAGCCTGCAAAAACAAATCTAGCAAACAAGTTGAACAGACAAAAAATCTAGAAGAAGCAAGAAGACAATAATTAGAAACAAGGTAGATATAGGACCAGCCATGCTGCTGGAGTCCATAAGCCCACTATTATAGCCTCACTCATATGAGTTAAGGTACAATTTTATAATCATCTTCTCCAGAACAAACACGTTAAGGTGTTATCTCTCTCATGTGCTATAATCTCTGCAGCCTTTGGAACATCATCTGGCTTCTGTTTTAACCATACTTTAGTTCCCAATTAGATTCTATCAGTAGAACCAAATCCTTCACTTCCTCCAATAGTTATTTTAGAAGGAGGGTCAGTTTTTACAAGTGATATTGTTTTACAAGGAACGATAATCACTTGAACTATCCTATCATTTTTACGAATCTGTATGGGCCCTTCACTTAAATTAGGGAATGTCACAACAATTTCTCCATGATAATTAGAATTGATCACACCAGCCAATACATGTATTCCTTGAGCTGCTAATCCTGATTTGGGTAAAATCTGTCCAAAGTGATTTTTAGAGATTCTTATACATATTCCAGTGGAGATTTTTCTTATTTCTTTTCTGTCCAACCCAAAGTACTCTAGACGATGTAAATCATACCCCACTGAACCAGGTGTTTCTTGATACGGTACTATGACATCTGGACTCAAAGTCCAATATTCAATATTTGGGATCTTATGTGTTTGCTGTTTTCTAATTTGTAGATTTGGAGATATCATTTTAGCTAGAGGTGTACTTTCCCCCAAAATGTTCTATTATTCAAATTATATAAAGCCTTGAACAAATCATCTTTCCAATGTTGATATGCATTATTGGACCCTAACTTCCTTAACTGTTCTTTCAATAATCCATTCATCCTTTCAATTAACCCAAATGCTTGTGGATAATATGGAATATGATGTATCTGTTCTATGTTATCTAGTACACAATACATCTTCATTTCATTACCTTTGAAATGTGACCCATTGTCACTTTGAATCTGCATTAGAGTTCCATGATATAGACTTATGAGATCTAGAGTTTTACAGGAGCTTTTCTGGGTTGCATTCTTATAAGGACAAGCCACTAGTACACCTGAATAGGTGTCAACACAAGTACATATAAATCTGCACCTTTTATTTTGTGGTAGCGGACCAATATAATCTATTTGCCAGATTTGGGCTGGGAGCTTTCCTCTTGCTATTTCTCCAGTCATGACCCGAGGAACGGTTGGCTTCTTTTCAAATTGAAATATATGATATTCTTCTGCTATCTGTTTTAACAATGAATGCGAGATACTAATATCTCAAACCTGTGTCCACTGGAGTGTGGCCTGGACCCCCAAATGGCAGGCCATTTGGTGGACCCATTTTCTAATACTGGATCATTAGTTTTTGTCAGAGTAGGTACAATATGTTCAGTAGCAATCTTTGTCAGTCGATCTGCATGAGCATTGTATTCACATTCTGGCGCAGTGAGGGCCACATGAGAATCTACATGAAAAAAGACAAGTCAGTGACCAAAGCCATGTTCCAGATATCTTCTCCTAATTCTTTGCCCCAGACTTGTTTGCCATGAATTTCCCAATTTTGATTTTTCCACATTGGCATCCATGTAGCTAACCCATTAGCTACCACCCAAGAACCAGTGTATATAAGACAATGTCCTCCTTGTTCTGTTTTGATGGCTTGATGTACAGGCATAAGTTTAGCAAATTGACTACTTCACCTATCCCAGTATTTTCCAAACTCCTTCTAGAACATGGGTTATAGGCTACTGCTTCCCAATGTCTTTTTTGGCCCAAATATTTTGCTGTCCCATCAGTAAACCATGCATGTCTTTTTTGTTCTTCAGTTAATCCTTCATATCCCTCATTCCATTTACCAACCATTGCTTTGGCTCAGGGGGTGTGTCATTCCCTTCAGTTTCTATGTTTGCCACAGATTCATGTACAGCAGAGACTCTGCTTTTGCCTGTTTCTGCTCTATTTTGAATATATCACTTCTATTTGATTATAATAGCCTCTTGGGCATATCCGATTCTGTGAGAAGCTGGGGTACTCATTACCCGGGACATAATTGGGATTCCAGGTCTTAATAACAATTTATGGCCCAGAGTCAGGTGTTCAGTCTCCACCAAAGCCCAATATGCAGCTAAAAACTGCTTTTCAAAAGGTGTATACTGGACTCCAGATGAAGGAAGTTTCCTACACCAATATCCTAAGGGTACGTTTAGGCTCTATTATTTTTGCCATAACCTCCAGTTTGCATAATCATCCTGTACAGTCACTTGTAATTCCATAGGACCATTTTGCATTGGCCATAAATCTAGGGCCAATTGTACGACAGCCTTGGCTTCTTCAAAACCTTTACTTTGCTCAAGTCCCCAATTGAAATCATATTTCTTCCGAGTGACTTTATATAAAAGTTTCAAAATCTGTCCCAAATGTGCAATGTGGTGCCTCCAATATGCAAATAATCCTATGAATGTTGTGGCTTCCTTCTTATTAGTAGAGGTGGGAAAATCCTGAATCTTTGTTGGGCTTGTGGAAGAATCTCTTGTAGTCCCTTGTTACACTGTATACCCCAAAATTTTATATTTTGAGCTGGTCCTTGAATATTTTCAGGGTTAATTTCCCACGCTTTACTTTTCATATGCTCAATTAGAAGGGTCAAACTCCTCTCCACTTCTTTTGCATCTTTTCCCTGTATCATGATATCATCAATACAGTGGATAAATTGTATACCAGGTAGCTTCAGTTCATCCAACTGTTCAGCCACAATCCTGTGACAAATAGTGGGGCTGTGCTGGTATCCTTGGGGCAAGCAGGTGAAAGTATATTGTCTACCCTGTCAAGTGAAAGGAAATTGGTCCCATTGTATAGTGTCTATTGGGATGGTGAAGAAGGCATTTGACAAGTCAATAACTGCATACCAAGTCCCATTATATTTGTGGATCCTTTCTATTAAGGTGACATTATCTGGAACAGCAGCATACAAGGTAGGAGTCACCTTATTCAATTGTCTATAATCCACTATCATTCTCCAGGTCCCATCTAATTTTAGTACTGGCCAGACAAGACTATTCCATAGTGTGGTTGTAGGCACTAACACTCCTGCTTCAATGTATTCCTTTATAGTAGTGGTAATTTCATCTTGCCCACCTGGCACACAATACTGCTTTAAAGTAATTACTTCAGAAGGTTCAGGTATAGTGATTGTGTCCATTTTTATTTTTCCCACTAAAAATGTATTCATTCCTATATTCCTTACAGCAAATTGGTACCTTCCTTCAGGTAAATTCAGAGTCATGCCTCTCAATATATCTATTCCAGTGATGTATTCAGGACTCGGTACAATAACTATAGTATATTCTTTCTTAGGTAATTGCCCATTTTCATTGTTATTTTAACTTGTCTGGCTGATATTTCACCCCCTCCATACCCTGTAATGGTGATAAGCATTCCATGTTCAAACTTATCAGGGTTTCCGTAGATAAGTGTGGCCTCAGCCCCTGTATCCATCAATGCTCTAGTTACAGTAGTTTATCCATTTTTCCAATGTATTATTAAACCAATATGGGGTCTGCAATCTCCCTAGTATATTTCTTTAATTTGGGCCGCGGTTTTGCCTATTTCCTATTCTTCTTGAAGGTGGGGCAAACTTGGATACAATGATTCAGATTCTCCCTGAAGGTATGGCAAACTTGGATATTTAGAAGTGCTTGCAGGGGTGATTCCTGCTTTCCTATTCATTCTAATGTTAAGTACTTTTTCTTGGTACATCTTTTGCAGCTCTTCAGTTGGGATACCATCTATTCTTCTGCAATCCACCCCTGCTTTCAGCAGAGCAGTAAATGGTTTCCTTATTGTCAATTTATTTTGTCTTTGAACCCTCTGGCTATTTACTTTTCTCTGTCTAGGAAATTTATCTCTTCCCCATTCCCCTAAGTCACTTAATTGTGAAATCTTATCCAGCACTTTTGAAAGAGGGTGACCTATTTCCCCAATTAATAGAGTCAGAATTAGGTGCTTATGAGCAGGAGGAGCCGTCTTCATTATATTTCTATGAGGTACTCCTGGGGGGTGGTATCATGATATGTATTTGCATCTCCAATCATGATATCTGTTTTCATTACCTCCTCCTTTAGCTTTGTCATGCAGTCTCTAAGTGAGTACCAGGGGCTGTCTCCACCAGGCCACATAGAGTCAGTAGGATATTGCTTTTTGCATCCCTCTGCAGCTAAAGCTAACCGATTAGCTCTGTTGATGCTTCCTTATGTATGGTGATCCTAAAAGCTTGGTGTACAAAAGGGTTCTGACTGATGCTTATGAATTTTAAGCAATCCACCCTGGCCAGTGTTATTCCTCCAGTGCCTTCAGAAGTGATTCTTACCACCCAAGACACTAACGACTCTCCAATTCTTTGTGTGAATCTGCTCAATATATCAGTAATCTCCTGTTGAATGAAATCCTCAATTATCTCCCTGGACTCTGTTTGGCCCTTGAGGTTCTCCTGTCTTCTTCTTTGTACGGGGAGAGCTTCTACATTAGAATATTTCTCAGCTAACATTGTTGCATTCTCCTCACACACATTCTCCTGGAAGCTGTCCTGGCAACTCTGCACAGCCTGTACAAAAGCTGCATGCAAATTCCTTCTGCTATTTTTTGTGCTTCCTTTTACCTACATGAACAGTATCTTGCTCTTCCACCACTTGAGACATGGCAGTTTGCTCTTCTGAATGCTGTGGCACAGAAGAATTGTCAGGCAAACCAGCTGACTCTAGCCATCTAAGCTTTTTCCTCCAGCAGCTTATCTCTACTTTTACACATAAGGCAATAATTTGTTAGCAGGACCTAGCCTGTCCTGCACACTTCTGCCAGTTCTTTGCCTGGTTTTATAGGTATTCCTTACAAACATCTTTCCAAATCTCTGGGTTCACCCCCTTTTAGCCTTGGTTCCCAGTTTTCACAGGGCCCTATGCTTTTGGCCCATTCTCTGGCTAGAGAGGAATAAGGCAAATCCTCCCATCCTGGGATAGCCATTTCTCCCTCTACAATCCTCCTGCTTCAAAATAAGAGGCCTGACATTTTGTGATCCCACCCTCGTCACCAAATGTGTCAACAATGCAGTATTCACAATGCCTACAGTAACTATAAGCATGCTGATATGGTTGTTAATCACAAAATGTGACAGGGTTTCTACATGGGAAATATAGTTAGAACATTTATTCAAATACCAGAAAACTGAGTCCCAAAACCAGAAAGTCAAAGCCATCACAGTAGTTATGAAGTTAGCACATGTAGTTAATGTAGTAAACATCCACATTCTCAAGCCTTCAAAACAGGACAGGCTGCCTCAGGCAAAGATCCTCCTCCCCTCACTCATGGAAACTGCTCACTGTCCAGGTAGATTGCTCCCAGCAGCTTCAGCCCCCTGCAGTTCCTGTCCCTGGCAGTCCCCAACAGGAGTCCTTAGCAGAGATTCTGGCTGCCTCAAAAAAAGTAGTTCGAGCCACAGCTGCTGCTGCCGCTGCTGCCACTGCTTCCAGTTACCACCACACAGACTCTAGCTTGGTTCAGCTTCCTCTTGCTCCGCTCCTTCCTGCTATATCAGCAAGTTCAAGGGGCATGGAAGATTTCCAAATCCCATTATCATTACAGCCCCCAAAGACAAATAACAACTCCAAATACATATACACTTCTAAGAGCCAGAGGATATCACAACACTCCTGACTCAGTGACTAATTAGAAATTAGGAAAAGGTGTGAAAGCCTTCCTACAATCAAGCCTCACCTAAGCAAACTTCCCTTAATTGGCTTTACTGAGGCCTGTTAGTGGGTGGGGAAGATCTTATATACCATTAACATCAGAGGCCAGAAAGAGAAAATGCCTGGAGAGACAGGAGATGAAAGGACTTATTTGTGAAACAGCAAAGAGGCCTGTGTCACTGAATCAAAGTATGTAGCTTAGAGTAAGGTGTAAGACTGAATGATATAAGGGGGCTAGGTTATAAAAGGCTTTGAATGCCAAACAGCATTTTGTAGGTGTTCCTTATGTGACAGTGAAGCAATGTACTTTAGTGATGTGTCTGAGTGTGTGTGTGTGTGTGTGTGTGTGTGTGTGTGTGTGATATGATCTGACCTAACTTTAGGAAAATAATTTTAGTAGCTTCATGGAGGATGGATTGGAGCAGGGAAAGAATTGAGATAGGTAGGCACACCAGTAGGATGTAACAATAGTGCAGGCATGAGATAATGAGGGCCTGAATTTGAGTGGTGACAGTGTGAAATAAAAAGAAGGGAGAATATTGGTGAGATTTTGCAAAGGTGAAATTGACAATCCTTGGAAATAGTGTGTATATGAGGAATGAGAGATACTGAAGAGTCATAGATTGTGAGCCTGAGGGACTGTGATGATGGTGTTTCTTACTGCAGTAATAGGGAATGTAGGAAGGGAGGAGTATTTAGAGGGAAAGATAATTAATTCTATTTTGGACATATCTGGTTTAAAAGTAAACTAGACATCCAATTCAAAATGTCTGAAAGGCAGGTGAGATTGGAGGCAGGAAGAGTTTGGGGCAGGATAAGTAGATTTGAGAATCATCAGCATAGAGATGGTAATTAAATCCTTGGAAGGTGAGGAAATCACCAGGTGAAGTAGCATAAAGAGAGAATAGTGGAGGGACTAGGACAGAACTCTGAGAAATACCTACTATTAAAGGGTGTCATATAGAAGAGGACCTATCAAATCAGACAGAAAATGAGTGATCAGATAGGGAGCAGGAAGAAAAAGAAAGAGTAATATCCTCCAAACTTAGAGTGATGCCTAGAAAATCTTAAGGGAGAATGTGACTGTTTCCTAGCTGAGATAATTTTAAGGCTCTTTTGAGCTGCTCTTGAATCAAAAACTTTTAATGTTCACATTGGAACATGTATGCTCATTATAAATAGATAATGACTTGGAGGAGAAATTATGTGAGGTACATTTCAGAAGTTGTATGTGAATTTCAGTGATCTCAAACTGCTGATTGTTGTAGAAGCCTATCATTAACACTATTATTTTTCAGGTGATGTTATGCAATATATCTCATCAGTACTAAGCTTAAAAATAATCCACTGCACACAGTGGATCTAAGCCTACCATTATTTCCTTTTTAAATTTTTTTATACATTTATTTATTTTCTTGTTTACATCATTTATTTCCATGAGATTTTGAGTTACAAATTTTTCCCCATCTTTTCCCCATCCACCACCCCAAAACAGCCATCCACTGTATAACCCCTCCCCAAATTTGCTCTCTCCTGTGTCCTCCCCCATGGCCCTCCTGACTTCCTGGTAGGGCAAGATGGATCTCCCTGCACCAGTGTCTAAATATACATACATACATACATAGATATATACATATACATATGTATATAAACACACATATATTTAACATTTGATTTTAGAACTTTAAATTCTAGATTCTTTCCCTTCCTCTCTCATCACCCACCCCCACTGGAAAGACAAGCAATTCAATACAGGCTGTACATGTGTAGTTATGCAGAACTTCTCCACAATGAACATTTTGGGAGAAATTGATTATATGTCCCTCCTTCCTATCCTGCCCTACCCTTGCTCTATTCTCTACCCTGTCTCCCTTTGCAGAAGTGTGTGCTTCTAGCAACACTCTCTCCACCCTGCCCTCCCCTCTATCATCACACCTCTCTTCCCCATCATCTCTACTCTCCTGTGTGACAAGATACCCAGTTTAGAGTTTATGTCATTCCTTCCCTAAGCCATATTCTATGAGAGTAAAGTTGACCCTTTCCCTTTTGCCTTCCTGTTCTTCCCCTCCATTGTAACTGTTATCCCTTGCCTGTTCTATATGAGATGATTAATTGCATTCTGTCTTTCCCTTTCTCCTTTCATTCTATTCATCTCCCTCCTCAGAATTTCAACTTTTAAAGTATTGTCCCTTCCTACTCAATTGATCCTGTGCCCTCTGTGTACACATATATACACATACTCAGATATGTATTCATACGCATATATAAATACCCTCCTATATAGACATATGTTTATGTATATGTATATACATTTATTTGTATTCCCTTCACCTATCCTCATACTGAGAAAAGTTCCATAAGTTACAATTACCATTTTTCCATGATGGCATGTAAATAATTCAACTTTGATAAGTTCCTTATGATTTCTTTTCCATGTTTACCTTCTCATGCTTCTTGTATTTGAGTGTCAAATTTTCTTATCAGTTCTGGTTTTTTCAGCAAGAACGTTTGAAAGGCCTCCACCTCATTGTATGGCCATATTTTTCCCTGGAATATTATATTCAATTTTTCTGGGTAGGTGACTCTTGGTTTTAATCCTAGCTCCCTTGATCTCCAGAATATCATATTGCAGGCCCTTCAATCCCTTAATGTAGAAGTTGCTAGATCCCAGGTTATCCTAATTGTATTTCTACAGTATTTAAATTGTTTCTCCTTGGTAGCTTACAATATTTTCTCCTTGATCTGGGGACTCCTGAACCTGGCTATAACATTCCTAGGAGTTTTCTTTTTCGGATCTTTTTCAAGAAGTGATTGGTGAATTCTTTCAAGTTCTATTTTGCCCAATGCTTCTAAAATATCAAGGCAATTTTCCTTGAGAATTTCTTGAAGGATGCTTTCTAAGTTCTGTTTTTGATCAGGGCTTTCAGATCATCCAATCAGTTTTAAAATATCTCTCCTTGATCTATTTTCCAGGTCAGTGGTTTTTTTCAAGGAGATATTTCACATTACCTTGTAGTTTTTCATTTGGTTGGATCTGTTTAATAGTAACTTGATTTCTCATAAAGTCATTGGTTCCATTTGCTCCACTCTAATTCTGAAGGCATTATTCTCTTCAGAACATTTTTGAGATTCTTTTTCCATCTGGCAAATTTGACTTTTTCAGGTGTTCTTTTCCTCATTGGCTTTTTGTGCCTATTTTGCCATTTGAATTTATCTTTTTTTTAATCAATTTTTTTAAATCTAATATTTAGTCAAGTAATTGACTGGCAACATGGACAGGCAAAGGAAGCAAAGCAACCCCAGCAATCCAAGTTTAGATTCCTTTTTGGGGACAAAATGGATCAAAGCATGGAATGGGAGGTAGACAACACAGTCAGAACTCCAGCATCAAAAGCTTCCAAGAAAAGTGTAGACTTTTTACAAGTGAAAGATCAGCTTAAGAAGTATTTTGAAAACCAAATGAGAGAAGTGGAGGAAAAATTGGGAAGAGAAGTGAGAATGATGCAAGAAAATCATGAAAAGAGAGTCAACAACCTGACTGAAGAAAATAACAGCTACCATTATTTCCAGGTCTAAATTATATGATCCTAAAGCCCTTAAATGATAATAATCATATAATAAGGGGCACAAATGTGTTAGTGCAAAGAAAAGTAAAAGATGTGAACAGGTCCAAGGATGCCATTCTTCTTTTCCTATCTCACCATATATTGTTTCTTTGATATATCTATGCTTCAGTCAGGTTGAACTGTATCCTTAATGCGTTGTGTGCACTCTCCTACCTTTGTGTCTTTGCTCATGATGTTCCTTTCTGTTGTTTACCCTCCTTTTTTCATTTCCTTAATTTTTCTGTTTTGTCATGATGGCAACACCCCACCAAGACCGTTCCTCTTTTTCATTTCTCTCTTTTCTTACTATTGGAAGACACCTTGTTTACAGGGCTAAGGACCATCAAAGAAGATATGCCCTGAACTTGACATAACAACAGTTCTTTGTTTGTATCTTCTGGATAAACTCTTCTACATTTAAACCCTAAAATTAGCTGAAACTAGCCCTAGGAGGTCCTTAAGCTTGGGCAAGTACCTGCAGAAACCATATTTGATCATGAGACTCTGGTATGACTAGAAAAGACTTCTTGTCGTTAGACAAACTTGCCCCTGTTGCCATTGTATCTCACTGCTTGATTCTTTGTCTTGTCAAATCTCTATATCTATAACTACCTCTATCTATCTATCTATCTATCTATCTATCTATCTATCTATCTATCTATCTATCTATCTATCTACGTATCTATCTATCTATCTATCTATCTATCTATCTATCTATCTATCTATCTAGGATTAGCTTAACTGCCTTGGATCTCCTTGGTCCTAGATCAGGCCCTATCACCTATTCTAGTTTTCACTCCTTCAATGGAATAAAAAAATCTTTTTTCCACACAACTTCTGTGAGTTCTTTGGTACTTTATTTTTCAGAATTAACAATTCCTATCTCTTTTTTGAATCCCAATTCAAATATACCCCTTATACATGATCTAGTCCTTACTTATTTTCGCACTTAGACCTTCCCAAACAAATTTTAAATGCTAAATACTAACATGTTTATTTTTGTTTGTAACAAATTTATTGTGTAATATTTTGTAATACTATTTTCTATATTTATACTCCAAGACTGTAAGCTCCATTGAGATCAAGACTATGTCATACCTAAATTATGTAATTCCCCAGACTATTCTAAATATGTTCTATTTATTCTATTTATTTATTTCTATTTATTCTATCTATTATTCTATCTATTTATTCTAAATATGTTAGCCATTTGTCAAATTAATGAACAAATAATAAATATAGGAAAAATTAATAAATAAATAGATATATGGAAAATTTGAGAAAAAAGGTTGTGTGCTCAATTACTATACTGATGCTAAATTAACAAAAGGGATATTTCCCATATTATGGATAGATCCATTTTTGAAAATTTTTAGGCAAATATGGTCAAAAGTAACAAATTAAAGAGGGCATTGAATCTGTATGGTAAAGTCCTTTTGGGAAAATAATTTCATGGGTACTATCACTAGCCCACCAAATAGTGAAGCACAATTATGCCTTTGTTTTAATTAGATACTAGAAAGTATCTGCTGTATCAACATCTGTAATTCATTTTGAAACCAAATAATAAAATGAATAGTTTAAATCACATTCATTTAGCCATATAATAATTATGCTTTATAAGTAATCATAAATTTACAAGGGTGACAAAATTGGAGAAGACATGACAAACCTAACCCATTGAGAAATAGAAATATATTTAATAAATTGTTAGTTCATTGAACTAAATGTTCAATTATTTAGCCATATTTGTTGCTCAGGAATCTTTTAAATCTCTACAACTGGGATGGTTTAACTCCCCTCTGGATACTTAGCCTTCTCAAAGCTTTGAAATAAACCTATTCCTTCACCTATGAAAATTGAAGTATTTAATAAATTATTGTCTCACATGGTTCAGCAGTAACCCTGTCCTGCTCTGGCATATTTGTAGGAGACAGTGGAAAGACCAATGTGTATGAAGTCTAAGAATCTGAGTTCAAGTCCTCCTGATGCTTATTACCTGGCAAGTAATTAAATCTTCCTGGTCATTAGTTTCTTCATTTGTAAAATGCATAGGAAGGAGAATTGAATTAGATTTCCTCTGCAGTATCTTTCAGCACTAGTCTAGGATCCTTACTACCTTGATTCTTGTTAAATTGTTGACATTTAAGACCTAGTCTTATGACTAGGTTGTAGTAACTCAATATTTACATTAGCCCTTAAAACCAAGCCCTAACTTTATCCCTTTTCTGGGAGTTGACACCCTTCTTGATACTGTCAACTCCAACAACTCTTAAGGACTATTGACATTAGTGCAGTCTAGCCTTTTCCCCCCGTCGTTGGTGTATGCCCCCTGGTGACAATTGCAACTTAATTCATGTCTTAGCAGCTCTTTCTGCCAAGGTACATTCACGTCAACATCAACTCCTTACTGTAGTGGCAGCTCCTAGAAGGTGCTCCTTTGGGGTACCCTGTTTCTCTAACCTTCATGAATCTCCTGAATTATTTGTCAGGTGAAAAGCTCAGTGTTATTCATTTAGCATTCATAGGATTATAGACTTAGAACTATAAGGGAATCAAGAGGTTCCACCCCTCTGTTTTATAGGCAAGGACCTTGAGGCATGAAAAATTTAAGTGACCTGCCCTTTGAGGAACAAATATTTTTTTTGTTTATTTTAAATGAATTCTAAAACTTAAATACATAATAAGAAAAGAAAAAGAAACAGCACAAAGTTAAATATAAAAGAAAAAAGAAAAAAGAACATATCATGTGCACCACAGAACATAGGAGAGGATTCAGAATATATAGCAATAACTTATCATTTCAAGAAAGCTTGTATATGAAATACTGTATATTATGTTGAAAACTGTCCATCTTTTCTTAGTTTCCTTATAAGTTTTCTTTTTTTCTCTGCTGTATACTTTTTACTTTGTTCTTTTTTCCCTCTTCTTCCCCCCCTAATTGCTTCCCCAAGACTACAATACACACACACACACACATACATATATACACACATATATAAATATTTATTTCTCTAAGAGATTCTACTCCTAATTTTGTTTCTGTTTATACATATCTCATTTTTTCTCTCTCCTAACTCCTCTATTTTACTTCTACCTAATACATTACCCTCCTATTACTTAACCTACCATCACTCCAGCAATTCCTCATTGACCATCTCTTTCCTCTAAATCTAAAGACTCTTCTATATCCCCTTTTTAACCTATTCTCCCACCCTCCCCTCTAAAGATCTCGATTTCGTCTTCTCCCAGCTCCCTATACCTTTAGAGTTTTAT
>CM053591.1:98512094-98532936 GCA_028646515.1 Pseudochirops corinnae
TATAATGTTTTGAATGTTTGTCTTTATTTGTAATGGAATAAACAGAATGTTCTCTATATTTTGTAACCTGAACTCTAAAAGCTGTTCACAGTAACATTCCTTTGGGAATCTGCTGGTGCATGGCATTACAATAGCAACACAATATAGATACAATAACTTGGAGTAAAGTCAATTTACTTTTACTGACAATCATGAAAATATAAATCATGATGGTAGTATGAAGACATGAAGTTTCAAAACAAGTGTAAAAGGATGTATTCCTTGAAACATTTTCCGGGGAAAAAAAAAAGCATTTGTCTAAAGAAAATAAACTTAAAATGACATTAAAATATAAAGGAAAAAATCTTTAGTTATGAAGTATGCGTTCATCATTTTAGAAAGAGTCAGAGGTTTGAACAGATCAACTGCATATGAAGGAGTTAGAAAGATAATAAACTTGATTCCATGGCACTAACTTGTATTCAAACATTTGTCCCTAGCTACTCTTCTGTATATCATGTTTAAGAGATCTGGGAGTTAGAATTATTTGAATTAAACTGGTAATATGGAATGTCTTACCGAAAGAGAAGATTTGATCCAAGGATTCACGGAAGTAGAAAGTAGACTCTTTCCCATTTCCTGTTAGGAGGTAACATAACACCTAAGATCTATGACTCAGATCCAGATAAGAGTTTTCTGCTGATCCCAAGATAAGGGGAGTCCTAGCAGAAGATCACAAACTTATTTGGCCTACCACCCCCTTAAAAAAATTACTTATTGGACCTCTGGAAATTTACTTTCTTTTACCTTTTATCAGCCTGTTATTTTTATTTTTTTATTTTTTGAAATGCGTGTCCTTTTTAAAAAATATAAATTTTTTAATGACTCATGAAGAGAGGTAGAGCCAAGATGGCAGAGTTAAAGCAGGGACTCACCTGAGATCTCATACAAATTCTTTTAGGTATCTATAAAAAGAGAATCTAAACAAATTTTAGAATTGCAGAATCCACTAGGAGACAGAGTGTGGCAGATTTCTAGCCAAAGACAACACAGAAAATCAATAGTAAGGGTTTGTTGCTCCAGACGGGGCAAGCACAGACCCAATCTTAGTGGAGTGAGAGTGGGCCCTGGTGGTCTGAATCGTCCACGGTAGTGGAGATTCTCCTCTTAGCACAGGATGGAGGTCTGTCAAAGCTGCATAAGAGACAAGTGCAGGACCTGTTTGTGTCTGTGGCACCAGCTATGCCTGGAACTACAAGCCCACAGACTGAGTGTTTGAAAGTCACCTAGTAAAACTTCTGGGAGCCAAGGTGGCAGAATAAATGTAAGTGCTCTCATTCCCTCCTTGCTGACCTTGAAAAACACAGAGAATATTGACCCAGGAAAAATACTTGAATATTGGAACCAGCAGTCTTTTAGCCTGGGAATCAAAGGGCATCAATGGGAAAGGTTGCTCTTGCTGTGGCAGAATGGGAGCAGTGCAGGACAGGAGGCATCCCAGCAAGCCCCACCTCAGTGGATGAGTGGGAAATCCTAAACCATGGGGGGTAGAGCCAGCAAGTGCCAATACCAGGACCCCAGGCATGCCTTTGCACAGTGAGGGGAATTGGCAATGCCAACAGGCAGCCACCAGTGGCTGAGTCTGCATGTGCTCTAACAAAGTCCTAGGGGGTTGGAGACCTCCAGAAGCCAGACTAACCTCCGCTATGAGCAAGGAAAGTCAGAAAGACATTACCTGGTCTTAGCCTTGGCACACACCATCCAGCTCCAGTTCAGCAGCTGGTGAGCTACAGTATTACATAGCTTCTAGCTGATAGAACCAGAGGCCACAGCACATAAAACCAGTGAGCAGGCCTCTAGTTCCAAGCACAAGAAGTATGGGAGAGAGCCCCTTGTGGTGAGAAGCAGAAATTCACTTGAAATGTCAGGAAATAGGCAATCACAATGGAAGAAAAAAGCAAATTCGAAAAGAAAGGACTATAGAATCTTACTGTGGATACAGGGAAGATCAAATACAAATTCAGAACAGGAGCGCATTGACACTATATCCACACCTGAAACATCAAAAGGTAAAATGAATTAGAATCACACTCAAAAATCATTCTTGGGAGAGCTCAAGAAGGATGTTAAAAGCCAAATTAGAAAGGTAGAAGAAAAATTGACCAATAATTTAAAAAATGCAATTGACAAAAAGCAAAAAAAATAAATAAATAACTGAAGACGGCAACTTCTTAAAAAGTAAAATTTGGCCAAATGCATAAGGAAGTACAAAACCTAACTGGAGAAAATAAAACTGAAACAAGTTAAAATTGGCCCAATAGGAAAGGAAGTAGAAAAGCTAACTGAACAACAAAGAATTTGTTAAAAATTAGAATTGGATAAATAGAAGCTAATGACTCTATGAGGCAGTAAGGATCAATTAAACAAAATCTGAAGAATGAAAAAAAAATAGGAAACAAGATAAAATATCCATTGGAAAAACAACTAACCCGAAAAATAGATCTAGGAGAGATAATCTAAGAAGTATTGGTCTACCAGAAAGACACACTGGAAAAGAGCCTGGACATTATCTTCCAAGAAATCATCAAGGAAAACTGCCCCAAGGTTCTAGAACCAGAGGGTAAAATAGTCATTGAAATAATCTACTGATCACTTCCTGAAAGAGATCCCAAATTGAAAACATCGAGAAATATTGTAGCCAAATTCCAGAATTATCAAGTCAAGGAGAATATACTGTGAGCAACCAGAAAGAAACAATTCAAAAATAGCTGAACTACAGTCAGGATCACACAGGACCTTTCAGATTCTATATTAAAAGACCAGAGGTAATAAAAAAAAAAAGATCAGAGGAATTGGTATATGATATTCCTTAAGGCAAAGGAGCTTAGATTACAACCAAGGATCAACTACCAAGCAAAACTGAGCATAATAGTTCAGGAAAGGAGGTGAACATTCAATGAAATAAGGTATTTCCAGACCTTCCTAATGAAAATGCCAGAGTTCAATGGAAAATTTGATCTTGAAATACAAGTCTCAAGAAAGACATAAAAAGGTAAATAAAGAAAAAGTGAACCTTGTTATTCAATAAGAGCAAACTGCTTACATCCCTATATGGGAGATTGATGCTTGTTAATCTTGAAAATTATTTATTTTTCATTACATTTAAAAAGGATATACATAGATAGACTTTATGGCTATAAATTACGTGATGTGATGATAAAAAAAAACAAATTAAGGGGTACAAAGGAAAGAAAAAATGTAATGGGAGAAGAGGAAAGGAGGAGGCAGAAATGAAGATGTACAAAAACATATTATAATAGAGTACAAAAAGGGAGAGAGATGAGCATTGTTTGAGCTTTACTCTCATCAGATTTGGTTCAAGGAGGGAATAACATATTCAGTTAAGTGAGAGAATCTAATTTGCCCTGGAGGCTGTAGGAAGAGAAAGGGCAAAGGAAATAGGGGGAGGTGGGAATGATAGAAGGGAGGTAAGAAGTAGTAAGGGAAAAGGGAAAGAAAAGGAGAGGCTGATAAAAGGGAGGGAAAATTAAATGAGGTGGTGGTCAAAAGCAAAAAGTTTTGAAGAAAAAAGGGAAGGGAGAAATAAAAGAATGAACAGGGTTGGAAATAGGATTTAGAGAAAGAAACACATACTGATCATAAAGATAATCAAGAAACACATCTGAAACATGGGGATACACAAAGGGTAATGGTAAAAGGCTTAAGTATAATGTACTATGCTTCAGGTGAAAGGAAAAAGAAGCAGGGGTAGAAAAAGTAAAAATAAACCTAATCAAAAGAGATAAGGAAAGAAACTATATCCTGCTAAAAGGCACCAGAGACATTGAATTAATATCATTACTAAAACTATATGCACCTAGTGTTATATCATCCAGATTCTTAGAGGAGATGCTGAGAGAGTTACAGGAAGAAACAGACAGTAAAACTATAGTAGTGGGGAATCTAAACTTCCACATTCCTGAACTTGATAAATCTAACCTCAAAATAAACAAGAAAGAAGTTAAGGTGATGAAGAGAATTTTAGAAAATATAGATATGGCAGGCCTCTGGAGAAAATTGAGTGGGGATAGAAAAGAATATCCTTTTTTCTCAGTGGTTCTGGCACATACACAAAAACTGAATATGTACTAGGACAAAAAAACTCAATCTAATGCAGAAAGACAGAAATATAAATCCATCCTTTTGAGATCATGATTCAGTAAAAATTATAAGTAATAATGGGCCATGAAAAGACAGATTAAATATTAATTAGAAACTAAATAATCAAATCCTAAGAAATGAGTGGGTTGAACAACGAATCATAAAAACAATAACTTCATTCAAGAGAAAGAAAATAATGAGACAACATACCAAAAGTTATAAGATTCAGTGAAAGTGGTTCTTATGGAAAGTTTTACATCTGTGAATGCTTACATGAATAAAATAGATAGAGAGAAGATCAGTGAATTGGGCATGCAATAGAATAAGCTAGAAAAAAAGCAAATTGAAAATCCCCAATTAAATACCTAATTTTGTAAACTGAAAACCAAAAGAGAAATTAATAAAATTAAAACTAAGAAAAATTTTGAAGTAATAAATTGATTTGAGATGGTTTTATTAAAAAAATACTATTGATAAACCTGTGGTCAATTTGATTTTAAAAAAAGAAAGAAGAAAACCAATTTACTGGTATCAAAAATGAAAATGGTGACTTCACCTCCAACGAAGAGGAAATTAAAACAAAAATTAATAATTATTTTGCCCAATTGTATGGCCATAAATTTGACATTCTTAGGGAAATGAATGAATATCCATTATGAATATCCACTAGATTAACAGAAGAGGAAGTAAAGTACTTAGATAACCCCATCTCAGAAAAAGAAATTGAATAAGCCATCAATAAACTCCCTAGGGGGAAAAAAAATCCAGGGCCAGAAGGATTTGCAAGCAAATTTTATCAAACATTTAAAGAACAATTAATTCTAATACTATATAGAGTATTTGGGAAAATTGGCAAAGAAGGAGTTCTATAATATTCTTTTTATCGTACAGATATGGTATTGATACCTAAAACAGCAGGATTCAAAATAGAGAAAGAAAATTATAGATAAATTTTCCTAATGAATATGGATGCAAAAATTTTTAAATAAAATACTAGCAAAAAGATCACCACAACTTGTCTTGAGAATAATATACTTTGATCAAGTAGAATTTATACCTGAAATGTGGGGCTGGACCAATTTTAGAAAAACTATCACCAAATTTGATCATATCAAACAGAACCAAAGCAATGGAAACCATATGATTATCTCAATAGAAAAAGCTTTTTTGACAAAATACAATGCTGATTTCTACTGAAAACACGCGAAAGCATAGGAATAAATGGATTGTTCTCTAAAATGATAAGTAGCATCTACCTAACACTATAAGCAAGCATTATATGTAATGAGGATAAGCTAGATGCATTTACAGTAAGATTGGGGGTGAAATAAGGATGTTCATTACCAAAGTCTAAAAAGAGAGGCATAAGTAAAATTGGGGAAAAAAAAAGAAATAAGAGGTATATAAGAGAGATTCGATAGCTTGGGAAATAGACCCAACCATTCTGGAGAGCAATTTGGAACTATAGCTTAGGGCTATAAGACTGTGCATACACTTTGACCCAGCAATACCACTTCTAGGTCTGTATCTCAAAGAAATCCTAACAATGGGAAAAGGACTCATATGTATACAAAGTATTTATAGCAGTTCTTTTTGTGGTGGAAAAGAATTGGAAATTGAGGGGATGCACATCAATTTTGTAAAGGCTGAATAAATTGTGATAAATGAATGTAATGGAATAATAGGGTTCCAAAAGAAATAGTGAGCTGGCTGAATTCAGAAAACCCTGGAAACACTTACAAGAACTGGTGAGTGAAGTGAACAGACCCAGGAGAACATTGCACACAGTAACAGCAACATTGTGCCTTGACCAACTTTGTTAGACTTAGCTGTTCTAAGAAATGCAATAACATAAGACAATTCCAAAAGAATCTTGATTTAAAATGCTATCCACACCCAGACAAAGAACAATGGAGTCTGAATGCAGCCTGAAGTATGTATTTTCTCTTTCTATTATTGTTTTAATTTTTTTTATTTCTCATGCTTTTTTCCCCTTTTGTTCTAGTCTTCTTTCACAACATGACTGATGTGAAATAAAATAATGAAGTTCAAGAAAAAATAAATTAAAATAAAAATTTTGAATGTTAAACTTAATAAGTTATTATAAGTTTGTGTTTTTTTTTTCCTGCATTGAAATTTTGATGATGTAATATTGCATCATGTAACTGCACAGTATTATATTGTAAACAAGTCATTACATGCACATATTCTTGCTGGTGCTTGCTGGTCTTCCCAGAAATGTGCAACACAGTTATCTACCAACACTTGCTTGATAAGGCTTGTTGGAGCATTTGACAACTGATTGGCAATAACTTATATTTTGTTTGTTTATTTGGAAAATTATGTAATCACTATGATTTTTAATTCTGTTATGACAGATGAAACACATACAAATTGTTTTTCAAAATTTTCTTATCTTTTCTTCTTTCCTTATGCTTCCACTGCCCTCCATTATTTTTATTTGACACTCCCTCCCAATTGCACCATTGCACCTGAGACTACTACTGCCCCCCATATCTTTCCAGTGTTCTCCAGAGGGCAGTATTGCACACTTTGGGAACCTGTGCCCTAGCTGAAAGAGCACTAAACCACTTCAGGTAATAATAGTATTCTATCATTACAACTTAAAGGAGTACAATACCAAATAGCTAACTAAGTAGCTAAAGACAGAATACACTTCAGAGGGCCCTCAAAATATGAGCTAAGCAATTCTAGAAGATTGGGCAATGAAGCAGAAATATTGTCCCTTGAAAAGAAGCCAGTAGTAAAAAGCAGCTTCCCTGGCACACCCAGCCTGGCAGGCACAACCAAACAGAAGATAGGCTTGACTGGAATTATCCCATAGCAGCTGGCTAATAGCCAAGCAGTCTGCGTGGTCTGGATGAGCAGCACTTGACCTAATAGGTAGTCAGCCCATCCTTGAGTAACCTACTTGATCCAGTACATTGGACTATTCCGCTGAGATATAGTTCTTTATGAGGAAAAGTCAAGCCCCACTTTTCCACCTTCCCCAATTTTTAAGGTATTTTTGTGAGGATAAAACATATTACCCATAATATTTTCAAGATTAGCCACCACACCTGTTGCAGTGATTCCATGCCTGGTGGAGAGGCAGTCAAGATAAGCAATAAAGTGGCACTTCTGTCACCAATACTATGCTCCAAATGGAAATCTATGAACATCATCCAAAGAAAAAACAGACTTTGAAGTTCAGCAGTTCAGAATCATGTTTTTCCTTTGGTTATTTTTGTTCCCTACACCTGTGTTTCATGATTGGACTTTGTTCATTCCTACTCTTTGTCTACACATAGATTCTGTGTATATTCTTGGGAGAATTTTCCCCTAGTGTTGGAATAAGGTCTTGTAATTGTTTTGTTGTTGTTGTTGTTGTTTTTGCTAGGTATTTGGTATTTGAATAATTCTTGGCTTTTGCTAATAAATGATTCTAATGATTGATTGAAGCACACTGGTGGAGGCTCTTGTGGTGGTGGAAAAAGGATAGACACCAACAAGTTTGCCCTTACAACCCAAAGCAGACACCTCTCTCAGCACCCCACCAACTAATGTGAAGGAAACTTTGGAAGAGTAAGCTCTAAGAGGAAGGTTACCTGCTGTAGCTTGTCTAAGATTTTTAAGTTTTAAACAAATTAAATGGATATATGTTACATTTAACTGCACAACTTACAACACTTAAGTCTTCTGCATCTTGCTTTGTGCTTTCTCCAAACAAAATACATCCTCAAGTGTCGCATGAAACTAGCTTTAAACCTGCATATATAAATTAGAGATCACAAAATTTAAAAAGGAGAAATAACATAGGATTGATCTTCAAAACAAAGGAACCTATTTTCACAGATTTTTAAATAACAGATGAGTTGTTAGAGATCAGTGTTTTGGCTGTTTGTTTTAGGAAAAATTAACTAAATTTATCAATTACCTGAGTAAAAACTAAAAAAGAAATCAAATTACTATTAGTTATTACTTAGCAAGGATTGTAGAATGTTTAATATTTATCACATCCTTTCCTTCCTTCCTTTTTTCCTTCCTTTTTTTCCTCACCTATTTACTTCCTTTCTCTTTCCTTTCTCTCTTCTTTCCTCCCTTGCTTCATTGCCTCATTTATTTTTCTCTGTCTTCCTTTCATGAGCTGGCCACCAAAGCAGTGAAATAATAGTTATTTTGGAAATATCTGATTGAAAATGTGTGTTGTTGGGACAAATGGATGTGGTAGCTTTGAGAGAAAACTTTTTAAGAAACAAAAGATCAGGTTAAAAATTCCAGTGCTTGGCCAAATGTTTTACCCTATCCGGACCTCATTTTTTTCTTAAAAATTAAATAAGATACTTGAACTAGATGATCTGTAAGGTTCATTCTTGCTCTAAATTCTAGGATCTTTCCTTATGTACACATTTCTTTAAATATGTAGGCTAAATTGGTTGCATAAGCAAACACAAGACAGTTAAGTAATGACTTAGTAGAACTAATTCTTTACAATACCCTGAAATACTTTGGGGATGGGTCCAATAATAATATCTAACAACTCTATTAGGAATGTGATAAACTAAAAGGAACCTGATAAGATAGCAAATCCTGAAACCACATGTAAGCAGGAAAGAAAGAGGCATGGGAAAAATGGTAGAGGTAGTAGGAAATGATAAAGAAAGGAAAATTTTAGGGGTATTTTTTTTCAAATAAGTTATTATTCTCTCAAATACCCTCAAAAATGAAAGAGGGAGATCTTCTAAAATATTTTTTCACCTGATACCTTGGCCCTCTCCCATCCATTTCTCACACCTTTCCATTGTGACCTTCACTTCATTATTTCTAAACTTGGAACTGAATATTGGAACTGAACCATCTGAACTTTCAGAAAAAGAAAAAAAAATCTTTAGTTTGGAAAATAATTACAATTTGTTTATGCAAAACATTTGTGCTAAAATAAATAAAATTTTTAAAATAGCCTAATGAAAAGGTTTTGATTTTGGCTCTGTCTTCCTTGCCCCCAGTGCCGCGTTTCGCCTCCACCCTTCACCTCCTCCCTTCAGGAGCTGCTGTCAGGAAGCTCTTATTCTTCTGAAATAGAAAATGTTTTCCAAACTCGCAAACTTGCAAACCCTCGATCCACTTTGTCGAGGTGTTCACTCTTCAGTGACTTCAGCTGCATCAGTTGCAACCAAACGAACCATTCAGGGCCCTCCGTCCTCGGAACAGATCTATGAACGAGAAGCTAAGTATGGTGCCCACAACTACCATCCTTTACCTGTAGCCCTGGAAAGAGGAAAAAGCATTTATGTATGGGATGTAGAAGGCAGAAAATATTTTGGCTTCCTGAGTGCCTACAGTGCTGTGAACCAAAGCCATTGCCACACCAAAATTTTGGAAGCCCTGAAAAGTCAAGTTGATAAATTAACCTTAACTTCTAGAGGTTTCTATAACAACGTGTTTGGTGAATATGAGGAGTATATCACGAAGTTGTTCAACTACACAAAGTTCTGCCAATGAATACAGGAATGGAAGCTGGAGAAACTGCCTACAAATTAGCTCAAAAATGGGCACACAGTGTGAAAGGCATTGAGAAGTACAAGGCAAAGATTCTTTTTGCAGCTGGAAACTTCTGGGGCCGAATATTATCTGCTATTTCAAGTTCAACCAATCCATCAAGTTTAGAAGGCTTTAGACCATTTATACCTGGCTTTGAGATTATCCCGTATAATGACCTAACTGCCCTTGAGCGTGCCCTCCAGGATCCCGAACTGGCTGCATTTGTGGTGGAGCCCATTCAGGGGGAAGCTGGTGTCATTGTCCCTGATCAGGGCTATCTCTCTGAAGGAAGAGAGCTGTGCACCAAGTTCCAGGTTCTGTTCGTTGCCTATGAAATACAGATAGGATTAGTGAGAACTGGGAGATGGTTGGCTGTTCATAATGAAAATGTTAGGCCTGACATCATCCTCCTTGGAAAGGCCTTTTCTGGAGGCTTATACCCTGTATTGGCTGTGTTATGTGATGATGAAATTATGCTGACCATTAAGCCCGAAGAGCACAGATCGACTGATGGAGGCAATCCCCTGGCCTGCCAGGTGGCCATGGCATCACTGGAGGTTTAGGAGGAGGAGAAACTGGCCAAAAATGCAGATGTGATGGGGAACATCTTGAGGAAGGAACTGATGAAACTGACTTCTGATGTCATAACTGCTGTGAGAGGAAAAGGGCTTTTAAATACCATTGTTATCAGAGAAAGGAAAGATTGTGATGCTTGGAAAGTGTTTCTGCGGCTTCTTGACAATGGACTTCTGACCAAACCCACCCATGGGGATGTCATTATGCTGGTGCCACCCCTCATGATCAAGGAAGATGAAAACTGCTAATCAGTGGAAATTATCGACAAGACCATTTTGTCTTTCTGAAGATTTTTCATTTTCCATTGTGTCCAGTTGCTGGCTCAAGGCGGGTGGTACATTTATGTGCTGAAAGTCTCTGCTCTCAGGGCAAGCATGATCCACTCCCATGTGTCTTAAAGAACTTTTTTTTAGTTCATCTAGAATAGAGAAAGAATTGAATCACTTGCAGTTTGCTGTTTACTGTAACTGAGAGATTCTATTCAATTAAGTATATTGTCTTCTTTCTAAGCTAAATGGCTGACTTGTATGTGTGTGTCGACATCTTTAAAATTGCTGGAAGTATCGGCCACTGAGCCTGAAATGTAATGTATGTATGCATTTTTATAATTTTTGCCTTTTTAGAAAGGCACGAAAAACTTTCCTGTTTGATCATTTAACTCCAGGGAGATTAAATGGAAGATTTGCTTACTTTAAAGTGAATCAGCCAAGTCTAGTAGCATATGCCTGTGGGGATGTTTGGTCATGAACGTGTTTGTCTAATGCTACAGTGGGACTTGACGGCAAGAGTTGGCTGGAGGATGCTGGCATGTGTACCTGGGTCTGACTGGACTTAAACATTGCATCGTTACCTGGCATTCACATCTCTTTATTTTTGTGTTTGACTCTTTAAAGCAGTGTTGAGAATGGCCCACTATAATCTGCCATTCTAAAACGGTTCCCTTTTCTGAAGCTTCAAAATTTTGTTTCTCCTATAATAAAGCCTTTATTTAAAAAAAAAAAGGAAAAAAAGAAAAGGATCTGATTTTTGAAAAAATGTCTTTGTTATATTTCACTTAGTTGATCAAGTAATCACTGGTGTTTTTATTTCATTTTGTGTTTTTCCCGTAATAAAGACAAAGTAATCTGTAATAATCATCTAGAAAATGAGAATAGCAACAGCTTTTAGAAAATTAATATAATATGAAAAGCAGCAACAGAGGTACATTTTGTAAGAAAATGGCTTAGGAGATAAAATATGTTATAAGGATTTATTAAAATTCTATATTTATATATCTTAGAAATTTTATATAAAAAGGAAAATGATTAAACTAAAATTATTTGGTAGATGCAAGTTGTCATCATTATTAGATTTTAGTTTCCATTTCTTCCTTTTTGTGGGGAAATATAACTAGATATTTCTCACCTGGATACCAAAGCAGGAAATTTGATATACGACATTAAATAATGTGGACCTAGGCTTTTGTGGAATATCCAGGGCTTTTTCTGGAGCATTATTTGCTGAGGTACCATAGTTCTCCATTCCAGGACAAAGGAAGAAGAATTTGATTATGTTGCCAAATCAGTTTAGTTTAGATTGACTATGAACTATACCACTGTATTCTCTACAGATACTCTTGAAGCATTTGAAAGTGTAAGATGTGTTTTGGTTCCACTTTCTCACGGCCAGGTAGGCTACACCTTCCCCTTAAGCTCAAGGTACACTGAAGGGTTAGGAGTCTTTATCTTCTTCAGTGACATCAGCGTAACTGGACTGGCTACATTTTCCTCATATGTTAGGGAGCCAATAATAAGTGATTTAACCTCTTATCACCAGGTAGTTTTTATTAAGAATTTGTTACTTCAAAGGTATTGCAAGAACAAATTGATAAATAAATTCCCAATATTTCCAGGGCATATCATCTTCTCACTACTTTAGTCTCTGAGGGAATTGAGGTGCAAAATGTAGCTCAGTTTCTTCATAACATTGGTCCCATTAAGTTCGAGTCTAGATGACGCATAATTGCTAGACGATTTCTTCTTCAGAATTGGGGTATTAAAGGGGAATCCTAAATATCACTTCACCCTCTTTGGGGCATTGAGGATAGGCTGCCAATTATTACCTGACCTTGGTTCTGGCAAAGATTATTCTTACGTGTTCTCCTAAGCAAGTTGGAGGATCTATTACTTGAAACTAGAATAGAAATGATTAAAGTAAAAGTCCTATTAGAGAGTCCAATTCTTTGAGGGTCAAATGGAATTTGAGGGTTAAAACAACAACAATAAATTTTAAGGTCGTTCACAATTCACAGTTACTGCATAATCCCTGATCTTGAGCACCATAAGCTCCACCTGATGAGAGTGAAGAAAGGAAACACCAAAGGCTAGCGTAGGTGTTTTCAAAGATGGTGACAATTCTGGCCACATAATCAGTAGAAAAATTCTCCTCCCACATATGGTCCATAATCTCTCCAAGGAATTTTAGTTATTTGTCATCATGATTGACTTGGAAGCCACCAACTCAGCATTCTTCACATGGAATGATCACATCTGCCTAGGAAGCTAATGGGGTCTGTGGTTGTTACTGAATGATGATAATAAAGTGTACCATTAAGGGAGTCGGTAGAGAGGTATCCAGTCCAACTACTTCATTTTACAAAGGAGAAAAAAAAATGACACTACAAAGGTTAAATTGAGGGGCAGAGCCAACACAGTGTGGTAAGAGCAGGGACTTGATTGAGATCTCACCTAAATACCCCCAAACACATGTAAAAAATGAATCTGAAACAAATTCTAAAACAAAAGAAACCACAAAATGACAGAGTGAAACAAATGTCCAACCCAAGAAAAGCTGGAAGGTGGACAGGAAGGGTATACTGCAACAAGTTGGGAGCTGAGAGCAATCTGATGTGGGCCATGCCAGCACAGACAGGGCTAGAGCTGGCCTCAGTTCACTGAATTACAGGCAGAAGTGGCAGTTTCCAGACTTCTCAACCCTCAAATCCCAAAGACAGCACAGAAGGTCAGTGGGAAAACTCTGTGGGACCTGGGTGAAACAGGAGCTCAGCCCAGCAGAGGTCCAGCCCCATCTCTGGGGCAGTGGAGTGCAATGGGAATGGGAATTTGAAGATCTTCCCTGCCCCTTCATAGACTTAGAGGGGAGTTTGAAGACCTCCCCTGCTTTAAAAGTTAACTCTGCCCCCTAATAGCCTGAATGTAGTCACATGGAGCCTGAGGTGGGAGGAGTTTTGCTGAAGAGAACCAGAGCCCACAAGAAGAAGCTAGTCAGAGCTTGCCAGAAGATGAGAGAGAGAGGAGGACCTCAGGCAATGACTCAGATTGGCTTGGGAGTAGATATTGATCTTGTATTGGTTTGTGGAGAGGCTGAAGGATGGCATGGCTTTCAGTATTATTATGACTTCTGAATATCTTTGGTGCAATAATGGAATCAGCTTATTGGTTTTGGTTTTTGGTTTTCTGGTGTCTAAATAAATGCTTCAATTCTATCCTCTCTGTGGAGGGTTTGGTATATTTTGCAATCGAACGTCATGCGAGACATATACTCGCGGTCTTTATCATGAAAGTAGGTGCTGAAAATATTGCATTGGAACTACACAGATGTGATGGTGGTAGCAGCAGTGATGGCAGCAGCATCAACTGCAGTAGGAGCTGCTTTTGGAGCTCTGGGCTCAGAGATGTTGGGAGATTGGGCAGTTGATACAAAATCCCTGAAGACTGGGACAGTATGCCCAGCCCCAGCTCCAGCCCCACTGGAAGCAGAGTTCTACCATGACAAAAAGTTAGTAAATCAAACATTTGGCTGTCAAGATGAACAAACAGCATAAAATCTCAGGCTCCAGAATCTTACTTAGGTGACAAAGAAGATCAAAACATATAATCAGAAAAAGACAACAAAGTCAAAGGTCGTATATCAAAAGCCTGCAAGAAAAAAAATGAATTGGTCAAAGGCAATGGAAGATTTCAAAAATATTTTTAAAATTAAATAAACAAAAAAGAGGGAAAAAATGAGGAGAAATGACCAAGAAAATCATGAAAAACAAATCAGCAGTTTGGTAAGGGAGACCTAAAAATACTGAAGAAAATAACACCTTAAAAAAACAGAGTAACCAAAATGGCAAAAAAGATACTAAACACCCATGAGTAGAAGAATGACTTAAAAAGCATAATTGGCCAGATGGAAAAAAAGAAATTCAAAAGCTCACTGAAGGAAATAATTCCTTCAAAATTGGATTGGAGGAAATGGAAGTTAATGACTTTATGAGAAATCAAGATACTATAAAATGAAAGAAAACAAACAAAAAAAAACAAATCCAAACAAATAAAAAAAATAGAAGACAATGTGAAATATCTCATTGGAAAAAAAATCTGTTTACCTGGAAAATAGATCCAGGAGAGATAATTTAAGAATTATTGGATCATCTGAAAGTCATGACCAAAAAAAGATACTAGACATCATCTTTGAAGAAATTATCAAGGAAAACTGCCCTGATATCCTAGAACCAGTGGGTAAAATAGAAATTGAAAAATCCACTGATAATCTCTTGAAAGAGATCCCAAAAGGAAAACTCCTAGGAATGTTCTGGCCAAATTTTAGAGTTCCCAGGTCAAGGAGAAAATATTGAAAACAGCCAGAAAGAAACAATTTGTGAATTATAGATATACAATCGGGATAATATAAGATCTAGCACCTTCCACATTAAGGCATAAAAGATCTTGGAAGATGATGTTCTGGATGTCAGAGGAGCTAGGATTGAGACCAAGAATAATTTGCCCAGCAAAACTGAATATAATCCTTCAGAGAAAAAAATGGACATTCATGGAAGAGACAAAGGATAATTGTTACAATAGAGGGGGAGAACAGGAAGGCAAAAGGGAAAGAGTCAACCTTACTCTCACTGAACTTGGCTTAGGGAAGGAATGACATAAATTCTAAACTGGGCATCTTGCCACACAGGAGAATAGGGGGAATGGGGATGAGAGGTAGGATAATGGAGGGGAGGGCAGAATCGGGGGGAGGGTTGATGGAAGTGCACAGTTCTGTAGAGGGACAGGGACAAGGTAGAGAGTGGAACAGGGAGGAAGGCTGCATAGGAAGGAGGGACATGTAATCAGTCTCTCAAAATGTGCCCTCTGTGGAGTGGTTCTGTGTAATTACACATGTACAGGTTGTATTTTATGGCTTGTTCTTCCAGTGGGGGTGGCTGATGAGGGAGGAAGAGAAAGAATCTAGAATTTAAAGCTCTATAATCAAATGTTTAATATATGTATATATATATATATATATACATATATGTATGTATGCATATATATACATATATATACAATTATTGTTACTATTATTATTGGCTACATCCAACTGGAACTTGGGATTCATAGGCAGTGTGGAAGGGAGATGCATCCTGCTCTATCAGAAAGTTAGAGGAGTGATGGGGGAGGATATAGGAGAGATTAGATTGGGAGAGGGGTTATACAAGGGGATGGATGTTTTGAGGGGGGGTAGGGGAAAGATAGGGAGAACATTTGTAACTCAAAATCTTGTGGAAATGAATGATGTAAACTTAAATAAATAAAATAAAATATAAAAGAGAAAAAAAAGCAAAAAGAAAAACTTGACATTCAATGAAATAGGAACTTTAAAGAATTCTTGACGAAAAGACCAGAGCTAAACAGAAAATTCGACATTCAAATACAAGAATCAAGAGAAGCATGAAAAAGAAAATACGAAAGAGAAATCATAAGGGCCTTCTTAAAGTTGAACTGTTGACATTCCTACATGGAAAGATGATATTTGCAACTCAGGAGACCTTTCTGAATATTAGGGTAGTTAGAGGAAATATATGTATATATCTATGTCCATCTATGTATATATGGAAATAGATATGTCTATATCTATCTCTATTATAAATATATATATGTCTATCTATATCTATTAATATCCATATATATCTATATGGATATAGATAGATAGAGTGCACAGGGAGAGTTGAATATGAAGGGATGATATAAATAAAATTAAGTGGTGAGAGGTTTATATTGGGAGAAAGAGAAAAGAAGAGATAGAATAGGGTAAATTATCTTACATCAAAGAGGCAAGAAAAAAGTTTCAAAATGAAGGAGAAGAGTGGGTAGGTAAGAGGGAATGATTGAGCCTAATTCTCATCAGATTTGGCATAAGGAGGGAATTATTCCATTCTTATGCCAAATACTGGACTGGGTATCTTACCTTACAGGAAAGTAAGGGGGAATGGGGAAAATGAGGGGAGCGATAGAATGGAGGGTAGATTTGGGGGGGGGGTAGTCAGAAGCAAACATTTTTGGAAAGGGACACAGTCAAAAGAGAAAATAGAATAAGTGGGTAGAGTGATAAGATGGAGGGAAATATAATTATTCTTTCACAACATGACTATTAGGGGACTGTTTTGCATAACTACACATATATAACCTATATTGAATTACCTTCTCAATGAGATGGGGAGGGAAGAAGAGAGAGAATTTGTAACTCAAGGTTTTAAAAACAAACGTTAAAAATTGTTTTTTCATATTAATGGGGAAAAAAAGATATACAAGCAATGGGGTATAGAAGTCTATCTTGCTCTACAAAAAAATAAAGGAGAAGGTGATAAGAGGGGGTTGTGATAGAAGGGAGTGCAGACTAGGGGAAGGGTTAATCAGAATACACACCATCTTGGGATGGGGGAGAGGAGAGATGGGGAGAAAATTTGTATGTCAAAATCTTGTGGAAGTGAATGTTGAAAACTACAAGTAAATTATTGTTTTAAAAAACATTATATGATATGCCCAGTTACATTGCTAATGCATGTGATAGGACCTGTTTCTAGAATGAGTGATGCTGGTTCTAGGACTACTGTTCTGAAGCTAGAGAGGTTGTTTTCAGAATAATTTTCTCTTTACTTCTACCATCTATTTATTTATTTTTCCTTTAGGGAATTGTGAAATTTAGAGAGCAAAATCCCATGCAGTTTTATACAGCTTTGGTTTTCTCTAGCAAAACTAGCTTAATTCATCAATAGATCTATTACAATTAAGACCAAGAAAACAATGATTCTCCACCAACTAGCAGCACATCACTCATATGTGGGAATGATAGGTTAGAGCAAATGGAGAGATTTTGAACGCTGAAAATGACTTAATTTGCCTTGGCATTGTATTTTCCAGGGATGGCCACAAAAATGATGAGTTTGATGCACTAAATTGCCAAAGCTAACTAATTGTTTGGGAGACTCTGAAAGAAAGTGCTAGAGAAAAGAGGGATCAAATTATCTACCAAATTGAAGATCTACAGAGCTGTTGTGTGCTGTCCTTATTGTTGTATGCTTGTGAAAATTGGACACTATATTGGTGCCATTCCAGGAAATGGAATTGCTTCCATATGACTTGTCTTTGAACAATTCTGAAGATTACCTGACAAGATAAGGTATCAGACACTGAGGACCCTTCTTTAACTGAATAGCCAAGAATTTGAATCCATTGAAGAAATGTATTTGCAAGGACAGAAGTAGTTCACACCTTGTTTCAGCTGTTGAATTAACATCTTGTTTCAGTTCAAGTTTCTTTTGAGCCTTGTATCAAGTCTATTAAGAAACAGAGCTTGAGAACCCCACAACTTTTGAACCCCTAGAACTTGTGAACTCCTGGGGAGGAGATAATGACCATATATAAGGACAGCCCCAGGCTAGGGACAGCAGAATGGAAAAGAGGACTCTTGTGGGGGCAGAGTCAAGAAGGAGAAAACTTGTTTTCTGGCACTCTGTTTGTTCTGTCTGTGTTGATGTTTGTTTGTGATACTTTGTACAGAAGCCCTGGGACCTTCCTGGAAACCATGAAAGAGGATTTTCTGGTTTTATGTTTACAGAAGTCCTGGAAGAGCGATTTGGAGGTCTTGGGACTTTCCTAGAAACAGGAACTGTGAAGGACTTGAGGAAGACTGGACATTATGAGCTTCAATATGGAATGGGAACTGGACAAGGAACTGGATGAAGAACTGAACAAGGTGCTAGACAAGGAACTGGGAGCTGCCCGCCTTAGAACCCAAGTGCAAGTTGCATGGATTCAGACAGGAGCTGGGACCATGGAAGAGGAACCATGGAAGCTGAGAGCCAGCCTCAAGCCAAGCTGAAAGAAGACTTTACTTTGACACTGTGTACTGACTGAGAAGATTATGATTTACTGCAACCTAGGGGCAGAAAACTATGACTATTGCACTTTTTGATTGAATTAAGGATTTTTTTTATTGTACTTTGTACAATCTGAGTTGTACAAACTGAATGTACTTTGTTTAAAACTGTGTGACCACTTTGGTGAAAACAATGTGGCCATTTGACTGATATGTTGTTGAGTTGTGAAATGGTGAATGCTGTATTTGATTTTCTGTGAAAAGTTGTAAAATTGTGAATGCTGTACCTATTTGATTTTCTGTGAATGTTTTGCTCTGATTTGTTGTTGGATAGATATAGAGCTCATTATACTATGTAATGAGAACCTTGAAAGCTGTTCACAGCACCAGTCCTCTGGATAGCTGCTTGTGTGTGGCTTTACAAGACAGCACAAATCTGATGTGCTGGCCACATTGTTACAAGGCTAAACATACATTTGCATAAAAGAGTATTTTACTCTCATACTGAGTTCATTTAATTTCATATAGATCTCATATTATTCTGGTCAGTCACAGTCAGGAACACTGTGTCCCCGACATAGTGATGTCATATTTTACTTCTTTGATCATGAAGGAAAACAATAAACTGGATTTAAAATTTAATGTTCAAAGGGACCCTATAACTTAAATTTAATGTTGGGAAGGACACTTATTTTATCTAAGAGCATTTTATAGAAGTCAAACAACTTATCCAAAATCACATATGTGAATCACAGAGTCAAAAAATCATAGGATTCAAAAGTTGCAAGGGATTTTAGAGACTTGTTCAACCTCACAGTTTAACAGTTAAGGGTAGAGGTAAGTGACATCTTTAATTAACAACTAATAATAAGTGACATTTGTTAATGCTATAAAGTTTTTATTAGTACTTTGTATAAATTATCTCACTTGAACTTCACAGCAACCCTGTGAAGTAAGGTCCTACAACTTTTACTACCCATTTTTAAAGATGATAAAAGTGAGACTCAGAAATCTTAAGTGATTTGACTATGCTCTCATAGCTAATAAGTGGCAGAGGTGGGATTTCAGACAAGGTTTCTCTGATGCAAATCCATTAATTATAGCATGCTGCCTTAGGTCATTTGGATAATTGACATCAGAACTATATATTACAAAAGAGATTAAAGAGTGCCTCTGATCAAACATAGAGCAGTGAAAAAAAATAAGGGTGTGGGTAAAACCTGGGTTGCCTCCTGACAGAGAAGACCTGAAGAAAAAAAAAAAAAGAAATGAAACAGAATGAGATTTCCTCCCTGTGAAGAATAAACAACTCCAAGCTAGGGTTCCCTTTAATAACAAGTAAGAAGCCCTGGGATTCCCTGGGTTGGGAGACTGCCTCAGACCTGTCATAGGAATTTTTACCACCAGGACAGTGAGAGGAGTTGGGTATCTGACCTGGGGAAGATTTAGGAGACCTCTGCTGACAAAGAATACCAGACCAAGATGTGCTGTGGAGAGCAGCAGGACCAGAAAGAAGCAGTACACAACCCATGAGTGTAGAAGCAGTGAGGCAGAAAGCCCCTGGCTGTGGGCAGTTACTGGAAGTTTGAGGTCTTGATTTGAGTTCGAGTTCAGAGACAAGAACTGAAGAGGATCAGTGCAAGAGGCAGCATCTCTCATACCTCAGAACTAGAGGTGATTTTATAAACTAAATTTTAAAAACAAATCCAACCATGGAGAACTACTATGAGAAAAGAGAAGACTGGGCTTCATCTTCAGAGGAGGATACTGAAACAAAGAAATCCTCTTCTACTTCAGAGAGTAATGTCAAAGGGTCACCTGCCCCAAAAGAAATCATTTAAGAACTTTAAAAAGACTAAAAATCAAATGAGAGAGATGGATGGAAAATTTTAAAAGAAAATAAGAATAATACAAGCAAAACAAGAAGATTATGACGAGAAAGTCAACCAATTATAAAAGGAGATTTATAATTTAAAGGAAGAAAATGGCTCCTTGAAAATCAGTATTGCACAAGCGGAAGCCAGCAAAGTTATAAGAGATGAAAAAATAAAAAGTCAAAATATAAAGAATGAAAAAATAGAAGAGAATGTGAAACATCTCATGAGGAAAAAAATTAATCGAGAGAAAAGATCAAGATGAAAAAAATTTAAGAAAAACTGAACTATCTGAAAATCCTGATCAAAAAAAGAATCTTGATACAATGATACAAGAAACAATTAAATAAAATTGTCCTGAAACATTAGAACAAGAGGTAAACACAGTAGAAAAATAAATCCCTGATCATCACCTGAAAGAGATCTTATAATGAAAATATTATATATTATAAATATATTTATAAAATATAAAATATAATATAAAAGTATAATAAAATATAATGAATATATTATATTTACAATATAACAATATATTTTATAACATTACATAAATACAATATGTATTTATAATATAATAT
>CM053591.1:98534723-98549476 GCA_028646515.1 Pseudochirops corinnae
AGCCGAGCTGACTTTAGTGGGAAGTATCTGTGTGCGTTTTTGAAGTTCCAGGTTGGTCCAGAGTCCTATTCCATGGGTATTTGGGGGTGGCTATGTGAGAGCTGCGATATATTGCTGCTGCTACGCCGCCATCTTGGCTCCGCCCCCCTGAAACTCAAAGATTTAAAAACAAATGTTTAAAAAAAAAGTCTCAGGGGAAGGCACTACCATCAACTTCCTTTTGCCTCTACTAAAAGAGGCAATGTGTTCTGGAGAAAAATCCAGAATGATAATGATCTTTAACTTACTCTAACCATAATATTTCACCAAAGTCCATAGTTTAAATTAAAAAGATGCTAAGTCCCACAGATCTTTCAAAAAATAACCTGCTTTTTACATCTTTGCTTCCCATTGATCTTGGATTTTGTTCTATAAGTTATCTCAAAATTCTGATACTTACTTACATACTTTCTATACATTCCAATAATACATAAATCTGGAGCCAGTCAGTAAGAGATTTTAGAGACATTCTTCCTGAAAGATTACTTCTTTTATACAAACCAATCCACCATAACATCCACATGGCAGATGAAAAGGAGAACAACCACAGAGAAAGGAATCAGTGATATATAGTTTGGGAAATAAAAAAATGCCTTAGGCAGATTATGATTGGATTCAAGGAATACCAGTAGAATGTATTAAGTTTGAACATCTCTACAATTTGATAATCTTAGTCTTCTTCAGAATTTTCATATATCATCTTCCTGTTAATACACTAGTGTGGGAGGTAATCATTTTTTTATATGGGTAACTAAACTTCATAATTATTTGTAATTTCATGGAATAGTTTTCACTAGTATTATATACAAAGTGTTCCACAAATCACTGGCAAGGAAAGAATGGTTGAACTGGATCTAGTACTGATAGGCTACTTCTCCACTACTTTGTAACTAATTATTCCAATTGTGATTGCTCCATAATGCAAAGTTTCTGGAATTATTGACCATAGAGTCATGATGAAATGAAAAGTAGAGCCTTATATACCCACAATAACTTATCCATTCTGAACCATACTACTGCCATTCTTCTACCACTTCATGTCTTTCTACTATCTCTTTACATTGTTTTCTGGTCCAAGTAGTCCAAAGTTGGGACTTGACAGGGAAATATTAGTGAATACATTGTTCTAATTCATGCTGATGTTGTGATAAGGCATTTGTAAATGTCAGATTAAAGAAGAGAGGGCAACTGAGGTTTTGAAAGGTCTCATGATCATGGGATGTGAGGATTAGATAAAACAATTGGCGATATTTAGCCCCCAAAAAATGAACTTGTGAGTGGAATAATAAGAGATAATAATTTTATTCAATTATTTAATGAACTGTCTTGTGTTAGTACTAATTCTATGTGGTCAAAATAGTAGAACTAGGAACTTAAGAAGAAGATGTCACATGTGCAGATTTAGGCCAAGTATAAGAGAATTTTTAATAATTTGTAGCTGTCCAAATAAATTTGTTGCCGTGGGATGAGGGGAGGGAGAATGGGCTATATTTTAACTCTTTCAGCAAAGATTTGTTTTAGTACTAGTTGGGGAGTTATAGCAAATATTCTTGATCAGGTACAGTTTGAATTGCAGTTAGAAATTTATTTCAGCTTTATATTTATATGATTTGATGGATTTGTGTCATAATCAGCATTAATTAATCACAGCAAGCAAAATCAGAAGTCTAATGAAGAATATCTAAAATTAAAAAAAATTTCACAATTGCTTGTTTCAGAATCCAATATCTCCAAGGGACTCATTACTCATTGGCAAACACCTTCTTTCCAGTAATATGTGCAGGGATTTCCATTGAGTCTTTCAGTATATTGTTCATACCAGTTAACAGATAGAAACAGGAACTCAACCTATGATCCCATTGGTATAGAAAATTCCTGGACAAGTAAACCCCCATTGTCAAAAGATTTCGATGGCTTCCATGCAAATTACAGTCTTACAGAGAGAATTGTCTAGGACACTCAAGTGATTTATTTGACCATGTTCACACAGGCAGGCAGGCAGTATGTGTCAAAGGTAGGCGGTGAACTTGGGTCTTCCTGCCTTAAAGGAAAGCTCTGTATTCACTATGCTCCACTTAATACCTATATAAAACTTTAATTACTGATCATTACTTTTGACCACTTTTCTAGTCATTGATATCCTTTACCATATTTTTGGTACCAATACATATATGTATAATTTATCTGTGGTAATATGTTTAAATCTCTTTGCAACTGTCATTTATCTTTTATTTGCCCATTGGCACAGCTTTAGCTTAAGCTCTTCTGCTATCACAGTGTTTCATAATTCATTGTCAAAGATCATTGGAAAAAATACTGCTGTTAAAGAAAAAATGTACGTTGTACCAGAGGAAAATTTGATATTATTGACAATTAATATAGTTTCTTTAATATAATACATTCCATTTCCATTTTACCTTTCAGTTTTATATCCATATCATCATCCATCTGTATTTGCCTGAGATATATGTTACAAGGGACTAATGTACTGGGCTTAATATGCTATTATCTGGGTAATAAACATTGTCCATTCATTTATTATTTTCTCATGTGCATTTGCAGGCTGATCTCTTCTGTTGAATGGGGCTTAGAAAAAGAGTTCAAGTGAATATCATTTTAAAGTAAGAGATTTTCCAGAAACTGGAACTCCACTAAAGCCTTTTTCTCATGCCCTGTGGCATCCTATTATATGCAAAGCATATAACCATCAGTTATTATAACTATCAATTTATTGTGTCCTTGAGCTAGATTAAATAGAGATAATGATCCATATATATGAAAAGTATCTGAAGACCCTCACCATCTATAAGGAATACTTTGTCTTGCACATAGGGATAGGGATGGGTTGTAGAACAGTGTTGTAAATAATGTAGAAAACTCCCAGGTGAGAAAATGCAATTTGCTACCTTTTCTGTGACTTGTAATCTTGTAAAGTTTCCTATAACATTGAGGATCTTGCCTAGGGTCATAGAGCACGTATACCTCAGAAGGGACTCTTGAACCTAGGCTTTCTAGCTTTTGAGGCCAGATATCCTTTTTATTATTCCTCGTCATTCTACTTTGCATATAATTGCATGCTGCAAGGCATGAGATAAAGGCTTTAGTGGAGTTGCAGTTTCTAGAAAATCCCTTACTTTAAAAGGATATTTGTTCGACTCTTTTTTAAAACACCATTTAACAGGCTGTCCTTCACAAAAACTAAAAGTGGACCACTCCCCTCTTTTTATTTGTGTCCCAAGAAATAAATGTATGTAATGATACTGGGATTTCAAGATCTTCCATGCCCTGTGAACTTGCTGATGTAGCAGGAAGAGGGGGAGCAAGAGAATGCCAGACCCAAGCTAGTCTGTGCTGTGGTGACGGGAAGCGGCAGCAGCGGCAGTGGTGGCTGTGGCTTCAGCACGAACTCCTTTTTCTTTGAGCCTGCCAGAATCTCTGCTAAGGACTCCTGCTAAGGACTGCCAAGGATGGGGACTGCGGGGGGCCAGAGCTTCTGGGAACAAGCTGTCTGAATGCTGAGCAGTTGTCCTGAGTGAGAAGAGAACAATCATTGCCTGAAATAGCCTGTGCTGTTTTGAAGGCTCAAGAATGTGGGTGTTTACTACTTTAACTACATGTTCCAACTTCATAACTACTGTCTTGGCTTTGACTTTCTGGTTTTGAGACTCAGTTTTCTGGTATTTAAATAAATGCTCTAGCTATATTGCTCATGTAAAGAGCCTGCTACATTTAGTGATTAGTAACCATATCAGCATACTTACAGTTACTGTAGGCATTGTGAATACTGCATTGCTGATACAATGTAACATAAGTTTTCATTATAATAAGATATATTTCTTTAAATTTTTTATTTTAGCAAATGAAAATATAATGGAACAACATATAGAAATGTGAAGTAAGTTCACTGGTAACTGCTAAGAATATCATAACTTTGTCATGCTGAAGACAAGGTGAAATTGTAGTGGTTTGGAAACTAATCAATTTTTATTGCTTCTAGCAATATTTTTCATACAAGATAATCATTTGAAAGTTTGTACAGTGAGTTAAAACTAAGAGTATGTCTGGGTCACAAGAATCTAAGAGAATGTGATTTTTGAGGTCATTTCCTTAGGCTAACAGTTAGATACGAAATAAAAACAATATTGATTTGTGACAGAATAGGTTAATTGAAGTAGGGAAAACACACTTAGATATACAAACTTGCTAAGTTACCTCTGAGTTGAAGTTCCTGAGGATAAAAAAAAAAAAAAAAGGAAATATTTTTGAAAAGGAAGAAAAGAAATTGCATATGTTTGAGTAACCTGACATCTATTGACTATTTTTGAACTGCAGGTATTCAGTCAGGATTGGTCTGGATGAATGTCCTTCCCAAATTTTCATCAAAAAAGTATTTTTAAAAGCATTTGAAGATTTATTTTATTGTTTTAAAGTTCTAACCAGCAACTAGAGCTAAAATGAAATTATTCAGAAAAGAAGCACTGGCTCTTTATTCCATGAACATAAAATTAATCAGGAATCACTCAAAAATAAACTAACCCAGAAATACAAGAGGTTTTGTATTCTACTCCTCTCTTCTATTTGTACTTAATCAAATTTAAATAGGTTATGTGTATAGAGCAACATATGTATATGCATATGCATGTTTATATTTGTGCATGTGTATTTATCTACATTTTTTTTCCTCTTAGATGGATATACAGCCATATATTGAGTTCTAGACAAGCAGAGATTTTTAACTACCTATGCTACATGCTGGACTTAAACTCATAAAGACGTGAGTTTGAATCCTACTCCAAAGGGTGAAAAAAAAAGTATATATATATATATATATATATATATGCATATAGATATGCATATAGATATATTCATTCATTCATTCATTCTTTTATTTATTTATTTTCCCCCTATCTAGGAGACTTGTAGTTCTACATCCCCCCCTCCCCCACCAGGCTCTTTCTTTATAGTTTTTCAGAAGCACATTACTGATAAAGAGATTTCTTTGGAAGCTGCTTGGGTTCAGACAGATTGTTCTGCCTACATAGCCCAAGACTGGGAGTGGTCTGGTGTGGTAGGGGAGTGATCTGATAGAAGAGATTTTTCCTGTCAGGAGGTAGAATGATGGTGGGACATTATCAGCCACTATTGAAAATGTACATATAATCTTTTGCCTCCAACCCCCAAATTGAGACAGTTCTGAACTGTAACACTCATGCAATGCATGTCACCAGCTTGGGAGAGAAATAAAAACATGACACACAACTTAATTCATTTGTTTTACCTAGAAAAAAAATCTATTTGGGGAGGTCAATGATAGTAAATGCCTGTCACTGGGCAAGTCACTTGAGGTACTCTTTGTGTCTCATTTTCTTCATCTGTGAAATGGGCCTAATAATAGTGTTTACAGTGTTAGTGAGGATTAAACAATCTAAAACATGTAAACTGCTTTGCAAACTTTACAAGATAAATGTTACCAATTTTTTTTAACCCCAAAATTCAGTGTGTCTGTGTGGGTATTTAGCTGAGCTGTTTAGATACAGATGTTTACATCAGATAGCATTTTTGGAGACATTTTTCAGTTTTGACAAATCTTTTTAAAATAAACACATTTTCTATTGCAGTTGTGATTATATCTACCCCATTACCTGTGTATTTTTGTCAATGTCTAGATATCATGTCATAATAAGACTTTTGCAAATGTTTGTTTTTGAAGTGAGGGTGCATTTATTGCATATGATATACTGTAATGATTACCTGGTAGTACAAATATGACTTTAAAAAGTCGCAAATTTAGAAAATGTTTATGGTAAACATAGGCAGCAGAGTTCTTATCCTAAAAGATTGTAAAGTCAAGAACAAACAGCTTTCCAGAGGACTGCTGTTGTGAAGCACTTTAAAATTCTGATTACATAGTATAGTGAAGTCTCTATTTATTCAGCAGTAAATTAAGACAAAACATTCACAGAAATCACAGTACCGCATTCATAATGTTATGACATGAGAACTTATCACCAAAATGGACACATAGTTTTCACCAAAGTGGTCACACAGTTTTAAGCAAAAGATAGCATTCAGTAAGAACTTAACTCAATCATCCTTAAGGAAGGGAACCTCCTTAATGGACACAAAGTACAAAGGTCAAGTTTCTCCATCCCTAGGTCACATTGTCTTAATCTCTCAGTCAAAAAATCTTCTTTCTTCTTAATGAGAGAGTAGTTTCCAATCATCCTTAATTCAATAATCCTGAAGAAGTATAGGATAGAGAGTACAAAGTCCTCCCAACCCTAGGCCACAGTAAGTCATGGTCTTCTCAGTTTGCATTAGATACCCAAGGAGAGGTCTTTACATCTTGACTTGAGCCTGGCTCTCAGTTTCCATGGTTCCCCTCCCATGGTCCCAGCTAGAGCCCAAAGCTACACAACTGTCACCTGTCTTCAAAGACAGCTGTCTCCCATTTCCTTGTCCAGCTCCTTGTCCAGTTCTTTGTCCAGTTCCTTATCCAGTTCCCATTCCCTATTGAAACTCACAGTGTCCAGTCCACCTCAAGACCTTTACAAATTATGTTTCTGGGAAGGCAAAGGTTAGCAGAGCCAAACAGCTTCATGTCCATTGATGCTACCATCATAGTGAATTCACTGTCTGTGAAATCTACACGGACCCACAAACATGGTCCAAATCATCAACATAGAAATCAACACAGACCTACAAACAAGGTCCAAGAGGTAAATACAAATCATCAATAAAGTCCCAGGACCTTCAAAAACCCTCCTCCAGGACTTCTCTAAAAAAGAGAACCAGAAAATCTTCTTTCAGGGCTTCCAGTAAGGTCCCAGGGCTTCTGTAGAAAGTATCACAAACAAACAGAGTGCTGGGATACCACAAGGTGTTGTTTTTTTTTTTTCCCTTTCTTCACTACAAGAGCTCACCTCTCAGTTCTGCTCTCTCCAGCCTGGGCCTCTCCTTATATATGGCCACTAGCTCATCCCCACCCTGTTGTAGGAATTCACAAGTTCTAGTTTTCACAAGTTGTGGGGTTCACACCTTCTGCTTTTTAACAGACTTGATACAAGGCTCAAAAGAAACTTGAACTGAAACAAGGTGTTAATTCAATAGCTGAAATAAGGTGTTACCTAATTCCTTGCTTGCCATTACAAAAATTTTCATTTACATAAGGGGTCTCTCTAAGGGAAATATATCTAGATTATTAAAAATATTGCACTGTCCAGTTTTCTTCAGATTTATTATTTTAAAAAGTTTATCTATTGCCTTATTAGAAGAGTGATATATATATAGAGATACACATATCTATATACTTATATGCACATATACATACATACACACTGATATACACCTATGTATACATAAATATATACACACATTGTGTGTGGAAACACACACATGCCATAGCTTTAAAGCTTTATACACGTCATGTGGTGGATACGGGTAATAAGTTACAATTTCTTCCTGAGGGTGTACACCACCAATATGTATATTTATATGGTACTTTAAGGTTTGCAATGCATATGCACACATACTTACCTATGTTTATACATTTATGCATGCATGTACACATATGCATGCATAATCATATATGTGTTTATATGTATATATCTGCATGCATGTATGTATATCAGATTAATCAAAAAATATCTGTATCATACAAGTAGGTATCACAATTTCACTTTTTTTTTAAATTGAGATTGAGAGTTTTTAAAATATATTTTCCAGTATTGTTTTTATTTAGTATTACCCTTCACTGAAATTTTTAACAATGTAGAAGTATTGACTTAAGTCAAGAAACTTTGTTTTGTTTCTGCTGTAGATTGATTTAATGTGGCACTAACATTGCAATCTATATTCTTATATCCCAATGAAACTATATTCCAAAGCTCTTACTGGATATACTAAAAATTTTGGCCCACTCTGATTTGAATTCACTCACAAAGATAGGATTTTGAAATCTCTATTTTACCTCTTAGTCTATATACTTTATATATATATATATATTATGAGAGGAGCCTTTTGAATCACCATTTTCATCAGGATTAACAGAATCATTTGTTATTTACAGTATTGAAAGCTTGTATCATGGCATTTATAATATTTTATCCCTGTCCTTGTGTCAGAGGTACACAAAGTGAGATAGTTAGTAGATTTTTGATTTTAAGACATTAGCTTTTGATAAAATCTCTTTTCAGCCTTCTATTAGTAGTGACTTTTATGTGCATTGCCTTACTCTATGTCTTTGTGAAACCAAAATAACTAGATAAAAAAATGAAGAAATCAGTCTTTCACCCATAAAGCATCCACTGATCACCTTGATTCTTTTTTAATGCAATTAACTAGGATAGACAAAAAATCACAATACTTATATAAATAAATCCTTGAAATCATCTAACTTCAAAACTTAGTTTTGTGTGTAAAACAAAACAAAACAAACCAGAAAAAAAAAAAGCCTGAAGACCAGGAGTGGGGAGCCATGAAATCACAAAAGTGACAAATGGAAATATACTGGACTTTTTTTTTTCTATTTCTAAATTTAGCCTTAATAATTAATGCAAGTGTGATTGAGATGAGGCTAAATTTTTTTTCCTGACTTATATAATTTATATCCTCCCACAGTATGGAATCACATCTTTAAAAGGAAGACCAAACCATTTTTTGTTTTTTATTCCCACCCTCCATTTTCTTCAGAAAAAGCTATAGTTAAACTTTGTATATAGCCAAATCAAACCATCTGGGGAAGTATTATTTTAATATATATCTAAAGTTATCCATAGTGAGATATAAAAACCTATTTTGTTTTTAATATGAAAGTATTTTGACCCATATTGTCCATTAAGAAATGGCACTATTCCCTTAAAAGTGAATATTTCTTATTCAACTATTTTCCAAATGTTTAGCTTTGATTCTCTCTTTCTCTCTGTCTCTCTTTTTCTCTGTTTCTCTGTCTCTGTCTCTCTCTCTTTCATATGATATCATATCTACATATATATATATATATATATAGATAGATAGATAGATAGATAGATAGATAGATAGATAGATAGATAAACACATGCAAACACATATTCTGTGCATTTTGGCTTTATTTTATTTAAAAGACAACCCATAAATCTTTCATTTATTCCCCATCAAACTATAAAATTTTTGTTTTAAGAGCCTCTTGATATTCAAGATACCTTTAGTGCCTTTTAAAGAAGATTTATGAGGTGTTTTTACTTAAAACAGGAAGCTATGTATTTGGCTAGGAAAAACTAAGTCAAACACACATACAAAAAGATAGATACTTAAAAAAAAATTCTTCCAAAATGCATGTCCATATATCTTTAGCAACGGTAGGACATTGCAAATGTAATACTTCCATCCAAAGTTATAAATAGATAATATATCTTAGGCTGCTTAGAATTTGATAAAAATGTTCTTACTAAAGGTGAAACAGAAAATAATGAGCTCGTATTATCAACTGTTTTGTTCACAAATATTAACTTAATACAATGGATAATGTTACTTTCAAAAAGCTTGAACCTATCTTAAAATGCTATGTCAAATATTCTCTGGGAGAAAGTTCCTAGACTACCATGGTATTAATTATCTATTTCCAAAAACAAATTAGTTTCAAGTAAATTATTATTTATCTTATCAACAAAATATTCTAAAGTAATTTATATACTTCAATTAAATTAGTAATTCACCTGAAAGAATTTCCAAATTAAGATCTTTATAGAATTTTTATGAAGAATGTGGAAGAAAGGGGGTCAGAGTCAAGATGGTGGCATAAAAGGAGGAGAACTCCACAGCTCCCTCCATAACCATGTAAAAAATTGGAAAATATGACTCTAAACAAAATTTAGAACTGCAGAACCCACAAAATTACAGAAAAAAACACATCTCCCCCTGAAGGCAGTGTGGCACGGTGATGGGAAAGGTTTCATTGCAGCACCCTGGGAGCTGCAACCAGCTGGCCTGAAACCATGGCTTAGCCCCAGAGTGGTCAGCACAAGCCTCAGCTGGAGCACTCTGAGGAATGGATCACCAACAGCTGTGACTGTTTCCAGAATTATGAACCCATAAGGAAAAAGAACAAAGTGAAAGGTCAGTGGAACTCAGCTAAATTTGGGGGACAAAAGCAGATCTGGCAAACTACCTCCAGGACAAGAAAACAGCAAAAGAGGAGACCCTGCAGCCTCCTCCATGAGGCTGCTTCACAGCTCAAAGCCTACAGATTGCATGAGGGTAAAGAGATCATTCAGAGGCTAAGTGCTATTGTCTTAACCTGCCTAGATCAGGATGATGGTCTTATGTGATGGTCCTGTGGTGTGTGACCAGTGAGCCAAGGATGGTGGGGGATGCAAAGATGGCAGCCTTCTTATACCTCTGGCAGCTGAGACAACCCCAGTAATTTGAGACAAAGCTCTCGCCTCTGAAAACAGTGTTCTACTGTGGCTCAAAAATCAAATTAGTTGACTGGCAAAATGAGCATGCAAAGGAAGCAAACCAAGCTCAGGAATCCAACTTTAGATTCCTTTTTTTGTGGACAAAAAGGATCAAGGCATGGAACAGGAGGAAGAAAACACAGTAAAAACTCCTGTACCAAAAGCTTCCAAGAAAAATGTAAGCTGGATAATGTAAGCATTAAAAAATGAAAGCATAGAGGAACATAAGAAGGATTTTGAAAACCAAATAAGAGAAGTGGAGGAAAAATTGGTAAGAGAAAACAGAATGATGCAACAAAATCATGCAAAGAGAGTCAACAACCCAACTGAAGAAAATAACACCTTAAAAAATAGACTAACTCAAATGGCAAAAGAGGCCCAAAAAGCCAGTCGAGGAGAAGAATGCCTTGAAAAGTTAAATTTGTCAAATGGAAAAAGAATCTCAAAAGTTTCCTGAAGAGAATAATTCCTTTGGAGTTAGAGTAGAGCAAAAGAAAGCAAATGACTTTATGAAAAATCAAGATACTATAAAACAGAACAAAACAAATGAAAAAATAGAAGGCAATGTGAAATATCTCATTGATAAAACCACTGACCTGGAAAATAGATACAGGAGAGACAATTTAAAAATTATTGGACTACCTGAAAGCCATGCTCAGAAAAAGAACCTAGAAATCATCCTTCAAAAAATTCTCAAGGAAAATTCCCTTGATATTTTAGAACCAAAGGGCAAAATAGAACTTCAAAGATTTCACCAATCACCTCATGAAAAAGATCCCCAAAAGAAAACTCCTAGGAATATTACAGCCAGGTTGCAGAGTTCTCAGATCAAGGAGAAAATATTACAAGCTGCTAAGAAAAAACAATTTTAATACTGTGGAAACACAATCAGGATAACCTAGAATCTAGCAGCTTCTACATTAAGGGAATGAAGGGCCTGGAATAAGATATTCCAGAGATCAAGGGAACTAGCATTAAAACCAAGAATCACCTATCCACCAAAATTGAGTGTAATGTTTCAGGGGAAAATATAGTCATTCATTGAGGTGGAGGGCTGTTAAACATTCTTGCTGAAAAAAAAAAAAATTGAACCAAATAGAAAATTTGACATTCAAATACAAGAACCATGAGAAAGTAAACATGGAAAAGAAATCATGAGGACATTATCAAAGTTGAACTATTTACATGCCTACATGGAAAAATGATAATTGTAACTTATGAATTTTTGTCAATATAAGGATGGGTGACGGGAATATAAATGTGTGTACACACACACAGGTATGTATGTATTATGTGTTATGTGTGTATGCATCTATGTATGTGTGTATCATGTAAGTATGTGTGCATGTATATACATATATATCTATATGCATATATGTATATGTGTATATATGTTTACATACACATATGCCTATGTAGGAGGATGTATATGCACGTAAATACATATGTGAGTGTATATATGTGTACATAGAGAGAGGGCACAGGATCAATTCACTAGGAAAGGATGAAATTTTAAAAGGCAAAATTAAGAGGTAAGAGAGAAATAGAAGGAGAGGGGACAGGGAGAGACAGAATGGGGTTAATCATCTGTAGCAGCAAGCACCCCAGCATACCCAGGATGTCTGCTAGCACAAGTTCTTAGATTTGATTTTCTAAAGGAAAGCAACTCAAAATGGGTTAACAATCTTACTTTAATCAATCAAACATATATCATTTACTTAGTTCAGGGGAAAAAGTCAGCACCCTAAACTTCAGAGAATGCAAGCAGAATACAAATACAGGATAACAAGCAGAAGTTACAATCAGACAAAGAAACATGTCAGTAGACCAGCTTCCAGTTGTCTGACCATTACCTCCATACCTAGTCAGTTACCAGAGAGGGAAGCATCAACATCTGGGTTTTTCAAAGCCAGGGGGCTGAACAGCTTCCCAGAGCCTTGTCTGGCCAAATCACAGAACTCTTTCCAAAATTAGCCACAAAGCAAAAACTCACATCAGTGTATATATAGCCTTCTCCTGTCACAGCCCTCTTTATCCACTGCCTAATCACAAAGTAATAAGGCGTCGGCATTCCTGAAGAACAAGCCTCCCTCCACAGGCTCCATGTGACCACATTAAGCCTATTGGGGGGCAGAGAATACTTTCTTTTTTTTGTTTGTTTATTTACTTTTAATTTACAAGATTCAGTTCCACAATCCCTTGAGTTTCAGATTTTCTCTCCTTCCTTCCCCTCCCACCCCCATGTTGGCGTGCAATGATGTATAGGATCTGCAAATACTTTTACATTGTACAACAGTCTGGTTGTATAGGAGGGTTGTAACCAATGAGTGAACAATGGGAAAAAAGAAACAAAATCAAACATGAAAAAGAACAATAGCATGTATTGCTTCAGTCTCCATTTAAGCTCTAGTCTTTCTAGATCTTACTCTGAATGTAGATATCTACTTCCATCCTCAGACTTGTAGAGGTGTCTTATAGCTCTACATTGCTGAGAAGAGTACAGTTCATCAGCATTGCTCATTACACGTACGATGTGTCTATCATTGTGTACAAATTTTTCCTGTTTCTGCTCTTCTCACTAATCATCAATTTGTAGAAGCCTCTCCAGGTAATTATGAAGTCCATCTCCTTCCCATTTCTTATAACACAATAGTATTCCAGTACATTCATATGGTACAACTTGTTCAGCCATTCCCCAGTTGATGGGCATCCCTTATATTTCAGTTTTTTTGCTACCACAAAGAAAGCTGCTATAAATATGCTTGTACATATGGGTCCTTTACCCACTTCTGTGATCTCTCTGGGATATAACCCCAAAAGTGGTATTGCTGGGTCACAGGGTACACAATTATTTATAAACCTTTGGGCATAGTTCCAGATTGCTCTCCAGAATGGTTATACAAATTCACAACTCCACCAACAGTGCATTAGTGTTCCAATTTTTCCACAACCTCTCCAGCATTTGTCATTTACCTGTTTTGTCATCTTAGCCAATGTGACTGGTGAGATGTGGTACCTCAAAGTTGTTTTGATTTGCATTTTTGGAATTAATAGTGATTTAGAGCATTTTTCCATATGCTTAATGAAATCTTTATTTTCTGTCTCTGCAAATTGCTTGTTCATATCCTTTGACCATTTGTCAATTGGTGAATGACTTGTATTCTTATAAATTTTCCTTAATTTTCTGTATATTTTAGAAATGAGGCCTTCATCAGTGACACTGATTGCAAATATTCTTTCCCAATTTCCCACTACCCTCTTAATCTTGGTTACATTGGCTTTGTTTGTACAGAAACTATTCATTTTGATATAATCTAGGTTATCCATTTTGCATTTTATAATGCTCTCCAACTCTTATTTGGTCATAAAATCTTTCCTATTCCATACATCTGACAAGTAAACTATTCCTTATTTCCCCAGATTATTTACAGTATCAGTCTTTATATGTAGATCATGCACCCATTTAGACCTGGCTTTGGTGTATGGCGTTAGATGATGGTCTATGGCCAGTTTCTGTCATACTATATTCAAATTTTCCCAGCAGTTTTTGTGAAATAATGACTTCTTATCCCAGAAATTGGGGTCTTTGGACTTATTAAACAGTTTATTACTATAATCATTGACTGTTGAGTCTTTTGTATCCAATTTATTCCATTGATCCACTACTCTATCCCTTAGCCAGTACCAAACAGTTTTGATAACTGCTGCTTTATAATACAGATCAAAATCTGGTAGGGCTAGGCGACCATCCCTAGCATTTCTGTTCATTAATTGCCTTCATATTCTTGACTTGTTGTTCTTCCAAATGAATTTTGTCACTATTTTTTTCTAGTTCTAAAAAGTAATTTTTGGGTAGATTGATTGGTATGGAACTAAATACGTCATTTAATTTAGGTAAAATTGTTATTTTTATTATATTAGCTTGACCCAGCCATGAGCAATTGATGTTTTTCCATTTAGTTAGATTTGAATTTATTTGTGTGAAAAGTGTTTTGTAGTTGTGTTCATAAAGGTGCTGGGTTTGTTTTGGCAGGTAGATTCCCAAATATTTTATAATGTCTACAGTAACTTTAATTGGAGTTTCTCTTATGATCTCTTGCTGTTGGACTTTGTTGGAAATATATAGGAATGCTGAGGATTTATGTGGGTTTAATTTATACCCTGCAACTTTGGTAAATTTATTTATTGTCTCAAGAAGTTTTTTACTTGATTCTCTGGGATTCTCCAAGTATATCATTGTATCATCTGCAAAGAGTGATAGCTTAGTCTCTTCTTTGCCTA
>CM053591.1:98549976-98572396 GCA_028646515.1 Pseudochirops corinnae
GTGTTCAGCATACATATTTGGGGCTATTTATTGATATTACTAATGTTTGACTTGTATTAAAATGATTACTGAAGGTAAAAACAAGTACAGGATTTGTAAATACCTTTCCATGATTAAAAATTCAAAATAGATTTTGAAATGAAGATACCTGCTCTAACATAGTTCAGTGAATTTGAACATTCTAATAAACGTTTTATGTAGTTCCTGGAAAGAGTCTTTTCATACAGATATTCCTAACTTTTATTCATGATAAACACCTTATCTAGCCTTATGGTAACATAATTTTCTTTAAGTTGCCATGTCTTTTCCAACTTTGAGTGTTTTGGACTTTTGATATTGCAGTAAATCAGTTAACTCACATTTATAAAGTACTTCCTGTGTTACAGGCACTGTGTTATTCTCTGTGATTGCAAAGGAAGGTAAAAGTCCCTGCTCTCAAAAAGATTACAATCAATTGACTACCTATTAGGTTTCACCAAAAATTTTGTTTTCTTTTCAGCTAATTATTGGCATTGATCTGATGTAAATATGCTTACTTTTGTGTTGATCAATACTGAAAGGATCATAAGAAGAAGGGGTTAAAAAATAATCCTCCAAATCTCTGTTTTCTCAGACTGATGATGTCTGCCCTTCCCTCAGATATTAATTTAAGTTTCATTTAATGGTTGTGCTGATTTTAAATTCAACAAGGGCCGCTCATAATTATTTATCCCAAAAGGTTGTGGAAATAAAGATAATACAGGAACATGGGATTTGACAGAACAAAAACATATGGAAAATTTCTGGTTGATATAGATGGGTTTTAATTTATGCTTGTTACATTGTTTAGGTACTTAAAAATAACCTTGTATGATGAAATCAGTATGAAACATTATGAACAGATTTTTCTGAAGAGGGAAACATTACTGTTTGATAGCTCAAATAAATTTTTTATGAACCATGATGGCACATGTGATTGTAATAGCAGCATGAATTACTGCATTCTTGCCACCAAACTGTGGGCTACACTTTTCATAGATAACTCAGTGTATGACACCTGTCAGAACTGGGGGTATTAAAAAGGAATAACATTTTAAATCTCTTGAAGTTTGGACAGGGAGTAATAATTAAAAGGGGAGTCTGAACAGTATTTCTAAAGGCATTTTTTTTGGTTGTTGTTGAAAACAAATTACAGTTTTCATTTTATCAATATCCTACCAAGGTCTTTTATAACAGATATTTGCAAATGACAGATTTTTATTTTAAAAAATAACCTTCAGTTAATACTATGTCGATTATATTCTTTAAGTTCACAAATGGAAAGATACATTGAACATTTTCCTTTATGAGCATCAGCCAAGATAATAAACTAGTCTTAGTATTTCATCTGTGACAAGTTGGTGTTTAGGAAATGACAGATTTAAGAAAGGTTTTATATACTGCAATTTGTAGCCAGGTATTTGAATATTGAAGACTGAGAAATGCAAAGGTACGACTTTGTTTTCTCTGTATTTGTAAAATATCTATGCATAGGGGATATTGTTTTAACTCAATATTTTAAAGAGAGAATATGGGCAAAAATGGAGAATTAATGAAAACCGTATACCAAGTTCTTGATTAAAGAAGTTATCTGTATTGCAAAGGATTGAATACAATTTATAAAATGTTCATACTTTTTTCTTTGCTCACATATTTCCATTTATTTAAATGACAGTTGAACAAAGTAAAATGTGACTCCCCTACTCCTACTACTACCATTACTACTACTACTACTACTACTGCTACTACCACTACTGTTACTATGACTACTACTTCTACTGCTACTACTACTATTACTACCACAACCACTACCACTACCACCACTACTACTACTACCACTACTACTCCTACTACCTAGCTAGTCAGATAGCATTTATATAACTTCAAAGTTTTCAAAATCCTTTATACATCTTAATTCATTTAAAGATGATGAGAACAGCTAACATAGTACAATGATTACAATTTACAAAATGGTCTATGGCTGGGTCTATGGCTTGAATGATATGGTTTTCAAGCCTGGAAGTAGAAGAAATGGGATTCATGATTCAGGTTAAAGATGTTCTGCTGTTGTCACTACCAGATCATGCCAGACACTTCAACATTCTGGTATATCTATATAGTACACCTGAGATATTCCACATAAAAGGCTATTCATTCAGTTTGGAAGCCCTATGTCTTGCTCTGAATCATCTGGTTGGTTTTTCATCTCTGTGTCACAAAGAGGGAAGTAGAGGTAGAAGCAAATAAAATTTGGGAATGGATCTTTGATATCATTGATATAAAGAACTCTGAAATGAAGGAATCTTTCCTTTACCCATTTAGTTCAGTAGATTTACTGCACCTTGTGTTCTTTGACAGTGGTCTAGGGAATTAAGAAAAATTCAATGACTTGACCACATCTACTAAGCTAGCAAATGTCATGAGTAGGTATTGAGTCTTTTTGGCTTTGAAGTCAGCTATCAATACACTAAACCATAAAGCATCTATAAACTCATATGTAAGTTAAACTTAGGAGACATAAGTGATAGACATTTGGTTGAAGAGTGTGTGTTTGTTACACCATACCAACATTTATAAAAATTCAACAGATCATTCTTGACCTGAAGCTATTGCTATATATGCTTATATAAATCCATCATTATATCTTTGATTAGTAGAGGAAAAAAAAAAGGATGATTTTAGGTTGTGCTGACACAGCTAGAGTGACACAGCAAAGATACTATGAGGGCTTTAAACCTTTTTTAGAAATAATCTAACATCTCACAGTCCTTTCATATAACTATATCATCATGTGGGCAAAATGCTAGTAAAGGCCAAATGGCTCAAAATCTGCCATGATTTCAGTATGTCTGTGGTAGGTGAAAAATGCACTATGTCTCATATGTGACTAATACTTTTATAGTTGAAAATCAGTTTCATTTCTTACCATTTGTTTACATTTCCCGCTAAATTTGATTTGTCATGTTTGGACTAGGAGTTTTAGCATTGATATTATATAAAGAGAAAGAATTTATTGATAAACACAATGATATTTTAAAAATCCACTCTATAATGAAAATAAGATTTGGTAATATCCTGGGTAACTTGTCTTATCAAGCCAGGCAATTCAGGATCTAAAGTATAAACTTTTGGGTATCTTAGTTTTATTGTATACATTCATTAAATTGATTGTATATTTGCCATGTTTCTATAGTACTTGGTAATGGGAAGAGAGTCACAGTTAAGCTATTTATTCTTGCAAAGAATGCTTTAAAAATACAGCTACCATCTGACAATTTAAATAAATGCTTCATTTCATTGTAGGTCATGTCACCTCAGTATCCAAACAGATTTACATCTTTTGTTTTCTCATTTCTTTACCATTTATCCATTTTTTTTTAGTTTGTAGTTTTCAAGGTGACTTGACTCAGTTTGTATTCTGGCAGTAAATCAAGTTTTACTTTACTTTTCTTTCCTCCTTCACTAATTCTCACTCATCTTAAATTTTGTGCCCAACAATAAAGCACGATTTTGTAAGTATTGCAAAAAATACAAAAATATGTGCACTTTTCTCCTGAAAGACTTTGATAACTGATGTCAAAATATATTCTTAGTTGCTTCATTTCAGCTTGGAGACATAGCTCTATTTTTTAAATATTATTTTTGAAGTATATGGAATAAAACAAACTTTTCAATAATATAGTATAATAAAAAATATTACGGTACATGAAACTAAATCTATTATGTACAACTTGTTATTCTTCTTAAAAATGTAATAAAGTTGTCATGTAAATATCTTTTTTTTTCCTCCTTTCCCTACCCGACCGTTGAGATTGCTACCATTACACACAAGTGTCTGTGTGTGTGTCTGTGTGTGTAAAATTATTCTGTACATGATTGTATTTATCATTTTTTTTCTCTAGATTCAGGTAACATCTTTCTTCATACATCCTTTACAGAATAGTAAAAGTGACTTATACATTCTAAGTTGTTATAAAACAATACAGCTGTTATTGTATACAAAATTTTCTTGGTTCTTCTCATTTCATTCTTGGTTATTTTGAATAAGTCTTTCCATGTTTTTTCTAAGATCTTTGAATTCATCATTTCTTATAGCACAGATGTGCTCACTACTGAATCCAAGTTTTAGGTTGTTAATGAAGATAGACGACTGGTGATGTAATAGAAAATATATGTACCAAATGATGTCAGAGCTGGCCCCAGCTTCATTTTTCACTACCTACGTGATTTCAGTTAAGTCAATGAATTTCCTTAAATTTTGGTTTCCTCAGATGTAAAAGAAAGAAATCAACAAATATATGAGTGCTTGCTATTTCTTGAGTACAGTGCCTAGACCTACTGGGAAAAAAAATGCAGAAAGAACTATAAATATTTAGCCTAGAAAAGTGAATGCTTAGGGAGTAGATACAAGAATTAAAATAAGATGAACTATTAAATGTTACACATCTACAAGTCTAGCCACTTGGGTTTCAGAAATGATTTTAAAGTAAATTAGCTATGTTAACTACTTTGACATAGCTAAATTCCAAAGATGCTTTTACTTCCTTTTGTATTCTTTTGTATAGCATTTTGTCAGATTTTCTTGAACGTAGTCAATATTTAATAAATATTTTTGAAGAAATGAAAAAAAAACTAGCAATAAAATTGTCATAAAATTGATATAAATTTCTTTGTTGCATTAATCAATTAACTGTTTCTGTTTATACAATATTAATGCTTAAAAATTCCAGTCCAAAGTTTCACATGGAATCTATTTGTATTGCCATCTAAATACTCTGATGTCTAATTGTATACTGTTCTATGAGCAGGTAATGATGATACATTATTGAAATCCAGACAGGTATTTAGATAATTGGAATATGCAACTTGATTCATAATTGTCAGTTTTTCTTTTTTATTTCTTTTTAAAAGATAAAAAGAAAAATTAAATAAATGCCGAGTAGACTTTTAACTTGTGATCATTTTGATATAAAATCTTGATGAATGTGATACAGATGTTTCACCAGTAAAGGCAATATTAGTTCTATGCTAGGCCAAATGGACAATATACTTATCGAGACATCAAAAGAAAGTACATCAATATTTTTTCTTTGTTTTCTATAATTTTCTATGTAGCTACCTGAAGCATGTCATTTAAATAACATAGTAGAAGATTATGCTATGAGAATGAAAAAAAAGAATTTATTTTCCCTCAAATACCAAAAATCAAAAAGTGTGATTTGACAGGATTTTTTCAAATTAAAGTCTATTTCAAACTTATGCTTCATCAGTAACTGAAGAATATCTAAATTCTAGCAGGTTAGTCATGTAGATTATTTTATTCAGTCACACACACCCCCTCCCCTTTTCACATTCACCTTGATTTTATTTAAAGCAATCCTGAAAGACAATAGTCACAGAAAATAGAATAGAACCCTAGGTCATTTGAAGAGTATACACAACTAATTCATACAAATCAGATCCTCACTTGGAAAAAGAATACTTTATCACTCAGAAGTATAGTCAAAACTTGAATGGTGATGGAAGAACCTGAAACCTGTGTTTATTGTGTAGAATCAGTATACTTATCCTCCAATCATTTCTTTGCTCCTTTATCATAAGGTCCATGTAGAGAATTGAAAATTAAAAGAATCACCATGTTTATTCATTATTGTGGTTTCATATTTTATATTGTTCAAGAATACACTTGTTTAAAAACTTGCTGTGCATATTGTTTTTATCTTTTTTTAAATATATGCACTCTGTTGATGGCCCTATAAATTTGCACGGGCTCTTTTGGGAGGAATCTTTTAATAAACTGTGAGTCACAAATCTGACAATAATTCATTGTCTTTATAATCCCATCCTAGTAATATAGTCTAAGGATATTATTAAAAAGGGAATATTGAATCAGAGGAGCACACACATATTCTCAACAACTGTTCTTCTAAGAGTAAAAACATATTTCAATCTATAGCAACCAAGAATTTGTTGGGGGGAAAAAAACATTGATGTAATATAATGATATTGTCCCATAAAACAAACAACTACTATATGGAGAAGACAAAGGCAAATGGAAAAGTCAATATATGAAAAATGCTTCAGAAAACTTTGATGTAATAAAGTGATTATTCTTCTTGTAAAAGTCTGACACGTGACCTTCACCTTATAACTTCACATTTTCTCTGGCAAATTACAATGTAATAACTCCTTATCTCCTAATTCCTTCCTTCTGTGTTTAAGTATGTGTAATCTCTCCATTCTAAAACAAACAAAAACCCCAAGCAACAACAATCATCAAAAAAAAATAAAAACAAAACACTTTACATACCCTCAAGTTATCATCCTGTTTCTATCCTCCCTTTCTTTATCAAACACCAATTAAAAAGTTCTATACACTGGTTACCTCCAGTTGGAGTTGTGAGGATTTCTTCTTTTCTTTTTTTATTATGGGGGTAGTGTTAATTCATAATTTCTTCATTTGTATTTTTCACTAATGCTTATATATATTAGGTTTGAGTGTGCATAAATATTCCTACATATGTATGTGTGTGTATATATAAAATGTGTTATATATGTACTTATATGAATGTTTATTTATACCAATTTGTGTACATACAAATGGTATGTATTCATATATATTCACATTACATGAACACATATGTATATGTACACATTCTATTCCTATATAAACATGGTTATGTAGTCAAAAGCCCCAAGAAAGAAATGTCTAAATCTTAGGGGAAAAGTAAATGTAAACAAAAGAGTAAAATATACCAATAACCTTAACTGCCAAGAAAAATAGCTTTATGTTTAAAATCCAGCATATCCAAAGTACCACGCCAGAAAGAAAATTAATGGTGGGAAAGAAGAAAAATGTTTTATTTTGTTTTTTTACCAGGTATCAAATAGTGTCACCATGTCTGCAAAAAGTACTAAAGCACTGGTTAAGTTTAGTTACTTAACTAATCATACATGTTAGAGTTACTGTTGGGACTCAGATACCTGATATATTCATGCTAGGCAGATCAGAAGAAAGGAAACAATGGCTTTTATTATAGGCCTGGATGTTATGAAGCAGTCTTCAGGCCTACGGAGGATCAGGAGAGAGGAAGGTCAAATATTTGGAAAGTGCAGAAGGCTCATGGCTGTACATCATAGACACTTCAAAAAGTGTCTATGCTAAACATGACAATTACCAAATAGCATCATAAAGAATAATTTATTTGCACTTTGAATTGACTCAGGAGTAATAGGAGGAAGTATTCCTAATTCTAGTGTCTGTGTAAAAATGGAATAAAACAAACAAAATGTCAGACCTGGGTTCAAGATAAATTTAGGTGTGGATTTACCAAGGAAGTGTGCAAATACTAGAGTGTTCATCACTCAAATCGGTCATGATCTTTGGGGGTACATATTTTGATTATAAAGGCTAAAACCACAAAAACTACAATCAGGGAGGGGAGCTAGCAGAAGCCATGCCATACAGAAGCAAAGAAGAGTCATTGGTTAGATCTATTACTCAGGGCTAATTTAGGAATTTGGTGCAAGGATATAAGGGTGCAACCTTCCTGTGACATGGGAGTCCCTCCTAGAAGTGGGTGGAGGGCACAGGGTGGAGGGCTGTAGTCAGCTTTCCAGAGCAGAGTGGAGGGTCATGGGGTAAGGAGACTGGAATTCCCCAGAGCAGGCTAGGGTCATGTTCTGGAAAAATGGAGTGGGGTACTTGCTTGGTTAGCTGAACAGGACAGGGTGGTAGCTACATTACACCATAACTCTGAGTTGTACTTTGTTCACTCATAATGATTCAAGGAAAATATATAATGCTGATAGGGAAAGAGGGGGCAGGGAACTTGTAATGATACTGGGATTTGAAGATCTTCCATGCTCTTGGACTTGCTGACATAGCAGGAACGGGTGGAGCAAGAGAAAGCCAGAACCAAGCTAGCAACCATGTTGGGTGACTGGAAGCAGTGGCAGCAGCAGCGGATGTGGTTGAGACGTGAACTCCTTTTTCTTTGAGCCAGCCAGAATCTCTGCCAAGGACTCCTGCTGAGGACTGCCAGGGACAGGAACTGCAGGGGTGCTGGAGCTGCTGGGAGCAAGCTGCCTGGTGGCTGAGCAGTTGTCCAGAGTGAGGAGAGGAGGATCTTTGCCTGAGGTAGCCTGTCCTGTTTTGAAGGCTTGAGAATGTGGGTGTTCACTACTTTAATTACATGTGCCAACTTCATAACTACTGTGTTGGTTTTGACTTTCTGGTTTGGGGACTCAGGTTTCTGGTATTTGAATAAATGTTCTAGTTACATTTCCCATGTAGAGAGTCTGTTACATTTTGTGATTAATAACCATATCAGCATACTTATAGTTGCTGTAGGTATTATGAATACTGCGTTGCTGTTACAAAAATACACCTTGAGCAATACCCAGACTTGAACAATGCCCAGACTTGCCTTAAGCAGTTTCAAGCTATGACAAAATGTAGGATAGAGATAAAGACAGAAATATAAAAGGGGCTTAATGGTGGGCCACAAATCAGGTGGTGTATAGTGACCTGGGACTTGGATTCCTGTACAGCAATGGTGCTAAAGACTTCCGAGGGCCTACCAGAGCAGCGGAGGAGATGTTGGGGAAATGCTGAGGAGCTGCTGTGGATTTCTGAGGGCCAGCCAAGATTTCTACTGAAGATGTCCAAGGGCCAGCCTGGAGTTACCAAAGGAAGCATAACTGTGATGTCAGTACTTTGATTTATCGCTTTGTTAAGCCTTGACTTCCCAGGAATAGAGGCTGTGAAAGATTTAAGATGTACTGGACACTATGAGCTTCATTGTGGAACAGGAACTGCCTGGAGTGCTGTACACAGAGCTGGGAGCTGTCTGCCTTTGAAGCCAGGTTACAGTTTGATGAATTCAGGTAGGAGCTGATACCATGGAAGGAGAACCAGGAAATCTGAGAGCCTACCTCATTTCAAGATGAAAAAAAACCTCTACATGGATACTGAGGAGTGACTGATAAAACTGTAACCTATTTGTAACAGAGGGAAGGATGGCTTGTGTATTTTCCACAACCCTTTAAATGAGTACTGAATAGTGACTGATATTGTAACTTAATTATACCCCATGGGTGGAGAACTTTGACTTTTGTACTTTGTGTTCCTTAAAGAGGCCTTACCTCCTTAGGGATGAGTGAGTTATGGATTAAGGGGGCTCTCCTCCTTAAGACTGATAGCATTAAGGGCTTAACTAAACGATTGATTGTCTAAATGAATGCACCTTGTTTAAAAGAGAACCATTGTGTGATGGAGTTACTAAGTGATTGATTAACTAAATGATTGTACTTTGTTTAAACTATGTGACCACTTTGGTGAAAACTATGGGGCAATTTTAGTGATAAGTTGTTGAGTTGTAACATTGTGCGTGTTGTATTTTGATTTTCTGTGAGTGTTTTGTGATGATTTGTTACTGAATAAATAGAGTGTTCACTATGCTATGTAATCAAAACCTTAAAAGCTGTTCACAGCAGCAATCCTCTGGAAAGCTGCTCATGGATACCTTTACATCCCCACCCTCTTTGATCCTGAAAAAAAAAAACAGAGAATATTGCCCTAGGGTAAAATCATGAAATACTGGGACCAGCAGTAGGCTTGGGAGACCTAGAGGAAGGATTTGGCTGTGACTGTGGTGAGGCTGAACTGCAGGTTTATCAAGTTCCCAGCAAGCAGCATCTCAGTCAACAAGTGGGAGATCTTGAAGTCAGGGGGTGGACCCAGCAAGTGCTAACACCAGAACCCCAAGTGTGCCTTCACGCAACCAGGAGAATCAGCAGACACCAGCAAGGTCAGGGCCACCAGAAGCTGAGCCCATCTAACCTCTAGCCTAGGGGCATGGAGCAGAAACCTGAAGCAACCAGACCACCCCTCCCCCACACTTCATGCTGTAAGCATCAGAGCAACCCTGGGGAAACACTGAAAGTCCTGTCCTTGGCCTCAGTCTAGACACTCAGAGGACTCAGCACACAAAACCAATAATCAGCATTCCAACTCCCAGCCTAAGAGACATGGGTCAGAGCCCTCTGAGTCCAAAAGCAGAGATCCACTTTAAAAGCCAGGAAACAGGCAATCACAATAGTTGGAAAAAAAATTGGAAAAAGAAAGACTTTAGAATCATATTATGGTGAAAGGGAAAAGCATGGTTAACATTCAGAAGGGGTCAGCATTGACACTACATCCAGATCTGAAACCTCAAAAGGGAATATGAACTGACCTCAAGCTTAAAATGCATTCTTGGAAGAGTTCATGCAGGATTTTAAATGACAAATTAAAGAGGTAGGAGTAACACTGACCAATTATTTTAAAAATACAATTGCAAAAATGGAAAGAAAATATTCACTGAAGAGAACAACTCCTTACAAAGTACAGTTAGCCAAATGGAGAAGTAGGTTCAAAACCTAATTGTAGAAAACAATCCTTGAAAGCAAAATCTTGCTAAGTGGAAAAGGAGATTCCATAACAAACTGAGGAAAATAATTCTTTAAAAATTAGAATTAGATAAGTTCAAGAAAATGACTCTATCAGGCATCAAGAATGAGTCAAACGAAATCTAAAAAATGAAAAAAAAATAGAAGAAAATGTAAAATATCTCCCTGGAAAAGTAACTGACCTGGATAATAGACCCAGGAGAGAGAACTGAAGAATTATAGGTCTACCAGAACCCCACTATGAGAAAAAGAGCCTGGACAATATTTTCCAAGAAATCATCAAAGAAAATTGCCCTGAGGTCCTAGAATAAGAGTCCAAAGCCATCATTGAAAGAATCTACTCAATCCTAATTTGATAATTTGATAATCCTAAATTGAAAACTCTAAATCATATTATAGCCAAAGTCAAGAATTATCAGGTCAAGGAGAAAATATTGCATGCAGGCAGAAAGAAACAATTCAAACATCACAGAACTACATTTAGGATCATACAGGACCTAGCAACTTCTACATTAAAAGATCAGAAGGATTGGAATATTATATAACATAAGGCAAAGGAGCTTGGACTACAACCAAGGATAACTACCAAATTCAATTGAGCATAATCTTTCAGACAAGGAGGTGGTCATTCAATGAAATAAAGGACTTACAGACCTAATTGATGAAAAAGCCAGAGCTCAACAGAAAATTTGAACTTCAAATACAAGACTCAAAAAAGACATTAAAAGGTAAACAGGGGACATACGTGCACACACACACACACAGTCAGAACAACAACTTGTTATTCAATAAGAGAAAAATATTTACATCCCTATGTGGGATGACAGTACCTATTAATTCTGAGAATTGTATAATTATTACACTTAAAAGTGATCTACACAGAGAGTGTGGGTATAAATTAACCAATGTGATGATAAAAAATCTAATTAAAGGGTCCAAAGGAATTGTAATGGAAGAGGGGCAGAGGCAGAAAAGGGTAAATTATGTCACATGAACAGGCACAAAAACATATTATAGTACAGGGAAAGAAGGGAGGGAGATTCACATCGTATGAGTTTACTCTCATTGGTTTAGGTTCAATAAGGGAATAGGATTCTCACTTAAGTATAGGAATTTAATGTTAAGAGACACGAAAACCTTATTATAGTAGAGGGTAAGGAGGGAGAAGAGTGTTACTTGAGATTTACTGTTATTTGGATTTCATTCAAGAAGGGAATGATATACTTTATAAATTATAGAAATCTAACATACGCTGTAGGTAGTTAGGAGTGGAAAGGGGAAAGAAAAAGGAGAGTAGGTTAGAAGAAAGGGAAGAAGCAGTAAGGAAAAAAGGGTATGTAAAGGGAGAGGGACTTGATGGGGAGGGAATATGAAGGGAGGCAGTAGTCAAAAGGAAAGATATAAAGTAGGCAAAGGGAGAAAAGAGAAACAAAAGTATGAACAGGGAAGAGGGTAGATGCAGAAAAAGACAAAGAGAGTAATTGTAACTGTGAATGTGAATGGAATGAACTCTCACATGAAAAGGAGGAAGATAGCAGAATGGATTAAAAACTATAATCCTACAATATTTTGTTTACAGGAAACACAACTGAAACAGGGGGATACACATAGAGTAAACATGAAAGGCTGGAGTAGACTATACTATGCTTCAGCTAAATTAAAAAAGCAGGGGTAGCAATCCTAATCCCAAACAAAGCAAAAGCAAAAATAGATAAAATTGAAAGAGATAAGAAAGGAAACTATATCCTGCTAAAAATTTACCATTGACAAAGAAGTAATATCATTACTAAATATATATGCACCAAGTGGTATACCAGCCAAATTTTTAGAGGAGAAGTTAAGGGGGTTGGAGGAAGAAATAGATAGCAAAGCTATAATAGTGAAGGATCTCAACTTCTCCCTCTCTGACCTTAAAAAATCTAACCTGTAAATAAGTAAGAAAGGAGTTAAAGAGTTGAATAGAAGTTTAGAGAAGGTATGTATGACAAACCTCTGCAAAAAATTGAATGGAGATAAAAAGGAATACGCCTTTTTCTCAGTAAAACATGGCAAATACAAAAAAATTGACCGTGCACTAAGGCAGTGGTTCTCAACCTTCCTAATGCCACAACCCTTTAATACTCATATGTGAGCGTATCTGAATGTGGGCAGATCTGCCTGGAGATGGATAGAGGAGCAGTGTCTCAGTTCTTAAGACCATTGGAAATATGTGTTTTCTGATGGTCTTAGGCAACCCCTGTGAAAGGGTGGTTTGACCCCCAAAGGGGTCACAACCCACAGGTTGAGAACCACTGTAGTAGGGCATAAAAATCACACAGTCCATTGAAGAAATGAAGAAATATTAAATGCATATTTAATATTATTAAATTTATTTTATTTATTTATTTAATAAATAAATAATGTTGGTCAGTTCTAATGAAGAAAATATAGTCATTGAACAACTATTGAGAACTATAGAAGGGAATAGTTATTGTAGAATGTGGAGAAATTTATTTATTTATTTAATAAATAAATAAATAATAAAAATAAATAAATAAATAAATAAATTAAATAATAATTTAATAAATAAATTTAATAAAATTATTAAATTATATAATTATATTAATAAATGCATATTAAATGCATTTCAGATCATGATGCAATAAAAATTAAAAGTAATAAAGTGCTATGGAAGGATAGATGAGAATCTAATTGGACACTAAATAACTTAATCCTAAAGAATGAGTGGATCAAACAAGAAATTACAGAAACAACCAATAACTACATTCAAGAGGACGACAGTGATGAGACAGCATACCACAATTTGTGGGATGCAGCAAAGGCAGTTCTTAGTGGAAGTTTTATATCCCTGAATGCATATGTGAATAAATTGTAGAAAATGGAGGTCAATAAATTGGGCATGCAATTTCATCATCTGTAAAGTGAAATAATAATCCTCCTAATAATAAATCTTTACCTCCCAGGGTTGTTGTAAGGATCAAAATGAGATAATAATTTTAAAGATCTGTAGCAGTAAGCACCCTAGCATACACAGGATAACTGCTAGCCCAAGTTGTTTTATTTGCTTTTCTAATGGAAAGCAACTCAAAAAGGGCTAAGAATCTTAATTAATCAAACATATATAATTTATCTAATTTAAGGGGAAAAGTCATCACGCTGAACTTCAGAGAATACAAGCAGAAGTTAAAAACAGACAAAAATACAGAGAAAATAACACAATTCAGCAGATAGGGCTTCTAACTGTCTGACTATTACATCCATACTTAGTTAGTCACCAGAGAGAGAAGCACCATCACCTGGGGTTTTAAAGATCAATGGCTGGCCAGAGTTTCATCTGGCCAAATCACACAACTCTTCCAAAAGTGAACCCCAAAGCACAACCTCACCTCACCACACCTCCATGTGAGCACTTACTGATATTTTCATTGACTATTCATTCAGATGAAGACATATGTTGTACTTGTTAAATTAGTTGATCACAAATCCTGGCAGAATAACAAACATAGTAGATTACCAATTCACAATGGAAAAAAAAAAAGGTTCTTAAGAATCTGGACCAATGAATTTAGTAAAAAGAAATGTATCAGCAATAAATATTTCTGTTTAGGGGCGGCTAGGTGGGACAGTGAATAAAACACCAGCCCTGAAGTAAGGAGGACGTGAGTTCAAATCTGGCCTCTGACACTTAATGCTTACTAGCTGTGTGACCTTGGGCAAGTCACTTAACCCCAATTGCACTCCAAAAAAAATAAAGCAAAAAAAATATTTCTGTTTAAAGAAAACTTCTTATATATTTAAAAGATGGAGAGAAATATAGGTTCACCATTTTATGTGAAAAAGACTCAGAGGTTTTAGAGGAAGATTAATGTGAATTAATGATATCATATGGTATCAAGAAGAGGAAAAAAAAATCTATCATGATCTTATTTTGCATTTTGTATATAAGCATCATGACCAGAATTGCTGGAGTGATAGAGTTTCCATATTCTGATATTGTCAGATCACTTTTGTAGTAGTGACTTTATTTTAAGTACCTACAATATAGGATGGATATTCTCAATATCTAGGAAGTTCAGAGAAGAGGGCCTTGAAGAGTAAGGGAACTTGATAATAATCCTCAAAAATATGGTTGAAGTCTTGTGGAATTATTGACTTCACAAAGAGTTGATTTAGGAATAACATAATTGACAGGTCTCTTGAGAAATTCCCATTTTCAGCTCTAACATGCTATAAAAAGGTAGGGGTCAATATTACCTCCAATACAAAAAAAAAGTCTATATAAGGAAAACAGATAATGTGTTACTAATCATTTAATTACCCTAAAAAACATTACTTTATTCATCCAGTTTTGGAGGATGGGTAAATAAATATATGAGCATTGTAATATACAATGGAGCATTGTGGGTTTGTGTGTGAGAGAGAGTGTGATCAGTCAAGCTATTTCTCCACATTCTACAATAACTATTCCCTTCTATAGTTCTCAATAGTTGTTCAATGACTATATTTTCTTCATTAGAACTGACCAACATTATCCTGACCTCATTACTATCCTTTTTGTGATTTTTTTTTTCTTGCTTCCTTCAGGAACAATTTCAATTTCTTCATATTATTTTTAGATAGTAAAGAACCATATGGGACTCATAAATCATGTATGAGGGTGCCAATTTCCAAGAATAACAGAATGTACATATTTGAAAATTTTCCATTTTTGCTCAAAACAGCAACTTATTGCTGCAGTTAATTCAATTTAAAACAAATTTGCTTTGATCACCTATAGTGTTAAGTCCTAAGAGAGATTAATCCTTTTTTTCTAATAGGATTAATTATACTTATGAAAGTTATTAGAAATTATTAGAAATTAAACAAGTTCATAATCAAGATAGGGAGACAGGACACACAAACAATTCAATCCAACAAATATTTAATTAAGACCTATTATGTCCAAGGAATTTTGCAAAGCACTATAAATACAAATATGAAAAATGATGCAATTTCTGTTAAATACCAACAACAATAAGTAGTGTTTATGTAGTGTTTTCATGTTTGTAAGAAAAATTACAAATATTTCATTTCATGCTTACAACAAAACTGTCAAAGTGGTATTGTTATGATTCTCATTTTTTCATATGCGGAAACTTAGGAAGATAAGAGTTTATATTACTTGCCCAAGGTCACATAGGGTAAATAGTGTCTCAGGACATATTTGAGTGCGGGTCTTCATTCCAGGTGTGTCAACTGTTTTTAAGGAATTTTTCATCCAGTGGAATGGATATTTATAGTCATAGTCAGATCACAAATTTGAATATAATAAAGGTAAGTGATACTCCTACATAATTTTATGAAAAATTTGAAGAGTCAGGGAAGGCTTCATAAAGGAATCATTATATCACATGTAGTTTGAAGGCGAGAAAGATTGATATGTGTCAACTTCTGCTTCAGGTTTAATGCCTGACATGAACAAAGATAAAGAATGTGATATGGTCATATAAGAAAAAGAGGTTGAAAGAAACCTAATTTAGATATGATAAGAGAATGATATGAAAACTGATAATATATGCAAAGCTCGACCATTAGTTGATGTTATATATTAAGTAATTTACAAGATGATGTCAGGAGTTTAACCTTTATTAGGTAAGTGTTAAGGTGGACCTAAACCCATTATCCTTTGCCAGGTTGAAATTTGGAGCAAAGTGAGATATTTATAATTAATTCTAGGAGATTTATTTTTCATTTACGCACACACACACACACACACAGTATATAATGACACAGCTTCTATAGATGCACCCCTCCCTATCTCTGCATGGAAAAATGTCTTGTCAGCGTGCCAACATATTGTGAATCACTTGCATGGTCTTTAGAAAGATAAATTGTTGTGAGGTCCCTAACTCCAAGTTGGAGGGAATTTTTATACCTTTTGGTAATAATAAAGCTGTAACAAGGTCTCATGGAATGCCTGTTGAGAAAATTGATTCCTTTTGGGAAAAAGAAAAAAAATGGAGGAGGACAAATGCCGAAAATTTTAGTCTTTTTTCTGCTTTTTTGGAAGACCAATATTAGTGGTCAACATATCCACAAGGTAGGTGGTGCTACGTATTTGCATGTTAGTGGGTCTCCTAATACAAGGTGATGATGACAAGCCAAAAGGTTAGAGTAGCATGAGGAATTTCGGCATGACACAGCATAGCTTCAATGCCCTCCCTATTCATAGATTCTCTTCTTGATAAAAGGCAGTGATAATGACCAGGAACAGCATTAGGAACATCAGTATCACTAGATTATGATGTTTCTGGCACAGTCAACTGTTCTTTGTCATAATCTTGTGTAGTTATGTGACTAAGAAACCATAAGGCTCCCCCATACAGCCAGTACTGTGGTTAAAGTTGAAAGCAAGTTTTCCTCAATACTATCACACACTCAATATTCCTTTGCTCCTCTTCCCAAATGGTTTGATCCATTTTTCCCCAAGGACTGAATAAGAGATTTCCCTCATTTCCATCTAATAACTCAGAGTGACCACTAAGTCAATGTGGGTATCCCCTTTCTTCCAAGTAAATAAACATCAATTATATTTATATATTAATAGTTTCACTCCCCCCATGGGATTAGAAAGAAAAACATTTCCAAATAATACCACCTAAATCCTTTCCAAAAAGGAGTTATCTGAACAATCCAGAGGATAAGATGATTGACAATTAAGGAAAAACTGAATTATTTCTCCACAATTTATGGAGCCCTTAATGAGCCAAGGACATTGAGACCAAGGTTATTCTACACTGGGAAATAGAATGAGAAGAGTTTGAAGGTTTGGAATCAATCACTAAACATGTATCAAGTGCCTATTTATGTGCCATACACTATAAAAAAAAGTCACAACTATGTACAAACAGACCAATGTTCTTAGATAAGTGTCCTAGAGACTGCATCCTAGAAAATAATGAACAAAAGAATCTTTACTTTTCCTAGGGTGTGACTACAAAATTTGTTTAATATTTCTGAGTATTTCTCTTCCCATACATAAAATGTGGATGATGATAATTATATAACCTACTTAACAGAGTTGTTGAGTAGCTGCTTTGTAAATCAACAAGTATTGTATAAATGTGGCATAATTATTATCAATAAGAAAAAAATAGAGAATTATACAGATTATATAATTTGGTTACTAGAACTGCCTTTTACGGTTAACAAGTAAAATTATATTTTTAACATAAAAATTAAATTGAACATAACACCATGTTATTGGTTGGGATTAAATTTCATCACATCTTACATTTGCAGTATTTTCATGTTAAAACATATTAAGAGATTTTTAAAAATTGCCAAAAAGACTTTGAAATTATCATGAATGGGGGGGAGAGCCAAGATAGCGGTGTAGGAGCAACAAGGTATTGCAGCTCCCACACAGACACCTCAAATACCCATAAAATATGACTCTAAAGAAATTTTAGGGCTAGAAATCACACAGAAATACATTCCCACTGAAGGCAGCTTGGCTAGAAGGTACCATCTCAGCACTGGGAGCCAAAGCCAGCCCAAACTGAAACCACAGCATTGCACCGTGGGTGGCCAGACAAGCAGAGGGGAGCCACATCTGGAGCTTCAGGAGAGTGGATAAGCACCAGCTGTGGCAGTTTCCAGAATTATCAAGGCATAAGAAACAAGGACTAACTGAAAGGTCAATAGATCTCAGCTAAACATTGGGGAGAAAAGCGGATCTGGCCAAACTGCCTCCAGCGCAAGGAAGCAGAAGAAGCAGAGGCCCTGCAGCTGTCTCCACATAGCTGCTTCAGAGCTCCTGGCCTGCAGACTGCAGGGGGGCATGTGATCATTCAGGGGCCAAGTGCTCTTGTGTTGAGTGGCCTGGATCCAAATCATGGTCTTGGGTGGTAGTCCTGGGGTACGTTGTCAGTGAGCCAAAGCTCGTGGTTTGCAAAATTGCAAAATTGCAAAATTGCAAAAAATGGCAATTCCTAATAGCTCTGGCAGCTGGGAAAACCCCAGCAATTTGGGACAGAGCTTTCCCCTCTGGAAGCAGAGTTCCACAGAGCTAAAAAAATCATTGACTGGCTATCATTAGCAGGCAAAGGAAGCAAAGTAAGAACAGCAACCAAATTCTGGATTCCTTCTTTGGGGACAAGAAGGATCAAAGCAAGCATGGAATGGGAGGAAGACAATACAGTCAGAACTCCCACACCAAAAGCTTCCAAGAAACATGAAGACGGCCTAAAAGCCATTGATCAGCTTAGGAAGGATTTTGAAAACCAAATGAGAGAAGTAGAGGTAAAATTGGTAAGAGAAAGAAGAATGATGCAAGAAAATCATGAAAAGAGAGTCAACAACCTGACTGAAAAAAATAACACCTTAAAAAACAGATTAACTCAAACAACAAAAGAGGCCCAAAAAGGCAATGAGGAGAAGAATGCCTTAAAAAGTCGAATTTGCCAGATGGAAAAAGAATCCCTAAAGTTTTCGAGAGAGAATAATTCCTTCAGAATTAGAGTGGAGCAAATGGAAGCAAATGACTTTATGAGAAATCAAGATACTATTAAACAGATCCAAACAAACGAAAAAAGAGAAGGCAATGTGAAATATCTCCTTGAAAAAACCACTGACCTGAAAAATGGATCCATGAGAGACAATTTTAACATTTTTGGACTACCTTAAATGTATGATTAAAAAAAAGAACTTAGAAAATATCCTTTTAGAAAGTGTAAAGGAAAATTGCCCTGATATTTTAGAAATAGAGGGCAAAATAGAACTTGAAAGAATTCACCAATCATCTCTTGAAAAAGATCCCCAAAAGAAAACTCCTAGGAATATTACAGGCAGATTCCAGAGCCCCTGGATCAAGGAGAAAATATTACAAGCTGCCAAGAAGAAACAAATTGAATGCTGTGGAAACCCAACTAGCATAACCCACAATCTAGCAGCTTCTATATTAAGGGATCAAAGGGCCTGGAATATAATATTCTGGAGATCAAGGGAGCTAAGATTAAAACCAAGAATCTCCTACAGAGAAAAATTGAGTATAATGTTCCAGGGGAAAATATGGTCATTCAGTGAAGTGGAGGACTTTCAAACATTCTTGCTGAAAAAAACAGAACTGAAAAGAAAGTTTGACACTCAAATACAAGAAGCATCAGAAGGTAAACATGGAAAAGAAATCATAAGGAATTTATCAAAGTTGAACTATTTACATGCCAAAATGGAAAAATGATAAGTGTAACTGATGAAACTTTTCTCAATATGAGGATATGTGAAGGAAATACAAATGTATATATACCTTTACATACACATATGTCTATATAGGAGAGTTTATATATGCAAACAAACACATATCTGAGTATGTGTATATATGAATACATAGATGGCACAAGATCAATTGAATAGGAAGGGACAATACTCTAAAAGGTGAAATTCTGAGGTGGGAGAGGATTAGAATGAGAGGAGACAACAGGGACAGAATGGGGTTAATCATGTCATAGAAGAGCCAAGGATAATTGTTATAATGTAGGGGAAGAACAGGAAGGCAAAAGAGAAAGTGTCAGCCTTGCTCTCATTGAACTTGGCTTAGGGAAGGAACAACATAAACTCTAAACTGGGTAACTTGACACACAGGAGAGTAGGGGGGATGGGGATGGGAGGTAGGATGACAGAGGGGAGGGTATGTTGGGGTGCAGGGTTGATGGAAGCACACACTTCTGTAAAGGGACAGGGACAGGGTAGAGAATAGAACAATGTGGGGCTGTGGTATAGGAAGGAGGGACATATAATCAGTCTCTCACAATATGCCCACTGTTGAGAGGTTCTGCATAATTACACATGTACAGATTGTATTTAATTTCTTGTCCTTCCAATGGGGGTGGGTGACGATGGAGGAAGGGACAGAATCTAGAATTTATAGTTCTATAATCAAATATTATATATATATATATATATATATATACAATTATTATTATTATTATTAACTCCATCCAACTGGTAATTAGGACACACAGGCACTGTGGTAGGGAGATCCATCCTACCCTATGAGAAGTCAGAGGGGCAAGGGAGAGGACATAGGAGAGAGAAGATTGGGAGTGGGGGTATACAGTGGGATGACTGTTTTGAAGTGTTGGTTAGGGAAAAGCTGGGGAGAAAATTTGTAACTCAAATTCTCATGGAAATGAATGATGTAAACAAGAAAATAAATAAATAAATTTTAAAAAATAAGAAATTATCATGAATGAATTGCCATGTGTCTTCATTTTTATTTCTATTAAGACAAAGCAACAAGCATTCACCCTTTCTTGTGTACACGTGAGACACTGTGCTACTAATGTGCTAAGCCAAATGCTGGTGATATTAAGAAAAGAACAAACATACAAAACAAAACAAAAGTAAAAGTTCCTACTCTCTGGGAATTCATATTATAATGTGCGAGGCACTAAGAGCATCTGGGAAAGCTTGCCGAAGGTAAGGTTTTAACTGCGACTTGATGAGAAGATCAAAAATCAAGAGGCAGGGATGAGGAGGGATACAATTCCAGAGACATTAAGGACAATGTCAAGAGATAAGATATTGAGTGTTTTGTTAGAGGAAGATCAAAGATCTCAGTGTATGACTGGAAGTAAAGTATAAGAACCCTCTAAATGTAGGAAGGAATCAGTTTAGGAAGGGCTTTAAAAGCCAGACTTTTTTTTTTTTTAATATTTGATCCTGGAGCTAATGGAGATCCACTGAAGCTTATTGAAGAGAAGGAGGAGCTAGATATGATAAGATATTGAGGAATATCTATTTGGCAGACGATGGCCAAATGTATTGGATTGGAGAGAACTGAGACAAAAAGATCGACTGGAAGATTTTTGAAATAGTTCAGGTGTGAAGTGATAAGGTACTCCATCAGCATGGTGGAAGTGTCAGAAGAGAGAAGGCGTCCTATGTTAGCAAATGATTGAATATGGGAGTTGATTTAGGGTAATGAATTAGAGATGTGTGTTGGTAATGGAATCTGGAGATGCCCCTGTATTGGCTTGGTTTTTGGGTTGAGTGTTAAAACCCAGAGCTTGTGAATCCCACTTGTTGGATGGACTTGTTGACATGATGAGAGAGGGTTGAACTGGGAGGAGCCATGAATTGGGAGAGAGGCCCAAGCCTAGAGAAGGCCAGATGGACTTTGGGAGAGCAGTATCCAGTATTGTGGAGCTTGAGTTGCTGAGAGAAAGACTGCTGAGGGCCCATTGGAGCTGCCCAGGACTTTTGAGAACTGCCGCCCAGAACTGCCAAAAACTGAGGAGGCATGGCTGTGATGCCGGTATTTTGTCTGTCTGTTTTGATGTCGTTTTGCCAGATTCACCTGATGGTGAAGGACAGTGCTGCTGTTGTAGAGGTCCTGGAACCTGGCTGTTGGTTCAGAAGCCCTGAAGGAGGATTTCCTTGTGGTACCTGCACAGAAATCCTGGAAGAGTGCCTTGCTGATGTTTTCAGGCATTCTGGGACTATTTTACAGGCAGAAATTGACTTGATGAGGATAGTGGCTATGGCGTTGTTGAGCCTTGTCTCCCCAGGAACTGAGATTGCTGAGGGCTTGCCTGGAATGACGATGACAGATGGTTTTTTTCTTAGGTATTCAATGCTGAGGTTAACCTTGTAACTTAAGGGTGGATGGCCTTTTGTGTTCTCCTGCCCCTTTTGAGATTCAGGGGTTGGAAGCCTTTGAGTTTTCTTTGTGCTCTGTGATTGACAAAATAAGTGTACTCTGTTTATGGTTGGAAACTAATCTCCATTTGAGAAGAGACTTTTGACTGACTAAATGAATGTACTGTCTAGGGGTGGAGTAGTAACTGGATTGAATTGAGAACTTACTTACTAAAGGAACAAGTTACACTCTATTTTGACTTTCTCTATTCTGTGAATGTTTGCTGAATAAATGGGGTTTACTATGCTGGTAATCAGACCTTTGGAAGTT
>CM053591.1:98572896-98593464 GCA_028646515.1 Pseudochirops corinnae
CTTCCTCTCCCCCTCTCCATGTATACACACATATAATATATTTATATAATAACTATATTTTATTTATCATTATATTTGAATTGCATACGTATGTGATTATGTGCTTATACACATACATACATACATACATACATACATACATACACTTACGTAATCATCAACACAGGACACAGGGATATGAAAACAATGACAGTTGATTTGCACAGAGACAAGCAAAATTAGAGGTGTCCAAAGAAGAAAGGAATAGCCTCAGGGATTGTGACTTGGCCCTCACCTTTAAAACTTCAAGGAGAAATGCGGTAAGCATTTGTTGGTAGGGATTTTGAAGACAGAATTAATGATTTGAGTAAAACTTATCTCTGAACTTCTTTTCAATTCAATCTACGATTGTACAAACTTAGGATTCTGTGACTATAAATATAATATATTGAAGTAAAAAAATGATTAAAAACTTAAAAGAAAAGAGATGAAATAGCCTCTGTAATTCTGTGAACTTCTCTGTACAATAATGTATTTTCATCTTATGGTTATATTTAGAGTTCCTCTGTATCAATTGTGTAAGATTTTTATATAAATTTATATTTACAGCTATTGAATCAAAGTTAGGATGATTATAAAGATTTATGTTCTCTTAGCTTACATATTAGAAATCTTTAGGATGAGTAGGACAAATGAAGGGGAGAGGGAATATGGTAAAACATGTGGTTGGATAAAATGTTTGGCAGTCCATTCTTGTTACAACAATATAACAGGGACAACAGAAAATAAACACATAAATAATATCTGGGGGAGGGCTTGAGCACAAGCACCCCGTTGTTCCCCCCTCAAATGAATGGGGATCAAAATCTTGGGGTAAGGGACAAAAGTATCTTCTTCCATAGCTACTTATTGTTGAAATTGGATGTAGAGCTATCACTGCCCCAAGAGGTCCCATTTGAGAGGTCAGTTCTTTGGGTGGCATATGGAGCTTGGTTGAAGGCAGGTCCAGGTGTGGCATACTACAGTCATGAACAGGGGGTGACATCTGGTTTAAGTGATCAAGCATCTGTAGGTGGTGGTTACTAAGCCCACAGAAAATAAATTTGGCAAACAAATTTAACAGACAAAAAGACAAAAATAAACAAGGAGACAATAACCAGATGCAGGGTAGATATAGGGTCAGCCATGCTTCTGGAGGCCAAGAGCCCACTATCATAGTCTCAGTCATGGCAGATTATGAGAGTTAAGGGAACAATTTGGTAATTGTCCTCAATAAACAACAGTTACAGTGTTATCTTTCCTATGTGCTATAATTTCCACAACCTTTGGAATATTGTCTGGCTTCCACTTTACCCATATGTTAGTTCACAATTTTATTCGATCAGTAGAATTAAACTTCAGTTCCTCTGATAGTCATTTTGGAAAGAGGGTCAGTTCTCACAAGAGATAATGTTTCATATGGAATAACAATCACTTGAAATGTTCCATGATTTTTACAAAACTCTATGAGTTCTTCATCAAAATTTTCGAATGTCACCATAATTTCTTCTTGATAATTAGATTCTATTACTCTAGTCAATACATGTATTCCTTGAGCTGCTAATCTTGATTTACATAATATCCATCTAAAATTATTTTTAATGTTTCTCATACATATTCCAATAGAGATTTTTCTTATTTTTCTTCTACACAATCAAAAGTCCTGTAAGCAATGGAAATAATATCCTACCAAAGCAAATATTCCTGGATATGGTGCTGGGACATTTTCCCTCACAGTCCAATGCTCAATATTTGGGATCTTATGTGTTTGTTGTTTTCTAAATTTCAGATTTGGGATCATCATTCTGGCTAGAGGTGTACTTTCTCCCAATGGTTTATTATTCAAATTAAATAAAACAGTAAAGAAATTTTCCTTCCAATGTTGATACAAATTATTATAATTTAACTTCCTTAACTGTTCTTTAATAATCCATTCATTCTTTCAATTAACACAGATGCTTGTAGATAATATGGAATATGATATATCCATTCTCTATTGTTTAATATAAAATATCTCTACATTTAACACCTTTGAAATATGACCCATTGTAACTTTGAGTCTGTGCTGGGCTTCCTTATTATAGACTTATGATATCTAGAGTTTTACAGGTGTTTTTCTGGGTCACATTCTTAGAAGAAGAAGCCACTAGTATACCTTAATAGGTGTCAACATAAGTACATATAAATTTGCATCCTTTATCTTGGTGTAGGGGACTAATATAATCTATTTGCCAAATTTGAACTGGGGCTTTTCCCCTTGCAATCTCTCCAGTTACTACCTGAGGAATAGTTCATTCCTTTTCCAACGGACATATATGATATTCCTCTGATACCTGCTTTATCAATGAATATGAGATACTAATACATTGATCCTTTGCCCACCAGTGTGTGGCCTGGACCCCTAAATGGCTCGTTATTTGATGGACCCATTTTGCTAATACCACATCATCAGTTAGTGTCAGAGTAGGGACAATATAGCAATCTTTACTAGTCAATCAGCACGTGCATTTTACTCGTGTTCTGACATGGTGAGGACCATGTGAGCATCTACATGAAAAACTGACAAATTTTTAACTAAAGTTTTATCCCATGTTTCTTCCCATAATTCTTTGCCCCAAACTTGTTTGCTATTAATTTCCCAATTTTGCTTTTTCTGCATGGGCCTCCTTGTAGCTAACTCATTAGCTATTGTCCATGAGTAAGAGTATTGTCCTCTTTGTTCTGTTTTAATGGCTTGATGTACTGCCATAAGTTCAGCACATTGACTACTTCTACTTGTCCCAGTACTTTCCAAAGTCCAGCAAATACATGAGTTATAGGCTATTGCTTTCCAATATCTCTTGTGGCTCAACTATTTTGCTGTCCCATCAGTAAACCATGTGTGTGTGTGTGTTTTTTTTTCTTCAGTTCATCCGTCATATTCCTCATTCCATTTTACCAATTACTGTACCAACTATTGTTTTTTTTTTTCAGGAAGTGTATCATTTCCCTCAGTATATATATTTGCTATAGATTTATGTAGTAGAGAAACTTCACTTTTTCCTGTTTTAAATCTATTTTGAATATGTCATTTCCTTTTAATTATGCATGTTCAATTCTGTGACAAGCTGGGGTACTCACTACCCAGGTCAAATGGGGATTCCAGGTCTTACTATTACTTCATGGCCCCAAGTCAGTTGTTCAGTCTCTGCCAAAGCCCAATTTGCAGCTAACAACAGGTTTTCCAAAGGGGTATATTGAACTCCAGATGAAGAGAATTTCCTAGACCAAAATCCTAAGAGTACATTTCAGCTTTGTTGTTTTGGCCATGAACTTCAGTTTCCATGTTCATCCTGTACAGTCACTTTTAATTCCACTGATCCACTTTGCATAGGCCATCAATATAGGATCAAATATATAAAAACCTTGCTTCTTCAGAAGCTTTACTCTGCTCAAGTACCAATCAAATTCAAATTTCTTCCTAGTAACTTTATATAAAGGTTCAAAATCTGTCCTGGATGCAGAATGTTTTGCCTCCAATATCAAAAAAAAGCTATAAACTTTTGGACCCCTTTTTTTATTTGTAGGGATAAGAAAATCCTGAATTTTTTGTTGTGCTTGTGGAAGAATCTCTCACAGCCCCTTATTCCACTGTATACCCCCAAATTTTACAGTTTGAGCTGGTCCTTGAATCTTTGCAGGGTTAATTTTTCATCGATTGCTTTTCATAGGATCAATTAAAAGTATCAAATTCTTCTATGCTTCTTTTACATTTTTCCCTGTCTCATAATATCATCTATATAGTGGGTAAGCTGTACACCTGGTAGCTCTAATTTGTCCAAGTGTTCAACCACAATACTATGGCAAATAGTGAGCTTTTGCGGATATCCTTGTGGCAAGCAGGTAAACGTATATTATTTGCTCTGCCAAGTGAAAGCAAACTGGACCTAAACGTATATTGTCTGCTCTGCCAAGTGAAAGCAAACTGGACCCATTGTTTAGGATCTATTGGGATAGTAAAGAAAGGATTGGCTAAATCAATAACTGCATACCAAGTCTCATGATATTTCTGGATCTTTTCTGCAGGTAACAGTATCTGGAATTGCAACATACAAGGGGGGAGTCACCTTATTCAACTTTCTATAATCCACTGTCATTCTCCACATCCCATCTAACTTTCATACTGGCCAAACAGAATTATTCCATGTAATGGTTGTAGGGACTAACACTCCTGCCTCAACATATTCCTTTATAGTATTGGTAATTTTATCTTACACACCTGGCATACAATACTGCTTTAGAGTAATTACTTCAGAAGGTTCAGATAAAGTGATTGGGTCCATTTTTATTTATCCCACTAAAATTGTATTAATTCCTATCTTCCTTATTGAAAATTGGTGTCTCTCCTTAGGTAAGTTTAGAGTTATACCTCTCAATATATCTATTCCAATGGTGTATTCAGGAACTGGTTCAATATTCTTTCTTAGGTAATTGTCCAATTTTCATTATTACTTTGACTTGTCTGGGTGATATTTCAGACACTTCCAGTCCTGTGATTGTAATAGGAGTTCTGTGTTTGAATTTGTCAGGGTTCCCATATATAAGGGAGGCCTCCACCTCAGTATCTGTTAATGCCCTAATTATAGTATTTGATCAATTTTTTCCATATATGGTCAAAATTATATGGGGTCTCTAATCTGATCTTTGTATTTCTTTAATCTGAGCTGGGGCTTGGCCAATTTCCTATTCTCCATGAAGGTGTGGCAAACTTAGATACAAGGATCCATGAGGATCTGTAGAGGCAGTTGTTACTTCCCACTTCCATCCAATATTAAGCCCCTTTTCTCAGTATATTTTATGTAATTCATTAGTTGGAATAGCATCTATTCTTCCAAAATCTATCCCTCCTCTCAAAGGAGCAGAATACAATTATATTCGTAACAATCTATTCTGACTTTTAATCGATTGGTTTTTTTATATTTTCTCTTGAAGAAATTTATCTTTTTCCCATTCTCCTAAGTCACTTAGCTGTGAAATCTTTTCCAACACCTCTGAAGGAGAGTGCCCTATCTCCCTATTAGTATAGTCAGAATTAGGTGTTTATAAGCAGTAGCAGTTGTCTTCACTATGATATTTCTATGAGAAACTGCTAAGAAGAATATTGTGATATGCATTTGTGTCCCTGTCCAATACAGCAGTTTTCATTACCTCTTCCTTTAACTTTCTTATACGGTCCTTAAGTGAAAACCAGGGTCTCTTTCCACTAGATCACACAATATGAGTTGTATCCATTTTAATGCTTCCCCTAGCAACTAAAGCTAACAGATGGGTTGTATTGTTACCTTCTAGCATATTATGATCCCTAAAAGCTTGCTGTACAAAAAGATTCCAACTAATACCTATAAATTTCAAGCAAGATACTCAGCTGGCCCCTTCATCACTGATTCTCACCATTTAAGACACTAATGATTGTCCCATCCTTTGGGTGAATTGACTTCATATATCAATGACCTCCTGCTGAGAAAAATCTTCAATTATCTCTCCCATGATTCTCCTGCTTTCTTCTTACTATGAGGTGAACTTCTGTCTGAGAAGCCTCATCTAACATTGTTTCATTTTTCTCCCACATATTCTTCTAGCTATAGGCATCCTGGCAACTATGCTCAGCCTGTGCAAAGGCTGCATACAGCCTTTGTTAGTTTTAACTTCTTTTTGGGAGCTAAACACACAGCAATCTTCTCTCCTACCACCTGAGACCCTCCAGCTTGCTATTCTAATGGAGAACCCAAATGCTGTAACACAGAGTTTCCCATGCAAATCAGTTAAGCCCCTTTTCTTCTGAGCTTTCTCTTTTAATAACTTTTCTCTGCTTTTATGTATAATAGATTAACCTGTTAGAAAAACTCAGACTCTTCTTCACACACATTCCAGTTCTTTCCTTGGTTTTATTAGTATTCCTTGAAAATCTTTCAAAGTCTCTAGGTTCTCCCATCTGCTTTGGCTGCCAGTTTTCACAGGGTCCAGTGCTTTTAGCCCATTCCTTTGCTAGGGAGGAATAAGGTAAATTCTCCCTTCCTGGGAAATCCATTTCTTCCTCTAAAGTCCTTCTCCCTCCAAATGGCGATCTGATACCTTGCAGTCCCATCTGTGCAATATTCACAAAACTGAGAGTGACTATGTATATGCCAGTGTAGTTCTTTTTTTAAAATAAATTAATTTATTTATTTTCTGGTTTAAAACAATTATTTCCATAAGATTTTGAGTTACAAATTTTCTTCCCATCTTTCCCTTACCCAACACCTCAAAACAGCCATCCCACTGTATAACCCCTCCCCCAGTCTGCTCTCTCCTGTGTCCTCCCCCTTGCCCCTCTGACTTTCTGGTAGGGCAGGATGGATCTCCCTACCACAGTGCTTGTATATCTTAATTCCCAGTTGGGTGTAGTTGATGATGATGATCATGATGATGATAATAATAATAATAATAATAATAATTTTATATGTATATATATATTAACATTTGATTATAGAACTTTAAATTCTAGATTCTTTCCCTTCCTCCCTCATCACCCACCCCCACTGGAAGGACAAGCAATTAAATCCAGGCTGTACATGTATAATTGCACAGAACATCTACACAGTGAGCATATTATAAGTGATTGATTATATGTCCCTCCTCCCTATCCCTCCCTACCCCTTGTTCTATTCTCTACCCTATCCCTCTTCCTGTCCCTGTCCCTTAACAAAAGTGTGTACTTCTAGCAACCCTCCCCCTGACCCTGCCCTCCCCTCAGTCATCGTACCTCTTATCCCCATTCCTCCTACTCTCCTGTATGGCAAGATAACCAGTTTAAAGTTCATGTCATTCCTTCCCTAAGCCAAATTCAATGAGAATAAGGTTGACCCTTTCTCTTTTCCCTTCCTCTTCTTCCCCTCCATTGTAACAATTATCCCTTGTCTCTTCTATATGAGATGATTAACCCCATTCTGTCTTTCACTGTCTTCTCTCATTCTAATCCTCTCTCACCTCAGAATTTCACCTTTTAGAATATCGACCCTTCTTATTCAATTGATCCCCTGCCCTCTGTATATTCATATATGCACATACTCAGATATATGTTTGTACACATATATAGACCCTCCTATATAGACATATGTGTATGTATACGTATATATACATTTGTTTTCTCTTCATCTGTCCTCACACTGAGAAAAGTTTCATAATTTACAATTATCATTTTTCCATTTTGACATGTAAATAGTTCAATTTTGATAAGTTCCTTATGATTTCTTTTCCATGTTTACCTTCTCATGTTTCTTGTATTTGAGTGTCAAATTTTCTTTTCTGTGCTGTTTTTTTTCAGCAAGAATGTTTGAAAGTCTTCCACCTCACTGAATGACCATATTTTCCCATGGAAGATTGTACTCAATTTTACTGGGTGGTGATTCTTGGTTTTTAATCTAGGTTTTAATCCTAGCTCCTCTGATCTCCAGAATATCGTATTCCAGGCCCTTCAATCCCTTCATAAAGAAGCTGCTAGATCATGGGTTATCCTAATTGTGCTTCCACAGTATTTACATTGTTTCTTCTTGGCAGCTTGTAATATTTTCTCCTTGATCTGGGGACTCTGGAACCTATGCTAGTATAACTCTGCAAAGCAAAACATAACAGACTCTCCATATAAAATACAGACGCAAAACATTTTTTCAGATGAGAAAGCCAAATTCCCAAACCAGAAAACTGAATCCCAACATTGGAAAACCAAATTCATCATAGAAACAAAGAAGTTATTATACCTTATCACTGCAGGGAGCAACACCATATCTAGCTGCCTTCTTGCCTATGTCCTCTCCTCCCTCCTTTCTAACTGCTCTGTGACCAATTTCCTCTCCACTCTGCTCTACCCTTCAGCAAACTCATCCCATCACGGGCTCCATGTGATTGCATTCATGCTGATAGGGGCTGGGGAAAATCTTAAAATTCCCTTAGGGGCAGCAAAGACTTTCAAATTTCCTTAGGTCTAAATAAGGGGCAGGAAAGATCTTCAAATTACCATTACCATTAAAATTGCCTCCTCTCAGTAACCTCTTAAATCCTTGCAATACGGCTTATGACTTTATCACTTGAGTGAAACTACTCTACCAAAGTTATCTTTCTCAAGAATCTTGAGACAACAAAGACTTTTTTCATACTCTCCATCTTTCTCAACCTCAAAGAACTTTTGATATATTTATTACACTATCTGTATGGATTCTCTGTCCTTCCTTTTACATGATATTTTTTATCTTTTTTTTTCCTCTCACTTCTGTTACTTTTAGTTCCAATTCTCCTTGTTTGCATCATCAATATACTATCCCCTTCTCCCATTCTTGCATTTGTCAAAAAATTATACCTTGGGCCTTCTTTTACATTTTCTTTTACTCCCTTTGAGTATTAAGTATTATTCTTTATCAGTGATCTAATGATTTGCAATAAATTTCATTGCCATTTCCAGGTAGATATTTTCCAAACACACAGACCAAATTTTTCTCCTGTTCTCCAGTCTTGTATCATAAAGTCCCTCTTATATATCTCTATCTTGATGTTCCATAGGCATCACACACTCACTATTTCCAAAAGAGAAGTCATTGTCTTTTTTTTTTTATCTTAAATCATCCCCTTCTATTTTATTGATCTATTGTGTTCATAGCACCATCATCTATGTAGTCAGTTAGGTCCATTACCTCAGTGTCATTCTTCACTCTCCACTCTCCTTCATACCATCCTCCCCATTATACATTCAGTTTCCAAAATATGTTAACACTATCCTTTAATATATCTTAATTTTGTCCCCTTTCTGATCAGCTACAATTCTGCCCCATAAATGATCTGTAATCATATAGGCAATTTATAATCTTATGGCACTAAAAGACCAAGTGAATTGCTAATAGTCATGTAGAAAGTGTCTGTTGCTGAGGTTGACAAAGTGGGCAATACCAGGGGTTTGACAGCAGTCTCAGGTGCAATTGGGAGTCATTGTCTAAAAATAAATAGGCAGTGGAAGTGTAAGGAAAGAAGAGAAGAGAAAGAAATCTGAAAAAAAAAACATTCATACATGTTTTATCTGTTGTAGAACAGAGTTAAAGTCATAGTTATTATATTATTTTCAAAATAAACACACAAAATGCAAGGCTTAACCAATCAGTGGTCAATCTGCCACTAGGTCTTAGAAAGCAAGTGTTGTCAGGGGAGCAGGTGCATTGTTGAGTAGTCTATATTGCAATCAGCAGGAATATGTGCGTTTAATTACTTGTTTACAATATAATATTATAGGGTTACATAACATAATATTGAATCATGAAAATTTCAGTGCAGGAAAAAATCCACAAATTTGCAATAAGTTATTAAATTTAAGGTGAGTCATTTTAATACATATTAATATCTATATAATAAATTTATACTTGATATATTTATATTAAATATAATATTCATTTTATTAATAATATCATATTATAATATATATTATTTATTTTTTGAACACTGTTTGATTTATTTTCTGAGTGCAGAAATTATTTGCAGTGATACATTTTTTTTGGAGTTAAAATGTTAAAGATTTCCAGGAGGGCAGCTATCTTTTTTTAAAGGCCAAATAAGTTTGGCAACCTCTGGGTTAGAATATAGCCTTAAATTCAACTTAGGCTGACTCTTAGGTAGTTCTCTCCATCTACTATGCTACCCACGGCATACCAAAGGATAAAATAAAACATAAAGATAGCTCCAAGGTGATAACTTCACAAGTACCTAGTTATAATAAATAGGTGAAAACAAAGATAGAATAAACACTGGAGATGTTAGAGTATTTAATTTCTAATTGCTGTATTGCCACTAATTACTTTGTGTCTTTAAACATTGCCTTTTCTAACAAAAGCTCAGTTTCCTTCTCTGTAAAGTGAGAATGGTTGACTAAATAGTCTCAATCAGAATTGCTTTCAGTTTGAAAATCCAGTATTTCTCTAATTGTGACACATAAAAATCCATAAGCATATCTTCACCTGTATTTGATTAGGACAAATGTCCTCCACAGAAATTAAGATATAAAGATGTACATAAACTCATATGAATTTAGATATTCAAAATATTAGCCTAACTGACAAGAGAAAGTATTAAGAGAACTGTGCTTTTATAATTGGAAGGGAGGAAGCATTGGTCATTGGAGAGGCAAGTAGTGAAATATTGTAACTACATTAGAATTAGTGAGTAAATTCCAAAAAATAATCTTTCTTCCTTTTTATTAAGTAAGAGGAGTCCAAAGAAAAGTCAGGCTTTTCTTCGTCAAATATTCGTTCTCTGTAAGTTTCTTTTATTATGCAGTGTTAGTCATTTGGTTTGTGAGTGTGCGTGTGTGTGTGTGTGTGTGTGTCACACATACACATATTTTCCCCCAGTTTGGTCAGGAAATTGTAGGGATGCATTAGCACAGTAGTCACTAAATGTTAACTTTAATGTTACACAAATGTTAAACTGGCAGTTTAATTATAATTGAAGTAAATTTTTCTAATGTAGGAGCATAGCAAATGTTTAAGTCATTAGATAATAATTTGAACATGTCATTACTTCTAGGACACTAGAGTTTTGTAGTTTGAACACTCCTAATCCCTTGATAGATTGAATCCCACCGTTTACAAAAAAAAAAAAAAAAAAAAAAAACCTTTATTAATTGCTATGTTCTTTTCATTCTTCAACAAGTGATCCCACATTTCAGGAAGTATTTCTCTAAATTTAATTTGTTGGCTCCTTAGATGGCTGATCCATTATATTATGGCATAAATACAGCATCTTCATCTATGATCTCTTTGGTTTAGGAACTCTGATATGAATAAATTATCTCTACCAGTTCAGGTCTGCAGGTGCTCTGCAACTTCTAATCTTGAGACTTGCCTGGAGCACTGAGCTTTACAATTTGTACAAAGGAAACTTTTGTTAAAGGAGGACCTTAAACCCAGGTCTTTCTAGGACTGAGAATGACTGTTTACATTAAATGCATAACATTAAATTATAGTTTATTAATCAGTTAATTAAATTTTCAAAGTTCTTTCCCTTGAAAGAGTGACCTCTACCTTTAATTGAGAAAAGGAAGAAATGACAGGAAAGGGAAGGTAGTGCATGTGTTTGTGTGTGTGTTTGTGTGTGTGTGTGTGTGTGTGTGTGAGACAGAGAAAGAGAGAGAGAGAGAAAGAGAGAAAAAAGAGAAAGAGAAAAAGAGATAATTTATTTCATAATTTAAGATTAATATTTCAAACATATTAAAGAGCCTAAATTGGAGGGATTGATCATTTACATTATAACCTAGGATGTAAAATAAAAAAAAATATCTCAGCACATTCGTCAAGTAATTAATTTATTTTTAATTTATTTTTTTGAACAATGTTTCATTTCCTAAATGAAGGAAAAAGAAACACCTTTTTAACTAAATGCCTCAGAAATATAACACAGTTTTATTGAAATGCCAGATTTTCTGATTTAAGGCTTATATTTGATCATTTTGCAGAAAGGAATCACTGCACAGAGATAAAAGAAAGCAACAATTTTCCAAAAGCTATAAAGAATGATGAATGATTAATAAATACATAAATATAAGAATAGCAGATATATGTCTAATTTATCTAATAAAAAGTGTATTATTCTGTCCAATGAGACAGTTGCTTTTATTAAAATAACCCCAAAATGGAAACAAAATCATTATAAAGATTCAGAATAAAAGTATTTTTAATTTTCAATTCATTTCCAGCTGAGATTCTATATAAATTGCTCATAATGTCTGAATGTTGAGATAAGATAATGCAAAAATGGACAATTGTTAGCAACGAATATATATATAACTAATACATTTAATAGCCAAATACTATAAAAGAGATTACATTTAGGGAAACAGCAATGAAATTAAAAAAAATGTGAAAAAAAGAAATGAAAGTTATAACTCAATATGGGTTGAGCATATAATCTGATGTAACTGAAAACATAATACGGCCAAATCAAGGAGAATTTTGGGATTTATGTCACTAATCTATATTTCTATGTTAAATATTAAGGAAGATATATTTTTGTGATTTTTCCAACAAAATGTTTGAGACATTTACAAATCATGCTTTTTTTTCTTTTTTCTTATCTTCCTTATATTTAATTCTGTGATTTCTAAGAGTTTTGTGACAATGCTGACTCTCCTAACCCAATCTTCTTTGTTGGGTCATTGTCTATATCTCTCTAAATGTGGGTCACCTCTATTTGGAGGAGTCATTGATGTTCTAATTTTCTTGTGAGGAAAGAGCGATAGTAATTTATTTTGTTTATTCCTTAAACATTTTAAGGGGCAATGAAAATACACTCATTGTCATATCTGTCAAAAAACATTAAAAACTTTCCCTACATAGTTAATCATTAATTTTTATTATCTGTCTTTGCCTTTCTGCTGATTTCATAAACTGTCACAAAAATCTTTCAGGGATCTTCTTATTTGGGTCTCAAACATTTGATGGAACAATAATATTTATATAATATTTATTTTCTCTGCATGGAATTACATTATGAAAATTATATACGAACATATACATTATTTACTAAAACATTTAAAAGTAAGAATTTTGAGCAAGGGAGGAGTGAGAAAATAGGAATTCAGAATTTTAAATAAACCCATATTAAAAATGTTTTTCACATGTAATTGGCAAAAAATAAAATATTAAACAAAACAATCTCAGAATTTGAATGACAAAAATCCTTTCATATCAATTTTGCACACTATTTCATGTGACTGAACCTAAGCAAATGCATTGTGTGGTTTGATGAGATCTTTTCTCTTTGTCTTATACTAATAGAATTTTAGGAAAGTAGAATAACTGGTACATGTAGATTAATGGAAAGGCAAAAGCAAACTTTAAGTTGACACTCTAAGGTTTGTACCAAGTAGTTAAGAACTCTAGTCACTCTCATCTTCTGGATATCTGCCTCTTTGACCCTCCTTTTTTCCACTCCAGAAGCAAAAGTTTTTTTTTTTCTCTCTCTCTCAATGACTTGTTTATTTACTTTTAAGTTACAAGATTCAGATCCACAATCCCTTGAGTTTAAGATTTTCTCCCCTCCCTCTCCTCCTTCCCCCCATGTAGAAACCAAACTTTTTACACTTGCCTTATCCTTCCTAAATCTTACCTTCTTTCAATGTCCCATGTTTATTCCCTCTTATATTCTTATCTGTGTCTATCTGTCTATCTATCTATCTATCTATCTTGATGTCATCTCACTTAATTCTCATTGTTTTATTTGCTTGGCTATAATGTACTTTTTGAACCTGGATTTTGCCTTCACCAATTAACTTAGTCGCAGTAGTCCAAGAAGAATGGCTTCTTTCAGAAGTGTGTTGAAGCCAGTTGCAATGAACTCTCCAGAGTAATTGTTAAACTTTCAGTTTGAGCATTAACACATGAAAATAGATGAATACTCCAAATCAGGACTGGATATGTTTTGTTCATTGTCTAGACTTAAGAAAATGATAGAGAAGATGTGAATAATACATGCAATAGGCTGTGTAATTTTTTAAAAAACAAAAACAGTAAGCACAATTAACTATGCCACACAGACATTAGAAATGTATCATTTTATCAGACTTGGGTTGAATACATAGCAGATTTACATGTGACCCAACACTGGGAGGAGGTAATAATACAAAATATTTTCATAATATACATACATACATCAAACACACACATTCCATTAAGGGTATGAAATTATATCACAGTGAAAATTCCCACCACTTGAATTTGAAATAATTTTGTGAAATTACTTACTTAAAACTAAACAATTTTTCAATTTTTTTCTGTTGTTATGAGAAAAGTTTTATTTAGTTCACTTGATTTTCATATATTCCAAAATACTTTATGGCAAAATGGTGAATCTCAATTTAAATGTTGCTAATATGTTTTATAAAAGGAAGCAACATAATTCTTTGAAGATTATTCTAGCTTGTTTCAACCCAGGTAAAGATTTAGTAGGGAGAAGTCTCCTTGTGAAATCATCTTCAGTCATGTGCAATTTCAAATGTTTAATGTTATGTGTTTATTAAAGCCTTTTTTTTCTCTTAAGACTATTATGAACTAATAGCAGTAGAGTTGTATGCTATTAATAGCAAGTCAATAATTATAAGCCTAAAATCATTAGTCCCAATTACCCAGTAACTTCAATTCAATAAACATTAATTAAGTGATTCTTCTATTCAGGGAATAGTACTCAACACTTGGAGGGATTCCAAATTTCGATAAGAAACAGTTGTATCTAAATTTGAGACATACTGTAATAGCTGTTGTTATTCCCACCTCTCCAAGACTTTTAAGAAAACTGGAGTGATTTATTTGCAATTTAATTAATTTACTTCTCTATGGTATGCCATCAAAACAATAACATTAACTGGACATAATTTAAGTAGAATGTTAGGAAAGAAAAGCGTTTACCTGACACAATGGCATGTCCCTATTATTCTATACTGTGTATAAATTAATTCACTCAAATATCAAAATAACAAACTTTAATTTTATTATTTTTCATTACGCACTTTAAACATATCCTAATTTTTTATCTCCCCCATCCCCCAAATTAAATTGGTTCACAGCACCACAGGTCCTTAAGTAGTGAAATGTTCTAAGTCCTTGCTAATGTCATGGTCCTCTTTGAGAACTAAAGGCAAACAACAACAATTACAAGCAATAAAAAAGCATAACTGCTTGACAAGATAACTTAAAAAACAAACAAGATAGAAAATTAAATGTTTCTATTAAAGTTAACCAATTAGAGAAAATCACTGATGACAATACTTCAAGGGAAATCATTTTGTTCAGATATTTCTCTGGTCACGTAGTTTAAAGTCAATCTGTCAAAGCAAATTTTATTTTCTAATTTGTGTAATGATCTTTAAGAGCTATTGTGAAAGTCAGAATTTTATCTCATTATGTTATTGCTTATTAAAGATGAATCTCTCTGAAGCATAATGATCAACTTTTGAACTTTTGATCAGAAGTTATAGTAAACATTTATAAATTTGGGGGAATAATTAAGTCAAGTCTGATCCCTCTCCTCTCACACATTCAGTAGTTAGAAGATAGTACTTAACACAGTGCCTGGAATATAATAGGTGTTTAAGAAATGCTTATTGACAGACTGACTTATTAATCATCTCATGCACACAGTGATGTCAAGAGTAAGGGATTATGGGCTCCTATCCAATTGAGTCTGGTTTTGGAGAAGAATGATTGGGTAAGTGACACTTAGACAATGGTGGCACCTTTGCTAAACGGGGTGAAAAGGATGTAGAATCAGGAAGTGTAAAGACCAAGGAAGTCACCTAATCTGACAGATATTGAAAGGAGAATTTGAGAGGAGAAAACACAGGTGGAGTGAAATTAAGGGCTTGCTGAATAACACATAGGTACATTTTTGCTGAGGCAATAATATAGTCTAGTTCTGATGACGTGCATTTTGCGGAGACTGGCATACTTAGCACACCTTCCAAATATTGGTTGTCACTTGTGCATCTCAAAATTGAACTTGTAGAGGTTTAACTGAAAGCATAGAAAGGGAGATGGTGCAGTATAATCTATATATAGCTGAACTTATCAAAATTAGACATCAAGAAGGTTTCTAATTCCAAGTACTATGTGAACTACTGTGAAGTTATGAATATATTACTTTTCCTTTCATTATCACTAGGAAATTCTGTAAGATTATAAATTAGAGAAGATTTACTAGCCTTTATCAGTAGATGTAGTTTCCAAACAAGAGAGTTTCCAATAAATGAAATCACAAGCCTGGACTAAACAAAACAAAACAAAACAATAGAGTGGTAAGCCAAAGTAAAGCCTAGTATATTGATATAATATGGAGGATTGTTAAATGTTTTTGAATCAAATAAAATATACCCAGACAACCACATCAAATTGAAAAAAAAAAGAAATTAGAGAAAACAGGTTAGGGTAGGTGCCTATGAAGGAAGAGGTCCTGGTTCCAAAGTGTCATGTTCGTTACCTAATGATTAGTGTTATTGGATGTTAGCTAAATATAAATTATAATCTATATTGTGTTGTCTATGCTTCTTTGCCTGTTCATGAGATGAAGTGCTATAGGGACTAAGCAAATTACATGATCCAGTTCTTATAAACAAGTTATTTACTGAAGTATCCCATTCCATATTTGCAAAGATGAAATTATTAGGGAAAGTTTTTGTTCCATCAAACTTGAAGTTGTTCTTTAAAGTGTCCTCATAATACTTCCTCAGATCCTGTGTTTGGAGGAGATAATTATACTTTTAAGATTAGAACTGATATTAATTAAGCAAATCCATATGAATCCTCATTTCCTTAATAGTAAGTTGGTATGTTTAGTGTTAGTGAAAACCCAGTGAGAAAATGCATTGGGGAATAGAAGGCTATTTATTTTCTGAAAACTATAAGGAAGTTGACACTTACTGTCATGGGAGAATGAAAAAAGTAAAAACAAAATGACATATTTAATTTTTTAATCATGTTTTCTTGGTCTCGTGCTCTTACAGAAGACTTACTCTTATTTGATATCAATATCCTTTTATAAAATTTTATCTGTTCTTTTCAGTCCAGAGACAATTCTCATTGACAGAGAAAATAGAAGCAAACACAATTTGAATATTTCTGCAAAACATAATTTAAATGTTACTACCTTCCTTCTTTTTTGTTTTAATTGTCTTTTTTCTTTTGACCCTACCCCCTGCCAATTAGGAAAAAACGAAAAAAAAGAAGGAAAATCAATAAATATTTCTGGTCAAGGAAAATAAATTCCAACACTGACCATTATTCCACATACTTCGTATATTACCTTTCTGTCAGGAATAAAGTATTATTCTTCTTCCTCAGTCATAAGAATTCATGAATAATCATTTTGTTGATCTGAGTTCTAAGTCTTTCAAAAGCATTCATTTTAAAATTGTTGTCAGAATAATTCCATTTGTTCTTTTTTTCTCCCATCTATTAATCATAAAAACCTTTGTGAAGTTTCCTGGAACCATACTTATCTTTATATGTTATGGCACAATAATGTTGAATCATAATAACATACCACACTTTGTTTAGTTATTCCCCAATTACTTAGTTTATAGTTGTTCAAAATCACAAAGAAGAATTAATATTAACAATTTTGCACATATTAGACCCTTCATTTGTCTTTGATTGGTTTGAGGTATAGGCATAGAAGGAATATTGTTTGGTCAACTGATTTTAACAGTTTACTAATTTTCATGGGATAGTTACAAAATGCTTTCTACCATGTCTATACTAATTTATGTATCTGTCTTTTCCTTTTTTTGTGCCAACTTTACCAATCTTACCAGATTAAGGTGAAACTTAAGATTTACTTTGATTTTCATTTGCTTAGTTATTATTAATTTGGAGATTTAAAAATCTAGAGCTATAGATAGCTTGAATTTCTGTCCTTGAAAGTTGTGTTTTCATAACTTTCCAATACATTCTGAATTCTTTTCATTTCATGTTATCATCTTTCTATCCTGTACATATGTTATCTTCTCCAACATCATAATAGTTAACAAGATGCTCTTCTTATTGTCTTTGGCATTTGTGATAATTTTCAGCTCCCTTCAAAAGACAATGCATCCTCAATCACCCTTTCTTTGTTAGTGGAACCTTCTCAAATGCCTATAATAAACTGGTCCTGCAGTTTGTACCAAACATGTCTTGATCCTCCTTGCCACTTCCAGGCTTTTCCTTTGACACTCAGCAGCCTTTTCTCTGTTGAGGTTTCTTCTAGTCAAATGTATAACTCAAATCAGAACTCAGTTTCAATTTTCTCCCATTAACAATATTGGTCTTCTTGTTTTTTCAAGGCATTTGGAAACTAACTCCCAGACTTCCTCTGTATTCCAATCCTTGACATTATCATAGCAGCAAATGACTATATATTCATGCTTCCCCAATACACCCTAGTCCAAAAGTTCCTGAATTCCACTACCACCCATAACCTATTCCATCACTCTACCTTACCTGTATCTAAGCAAAGATATTCTTGTCTTGATATCAAATGCTCCATTTGTTATGATCAAAATTTCTGAATTTATTTGACCATAACCTCTCATTTCATCTCTCCCTTTGCCTGGCTCCTCCTAAACCTATTCTTCATCTAGTCCCACTAACCTTTAGTACTTTCCTAATCCACTATTCTTGATCTGGTTTCACTCTCCTACATTCTTAATTTTGGCACTACATATCCAGTAGAAGTTCCTGCTATTCTATTCCATGAATTACTTTGTGACCTGTCCTCTTTCTATCCATGCCCATCATACCCCAGTTGTGGATTTTACCTACCATTTACCTACCCTCTGTTCCTATTTTATATGAATTGAATGGTAATGGAGGAAGTGATGTATCTGTGCCCACTTGGTCCACTATACATTTATATATTTAATCTTAACTGGGACCCAATCACAACAAATAGATTATTTTACACTTTTCTAATTGATTCTCTATCACATTTCTCATGGCAGCCACTTCAAATCTTGTTTTAATTCTTATAGTGGTTTTTTTTATTTTTACTATACTCCTCTCACACTTTTTGATTTATCCCTCTCATTTCTACACACACATTATCTTCAAAGTCATCAACCTTTCCATTTATCTAATCTTACCCTATTATTTCATTCCCAAACAAAAATAATTAGAAAAAGAAAACTTTTTTTCAAAAATCCTCTCATTCCCTTACATTATTGTGCTGTACCTATCTCTCTTTTCTTAGCTAAAAATTTTGAAAAAAGTTTTTTAACAATTATTTTTAATCATTCTCAGCTCTTAATGACTTCTCTAAGATTACATTTCATAAATTTCTTGTGTATTTTGAACATAACTGATTATTTACACATCATACCTCCAATTCCAATGTAATCTCTTTGAAAGTGGGGATTGTTGTTTGGCAGAGGCAAGGCGGTGGAGTAGAAGAAGGAAATTATGTGAACTTCCACACCAACAACCTCCAATACATATAAAATATGACTCTAAACAAATTTTAGGGCTACAGAACATACAAAGTGACAGAGAAAAACAAATCTCTCACTGAGGCAACCTAAAAGGCTGACAGGAAGGGTCTATCACACCAAACTGGGAGCCAAGCTCAGTCCCACGTGAGCCATGCAGGTCCGGACCCATGGCAGCACTGACCAGTGGCCCGGACTGGCCAGATAAGACTTCAGGAGAGAAAATCACTGGCAGCTGTGGAAGTTTCCAGACTTATCAACCCAGAAAAGGTAGTGGGGAACTCTGTTGGAACTGGATGACAGAAGAGTACTATCTGGCCACTGTGGCCGGGGTGAGAGGTTGCAGAGGTGCTATGGCTACAGCTCCTCCCACATCACTGCCTGCAGAGCTCCTGCCTTGCAGATTGTATGGGGACTGAACAAACATTCAGAGGGAAATTACTCTTGCTTTGACCTGCTTGGATCTGGATCACTAGCTTGGCCAGTGTCCCTGGGGTGAGAAACACCAATGTGCCAGAGCTTGTGGTGGCTGTAGAGAGGGCACCTTCCTCAGACTTCTGACAACATATGCAAGAACCCTAGCAGTTTGGGAGACATCTATCTCTACTCTGGAAGCAGAGTTCTATGATGGTGTAGAGCTCAAAAGTCAAATAATTGGCTAGCAAGATTAGCAAGCAGAGGAAACACAATCATAGCATGGAATCCTTTTTTGGCCAAAAAAAGAATCAAAACATGGAACCAGAAGAAGTCAACAAAGTCAAAACTACTGCATCAAAAACTTCAAAGAAAAATATGAATTGGTTACAGGCCATGGAGAAGCTCAAAAAGGATTTTGAAAATCAAGTAAGAGATGTAGAGGAAATATTGGAAAGAGAAATGGGGTTGATGCAAGAAAATCATGAAAAGTGAGTCAATGGCCTGCTAAAGGAGATCCACAAAATACAGAAGAAAATAACATCTTAAAAAATAGACTAAGTCAAATGGCAAAAGAGGCCCAATAAGGAAAAGAATGTCTTAAAAAGTCAACTTTGCCAGATGGAAAAAGAATCTCAAAAGCTTTCTGAAGAGAATAATTCCTTCAGAATTAGAGTGGAGCAAATGGAAGCCAATGACTTTATGAGAAATCAAGATACTATCAAACAGATCCAAACAAAGGAAAGAATAGAAGGCAATGTGAAATATCTCATTGGAAAAACCATTGACTTGGAAAATAGTTCCAGGAGAGACAATTTAAAATTTACCGGACTACCTGGAATCCATGATCAAAAACAGAGTCTAGAAATCATCCTTCAAGAAATTCTCAAGGAAAATTGTTCTGATATTCTAGACCCAGAGAGCAAAATATAAATTAAAAGAATTCACTGATCACCTCTTGAAAAAGATCCCCAAAAGAAAACTCCTGGGAATGTCATACCCAAATTCCAGAGTTCTCAGGTGAAGTAAGAAATATTACAAGCTGTCAGGAAAAAACAACTTGAGTATTGTGGAAACACAATTAGGATAATACAAGGGCTATCAGATTCTACATTAAGGAATTGAAGGGCTTG
>CM053591.1:98593964-98608890 GCA_028646515.1 Pseudochirops corinnae
ACAGAGAGAGTCAGAATGGGATTGAGCATGTCATGGAAGAGGCAAGAGATAATTGTTACAATAGAGCGGGAGAATAGGAAGGCAAAAGGGGAAGAGTCAACCTTACTCTCACTGAATCTGGCTTAGGGAAAGAATGACATAAACTCTAAACTGGGCATCTTGCCACATAGAAGAGTAGGGGATAGGTGGGGTGATGGAGGGGAGGGGAGGGTGGGGGGAAGGGTTGATGAAAGTGCACACTTTTGTAGAGGGACAGGGACAGGGACAGGGTGGAGAGTGGATGGGGAGACAGGAGAGGAAGAAGGGACATGTAATCAGACTCTCACAATATGCCCACTGTGGAGAGGTTCTGCGTAATTACACATGTTCAGCCTGTGTTTAATTGCTTATCCTTCCAGTGAGGGTGGGTGACGAGGAAGGAAAAGAAAGAATCTAGAATTTAAAGTTCTATAATCAAATGTTAAAAATATATATATGTATATATATAATAATAATAATAATTATTATTATTATTATTATTATTGTTATTAACTACATCCAACTGTAACTTGAGATAGACAGGCACTGTGGCAGGGAGGTCCACCCTGCCCTACCTGAAAGTCAGAGGGGTGAGGGGGGAAGACATAGGAGAGAATAGAGTGGGGGACGGGGGATACAATGGGATGGCTGTTTTGGGGCAGTGGGTAGGGGAAAGATGGGGAGAAAATTTGTAACTCAAAATTTCGTGGAAATGAATGATGTAAGCTAAAAATAAAAAAAAATAGCAAGCATGGTTTGGAATTTTTTAGTGATAATCAACAAAAGCAGAGACAGAATTTTTGTCATCGTAGTAATATGTAACATATGACCTAGATAGAATGTAGGAAAAGATAAGTTGTTGGGAAACAAATCAAAAACCTTGGAAAGAAGAATGGGATAGAAGAGGTGGGCTACCTCAGTTATTCAAAGCTGCATCCTATAAAGGATCCCAAGCTTGGATTCTATAAAAATAGCATTAGAAGTAAAACAAACCAGAGAGTAAAGTTAATGACTATATGTAGTGTTATTAGAACACTATGAACAGTGGATAGGATGATGATACAGACCAGTGGCGAAAAGACTACATTATTCATTGCTTATTATTGTTTTTTTTTCTCTGTTTACACTGCCCAAGATGATGGTCATAAGACTGGAAAGGGCAGAGAAAATAATTAAAAGAAAATTAAACGTAACATAAGTAAAGATCCTGGCTACAATGAACTACTACATCTCAGAGTATTAAAAGAACTAATAAATGGGGCAGATGATTTGCTAATAGTTTACTTTGGAATATTGTGGGGGAAAAGAGAAAAGTTATATGAATAGAGATGGGGCAAAGGCTGTCTTATTTTTCAAAGAGAGGAAAAGAAAGTGAGGTGTATAAACTATAAACTAATGGATTTTATTTAAATTCACAGCAAAATTTTTATAAGATATTTATAAATAAAATGTAGCTGTGCAATGCAATTCCCTTCAGTTACTCCTGAGGGAAAACAACAGTAGTCACAAGCCTTTTTTGCTTCTGCTTGATTGCCTATTAATTCTCTTTTCTTGTGTCCAAAGGGAGTCTAGCAGACATTCTGTGGAATAATCTCAGAAATTACCACCAACCTCTTTAATTGACCTGGACCAGAACCAAGAATAAAACTATAAAAAATTTCTTCTCCCTTGAGATTTTTTCCTTTTAATGCTGAGCCAAAACTTATGGGTAGATAGATAGATAAATAGATAGATAGATAGATAGATAGATAGATAGACAGATTGATAGTCCTTATTGATGGCCATGTAATTTAATAGCAATATTAAGAAAAATATGGATCAACATTCACAGAATAAAAACTTACAAGGGATTTCACAAAATGAGTCCTTTTTTCTTCCCCTCCTACTCTTGTCTACCAACTGACCTGAAAAGTATTTTTGAAAAGGGGAGCAAGAGAGGAAATAACCATTTCTATGCAGCCTACTATTTGCCAGATATTGTGCTAAAGGTATTTTTTAAAATTTGGCTCATTTTGTTCTCACAACAGCTCTATGAAGCTAATGCCATTATTATCCCCACTTTGCATTTGAAGAAAATGTGGCAAACAGAGGTTAAGTGGCTGGATCAAGATCACATATCTTGGAAATATCCTAAACAGATTTGAACTAAGGTCTTCATGACTCCAACATTCTATTCACTGTGCCACCTAACTGGGTATAAAGAAAGAGATTGTGAGTTTACATATGAGGAAATTGAGATTAATAAAGGTAAAATATCTTGCTCAGGGCCATACCGTTATTAAGTAAAAATGGCAACATTTGATCTCAGGTTTTACTGAATAGATATACAGTCTCTATCCAGTGTGCCATCTAGCTTTCTTATCAGCTCCCTATTACCATTTTACCTTGTCCATTTCAGGTCAAAGGTGAGCCCCTTTGAAGGAAATAGAAGGGAAATAAGAAATTAGCAGCTCACCAGTAGATTGTCAATTTTTATAATCACAACTATTCTAACAGCCTTCTTATACAACCTATAATTTCTCATTAGTCTCCAATGAATATTTTTAAAAGTTTTTTTTTATTGTTGGGTTTTTTTCACCAGCACATTCTATGTTTTAATAATTCTGACACTGCTTAAAGTACCACGTCAGATTTTTTTCATTAAACCTGTTACCTGCTTCATTTGTGCTTAATAAATGTTTATCTAATTTGATTAGAACATCACATATGTGCATATATGTTATGTATGTGACCTTTTATTTCTGGGCCCTATGTCATTTTGAACTTTGTTATCATTCAAGTCAACCAGCATTTATTTTTAATTTTATTTTTTATTATTAGAATATCTTAAGCACAATCTAAATGTAATCTACAAGTTGTGTGTGTGTCTTGTACATTTATCATTTCATACGATTCTCTTTTTCTTCATTGGATTTTTTTGTCTTTGTGTCTTCTAAATTGCATTCTTGAGAGGTTACTATCCTACCTTCCTCACTGTGTTGTGTGAGATTCAAGTGAGACAGTGTATGTGGTGTTTTGATTAAATTGCTACATAAATGGTAGCTATTATTATTGTTATTTTAAGTATGATTTGCCACCCTAGCACTTAGCAAAGTGGCTGAAATATAGTGAGTCCTTATTAAAAGTTCATTGATGCTTTTTACATTGAAGGAAACTAGGAATTTCAGGAGGCTGAGCTGTATAGAAAAATTATTTCAGACATGTAAAACAGTTTGGTCAGCTGAAGTTCCCCCATATCATACTATATTGTGAAATATCTATTTCTGAAATTTTTCTTCTATTTCTATTTTCTGGCCAGTCAGAGGGAAGGAAAACTGAAAGTATTTATGGTACTTACTATGTGCTGCAGCACAGGGGTGGAGAACCTGCAGCCTTGAGGCCACATGTGGCCCTTTAAGTCCTCAAGTGCAGCTCTTTGATTGTATCCACACTTCACAAAACAATGGATTTGTTCTGTAAAACTTGGATTCAGTCAAAAGGTCACACTTGATGACCTAGAGGACCATATGTGGCCTGAAGGCTGCAGGTCCTCACCCCTGTCAGCACTGTGCTACGTGTGTTACAAGCACTATCTTAACTCTCAGAAGAGTCGTGTGAAATAGGAGCGATTATTATACTCACTTTACAACTGAGGAAACTGAGACAAAGGTTAAATGACTTGCCTAAGAACATTCAGTTAGAAGTGTCTGAAGCTGGATTTAACCTCAGGTCTTCCCGACTCTAGTCATAGAACTCTATCCACTATTACACTTAGCTGCCTAGGTGACACATAACTTTAATCTTAACATTGTTTCTGCTTTAACCCTCACTGATCTTCTCTTGAATGCTTTCTATTTACTTTATCTCATCTAGTATCTGGATTTTCTCCTATGAGTACATCATTTTAAGATCATGATAATCCTTCCATTGTACCTATTTTTAAAAATTTACTCATCAGCAAACCCAAACATTTAAATAGAAAACAAGCACTGTGATACGTTGTTTATGAAATCTTATTTTTAAAATCATACATGAAATTTAAAAAGGTAATAATAAAATTGTTCTTTATTTTATTTCCATTTCTAAAGTGCTTTTTCATTTTCTGTGTTTTTGTTTGTTTGTTTATTTTAATGGATGCTTTTCTTTCTTACCTATTTCACATTTACTGAGGCCTCCACCCTCTCTCAATCCCAGGCACACTCAAAACAAGTCAATGCACTGTCTATACATGAAAATTTCTGTTTCATTCTTTACCTCTTGTCTAGAAACCATCTTCTAAGAGTTTGGAGTCACGTACTTCATCATCAGACTCCTGATGTGATTGTCACTGTGCTTACCAGATTTTGGAAGTCATTCAAAGTTTCTTTCCTTATGGTATTATCATCACTGTATGATTCATTAGACTACTCCTGATTATCATCATCATCATCATCATCATCATCATCATCATCATCATCATCATCATGCTTAACCATCAATTCATGCATTGTTTTGTCAAGTTTCTTTCAATTATTCAAAATTATTATTTCTTAGGGCTAAACATTCTACTATATTAATATACTATGATTTCTTTAGGCATTTCCCAATTGATTGTATAATGCTTAGCACAGAGTAGGTTAATAAAAGTTTATCTAATTGATTAGAACACCATATATGTGTATATATGTTATGTATGTGACTTTTATTTCTGGTTCCTATGTCATTTTGAACTTTTTCATCATTAAAGTCAACTGGCATTTATTTTTAATTTTATTTTTTATTATTATAATATTTTAAGCACAAACTGAATGTAACAGTTTCTGACCAATTCTTTCCCATAGTTTATAGTAGTTTTTTTTTTGTCAGATAGGAAATCTTTACACCAATCAAATGTCCTCAGGTTTACTTAACATTATGACACTACACTTCATTGTTTTTGAGTCTTGTCTAGTTTGTTGACCATGGTTTCTTTTACATAAGGTATTACTACTCAAACCAGGAAAAATTTGTACATAATCACAGACACATCGTATGTGTGATGACTAACTTTGATAAAATGGACTCTTCTCAGCAATGCACAGCTATAAGACACCTCTACAAGTCTCAGGTTGGAAGGAGATTTCTACATTCAGAGAAAGATCTAAGAAGAACAGAGTTTAAATGGAGACTGAAGCAAGCTACATGCTGTCATTCTTTTCCATGTTTGGCTTTGTTTCTTCTTTCCCATTGTTCACTCCATTGGTTACAACCCTTCTATATAACCAGACTAATGTCCAATGTGAAAGTATTTGCAGATCCTATACTTGATTTCATGGCACCATGGTAGGGAGGAGGGGAGAGGGAGCGGAGAAACTTTGAAACTCAAGGGATTGTGGAACTGAATGTTGTGAACTTAAAGTGAATAAACAAATCAATTGATAATTAAAAAATTAAAAAATACTGTCATTGAAAAAAAATATTACTACTCAGAACAATTGTCCAGCAATGAATCTCAACACATGTTGTCTTGAGGTCACCTCTGAGGTTCAATCTGCACCTTATGGAAGGACATCTAGTTTCTCTAGTTCATGGTGTGTTGATGCATATACTTTGTACATTTATTTTTTTTGCATAAGCATTTGAGGTTGTAGATTTGGTTTTGCTATTGGATTCTATTCTGAAGTTTCTCTTTTGTGAAATTATGGTAATCTCAGTACAAAAATCATTAAAATTTATTTTAATACCTACTTTTTAGATATTCTATATAGTATATAGTTTAGTGAGTATACACAAATTATATTCTCCCCCTCCCTTCATTTTTGGTTTAAAGTCCTTTTGATTAGATCCTAAGACAGTAGAGAAAAATGTTACTAGCCCTTATTAGAGGTAATCCACCCTCAAAAAGAAAACTTTCTTTCATATATTTTATATAGTGCTCAAGAAATTTGATCTTATTCTTTGATATCATCTCTTAGATACTTACATTTCAGTCAATAGCTGAACATTTCATATATGCTAGCTGCTCTCCTGGGCACAACATGGTCATGAAGATGCACACACACACACACACCACATATATATGTATATATATATATATATATATGTATATACATGTATATATACATATATATGTATTTGTATTTACATATAAAGAGAATGGGAGAGAAAGAGAGAACTGCTCCATGTTTTTTTTAATGAGATTATATTGCTGTTAAATGAGGATGCTTTTTGCAGTAGTGACATTCTTCTGATCATTGAAAGATCTGTTTCCCCTTTCCTCTCCTAACCTAACTCATTCCTCTTATCCCTTTCTCCACGTCATTTCACAACAGCCAATCAGGAAAGACAGGGAAATTTAGAGTCACTAAGGACATACAGCTTCTTTACCTGCCATAGAACCAATCTGAGCTACATGACTACTCACACAGCTCAGAAAAAATGGGAGTCACATCCTTTTTCCTCCTGGTGAGATGGAAGATGAACAGGCATGTGTCTGTTGACTACATGTGCCCCATGAAGCATCCCAATGTCCTCCAATTCTTATCTTCTCTCTGTCTCCCTCTATGCCTTTCAGACCTCTTGCATAATCATGTGAACAATTGATGCAGCACCAAGACCTCCAAGACCTTAACATCCACTATAATCCTAAATTTCTAAGGATTCTGTGCCTTTCTATACACTCAGCAGCTAATATTTTATCTCATTCAATTGAAATGTAGCTACCTTGAGATTAGTTTCACGTTGTCTATTTGTAACCTTTTTTCTTAGTGTAGTACTTAACATCTAGTGTTTGCTAAATGATTTTCATTCAAACGGAACCACACTCAATATTCTCTTTTTACTGAATTTTGGGGTCAGTTCATGTTCATATGTCTACATTATATATGGTGATTCAGCAGTTTAATGAATTTTCTGCTCAATATGTTGCCATCTCTTAATTTTCTATCCAACTGGAATTGGTCATTAATTTTGACATATCATGAATCACGCTAGATTCATTTATCTAGTTCTGGGGCTCCATGAAATCAACAAATAACATCTTTAGAAGCTTTCATTTCATTACAGAATCATTATTCTACTTCGTCTTTATGCAAACATTGTCTATGAATCCCTGGTGAACATCTTTGGGGACCATTGCAACATAACCCCTTGTTAAAATTCAGTCACTACAAAATAAGAAAGAAAGAAAAAAAACTCTTACAAGTTCAGTGTGAGAGCATCAATTTTAAGTGAAAGAATACTTTCTATTTCTGTCATTGTACTTTGGGGGACTAAATTAGAACCCTTGTCAAAATTTAAGGTATTATAATGATAGATTAGATTAATAGATATTTCCAAGTGAAGAATAGAAAATGTCATGTTATTTTTGTATGTTTGAGAAAATTAAGCAATTTTCTACAAAAAAAAAAAATTGGCCTGGGTACCAATTGAATTCAAATAAAGATTTTACCTAACAGATGGCATGGGAAGATATTCTTTCATTTGTACTTATAAGGAACTTTCCCCCCTATTGTACTATAATCAGTATGTGCTAAGAGCTGATCATGTATCTAGCAGGCAAATCTTTTAAAAAATGCTGATAAGTAATAATTTGCATGTCAGACCATGCTGTAAAATGGTGAAATTGCATCAGTTACTTTTCAGATTTTACCCATTTTTTAACTATAATTTTCTTAGGTTTCTGTTCATATAATACTCACTTTTCAAACAAGGATGGATAATTATTTTAATTACCACTAATAAAGTCTAGTGAGCGGGTGCCAACAATTTTCCAATGTCCAAAATATTTTCTTTAAGATTTCTCTTTCTTCTAAATCTACCTAAAATAAAAAAAAACATCATTTTAGGGGTTTAAAAGGTTAACATGAATTATCATTATTAGTAATTATCTTCCATGATATTTTATCAGGTTAGTGAGAAGTTTATCACTGTCACAACTCATATTATGTTAGAAATTAAGCAATTGTGGTAAAAATGTTGTTAGGTACAAAAGAACAATTTTAAATTAATGATCAATTTGTCACTTACGTTGACAGCCAACTCCCGTGCCAGTCTGTTGTTTCACTATATACCCCCATTTCAGCTTTTTGACTTGGTCCTGGTTTGACAATCTAAAATCCATTTATATGTGAACCCCAGATTATTTTTAAAATTTCTTCTAATTTTAATATTCAAACAGCTTTAGTTGGTCAATGAAGCAAAAAAAAAAGTTACTATTTGATATTCTATGACCTCATTTTCCTAAGATTTGGGTGAAACATTAGAAAATTATAAATACATTTATGATACATAGTAATAGTGATGGTAATTTGTTTGATTGGCCTTAATAAGGCAATGAATGTATCATTATTAAAAATGAAATGGAGGTACTGAAGTAGTACTAAATATTTATGAAATACTTTTCTTGGATTCCATCAAACTGCTGTTGGAAATAATCCTTTCAATATAATAACCATTTATTATCACCTACTATGTTCTATCCTACCAAGGACTAGGAAATGAAAAGACCAAAAATATAAAATGTATCTTGCATCAAGTACCTTTTATTCCACTGAAATGGAAATACAGATATGAAGACATATATTAATTTCAAATATAGGGACTGACATACTAACATCTGTAGCCCAGCAGAAAAGATTTTTATGTATAGGGAAGGCAGTTACACTTTAAGTGCGCCTAAAAGGGAAGTAAACAAGAGAAGAAATATATTTCTAGAGTGCAAAGCAGGCAGGTATATTCATCATCAACATTCCTGCTTCACCTATCATGCTCCATTCATTCATACTTAGACTGGTGGATCACTTAAATTTGAGAATTCTGAACTTTTGGTAAAGCTAAAACTATTCAAGTGCCTGCTGAAAGTTTGGCACCAACGTGAGGAGCCCAGAGAGCAGAGGCTACTTTGCTGCCTATGAGGGAGTGAAATGGCCCAGGTGTGAAACAGAGTGGGTTTAAACTCCTACATAAATCCATAGTGGGATCAGGGTTCTTCCAGTGTGAATGAGATAGGAAAAATGCAGACAAAAGAATACCAAATATGAGGAATAATAAGTGGGACAGTTGACTACAATCTGGAACAGTGGTTCTCAACCTTCCTAATGCTGCGACCCTTTAATATTTGTATGTAGTTGTATCTGCATGTGGGCAGACTCGCCTGGAGACGGATAGAGGAGCGATGTCTTGGTTCCTAAGACCATCAGAAATATGTGTTTTCCGATGGTCTTAGATGACCCCTGTGACTCTTGTGAAAGGGTTGTTTGACGCCCAAAGAGGTCACGACCCACAGGTTGGGAACCACGGCTCTAGATGGTCCCAGCTGCAGTAATGTGAACTGCATATGGAAAAGTGAGGTAGTACAAGGTTATGGAAGGTTTTTAATATGAAATAAAGGATTGTGACAAGGAAAGCAATATGGTTATATACTACTGTTTAAGAAAGTATGTTTTAGTACCTATCAAGGTAATGTTGTTTAGGCATTTCACTGATGTCTGACTCTTTGTGAAACCATTTTTGGCTTTCTTGGCAAAGATATTGCAGTGGTTTGTTGTTTGCTCATTTTGTTTGTTATTTGGCTCATTTTGCAGATGGGAAACTGTAGCATCAATGTGATATTCAAAGCAACTACAGTGGCCTAGAACATGCTGGTATAATTCTGAATTGGCTAATGTAACAGACTCTCCACATGGAAGGCAGAACCAAAACATTGGTTCAGACAACAGAAAACCAAATCCTAACACCAGCTAGCCAAATCCACCATAGCAACAAAGAAATCTATACCAATAACAATGCAGGGGACAATGCTATTCCCAAGCCTTCCCCCTGCTAGGCCCTTCCCACAAATGAGCACTCACAGATTGCTGCCTGTTTCCTCTCTCTCCCTCAGCTCTAACTGCTCTGACCAATTTCCTCTGGGCTCTGTTCCACCGTCTCTGCTCCACTCTTCCTGCTCTACCTGTTCAGCAAGCTCCACCTGCCACACACTTCATGTGACTCAAACTCATGTGACTTAGGCTTCCATGTGACATAAATAGGTCACATGGGCCTGTTTTTGGTTTTTTGATTGGTATGACATCAATTTAGTATAATTTATGTGACATTGTCATTTTTTTTATTATATTGACTCAACCTACACATGAGAAATTATTTTTCTGGTGGCTTGGGTCTGATTTTATTTGCATGAAAAGTGTTCTGTAATTGTGTTCATGTAGATCCTGAGTTTATAAATAGCATTTGTATCTATTTTAACCAGAAAACCTGAAGCTCTTCACCTCCAAAATTGATTTTTTTAAATGAGGTAAAGAATCCACTCTTTCCCTCAATTCTTATTAAGCCTTAAACATCAATGAACTTTGCCTCAGATAAACTGAAAGTTGTTAAAAGACTTTAGTTTGAAACTCCAAGGTTCCCCAGAGCATCCTGGGCCATCTCCAGTTTTTATGATTTATACCTGGCCACTGGACCCATATGGCTCCGGAGGAGAAAGTGAGGCAGTGAATATACATAGCCCTACCTCACTCATATCCAATTCACTTAAATGTCATAGCATCACCTCTCTGATATAATGGTCCTTTTTGAGAATGAAGGAGAAACAGCAAGCAAACAACTTAGCAGGTAGACTGCCAAATATTTTATATTCTCCACAGTGATTTTAAATGGAATTTCTCTATTTCTTACTGTTGGTCTTTGTTGGTAGCATACAGAAATACTGCAGATTTATGTGGGCTAATTTTAAATCCTGCATCTTGTAACCAAAAAAGAAAAAAAAAATCATAGGTAAGGTCATGAAAAATTGTCCATGGTACTACCTTATCTTGAGATTTTTAAGCCTATGAGTTTGAGAGAAAGCTGCTTATGGATTTCATTTAAAGGAGAGATAAACAATACTCATTATAAAATCAGTTCAAAGATCTCAAAATGAGCAAATTTAAGAGAGGGATGAATTTTACTGATGAGTGTTCTATGCTATTGACATTAGCTATCTTATTGCTCACATTGTTAAAGCATTATATTGAATTATTAACACTTAATATGCATGAAACTATCTTTAACTCTGCGGGAAGGATGCAAAATAAGACCAGGTTATTCATATTATTGGACTGGGTGGAATTGATTTATGAAAAATAGGTGGGGCATTAAAATTTAATGCTTCGCCTAAAACATTATTTCTCCTCCATTGATTCAGTGTTTCTCAGAGGAAGAGCCTATGCTTTTTCTAAGTTTTTCTTTATCATCAGCACTAGTTCATGATACCTATTAGATAAATAGAGATTAGTATTCATTGTTACAAGGAACTCCTATGGGAGAAAAAATTATCTAATTGTATAGCTAGATGTTTTACCTGCACCTTGTGTTGAACTATCTTGAAGTGGTGAAATGGCAAGCAAACAAGTACTTAACACCTTGTTTAAGCTATTGTATTAACATATTTTCAGCTATTTAATTAACACAGAAGTAGTTAACACCTTGTTTCAGTTCATGATTGCATCAAACATTATGATCCAGAACTTGTGTATTGCCCAAGTTGTGAACCCTTGAACCTGTGAACTCCTGTTGCTGATGCAATAGGAAGGGGAGGAGCTAATGATCATATATTAAGGAGAGGCCCAGGCTGGAGAGAGGAGAACTGAGAAGGGAGCTCTTATGGGGAGGAGAAAAGTTGTGGTCTCCTGGCACTCTATGTTTGTCTGTTCTGTCAGTTTATGTTTTTTGTGATGCTTTGTACAGAAGCCGTGGGACTTTACTGGAAACCCTGAAAGAAGATTTTCTGTTGTCTGTTTACAGAAGTTTTGAAGGATGATTCAGAGGTCCTGAGACTGTACTGATGATTTATGTTGAGTTCTCAGACCTTCTTTGTGGGTCTGTGTTCATTTCTGAGTGGATAAAAATGATAACTTTTCAAAGATTTAATGATAGATTGCCTTGACCCCAGACTTAAGTTTCTATTAATTAGATGTGTGAGAGGTGAAAACTTCTCAAAACTGTACCCTAAGATCTAGCAAGGTTTGCAACCAGTAGCCAGAAGCCCAGGCTTGAGTTTAGGAACTTGGGACCCTTGCCTTACTTCCCTGGTCATGAGTTGAAGCTTTTGCTAAGCTAAGCTAATGTGTAGGAGGGGAAAATACAGACCCTTCATACCTAACCACAAGCCCAGATGTTCCCAGACTTATTTCCACTGACCTGTATAAATATAAAATTGGAAATTCTGTGACAAAATTCCAGATAGTTCTCCATTTCCTAAAATCCCCATGATTGATAAAATATCATCTGTTTTAATATCTGTATTGTTACTGCTAGACCTATATCTTCTGCTTTCATATCTATTTTGATCTTGCTGACCTTTTATTTGCTGTATATATAGATTTGTGGTCAGAGTGCAAGCCTAAGTTCCTGATTAATAGGAACAAAGGAAAGTGAGGGGGAAAACAGGTAGTCTTTGGGGTATATAACCAAGCTTTACATTCTGTATCTCGGGCTTCTCATCTATCAGCATTATACCTCTGGTGATGATGATGCCCTTCTTGTTCAAGAAGAAATAAAGATTTTCTGTCTCTGTCTTGAGATACCTCTAATTTATTTAATTTTTATTTCGGGCATAGGTCTTTTGTCCCACACAATTTCTATGCTGATTATTTGTGTTAACCTTTTGGACCTTGTTTGTGAGTCTATATTGATTTTACAGGCAGATAATGAATTGATGATGGTTCCAGCAATGTGCATGAATGTTGTTATGATTCTACTAAGCTTTATCTTCCCAGAAACAGGAACTGTGAAGGACTTGAGGTACACTGAACACTGTGAGCTTCAATATGGAATGGGAACTGGGCAAGGAACTGGATGAAGAACTGGACAAGAGCTGGACAAGGAACTGAGAGCTGCTTGCCCTTGAATCCACGTAGGCAAATTTGGGCTAGATTTGGGACCATGGAAGAGGAACTTTGGAAGCTGAAAACCAGCTGCTAGTAAAGATAAAAAGATCTCTTCTTGGGTGCCTGATGCTGACTGAGAAGATTATGATTTATTGTGACCATAATATGGAGAACTTTGACCTTTGTACAATGTACTTTGTGACCATTAAGGAGACAAGCTTTCTTAAGGATGATTGAATCTTTTAGGACTTACTAAATGATTAAGTTACTAAATGGTTGGCTTACTAAACGAATGCACTTCGTTTAAAACTAGGTGACTACTTTGGTGAAAACTATGTGGCCACTTTAGTGATAACTTGTTGTGCCATTTTGAATGCCAGTAACAGTAATCAATTTAGCAGATACTTAGCCCTTAGTAACTTAGGGCTAAGTATAGAAGGTGTGAGCTCTGTCTCCTGTTGTTGATGTGGCAGCAGGGGATTAGCTGAGAGAGGAGGCCAGTGTGTGTATATAAAAAGAGTTCTAGACACAGAGAGACAGAATCAGGAATCTTCTTTCTAGTGGCTCCTGTTCGAGGAAGCAGGATTGTCCCAGCATCTGGGAGCTGGGCTTGCTGGACTGAAGAACTGAGTTAGAATTTTCTTGAGAGAGAAAGAGTTTATCTCCCAGCATCTGGAAGCTGACTGAGAACTGAGTTGGATTTTTCTTGAGTCCAGAATCTGGTAAAGGCTGCCTGGAAGGACTTCCTGTAAGGCCCCCTGGAAGGCCACGTGGAAGGCTGAGATTTCTTCTGAGTCCTAGGGACAGCTGAACTGATGGAGGATTGAAGAAGCATGACCATAATAAGCCTTTGTTGGTTTATGGCTTGGCTGGTCTTTGAGTTCCCGGCAACAGAAGTAGTGAAGGATTTGAGATGTGCCAGACCCTGTGAACTTTGGTGGTGCCCAGGACTGCCTGGAGGGCTGGACAAGGACCTGGAAGCTATCTACCTCTGAGGACTGGATGAGAACCTGGGTGTTGTCTGCCCCTCAATCCAGTTGACTGTTTGGTGGATTTATGTAGGAATTGGGACCATGGAAGGGGATCCAGGGAATCTGAGAGACCACCCCAAGTCAAGATGAAGAAAAAGCCTCCCCTTAGACACAAGATGAAATTGAAGATACAGAGTGGTAGAGGGTTTGTGTAATTTTCTAATGACTGTATTTAATTACTAATGATATTTAGTAATTGTGAATCTAGATTAGTGACTGATTAAATTAGTGGAAGATTGATAATTGTATTGTGAATTGATTGAGTGATTAAGTAAGGAGGGTTTCTCCCTTAGGGAAAACAGATGATTATTCTTTTGTTCTTTGTTCTAAATATTGTGGCCACCATAGTGGAAACTGTGTGGCCATTCTAATGTTAAACTGTTATGAACACTATATTGTGATTTTCTGTGATAAGATGTAATGTTGTGAATATTATATTGTGATTTGTTGTGAATGTTTGCCTTGATTTGTAATGGGATAAATGGAGTGTTCTCTGTACTGTGTAATCCAAACCTGAAAAGCTGGTCATAGTAGCATTCTCTTGGGAATCTTCTTGTGCATGGAGTTACAATGTCATACTTTGATTTCTGTGAATGTTTTGTCTTAATTTATTACTGAATAGATAGAGAGTTCACAATACAATGTAATCAGAACCTGGAAGCAGTTCAAAGCAGCAGTCCTCTGGAAGGCTGCCTATGCTTGGCTTTACAAGTGGTGAAGAGCACTGAGAGATTTTGTCATGTGACTCACAAAACCAGAATGTGTCAAGAAAGCTCAGTTTGTCTTGACCTTGAGGACAGCTTACTGTACTACACTGCCCTTTCTATATTTATAAATGTATATGCACACACATACAACATATATGTACATATATTGAATTGTATTTGATAATATACAAATCAAATATAGATGCTATTGTATCTATCATATATAGTATCTATTTTTTGTATATGAATTATATATATAGATGCGTACATATATGTATGTACATACATATATCAAATATGCCCTACCATTTTTCTACCTATTCATCCATCCATCCATCTACCCATCTATCTATCTAAATCTGTCTAT
>CM053591.1:98608990-98642255 GCA_028646515.1 Pseudochirops corinnae
AAAATAGGGAAATTATCAGTAGTGGTTACAACAGTAATAAGCACATTTGTTTAGCTGATGGTTATTACAAGGAATGTTTCTTGGAATAACAATTTTATAGACATTTTATACACACATATGTATATGTGTGTATATACATATGCATGTATACATACATGTGTATACACATATTTAAGTTAATAATCTGAACAGTTATTCTGATGAGGAAAGTGATGCTCTGAAAAATACTCAAAACTTAGTGAATGAAAGAACTGTCCCTCAAGTCCAGGTAAGCAGTTCCATGGTATTTTGGATAGTTCACTGACCTTGTAGTCAGGATGATCTGAGTTCAAATCCAGGTTTAGACACTTACTAGATAGGTGACCCTGGATAATTATTATCTGTTTGCCTCAGTTTTCTCAATTTTGAAATCAAGATCATAACAGTATGTGGATTAAAGGACTTCACTCCTCTGATCTCATTCAAAACATGTGCTTTTCATACAAATCCTATTGTCAGTCACTTATAAGTAAATAGTATTTGGAATGCCAATAAAGATTTGGCGTTTTCATTATAATACATTAATAAGATTTCAGAGGAATATATGTAGGAATATATGTAGCATTTGAGCTGGTCTTTGATGGATGATTTGGTGGGTGAGTTAGGATTGTAGCTAATTATAACATTGAATGTGAAAAAAAAGTCCACAGGTATGGAAATGAATATAGATAATAATAATTTTTTTAAATGACAATGTTTTGTCTGTAGTAGTAAATTTTTGAATAAGTCAAAATGAGGTACATTTTAAAAGTGACAATTTAGCAATTCTGGATATACTTTGAAAAAATGAATTTGAGTAGGAAACAATTGGAAACAAATAATTTTGATGATTTGAATAATATTGCTATGTTTCATACATGTACAGAATAAGTAGAAATATTTTTGAAGCTGGTTGGTTCTTAATGAAGTAAGGAAGTCCATTCCTTTTCTCTCCCTGATATGTAGGTACCCATGGGTATCAATGAGTAGCTGGAGTATACAGAATGTTAAGTGAACCAACAGTACCTCTGGCTTGAGAGGTGCAGGACCCTTCTTCAGGTCTGCTTTCCCTCTTTGTTTTCCAACTGCCATCCAACTCCCAGCTATGGTTCCAAGATGCTGTAGAATATGCAGCAGTCACACCATGCTAAAATTGTCTTGAGAAATGAACTAAGCAAGGTTGAGTGTAACCAATTCTTCAAACTTGTTGATGAGCTAGTGAGCATTTACCCCAAAAAAATGAGGACTTCCACTGATAGATGAGAACTATTTGTTCTAATGGCCATGGAGGTGGTGGAAACAGGTACCATGGAGTGCATCCTAAGCCCTTACCACTTATCTTGACTTTTGTCTTATGATTAGATTTTGATGAAAGAGTGAGGTTGAAGACTTAGTCCTTCATAAATATAAGTTATGTATGAGGCAAAACATCACCCATATCATTTTGCTGTTTCACATTTTAAATTGTCATCATTTTGTTATTATAGTGGTCAATATGGAAAAATCCATGTAGTTTCATTCTATGTATTGATCACTGTTATGGGAATCTGAAGATCTTCCCCGCCCCTAGGCCCTTTACTTAAGTGGCTTAAGTGGCTCTGAGAACCTTCGCTGATTTGAAAGTATACTCGGTCCCCTAATAGTCTCAATCCAGTCACGTGGAGCCTTCGGCAGGAGGCTTGTTCTTCAGAAATGCCCACACCTTATTACTTTGTGATTGGGCAGTGGGTCAAGAGGGCTGTGACATTCTCTGAGCCAGGAGACAGCTATATATCCACCTCTGTGTGAGGTTTACTTTGGGGCTCACTTTGAGAAGAGTTGTGTGATTTGGTCAGACGAGACTCTGGGAAGCCGTTGAGTCCCCTGGCTTTGAAAAACCCAGATGTTGGTGCTTCCCTCTCTGGTAACTGAATAGGTATGGGTGTAATAGATGGTCGAAGCCCATCTGCTTATCTGTTTCTCTATCTGCTTGTAACTTGTGCTTTGTATTCTGTTTATATTCTCTGGAGTTCAGGTTGCTGACTTTTTCCCCTGAGCTAGGTAAATGATATGTGTTTGATTGATTAAAGTGATATTGTTAACCCATTTTGAGTTGTTTTCCTTTAGAAAAACAGATATAAGAACTTTTGCTAGCAGACATCTTGACGATGCTAGGGTGCTTGCTGATACAACAACTTACTGATTTTTATTTATTTTCTTCCCACTAAGAATACATGGCAGTGTTGGCATCTGCAAGAATGGTCCTTCTGAAGTGTTACTCGTTATAGGAAGTTACAAACAAGTTTTATAAACAATAAGAGTTTGAGGAGTTCAAAAGAGGAATTGATTGAGACTCTTGGAAGAATTCATGCAGAGAATCAAACTTCAGTTGTTTTGAAAGGCATATAAAACATGGATAAACGCAGAGGAGGACATAGAGGTGGGAAGGTGCTTTGTGTTTACAGGCTAAATTTCTTTTTTAAGAGTCATGCCTTAAACCCAAATCACTCTGGCTCTCATTGATTAGCCAATAATAGGTCTCAGTCCATTCCTCACTTGGTCATTTTTTGAGCCTTGATTACTAAATGTGAATGCAAATAGCAGTTCTTTCTATTTTGACCAGAGAGACCCTGGGGATCTTTCCCTCCCAGATTGATTTTTTTTTTTACTAATGTAAGAGGCCATCCTCTGCCTCATTTTTCACCTAGCCATAATCACTGAATGAGTGTTGCCTCAATCAAACTGAGACAAGTTGAAGACCTTAGCTTAAAAAGGCCAAGGTCTCCCACTGCTTCCAGGGCCATCTCCAGTCATCCTGATCTCTATCTTGCCACTTTACTCAGATGACTCTAGAAGAGGAGTGAGGCTGGTGACTTTACATAGCTCTCCCTCATTTAAATCGAATTCACTTGCATGTCATGTCATTTTACTCCTACTTAAAGTCTTGTAGCAATGGGCAAGCAATGAAGCAGTGGGTATAGATGCACTGGGAGCAGTAGTAGCAACCCTGCAAAAAGTGGGCCCAGGCCATAATCATCTTTTCACTCAACTGAAGCAGGAGAGAAGTTTAGCAGCACATTGGGTATCTCAGCCGCTTTTTTAGGGACCCCTCTCCTCACCTCCTTGTGTGAAGAAGAGGCTAGAAAAGATATTCTAAAACTTGTGTGTTTCAACTTACCTAACCCTAGCCTGCTTACCTCAGCAGTTTGGTATTCTACCCTGCTGTGAACCCCTCCCCATCCCTCCCCAACATGGAAATGTTAAAAAAAAAAGGTTTGTCAAGGTGATTCTACTTTTCAGTGACAACACAAAACTTCAAAGTATCTGAAACAATAACAGCTCTCTCTCTCTTTTTCTCTCTTTGCATGCATGTCTACATATATATGTGTGTGTGTGTATGCATATATACATGTACACATATATACATATGTGTATATATATGCATATATGTGTGTACATATGTTTTCAGCATTCATTTTTCTAAGATTTTGAGTTCTAAATTTTTCACTTCCCTCTCTTCACCCCTCTCCAAGATGGTATGTAATGTGATATAGGCTATATATGTACAATCATATTAAAGATATTTCCATATTAGCCAGGTTGTGAAAAAAGCATCTGAACAAAATGAAAAAAACACAGGAAAGAAAAAAGAAAGAAATCAGTATGCTTTGATCTGCATTTGGACTCCATAGTTCTTTCTCTAGAAATGGATAGCATTTTCCATCATGAGTTTTTTGGAATTGTCTTAAATCATTTTGTTGTCAAGAAGAGCTTAGTCTATCAAAGTTACTGTGTACAATGTTCTCCTGATTCTGCTCACTTCACTCAGCATCAGTTTATCTAAATCTTTACAACTTTTTTTCTGAAATTCATCTTTTCTTGACTTCTTATAAAACAATTGTATTCCATTACATTCATTGTACAACAACTTGTTCACCAACTATGGGCATCCCCTCAATTTCCAGTTCTTTGTACCATGGAAAGAGCAGCTATGAATACTTTTGTACTTTCTCTTTCTTATGATTTCTTGGGATATAGCTCTAGCAGTGATATTGTTGGATCAAAGCATATATACAGTTTTGTAGCCCTCTGGCCATAGTTTCAAATTTTTCTCCAGTATGATTAGACACAGTTCTACCAGCAATGCACTAGCATTCCAATTTTCCCACATCTTCTCCAACACATATCTTTTTCCTTTGTTGTCTTGTTAACCAATATGATATGTGTGATGTGGTACCTCAGAGTTATTTTAATTTGAATTTCTCTAATCAATAGTGATTTAGAGCATTTTTATTCATGTGACTATAAATAGCTTTAATTTCTTCATCTGAAAACTGCTTGTTCATAACCTTCAACCATTTAGTAATTGGGAATGACTAGTAGTCTTATAAATTTGACTCAGTTCTCTATATACTTTAGAAATTAGGTGTTTATTAGAAACACTGGTTGTAAGAATACCTTTCCAGCTTTCTATTTCCCTTCTAATTTAGGTTGCACTGCCTTTGTTTGTGCAAATTTCAATTGAATGTAATCAAAATTATCCATTTTGCATTTCATAATGTTCTCTCTTTTTTTTTGTCATCTGTTCTTCCCTTCTCCATATATCTGAGAGGTAAACTATTCCTTGCTCTCTTAATTTGCTTATAGTCTCACCCTTTAAGTCTAAATCATGTACCCAGTTTGACTTTATGTTGTCATATCATGCACGATGTTTGTTTATGCTTGTTTCTGCTGTATTATTTTCCAGTTTTCCCAGTAGTTTTTGTCAAATAGTGAGTACTTACTCTCAGAAGCTGCAATCTTTGGGTTTGTCAAACAGTGGATTACTATAGTCATTGCCTACTGTGTCTTGTGTACCTAACCTATTCCACTGATTTACCACTCTATTTTTTTCTTTTTTTCTTTTTCTTTCTTTTTTTCTTTTTTTTTTCTTTTTGGAAGGGGGAGGGCAGTGCAATTGGGGTTAAACGACTTGCCCAAGGTCATATGGCTAGTAAGTGTTAAGTGTCTGAGGCAAGATTTGAACTCAGATCCTCCTGAGTCCAGGGCCAGTGCTCTATTCACTGTGTCACCTAGCCACTCCAATCACTCTATTTCTTAGCCAGTATGAAATATTTTTGATAATTGGTTCTTATTATCCAATATGACTAGACCACTTCCCTTGCATTTATTTTTGTTAATTCCCTTGATATTTTGGACTTTTTGTTCTTCCAAATGGATTTTGTTACTATTTTCTCTAGCTTTATAAAATATTTAAGTTGTTTGATTGTTATAGCACTGTATAAGGAAATTAATTTAGTTAAAATTGTCATTTTTTTTATTACATTAGCTTACTCTACACATGAGGGACTGATATTTTTTTTCCAGCTATTTAGAATTAAATTTATTAGTGTGAAAATTGCTTTGTAATTGTGTTCATGCAGTTCCTGGGTTTGTCCTGATCTCAGACAAAGCAAAAGCAAAAGTAGATCTAATTAAAAAGATAGGGAAACTATATCCTGTTAAAGGTACCAGATTCAATGAAGTAATATCAATACTTAACATATATGTACCAAGTGATATAGCATCCAAATTCTTAGATAAGAAGTTAAGTGATTTATAGAAAGAAATACGCAGCAAAATTGAACTAGTGGAGGACCTTAACCTCCCATTCTCAGAACTAGATAAATCCAGTCATAAAATAAACAAGAAAGAAATTAAGGAAATAAATAGAATTTTAGAAAAGTTAGATATGGTAGAGCGTAGTAGAAAGTTAATGTGGATCAAAAGGCTTAACATTTTTCTAAGCAATATATGCCACCTAGACAAATATTGAACATATACTAGGGCCTAAAAACCTCATGATCCAGTGTAGAAAAGCAGAAATAGGAAATGCATTTTTTTCTTATTATGCAATAAAATTATTTGTGATAAAGGATCATGGAAAGAGAGACTAAAAATAGAGCCACACTGACTGGTGATAAAGAAATCATCCTTGAAAAATAGGATGGACATTCCCATCATGTTTCCAACAGACCATCATCAATCAATGCTACAGTTACTGACCATCTACTTCAGGTTAAAGCCAATTCCCCTCTGACTGAACTTCAAATTGAAGAAGAGTTTTTGAATATCCTTAGGATTAATTCCATTCCAGGAGAGCTTTATAATGCAGGGGATCTACTACTAATAAAAAAAGCTTCCTGAAATCTTCCAGGTTACATGGCAAGAAAAGGTTTCTAGGACATCATGTATGTCTTCACTGTTCATCTCTATAAAGGAAAAGGAAATAGATTGTCCTGTGGCTATTGGAGTGTGGGTGTAGGGGGGAGATTATCTCTTTTTAAATCATTGCTGGCAAGATTATTCTCAGAATCTTCTTTACTAGACTGGACCTTCACCCAGAATATGGTCATCTACCCAAGAACTTTTGTGGCTTCAGAAGCCAAGGAACAGCCAATATGGTATTTTTTTGACCAACAACTGCAGGAGAAATAATTGTAGGAAGCAGGAGAAAGGTCTGAATACAATGTTTGTTTATCTAACCAAGGCCTCTGATGCTGTTAGTCTTGAGGGATTATAGGAGATGATGGTAATATCTGGTTGTTTAGAGAAGTTCTTTAGTATGGTGTGCCAATTTTGGTATAGCATACTTGTGGTTTTGGATGATGGATATTGCTTTCACACTTTCCCAATCATCAATGGCATGAAGCAGTGCTGTGTGCTTTCTCCCATGCTTTGTCACATGATGTTTTCAGCTATGTTGTTGAACGCCTTTAAGTAGGACAAAAACAACAAGGTCGGCTATAGTACAAATGGTAAATTATCTAACTTTAGAAGGCTTCAAGTCAAGATTAAAGTAGAGGAAGATTTGATGCATGACCATTTTTACCAATGATTTTGTACTCTATACAACCTCTGAAGCTGTGCTAAAACAGAATATGGATCAAGTCTCTGCAGTTTGTGTTAATTTTGGCCTGATGGTTAACACCAAGAAAAGAGGTTAGGTTTTTCACTAGTCAACACCAAACCATCCATATGTGGAAGCATCAGTTACAGAAAAGGTTGAAATTCTGAATGTTCTGCATAAGTTTGCTTACCTTGCCAGTATCCCTTCCATGCATTTCCACATAGATGACCAGGTTGATGCACACATTACTAGAACTAGGTGAGTGCTTGGGAAACTTTGAAGGAAGGTGTGAAAGAAAATAATTATTAGGCTACCTACCAAACTGAAGGTCTACAGAGTCATTGTGCTGACTTCATTGTTATATGCCTTTGAAACATGGAGAGTATATCAGTGCCACACCAGAAAACTGAATTGTTTCCATTTGAATCATCTTAGGAATATTGAAGAACACATGGAAAAATAAGGTACCAGACACTCAAGTCCATTCTTATGCTGAACTGCCAAATATTCAAACTCTACTGAAGAGAGTGCACTCTGAGGGGCCAGCCACATTGTTTGAATGCCAAATGAACATTTATTTAAAGAATATTTTATAAAGAACTCACAGAAGGCAAGTGCTTATATGAAAGTCAGAACAAGTAACACAAGGACACCCTCATTACCCCCCTGAAGAATTTTCAATCAATTGTAAGACATAGGGGACTGGAACAGGATAGTTCATGATGTGTCCACTTCAAAGAAGACACTGTCCTCTATAAACAAAGCATAATTTCAGTAGCTCAAAATAAATATGAGATTCACAAATTTAGAGACATTTTTCTTCCAAATGGTTATATGGTCTATTTATGCCTGATTTATGGTAAAGTCTTCCAAGCTCATATTGGTCTGATCATCCACAGTCAGAAACACTACATTGACCCTGATACAGGGATGTCATTTTGTTCTTCTTGAAATATGAAAAACAACAACCAGCTACCTATGGCATAAAAAATTCAAAGTCATTCCTCCTTCCTTTTCTACCTATTTTAGGATGAATTGCCAGGTAAAATGACTAACCCAATCTGATTTCTCCAGAGGAAAATGGATTGAAGCACAACCGGGGAGAGAGTGGGATGTTTTAGGTAAAAACCTAATCCATTGTAAAATACTGATATGCTGTCTAAATCGGTAGAAGATATTCAGTCTAAATACTTGTAGAGCAAAGAATCGAATTGTCATAGCTGTTTATGAAACTTAGTGGGTCTGGGAATAATTTAGTTCATTCCAACAGGTGCTAAGTACCTGCTATATGACAAATACATGTAGGGGAGCACTGGTATAAAGTAATAAATCCCAAATCATCTCAAATAAATTTCTAATTAGAGAATTACTGTAAGTAATAGTGATAATACAGACCTCAGAAATTTTGAACATTTCAAGTCAAGTTCCTAGCATATTACTGTATCCATAGCAACAGTGCTATTCAGTCATTCAGTCTTCTCTGATTATTCATGACCCCATTTTGAGTTTTCTTTGCAAAAATACTGGCATAATTTGTCATTTATTTTTCCAGCTCATGATGAGGAAAGTGAGGCAAATAGAGTTAAGTGACTTCCCCACAGTTACATGGCTAGTAAGTGTCTGAGGCCAAATTTGAACTCAAGAAGATGTCTTTTTGACTGCAGACTTGATGTTATACCCACTGCACCACCCAACTCCATTTTACTATATACATAAAAACAGTGATCTCATGTTATTTTTATGTGAGTATCAGACATTCTTAGGAGTGTTATTATCTGTTACTCTATGTTAGTAAGAGATCTGATGTCAGCATCTTTTTAGTTTAGATTTTATTTGGGGGCTAAATGAAACACTCCCCAGTCATTAATCAATTGGACAAATGAAAATTCATTCTGTCCTAACACAGCAAGCAAATGTTACAAGTATACATTGACACTTAGCTTCTATAGATATGATCTTCTTATGGAAATGCATCTGGCTAGCAGGACAGGATATAGTGCCATGAATTGTCTTCAGACATCCCTCCTCCACTTTGTCCCAGTAAGAGGACCTTCACACAATGTGGGTAGATCAGCATCATGCTTATAGTTAGTCATCTCTTCTTAATATTTTTAGTAAAATAAATAATAGATATCTTCTTTCCCATTAAAAGAGGACATTAAAATCAACTTTAATACAATTTTTTTTATAATGTGGTTCTATATGAATTTTTAAAATTAATCTTCCTAGTGATATAAAATGTCTCGTACAGTAATTTGGTCAGCATAGCAATAAATCTGTAAATTGATTTAGGTATTAATGTCACTTTAATTGTACTGCTTTAGCTCCATCACAACCAATAAACATTGCCCCAGCAATTTATCTTTCTTTGCGTCTGCAAAGAGTATATTTTAGTTGTATTTATAGAAATCTTATATACATATATGTGTGTTTGTATATATATATATATAAACATTATATATATATAATATGTTTGTGTATCTAGAGAGAGACAGAGACAGAGACAGAGAGAGACAGACAATGAGAGAGAGAGAGAGAGAGAGAGAGAGAGAGAGAGTTAGGTGAGCAACCATATTTTCATGCATTTCATATTTAATTTTAGCAGAATTTATTTTATTATCAGTTAAGGCCTCCTTAATTTCAGTCAATAGACTTTTATGAAATGCCTGTTTTTACCAGGCACTGGGTCATTTTCTGGGAATACAAAAGCATAAATAAAAACAGACCCAGTTGTCATATATACATATATATATATATATATATATATATATATATATATATATATATACACATATATATGTATATGTATATATACACACACACATATATGCATACATATGTATATATGAGTATATATTGGGTATATATATATGTGTGTGTGTGTGTGTGTGTGTGTGTGTGTATGTGTGTGTGTGTGTAGTATTTATAAAAATGAGCCATTCCTCAATTGATAAATGGTCAAAAAATATGAACATTTTTCAGAAGAAGAAATGAAAACTATCTACAATCATGTGAAAAAAATGTCATAAATCACTATTGATTAGAGAAAGGAAAATTAAACCAATTCTGAGGTACCACTCCACATCTATCAGAAATGACATATCCTGGAGAGGATAAGGGAATAATAGGTACACTAATGAGTTGCTGATGGATTACCGAACTGGTTCAACAAATCAGGAAAACATTTTGATACTTTACCCAAAGGGCTATAAAACTATCCATAGTCTTTCAACCAATAACACCATTAATAGGTCAATAGCCCCAAGAGATCAAATAAAAAGTACAAAATGTTTATATGTCGATAGACATATATGTACGTATACATACATATGTGTACATGTACACATATGTGTATATGTAATATATATGTATTTATGTGTGTATACACATATGCTGGTTTTATGGTGCAGAGAATTGTGAATCATAGTGATAATCATCAATTTGGGAATGGCTAAACAAATTCTGGCATATGATTTGATGGACTACTATTGTTCTATAAGAAATAGAGGGGTTGGTTTCAGGGAAAATAATATGGCAAGAACTATCTAAACTGAGAAAAAGTGAAGTGAAAAGAATTAGGAGATCATTGTGCACAATACCAGCAATACTTTAATGCTTATCAGCTGTGAAAGACTTGACTACTATGATCAATACAAGTATAATTTTGTCTTTATTTTTCTTGATTTTTTGGAAATATGGCTAATATGTAAATGTGTTTTCCATGACTGCACATGTATAATCTATATTAAATTCCTGGTCTTCTTGAGGAAGTGGAGAGAAAGGGAGGGAGAAAATTTGGAACTTAGAATTTAAAAAAATAATATTAAATTTTTTAAAAAAGTATTTAAAATACAGTATAATTCATATTAGATTTATTGAGTAGGTTGCAGAGAATATACAAAACTAGACTTGGAATCAATAATACCTGTGTTGCAAAGTGGCATCAGCTACTTACTAGCTGTGTGATCCTGGACAAGTCATTTAACATCTCTCTGCCTCTGTTTCTCCATTTGTAAATTTGATATAATAATAATAAGAAGAAGAATACATACCCTCCATGGTTGTTGGGAGAATAAAATTTTAATATCTGTGAAGGGTTTTGAGCTTAGAGATTCTACTTCGTATAAATGCTAGCTATTTATATTATTATTCATGATTTATCAATCTAATCTTATTACTCTCTACTCTTAGAAAGGTGTAGAAGTTTATGAGAGAGATCACAGAACAAATATAGAGGTAGTAAATCCAATAAAAGTATAATATCTGGAATTATTGTGATATCTAAAATAAAAAAGAGAGGATAAAAAGTGTTAAATTGGAAAGAATAATTCTTTTAGGAGTCAGATAATTGGAGTCTTAATCTTGCTTATTCATTAAAATGCAAATCTTGAGAAAATAATTCAACCTCTATGGATCCCATTTTCCTCTTCTGTGGAATAAGAAGATTGGATTAGGATACTGTTCAGGTTCCTTTCCATTCTCCAGTTAGGATACTATTGAATTTAAGAGCACTTACTAACATATCCCTATATTAAACAAAACAAAACAAAATAAAATATCCAACAGGCCTTTCTGGCCATAAGCATTATCCCTCAAATTTTAGCCATTTTCATTTTTATCCAGGGCACCCAACAATACTATTATTGTCAGGCCCTAAAATATTTTCCTTTTTCTTTTTAATTGCAAGTACAATTTACAAAGCACATTATCCTCAAGGAACTGAAGTTATTTTATAGCATCCAGGGACTATCCATCTCTTTTACTTAAATGGAGTCATGATTTAACATTCAATAGAGTCTCATATTAATCTATGTTTCATATCACACTCTTTTCTTTCACCTCAATGCATTTTTTAAATCCCAAGGAGAAAACTACTTTTGTAAATGATTTATATATCTATGCATAATTTAACACCTTTTGAAGGAATGGCATTAAATCAGTTTATTTTTGAATAGCAAAATAAGGTAATCCAGTGAGTTAAATAATAATAAATTTATCTTCAACTGAGATAATGTTGCTGGCTAAATAATGAAGCAGCCTTATTCAGTTTATGTATTTGCTTTTCTTTTGTCTATAAAAGTCAATCAAAAAAATGCTACAATATCTCCTTTACCCTACAGGCAAATATATGTCATTATACTTACTAATTTAAAATTTCAATTCACATAATCAAAGATTTTCATTTTTGGAAGGAACTTCAGTGACTATTAGGCCAATTGTTTAAAGAAATAATTCCATGCTCTACTTGAAGAGTGGAGCTTCTACTTGAAGATAGTAGAGAGAACCTACCACTTCTTAAGTCACATGTTCCTACTGTGGGACAGTTCTAACTAATTAGAAGTTTTTGTTGTCTGTGATTATGGTGGTGGTAGTAGGAGTGGTTTGTATATATCTGTATGTAAATATATCTCATTAAATACTACTTAAATGATATTTCCATCCATTTTTCCTGTTTGGAACCTGTAGGGACCAAATAGCCCAAGTGTAATCCTTCTGTCACAAGATAGTCCTTCAAATTCTTCATAGCTATCCTGACCTCTCCTATCCTCAGAGTCTTTTCTTTTTTTTTTCTTTTGGGAGGGGGGAAAGGTAGGGCAATTGGGCTTAAGAGACTTGCTCAAGGTCAAATGGCTAGTTTTATGTTAAGTGCCACATTTGAACTCAGGTCCTCCTGACTCCAGGGCCAGTGCTCTATTTACTGCATCATCTAGCCACCCCAGAATCTTTTCTTTTCTAGGCTAAACTTGACCAATTACTTCACTGGATCCTCATATTATTTGGAAATCTTGAATATAGATGTCATGTAGGTATCTTTAGCTCATGATATCCAAAGCAGAACCCATCATTTCCTCCCAGAAAAATCTCACCTTTCCCACCGTTTTGTTGTTAAGTACAACAAAATCTTCCCAGGCACTTAGACTCACAACCCAGTGCATTATTGACTCCTCACTCTCATTCACCTCACATAGCCAATCCATTGGCACTTCTACCTTTATAACATGTCTCATATATGTTTGCTTTTCTCTAATATCATAACAACTACCTTAGTTAAGGTACTTATCACATTTTACTTGGACTATTGCAATAGCCTTCTAACTGGTCTTGCCTAAAATCTCTTCCCACTCCTACACTTCCCTCATTCAGTCATTAAGTTGATTTTTGTAAACTGTGGCATGACCATATAATGCCCCCTCTACTTCCCAACTCAGTGAACTCCAGTGGCTTCCTATTACCTGCAGGATCAAATATAAATTCTTCTATTTGGTGGTTAATGCCCTTCAGCTCCTTCTTACCTTTCCAAACTTCGTATATTCTATTTCTCTTCACATATTCTGTGGTATCTATATACAAGCCTAGTTATTATTGTTAACATGGCACTATATTTCCTATTTCTGTGTTGTAGGTCTTGTAGTCTCCTATTCTTAGAAAGCTCTGTCTCACTCATCCTATAAAGGCATTGCACACACATAGATATACATACACACACCCTCTTCTGCTTCTAATTTAAAATTCCACTTTCTGTAAGAATCCTTTCTCTCAGATCCTTAGAGAGTAATGACTTCCATATGGATGGTCTTTCATGTATCCTGTTTTTATCTTATATACACAGTTATTTATATGTTGTCTTCCCCATTGGAACATGAGTTACTTGAAGGCAGAAGCAATGTTTGCTTAGCACAGTACCCACAATACTGTAAGTGCTTAATAAATAAGTATTATTAAATGATTGACTCAAGGATTAATACCACCTTATTGTCTTAAGGGCATCCTAATCAGAAACTTATTGTGTGATTCTGAGAATGGCCCTTAAACCTGTTTGCCTTAGTTCCTCAGCTCCGAAATGGGCTGGAAAAGGAAATAGCAAATCATTCCAGCATCTTTGCCAAGAAAACTCTAAATAGGATCATAGAGAGTTGTACATGACTGAAAGGACTCAACAACAACAGCAATAAAGTTAGTAAATGTTGTTATATTACAGCATGCAGGGCCAAACATGGTATTCCATTTAAGATCATGAAAGAACAGAGCTTAGTCAGACTTTCACTTTACTATTTCTGGAAACTTCTGGCCACATAACACTGCTGACTCAAAATGAGCATACAGTCCATTGAAATCTCCATTTTTTTTTTCAAATCCATTGCTGTCTATTTATAGAAAATTAATTAAACCTTTGCTAAAATTGAGGTACAAGGTAGGCAAAACACTTCCATTAAGTAATAGTTTAGTAATCATATTTAAAAAAAAAAAGACAAATAGGTTGTCTTGCATGATTTCTTCTTGGTGAGTCCATTCAGGTTTGTTTAAATAATTTCTTGCCTTTTTAGATCACAGTCATAGATTTAATACTAAAGGGAATATTACAGACTATATTCAATCCCTTCATCTTATAGGTGAGAAAACTGTGGTGCAGTGACCTCTATAGATTTGCTAAATATGGAAAGATACACAAGGTGAATGCCTGAGGTGGGTATTTGAACCCAGTTTTCCCTTTCTCCAATAACTTTTGTACTATAGCACACTGCCTTACAAGTAATTTTTACCAATAATCTCTCTAATAATCTACTTTAGTATCTTCCAATATCAAAGTCAGCTTTACCAGCCTAGTCTGCAAACTGTCTTATCTCTTTTTTTCTTTTTTTTTTTTTAAATGTCACTCTTTTTTCAATGATGTGGAAAATCTCTGGTTTTCAATGACTCTTCAGTGACAACTGACAATGGCTTAACTTACCCATTTGTCAATTCTTTCAGGATTTAAAGATGTAGTTCTTCTTTGTCAAGTGTCTTGAATTCATCAAAGATGGTAGCTAGATGAACTTTTAACTTTCTTTTTACTAATCTTGGCCATTTGTTCCCTATTAGTCATATTTACTTTATCATTTCTAGACTGAAGCTCATTCTCCTTAGCAGAAAAAGAGGAACAGAACAAAAAATGAGCAACTCTTTCTTCTCCCAGTTGTGAGTTATCATAAATATATCCACCCCTTTTTCTCTTCATATAGCTCAAAATAAAACAACTCCTCCCCTTTTTTCCTGTCTTTAGCTTCCCTCATCAGCATCCAATCATTATGAACTTTCTAATTTCTGTCATTATTTTACCAGGGCCAGAACATATTCAGTCATGTTTTACTTGACTCCCCTTCCATTTTCTTTACATTTCTTTCTTAAAAACCAACAAGCAAACAAATGGACAGACAAAAAAAAAAGTTAAACATACTGAAAAACAAAGAATAAATTAAATAAGTCCATTAAGTAAGTTCTCTGTGCATCCATATTAAGATCTTAAAATGAATTTATTTTTCCCTTTACGTTGGAATTATTTTGCCTTGAGTCTTCACAAAATCATTCTTATATTCCATTTTCTAGCCCAGACTTATTTCTCTTGTGGTATTTTACTCCATGGGATCCTATTTAATACTAAAATTAAGAGGAGGAATGAAATTTCTGTAGTAATGTACATGTAAATGTTTAAAAATTCAATCTCTGAAAAAAATACACATGACACAATTTTGTTTATTCTGTATTGTTAAATTTTTTTCTATCATTTTCTGAAATCTAGACAATTAACAAAATAATCAAGTAAACATCAGAGTGTAGTATTTGACATTTCATGAGGTGTAGATGCTCACACAGAATATTAATAATAAGGTTTTTGGAACAGGTTCCATTTGCTCTAAGTACACCTTTGAATTAGAGCAGTGGTTTTCAACGTTCCTAATGTCACAACCCTTTAATACTCATATGTGGGCATATCTGCATGTAGGTGGACATGCCTGAAGACAGATAGAGGAGCAGTGTCTCAGTTCCTAAGCCCATCAGAAATATGTGTTTTCCAATTGTCTTAGGTGATTCCTGTGACCCTTGTGAAAGGGTCGTTACGCCCCCAAAAGGGGTTGCGACGCACAGGTTGAGAACCACAGAATTAGAGGAAAAAGTAACAAGTCAGTTTTGATTCAATTGATTTTTGAGCTTCTTTGGGACATCATACCTATGGGTAGAAGACAAACTGGAGGTAACATGTGATGTGGCACTTGAACTGAGGTGAGCAATTAGAGTTAGATATATAGATTTGGGAGCTATCCTAATAAAGATGACAGACAGATTTATAGAAGGTGATTACATCGCTGAGAAAGATTATATAACGAAGAGAGACAAGGAGAAAGCTGAAAACAGGGTCCAATGATGTAACCATATATAGATAATAAAATTGCAAAAGAAATGAAGGACATTAAAGATGAAATATAATGAGCACAAAAACTTTTACTTAGTTTAACAAAATAAATTATACACAAATGCAAAAGATAAAAGATTCATTTGAAAAAAGTTCAAGTGAGAAATACTAATGTATCTATTAAATTACAGTCTCACTATGATAAATAATGTGACAAGATGGTAAAAAAAAAATTTGGGTGACTTTTAATTGTATTTTTAAAAAAGTTAGCAGGGTAGAAAGTTTAGAATGTAAGCAAGAAAAGTGTGAGTTACTGGGGTAAAAGAAGACCATAGTCCACTCAGGCAAACTCCAGAAAAGCCAGCAGTAGGCTATACGCCAGAAAGCAGAATCAAGACTCATAGCCCTGGGACAGGCCAGTAATGAGTACCTATGCATTTGGCATAGCATAGGAAGCAAAAAAACCCTGCATCCCCAAAAAAGGCTGCTAGGAAGAACCCATCAACTCACTATGTGCCAGTGGTGAGGCCCCTGTATCCCCAGTACAAGAAGTTTAGGATAGTACCACATCCACTGCAGAAGTAGAGCCCAACTTTAATATAAATATAAAAGTCGTGAAATAGGCTCTAAACAAATGAGTGAACAAATAAACAATAATAACAAAACTGAACATAGAAAGTGACTACGATGACAAAGAAGATAAAAACACAAACTCAAAAAGGGACAACAATTTCGAAATAGCTAGATGTGAAACCTCAAAGAAAAGTGTGAAAGAACTTCCAGAGGAGCTCACAAAGAAATTTAAAAGTTAAATACAAAAGGTAGAATAAAAATTGGGAAAATAAATGACAGTGGCAGAAGAGAATCATAAAAAAGAGTCAACAGCTTGTAAAGAACCACAAAATAATGGGGAAATGGTAGAAAAATTCAGTTAAGAAAATAAATCCTTAAAAAAAAGTAGAATTGGGGATAAACACTTAAAGGATATGAACAGACAGTGTTAGGAGGAAGGAATTAAAGATATCTATAATCATATGAAAAAACACTCTAAATTACTATTGATTATAGTACATTACAACACAAATTGTACTCCACTATTGATTAATGAAATGCAAACTCAAAAAAATTCTAAGGTACCACATCTCCCCTGTCAGATTGACTAACATAACAAAACAGGAAAATTATAAATGCTGGATGAGATGTGGGAAAATTGGTACAATGTTGATGGAGGTGTGACCTGATACAACTTCTTGAGTACAACTTGGAAGGATATCCAAAAAGAGCATAAAAATGTATATACCCTTTGACCCAGCAATACCACTTCTGGGCCTGTATCCCAAAGAAATAATAAAAAATTAGAAAAAGATCCATATGTACAAAAATAATTATAGCAGCTCTTTCTGTCATAGCAAAGAACAGAAATCAAGGGGATGCCCATCAATTGGGTAACGGCTGAACAAGTTGTAGTATCTGAATGTAATAGGATACTATTGTGCTATAAGAGAAGATGAACAGGTGGACTTCAGAGAAATGGGTAAAGACTTATACGAACTGATGTTGTGTAAGGTAAGCAGAACCATTAGATCGTTGTGCACAATTATAGACACACTGTATCTGTAACAACTAACTTTGATAGACTTGGCTCCTCTCAGCAATATAAGGTTGAAAGATAACTCCAAAAGACTTATGTTGGAAAAAGCTATCCACATCCAGAGAAAGAATAACAGAGCCTGAATGTGGATTGAAACAAACTATTCACTCTCTCTTTTCTGATTTGTTTTCTTTCTTCCTTCTTGTGGTTCATTCCATTGGTTTTAATTCTTCTTTACAACATGACTAAGGTTAAAATACATTTAAAGTGAAGGTATATATAGAACCTATATTGGATTGCATATCATCTTGGGGATAAGGGGGGAGGATATGGAGAAGGAGAAAATTTGGATCTCAAAAATTTGTGGAACTGAATCCTTGTAAACTAAAAATAAATAAATAAATTTATTTTTGAAGAGTAGAATTGGACACATGGTAAAGGAAGTAAAAAAAAACTTATTGATGAAAAGAATTCAATAAAAAGTAGAATTGGGCAAGTGGAAGCTAATTTCTCCACAAAACATGTAAACATCAAACAAAATCAAAAGAATGAGGAAAAAATCCAAAATACCAAATTGGGGAAAAAATGAGTTTGAAAATAGTGAACCTGGGGCAGCTAGGTGGCACAGTGAATAGAGCACCTGCCCTGGAGTCAGGAGGACCTGAGTTCAAAACCGGCCTCAGACACTTTGAACACTTACTAGCCGTATGACCTTGGGCAAGTCCCTTAACCCCAATTGCCCTGCCTTCCCCTCCAAAAAGAAAAAGAATAAAGAAAAAAAATAGTGACCCTGATACAAGGTGTAAAGGGATTTCTGGTTCTCATATTAATCACTATGACATGTATAATGAATATACTAACCATTTGGATTTCTCAGAGCTCCCTTTTCTTAGCAGTCTGACTTGAGAGTCAGTAGGTAAAAGTGATCAATTAACTTCTTGTGTACCTAATGTAGAGCTAAATCAAAGATTGTAAAATTTGTTCCCACAAAAGAACTCACCCCACCTAGTAATTACAAGCCCCCTTCCCCTGCCAGATTTAAGATAATCAACATAAGAATTCTTCCCATTGGACTTGAGAACACCTAGACTGTCCTGAAGTCAGTGGGTTTACTGTGGGAAACCACTCAAGACCTAGAAAAGATTGTTTCATAATCAACCCTCCCCTTGCAGTCCTTCCCACTTGTGATTTATGTATATAAACTCTGCCTTTGTTTGAGCATGAAAAGCTCTCCTTCTCCAGAGAACTTCAGGTTTATAAATCACATTCCTCACTCTGAAAGGAATTGATTAAACTGCTATTTGATTGTTGCCACACCTGCTTCTGACCTGTTGTTTCACCTCTGACCATTCCCAAGTTACAGTAAAATTTTGCCAACAAAGAGGAGTCTTCAGAGTCAAAAAAAAGCTGCAAACAAAGCAAGGAAGTATTAAAGAAAGCTTCTGGTCCCAGCATATTACTACACATATTTTCCTCCAAGTAGCCAGAAAATTATCCAGACTACTATGTGGGGTAGTTCCTGAAGGCCAGAGAAATGACAGTAGGAATTGTCTTAAAGAAAAATATGACTATTGGTTTCTTCAAGCTCCCAAGTCTTTTCTTTTTTCAATATTGCCCATGAAGGGATATTGTCACAAGCACATTAACCACAGTGCAGCTTGTCACCATTTCAAGTTCAATGGTTGAGAAGGCATTTGGGTGACCACTTGGAGGGAAAAAAAGAAAAAAAGAAAGAAAGAATTACTCGATTTCTTTTGCCCAAATTCTTGACTTTCTGAATTGATGTCCTTTTATCTTTGTCTCCTTTTGGAAATTAGTCAAGTGAAAGTTTGTGTATCCATATAATATAAGAATTGAATATTTCTAGGCCAAGTAAAGTAAAAGAAAAAATATTTCCATGGGTCTTCTGCATCAATAAAAATAAAATTTAAAAAATTTAGCCATTCAAGATTCTGCTCTGTTAATTTTTCTTGCATTATTAACTCTTTTCTCTATCATTTTCTTGTTTTCCCATTTCTTTCTAGTTTTCAACATTCATTTCCACAAGATTTTGATTTCCAAATTTTCTTGCCATCTCCCCTATGCCCCACCCCAAGATGGCATACATGCTGATTATCCCTCACCCAGTCAGCCCTTCTTTCTATTCCTACCATTCACTCCCTTTCCCCTTTCCATTACATTCTTATAGAGCAAGACAGCTTGATTTTCAGAATCCTCTTTGAATTCTTACATGGTGTGCAACCAATTTATATTTTTCTTAGAACTTTTCTTTTTTTTGCATTTTGAAGGGGGGACAGCTGGGCAAATGTGGTTAAGTGACTTGCCCAAGGTCACACTTCTAGTAAGTGTTGAGTGTCTGATGCCTGATTTGAACTCAGGTCCTCCTGACTCCAGGGCCAGAGCTCTATTCATTGTGCCACCTATCTACCCCATTTCATGGAACCTTATGCGGCAGGTGTTTTGACTTTGTTTTCTTCTTCTGAATGTATGTTTAGACCTCTTTGCCACCAAAGAAAGATTCTATAGTCTGATTTTTTTTCTCTCTCTTTGCTCATTTTCCTAGCCAATTTCTTTACTTTTGAACTTTTTCCCAAGGTAGGACTCTGCTTCCAGAGTGGAGAGTGCTATGTCCTAAATTTCTGGGGTTTTGTTCAGCTATTGTTAGAGCTGCTTCTAGGCACCTATGAATTTTCAGTTCTTCTAAGGTGGTATGATGAAATAGACGTGTTTACTCCTCTCCTGCCCCATGGTCTGGTCTGTGAAGTGACCACAAGCACTCTTTTCTTCCCTGAAGTTTGAGGAAAGCTCCCTCTCCACAGCTGCCACAAGCTCTGCCATGCCAGCACTCCTCCTTACCCCAGGACCACCACCTAAGATTGTGATCCTATCCAAGCAGAGCAAAGCAAGACAATCCTGCCTCAGTCACAGAAAAGAGATCCCTGCAACTGTCCTATGATCAGCTGCTTGATTCCCCCATCATCTGTGAGTCTGGAGCTCCAGAAACAATTACCACCACTGCTGTTTCTGTTGGTGCTGCAGCCACCTTCACTAACTCAGGGCTGGAGTCTGACAGTTCTCTCACCCAGGTACAACAGAATTTCCCCATTGACTTTTTACTTTGCCTTGGCATTTGTTGCTTCAAAAATCTGGAAACCAGTGATACAGTCCCCTGAGGCTTCCTCCATCCAGGTCTTTGTCTTTGCAGCACATAGGGGACTGTGTTCTGCTCCCAACCAGTTGAAATAAAACATTCCTGTTGGCCAGCCAGGCTGGCTTAGATGAAAATGTGTTTCACTATGTCATTTTGTGGGTTGTGTAGCTCTAAAATTTCTTTAGAGTCATTTTATAGGCATTTGGAGGTGTTTGGGGGGAAAGCTCAATAAAGTTTCTGATTTTACTCCGCCATCTTGGCTCTGCCCCTCTTCAGTTTTCTTATATTATTAACTGTGCTACTTCTCTGACAGTAAGAATCTTTAAAGCTGGATATCAAGTATGTGCTCCAACAATATTTAATGATTGATTTGTTGAGGAATTAAATGAGAAAGATTCACCTCCTAGAAATCTGTACACAATTTCAGACACAACATGTGTGGCAATCAATTTTGATTGACTGCGTTCTTCTCAACCATGCAGGGTAAAAAGACAATTCCAAAAGACTCATGATGGAGAGAGATATCTACATTCAGAGAAAGAACTAGAAAGAACAGAGTTTAAATGCAGATTGAAGCAAACTACTGTAATGATATTGTGATTTGAAGATCTTCCATGCCCCTTGAACTTGCTGACGAAGCAGGAAGGGATGGAGCAAGAGAACACCAGAACCAAACTAATCTCCAGAAGGTGCTGACTAGAAGCAATGGCAGAGGCAGCAGCCACAGTTGCGGCACAAATTCCTTTTTCTTTGAGCTGGCCAGAATCTCTGCTAAGGACTCCTGCTGAGGACTGTCAGTGACAGGAACTGCGGGGCACTGGAACTGCTAGGAGCAAGCTTCCTGGATGCTGAGCAGTTGCATGTGTGAGGAGAGGAGGATCTTTGCCTGAGGTAGCCTGTCCTGTTTTGAAGGCTTGAGAATGTGGGTGTTTACTACTTTACATGTGCCAACTCCAAAACTACTATATTGGCTTTGATTTTCTGGTTTGGGGGCCCAGTTTTCTGATATTTAAATGAATGCTCTAGCTATATTTCTTGTGTAGAGATCCTGTTACATTTTGTGATTAATAACCTTATCAGCATACTTATAGTTACTGTAGGCATTGTGAATGCTGTATTGCTGATACAACTACCTGCTCTCTTTCTTTTTCTTGTTTGGTTTTGTTTCCTCTTTCCCATTGTTCATTCCATCCATTACAATCCTTCTTTATAACCTGACTAACGTCATATGTGGAAGTATTTTCAGATCCTATACTTGATTGCATGCCACCATGGTTAGGTGGGGAGGAGAGAGAGGGGGAGAAAATTTTAAACTCAAGGGATTGTGGAACTGAATCTTTTAAACTGAAAGTAAACAAACAAATTAATAAAGACAAAAAATATCACCTTCTACTTCTATTTTTTCAGTGACTTAGTCTTCCTTACTCAGTTATGCAGGTCAGGTTTCTCCTGGGGTTCTATTATAAATGAATGCATAAACAATTTCATCATAATCTGAAATAAATGTAAAACCATAAAAAAATGTGACAAAGATAAGAATATTTGGACCACTGAGTCTTACTTAATTAACCTAGGGATTTTGTTGTTTTTCTAATTCATGACAACTCTACATCATTTATCTGTCGAATATTGATGATGCTGAGATCCTCAGAGTCATCCTTTTATGAAATTTAAAAAAATGTTATCAACTCTCTAATGAACTGGTTTATATTACTTGTTTCAGATGAGTGCCTTGGTAGTTTGATACTATACTGAAAAATTATTATAAAATATCAGGTAGAGAGTTACATTTAATCCATGATTTCTTATTACATTAGCAGAAAAACTTGCACATTTCCATTTTGAAATGCATTGAAAGAAGTATCCAGACTAAGAAAACCAAAGAGTAAGCAATTATTTCACTTCCCATATATGTGTTAATATAAACATTCATGTGTACATATAAATATACATTGTACAAATACATATTCACACAAAAGTGCATCTGTATGATATATGATTTGATTTTAAAATTTGATTTGTATATAAAAGAAGGGATATCCTTTAATGAAAAGAGCATAATGGTTTTAGCGCTGCCAAACTTGGAAGTATATTCTAAGCTTTAGTTCTGTGTTTCCTAGGGAAAGATATTTAAATACTACATGATAGACCTTGGTTTCTAAAAATGTCATTGGACTATTTCATCTCCAAGAAACTTTATTTCAAAATTCTAGAATCTTAATTTAGAGTGTGGTGAATTTATTTAGTTTGACACAACAAACACGTCTTAGCAAACACCATAAGGTGACAATTTAAAAGCATATGTGCAGAAAAAAAATCACTAAGAGGAAAAAAACAACAACAACAGGTATATCCTTAAACCTTGACAGCACAGTACTAACATTTACTGTTGCATTATGTTTTTCTCACTTAAAATACCAAAAAGATGACATTTTCATTTCTACAATGATGATAGATCAGCAATTTCTAGACACAGTTTCCCATTCCCTTAGACAGCTTCCTCCCACCCCTTTACACAGTTTCCCAGGACTCTGATTTCCCTAGCAGCTACCATGGTGAAGCTTCTACCCCTCCTCTTTTACCCTCCCCTCAACAAAAAACAACAACAACAACAACAACAAAACTGATTAACCCCAGCTTCTCTGACAGAGATTCCTGGCCTAAGGCCAATAAAAAATTAAAGATATGCAAACTCAAACCTCCAGGACTTGGTGGGAGCATTAGACCATGTGAGTTAGCACATCCTGTATACATGCCAATGCCAAGATTTTCTGTGAGGAAGGAGGGAGGCCTAATCTAATTTTGAAATTATACTGTATCAAGTTTGTGTTCATATATATTTAACAACTAACCTGAGAAGAGTGTAACAATGTATCCAACATGCTTTTAGGGTTAATCTTAAATATTTAACTTTATAACATTATTATACACTTTCTTAAGTGTAGGTAATTGATAATACTGTAAATTCAGCTCTGGTTTATACCATTTACCAAACTCCAAATTGTAAATGCTCACAATGAAAATTCAGTAACTGAATCTCTATAGACAGTTTGAGCTGGCCATAGCACAGCCCCACATTATGTTGTTGTTAGGTTGTTTCAGTCATGTCTGACTCTTCATAACCCTATCCAGGATTTTCTTGGCAAAGATACTGGAGTGATTTGATGTTTCTTTCTACAACTTATTTTACTGATGAGGACCTGAGCCAGACAGGGTGAGGTGACTTACCAAGGGTCACATAGCTACTAAGTATCTTAGGTCTTACATTACATCATGATAGAAACATGTTCTAGTCAAAGAACTAAAACATGTAGGTTAATCTTGACTTGTGTTCACATTTCTAATTTCTCACTTGTTTTCTTTTCATCAGAAATGCTTGCAAGTTCTCAGATACATCAGACATTTTTTTTTCTTTCCCCTCTAACAGTATACTAAAATTTTTAGGGTAAGTTATTCTTACTTGAAAGGCCATACTTTCTTACCTTTTATAATATCATATTCCAGGAATTCCTCTTGTTTATAGATGAATCTGTTAGACTGTGTATTGTTAACTGTGGTTCTTTGATCTTTACACTTCTTTTTTCTGGTTTGCAGCAATTTTTTTTTTCTTTTTCTTTGACATTAAAACTAAATTTTGTCTGTGACATTGCTGGTGCGTTTTCTTATGGAGGATGTTTGTTTGAGTTGCTTAGTGGTTTTTTTTTTTCATCTTTACTATTTCTACTAGATCTGAGAAACTTTTTACTTATAATTTTTAAAATATGATGTCCAACCTTTTTTATCAGTTCTTTTTCCTACAGTGTAATGATTTTTAAATTATTTTTCCTGGAGCTATTTTCAAGGTCAGTTGTTTTTGATATCTGCTTTTTAAACTTTCTTCTCCTTTTTTAAATCATTTTTGTTTATTTTAGTATTTCTGTTTTTCAGTGTCATTGACATTTGTTTAGTGAAGAGGTTTAGGGATGGGGGAATTTCTCTCAGGAAATCCTTTCTAGGTTCATCATCCAAACAGAATTACTGGACTCAGCTGTCTCTGGCAGGGTTAAAAAAGTTTATTGTTACACTGAGGCAAGGGGGAGGGGTAAGGGGACCTGCAAGCTGACAGGGATTTAAGGCAGAGTGATAAAGTTCTATGTTACGCTTTACAGTGGGCAGGGGGGTGTCAGAGAAAGCATGCAAAGTGTGGGGAATAGACATGTAGTTTGTAAAGACATAAAACTGTCAGTCATATGTTCATTATGCTAACTAGGTGCACAAAGGTGGAGTTTGGGAGGGATTTGGGAGTGATTAAGTGTTAAAGGGACATGCACTTTTTATACCAACTGCGCAGGTGTTTTGCCCATAATTCACTGGGAGAAATCAGAGGGGAGGGGAGGGAGAGGTGTGGTTTTTGCCTTAACACATCACTAGGTAACTTTTGGTCAAAGATGAATGATGTAAGTCCAATATGGCGGTTGGGAGGATAGGCTTGATTGTTTCAGGAGGTGCCAAGTTTGGAGCTAGACTGATTAGAGACCACCTTAGGAGGGAATTATCTCCTTGATAATGTTGTTCAAGATTCCTGGCGCAGCTGGCCACTAAGAACAAAGGGAGTTATGTGTTTCTCTAAGAATACTTGGGTGATTGATTCATGAGAAACTATCTAGCAGACTGACTGCTGGTTTGGGAAAAGACTTTGAGGCTGGGGGCAGGGGAGAGGCAGAGTGAATGCCTTTATGGCTAAAGGAAAGTGTGACTTTTACAACTTAATTGCACAGGGTTGTTACAAACTGATGTTACATACATAGGTGCCCAAATACAAGTGAGATTTTTACAAACTGTGGTTACAGACAACAAACCTCATCATTTAGTACATTTTTATTTTCATGACATATGTTATCTTTTAGAAAGGTTTACCCTATTCTCTTCTAAGATATTTATTCTTCTTTCAATTGTTTCCTCCATATCCTTAAAAACAACCAAAAAAAAACCAGGTTGCCTTATTTGTTTTAGTATTCTCACAATCCTTAAAGATATTCTTCTTCATTATCTTCATCATGTTCATCATCAGGTCCTTTCTTCCTTCTCATCCTCTTACTACTCCTTCTTCTCCTCCTTCTTCTCCTCCTCCTCCTTCTCCTTGAGTATCTGCTTGTAGCTATTATAAAATTATACTTTCTTTCCAGCCTGGCATTTTAAACATCTCTCGATCTGCATTTAAAAAAAAAATAATAGTGTCTTCTTCAATTTATTCAGTTCTTCAAACCCAGTCTCCTAAATGTGCTTTGTGCCAGGGTAACCTCCTACTCCTGCTACAATTTTGGGTGAAGTGGTGAACTCTTTTTTGTTTCAGTTTGAGTCACTTGTGTTAATTCATTGATCTCCTCCCACAGGATCATGTAGATACAGTCTTGAATTTTCAAGTCCTTCTATGGTACCTCACAATTCAGCACAAGGAAACTCACAGCCTGGTATTACTGTTGTATGCACACTGGTTTCTGCAGCTCTTTATTACTTCCAAAGTAACTTCTATATTTTTTCAACCCCCTTTATAAGAGGTAGCAAGCAGGAGTGTTCCTGGTCAGATTAAAATATAATACAGTAATATTTAATAAAATAAAAAAAAACAATTTTATTCATGCCTTTCTAAGTAAATATGTGGCCCATAGGGTGAAATTAACATTTTCTCCATCAATTACTTAAATCTGGGTAATCAAAACGCAATAAATCAAACTCTGATTTGGGGAATTTACAGATTTTAGGTGCACATTTTCATCCTGAAAAATTGATAACCAACTGGTTAGAAAGCTGGTTAGAAAAACAAATTCCTTCCATTCACACTTTTTTCTCTGCCTCTGTCTCAACATTATCTGATGAACTGGCATTACATACACCCTGAAGTTTCATGGTCTCTTTAAATCTTTTTTATCTGCTCTCTCTCTCTCTCTCTCTCTCTCTCTCTCTCTCTCTCTCTTTCTCTCTCTCTCTCTCACTTTCTCTCACACACATACACAAGCAGTGCATTACTATATATATATGTATATATATATATATATGCATATAGTTATATATATATATATATATACACACATACACAATATACATATCCATATATAATATATATGTACACATAAACATATACATATATATGTATTCATGTACACATACATTTATACATATACATACTTACACATATATGTGTACATGCATACACACAAGATACAGCGTGATTTCCTAGATAGAGTATTGAGCCTCATGTCAAAAAGACTTGGATTCATTTTCTTCTTAAGATATATACTATGTGACCTTTGGCAAGTAAAATGGCCATTTCATGCCTGACAATTCTTTAAACCACAAGTTAAGTTGTTCTTCTATAATAATAACAACAACAATAACAAAGGTGCTTAAAAATCACACGTCCAGAACATCATACACACCCACACCTATACACCCACAACCCTCCTGACACTCACCACCTACCTACACACACACACATACCCAGACACACACACGCACACACACACACACATCTTCTTAGGTCACTTTCTTTAACTTACATTATGGTAAGGGAATTTGAAAATCTTCCCTTCCCCTTAATGGGCCTCATTTGAACAATAATAAACTTGCTTGGGGAGGCTTGTTTTTCAGGAAGGCTCACCTTTTGTTACTTTGTAATTAGACAATACATCATGAAGTTTGTGAGGTTCTCTATCCCTGAAGAAGGCTATTTATACTCCTGATGTGAGATTTTGCTTTGGGATTCACTCATGGGAAAAGTTGTATTATTTGGTTAGATGAGACTCTGGACAGCCATTGAGCCCCCTGGCTTTGAAAAGCCAGATGTTGGCACTTTTCTCTCTGGTAACTAACACTGTATGTATAAAATGGTCAGACAGCTAGAAGCCTTGTCTGTTGCTCTGTTATATTTGATTAAAGTAGGATTGCTAACCCCTGTTGAGTTGCTTTCCTTTAGAAAGGCAGATGAAAGACCCTGAGCTAGCAGCCATCCTGGGTATGCAAGTGTGCTTGCTGTTGCAATTTGAAAGCACAGAAAAATAATATTGTATTAATTGAGAAGGTCTTACATTTTCACTATGATACTTTTCTTCTATTTCAAGAACATTGTTTTGGTGATTTTCAAAGTAAATTAAAAAAGAATTTCTTCCTTGCAGTGATATAATTTTATTCTATTTTCTTCAGATTGGAACAAATGATTTGAATGGCGCTAAATAACTTTTGGGCTTTGGAAAAGTTTCCCTGGTCATTTAAAAAATGATAGGTGTTCATATGATTTGCAACATTGATATAATATTAATTGATGAAATGAAAGGAATGTTGAAATAATATAAATTATTGGATGAGGATAATGAGAAAGAACTTATTTTGTGAAATACAGAATACTGAAAAAAATTAAATTTTCATTTACCTCATAATTTTTTTAAAAATCATCTAAATTAGAGCCAGGAGAACTGAATAATAGCCCTAAGCAGTTGTATGAATTAATCAATTTGGCCAATATCTTGATCTTAAAGTAATGGCTCACAAAAATTCATTGCTTTCCAACATTTTTTGTTTCTGTAGTCTAACCCCTTGCAGCAGCAGCAGCAGCAGCAGCAGCAGCAGCAACCACAATCACAAAATATGTTCCAAACCCTCAGATAATTTAATGTACTATTCATAACATTCTTTTAGATTTATTCAGTTAAGTGCTTGCAATAGCTTCAATGATATTTGCCCAAGAAATGCTCAAGATTAAAATGTATGTTATAATTATAAAATATTTAAAATGCACATCCCTGTTTTCACAGAAGATAAAATATTTGTAACAAAATTGAACAATTATTTACTGCTGAAGGCACTATTAAAGGTTTTTAAGCTGAATCTCTTGGATCAGTGCCACAAAGTCTCAAAGGGTCTCAAACTGACTAAAACAGGATTAGATTAAGTGATGTCTATATATCTTTCAGTTCTACCTTCCCTTAATTATTTCATTAGGACACTCTAGAGAGTGGGAAAAAATAAATTTAAAATAAAATAAAATAATTTAAATTTGCTGGGATTTCCTAAATTATGATTTTTTTTTCATTTACATTAATGATCTTCATATTTTCCTCTATAAGCCCTTCTATACTTTAATGATAATATCATAGCTCTTGGAATTTGATAAATTTGAGTATTTACCCTGAGAAAGCTTCTGCTTCTGACTGACTTTTTAAAGGAAACAGAAGTCCATTTTTTGTTTTGCTTTGTTTATTAATCTGCAGGATACAGAGCCTGGAGCAAAGACATACTCCTAGCCATGGGTCAAATGTTGAATTTTTCTGAGCAAAGATAAAGTAGAGCAATTCTAGGAGACTATGTCCAAAGCCTGCTGAAGTCAGACAGGAAAGTGGAAGGTGTTTCATGGTGACACTGAGCTGGAGACGCCCCCTTGTGCTTTTCTGGAACCAAGTCTCCATGTTCCTGCCATTATCTAGTTTCTTTAACAGCCCTCCCACTCCCTCAAGCCCTCCTCCCCCACTCCCTCAGGCCCACACTCACCCAGGCTCTGCCTGATACAAAGGTATCAGCAAGCTACTGTGTTTCTCATAGGTTTGTTGCTTTTGGAATGTCAAGCCTCTTTAGAATACTTATTCTAATTGTAATTTGATACTTATTTTTGTTCCTTTGAAACAGTATTTTAAATTGAAACAGTCTATTTCAAACATTTTTGTTTGCATACCTGAGAACATGTGGGTAAAGAGAGAGGAATCCTAGGAAGGGAAGAGATTTAAATTATTGAGACAGTTATAAACTCAATAACTGTGCAAAATGTTCTATACATTTGATAGTGAATAGTTTATTAAGGGTTTTGACAAAAATATCCTGAGAAAACTGAACTAGTATAAGGTATTAGGGTAAGAAAGTTCAGCAGGGGAAGCCATTTTGTTATCTTTGTAAAGAAAGCCACTCCCATGATGGAGAGGCAATGATCAGAGAACACTACACACAAAGGAGGAAGAGTTAAGTTCTTCAGGCATGTCTAGTCAGTTTAGCTGATGCCAAATTTTGATTGAAATATCCGTTGGCATTTCCTGCCATTATCATATAGTGGGTTACATTTCACTTAATGGTTTCTGCTCCCCAATAATCCAAGAATATCAATATCTTGCCACAAACTATATACTATTGTTAGTGTATATGCATGTATAAACTCATAGACGGAAGTGGTTGTTTTTTTTTTCTTTTTTGTTTTTAATTTTTGGTCTCAAAATTAGGTTCAACCATTTTGGGTTTTGATTAAGAAAGGTTTACAATATCTAAAAATAATGAAAAACTTCTTTTAATGTAATTAAAAACTACTTTTTGGAGGTTATCTCATACTTATTCTTAAATAGAAATTGAGATTGAGATGTTCCTTTTTAAAAAAAATAAGATTGTCTTGGTATCACCTTTGATTCATGTGTGCAGTAAAGGACTTCTAGGGAATGTCACTAAATTGATAGTAATACTTATCCTCAATTTTCATTCTAACATTGATCTCCAAAATGTAAGTTTTTATTCCCCTCAGTATTTTAATAAACAAAATGACTTCTTTAAAAAACATTCCTTCCGTGATGTGTTTCAAACATATAATATTTTGTTGGTAGTTTATGCTGTTCTGTATAGTATCTTAGAGTGAAAAATATCCCCCCCCCATTTCAACTTCTTGCTTTGCATTCTAAATAGACTTATTGTTATAGTGTAACACCATGCATGAGCAGCTTCCCAAAAGAATGCTACTGTGAATGACTTTTAAGGTTCTGATTACACAGTATAGTGAGCACTCTGTTTATTCCATAATAATTCAAGGCAGACATCCACAACAAATCAACACATAATATTCACAACAAAACATCTTATCGCAGAAAATCACAATATGGTGTTCACAGCAGCTTAACATTAGGAGGGCCACTTAGTTTTCACTACAGTGGCCACAATATTTAGAACAAAGAAAAAAAAAATAATCATCTGATTTACCTAAGGGGGAAGCCTTCCTTAATCTTTCAGTCACACATTACACTAATCAATCTTCCACTCATGAGGCAGTCATAGATTAAATTAATCAGTTGTTGGGGGCGGGGGGTAAAAGGGTTATGTAGTCTAGGTGTGGCTTAGCTAGCTTGCTGTGAAGATTTGCCATATAAGGTAATAAATGTAATCCGAGCTTGTGATTGGATGAGGGATAATGATAAAAGACCTGAATGCGGAAGCATCGGGGGGGTCGAGATGTAGTCATCGCTGAATAAACTACTCCTTAAGAAACCTCGGGCGTTCTGTTGGGTTATTCCTCCCCCGGAGGCCGGTTAGCTACCGAAGACCCAGGATGGGTAAGTAGAGGGCAGGGACTAAGGTAAGGAACTACCTTGGCGGCCAAGGGGCATAGATAAGCCCCTGGCAATCAGTCACTTATCTAGCAATCAGTCACTAAGTATTGTTAATCACTAAATACAATCAATAGAAAATCACACAAACCCGCCACCCCTTGGTGTCTAGTAAACTTCAATCTCCTCATGTGTCCAAGGGGAGGCCGTTTCTTCATCTTTACTTGGAGTAAAGATTCCCTGGATCCTCTTTCATCATTTCAGCTCCTACCTGAATCCAACAAATAGTTACCTGGATTCAGAGACAGACAGCTCCCAGCTCCTTGTCCAGTACTCCAGGCTGTCCTTGTTACACACTGAAGTTCACAGGGTCCAGCACATCTCAAACCCTTCATAATTTCTGTTGCCCAGAGCTCAAGGATCAGCCAAGCAACACACAAAGTTCATGCTTCTTCAGTGCTCCAGCAGTTCCGCTGGCCCTAGGACCCAGAAGAAATCTCCGCCTTCTGGGAGGCAGCAACTTCAGCCTTCACCAGATTCTGGTCTCAAGAAAAACTCCAACTCAGTTCTCAGTCAGCTTCCAGATTCTGGGAGAGAAAATCTCTCTCTCTCTCTCTCTCTCTCTCTCAGCTGGCTTCAGTCTCGACTATTCTTCCTCCATCAGGAGCCAGCCATGAGCAGAATTCTTGATTTTGATTCTCTGTCCCTGGAACTCTTCTTATACACACACACACACACACACACACACACACACACACACACACACACATATTGGCTTCCTGTCTCTGCCAACCCCTTCCTACCACGTCAGCAGCAGGAGATAGAGTTCACACACTCTGTCTCTTTCACACAGGAGACAGGGTTCACTTCCGTTTCTTTCATGCAGGAGACAGAGTTCATATGCTCCCCCTCTTCATATGCTCCCCCTCTTTCACAGAAGTACTTAGCCCTTAGTTACTAAGGACCAAGTACCTGTTAAATTAATTACCCTTACATATAGTAATATATTTTATTTTGTTTTCTCACTGCTATCATTATCTACATTTCAGCATACATTTTGTTGAAAATCTAAGTATGTTGAGCCTCAGATGACTGACTAAATCTTTTTGATCAGCTACAATGAAAAATTGACTTATATGGGGGAAAGAATTAAATCTCCAAACTATTTTAAAAAACTTCAGAGAATTGGATTATCTAAACTAGCACATGTACAAACAAGGAATTTAGCACTATATACTAAAGTTAATTTCCCCCTTACTTGAACATCATTTATTAGGACTTCCTTTAAATTCCTTAAAACCTTAAATTTGGACTGATACCATACCTTTTTATCTTTACTTCGCTTAGGATAAACATAATCACTCTAAATGTTTGGAACAATCTTTAAGGCAGAGGCAACTTGTTGGAGTCAATTGCAATTCACTGGCTCAGGTAAAACTAAAAGCTAAGTTTTCCATTGCCTGTCATTTCATTGCTTAATCATTGTTGTTGCTGTTGTTCAGTTGTTTCCAAATCTTTAGGACTTTAATTGATATTTTCTTGATAAAGATACTGGAATGGCTTGATAGTCCCTTCTCCAGTTCATTTTACAGAGGAGAAAATTGGGTGAAATTGTAATAAATTACTTGTATAAGGTCATACAGCTAATAAATAAGTTCAAATTTGAACTCTGACTCAAGGATTGGTACTCTATTCATTGTACCAACTACTTGTCCCCTGCTCAGTCAACTGCTTTGAATCCCTTAGATGGAAGTGATTTTTTGCTATTAAAATAATCTCTCACTGTTTATCTTTTTTCTTTTTTTTTTTGGCTTTTTTTTTTGGAACTGTCACTGTTTTTCAATGTGAAAAATTTTTCAATGTTTCAATTTGACTTGAGTTGCAATAATCATTTACAACAGAAAGAAATTTCATTAGATTTTTAAATTTTTTTCTACCTTGTGCATCACATATGTCATTGGTTTTAGGTTAATCTTTGTCCCAAATCTTAGAATGAAATTCATTTGAGATACATGTGTCACTTAATGTGATACTAATGTTCCTACTTTTATTATTCTAATAATTCTGAAAATTAATTAGTTTTATGAAAATGATAAATGTAGGAAAAAATGCTTAAGAGAAGTGTTCAATGGCATCTTAGAGGTTT
>CM053591.1:98642755-98666465 GCA_028646515.1 Pseudochirops corinnae
TTTTATTTATATAAACCTTTAGTGATATAAATACACCCCTAATTTAGTTTCCAAATTTATTTTTAATCTCTGCTTCAGAGGCCCATTTTTGAATGTAATTTTTACTATGTTATGGTCCATAACGCTTATGGTTAATATTTTTGCTTTTAAGCATTTTTGTAAAGTTTTTCTGTCCTTACACATTGTCAATTTTTGTGGTTACATGAGGGAAAATACAAAAAAAAAATTATATTTCTTTCTATTCTCATTCAAGTTTTTTCCCCAAATATCTATCATTTCTGTCTTTTTCTTAAGATTTGTGTGTGTATATACATACATATTGTTGCAGTTTAAACCCAGGGTTCCCAAAACTGTTGAAGTAGGGGCTCTGCCCACCCAAAAACTGTTGGAGTTTCATGATGTGTTGTGGTGGAACCATCACAAAAATTCAGAGTCAGACCACCTCTAATCCAAGCATTTATTGAGACTGATGCTTCTCATGAAGCAGGCTAAGTTCCAAGAGGAAACAGCAACTTCAGAGAAAGCAAGATGGATTTTTATAGGGTAAAGTTGCAATTACATTACATAAATTTACATGGAATAGAGGAATATGACCAATATTAAAAAAGCAGGAGGAGTTTGTTAAGGGATTAGGTAATGGAAAAGGGATCCCATCTATGGTTGTGGTGGTTAAACATTCAGGTCACGCTGCCCTCCAATTGGTTAGCTATTATGGTCCTGTCTGGTCATGATAGATAGTTAGGTATTGTGGTCCTGTCTTAGGCTAGATGGATGATGTGATTTTGATTGAATACAAGAACACACGTGGTTCTGTAGGAATTTGTCTGGAGGTAGTGACTAGGCAGTACATCACATGACACACCTGTTGTTTCTGTGTAACTAAGAGTTCAGGGGCACACCTCTTTGTTTTAGTGAGCAGTGAGGTATATATGAAAAAGTTAGGACATTGGTGTGAAGGAAGCAGGGGAGGGGGTTAGGTAGGTACAGTGAGCCTGTTGTTCCGTGGTACCGGGCATATAATGAAGTTGGAATACTGGGGCTGGGGGCAGCTTTATTAGCATTCCATCAATATTGCCTGCATCACAAGTTCATCATAAAATTTGATTCTGTTTTCTAGTTCCTTTCTCTCAAAGATTTAATTATATATGGTTTGTATCTGGTATGTATAGACACATATTGGCTCCCACATTCAAATATAAAGATCTTTGATATCATTGGACTCTTTTCACTTTTTTTCTTTGGCCCATTCAAAATTCTAGTAGCTGTTATCAGACTGCCCTCTAGGATATTTTTTTTCATTTCTCAAAGAGTTCAATATGGGGCTCACAGTCTTTCTCTTCTGATATCCATGGTACATTAGCCAGAATACTCTTTGCTCCTCACTTCTAAATACTCCCTCTATCACCGTCACTTAGGAACCTCTAATCTTGAAGATCATTCAGTGTATATCACCCAATCTAGTAGTTAACTACAGAGATCCAGTATACTATTTTTTTCCTTTCTCAATGAGTTCAGTGACTAACTTCCAGCCTTTCTTTCTATCCCAACTCCTGCTTATATAATGCAGGACTACAACATACATATAGATACTTTTTCAAATTCCCTAATTTCCCAGTTCCTCAAATGAGTCCTTTCCCAGGATCTAATTACATTTCCATATTCATGATTTCTAAAATTAATTTTTCTGATCTTAATCTTTTGTCATTCCATATTTTATCTATTTTACAACCCCCAGCCCTGTTCTTTATTCTCACTAAAACCAGTCTCTCTTGTCCTAAAATTGCCTCCTTTCCACTCCCATTTTAAGAAAATTACTGTTGCACTAGCTACATACATTTCCTATATTCATATTGACCATGCAGTTAACCAAATTCAACTTGATATTATCCTCTTGTCTCAGCTTTAACCTCTCAAGTATCTTTCTTTCACTGACCTTTCTCTGCCATGTTCCTAGCTTGGGTTATTCCCATTATCAACTCTCTTTTCTCCAATTTATGTGCTACTGTTTGCAGTTGGAGAAAATTATGAAGTCATTAGGAATGAATTCATTTTGTCTTTATGATTTATAGTATCAGTTGGACTCTCATTGTAAAAAGGCAATTTATACCTCCCTAATCGATTCACTAAACCACTTACCATGGTGGCTTTCATGAACTTGCTCCTCCCTCCTCAGACTTCACCTTGCTTCTCTTCCTTTTCACCTCTCAGGTAAGAAACTTACCTTTTTTCACTGAAAAGATTCAAGCAGTTCACTGAGTTCTTTTCAGCTCATCCTCATCTTACATCACTCAGTTACCTTTCTCTACAATCCTCTTTTGTTTCCATCTAGAATAAAGAATAAAATAGTAGTCTTCTCTCCTTTCTAAGTAAATGCTATTATATACATAAGTGATCCCTTTCCATTCTGTCTTCTCCCACAGATTGCTTCTCTTATTATCAACACTCTCTCTAAACTTCAATTTCTCCCTGTCTATTGGCTCTTTCCCTGTTTTCTACAAACATGCCTTCATTTCTTTTATTCTTAAAAATCCTTCAATTGATTTGTCCATCTTTACTTGCAGACTTAAGTCTATGCAGACTCATGGATCTAACAATAACTAGTTAACTCAATTGAGGGCTATAAATATATGATATAACATCTCCTATATTTGATCCTGATCAGATGTGATTTATTTGTATAGGAAACTTGTAGATAAGAAGCTGCTCTGAAATTTATAGTATTAAATATTACATGTATGTAAATAAACCACTGTTTTCTTTTATGCCTCTAGTAAAATCCAACTTCAATGACTCATTTTGTAGAACTCCTCAAAGGCTATTACAGTAGAATATAAGATTTTACAATTTCTACCAAGTTAGAATAGTTTTGAGTATGTATTTGTTGATCTACTTTATGTCTGTCACCTGAAAGATGACTAAGTTCAAAAGACTAATGAACAGTTCATCAAAAAAGGATAATTTTTTATTTTGCTTTATTAATACCTACCAGACTAAATAGGATAATATTTCATACTTGGGTTCAAAAATAAGAACCAAAGGCTAAAGATGTTGAAGGCAAGGAAAACATTTCACTTGGGGGCTTAGTGAACTACAATGAATAAACAATATGACATAATAGCCCCAAAATCTAATGTAACATCAGACATTGTTGAGTAGCATAATGCAATGATGGAGGTCAATCTTACTACCTCTGTTTTTCATACCATAACACCAATCACCAGCAGCTCTCCTAAGGACTGTTCCTGTGAATAATTTTAAGGATCTTATCTCGTAGTATAATGAACTCTATTTATTTAGAACTAAATATTGTTCAATAAAGTAAAGCATAACATTAATAGCAACATCATTAAGTGAATCATATCTATATCTATTGATCTATCATCTATCTATCTGTCTGTCTGTCTATCTATCTATCTGTCTATCTATCTACCTCTCTGTCTATCCATTATAACACTCAGTATGTCATATGGCACATAGCATATATCACTGTATTCAGTAGCATTCCCCAAAATATTTGCTTACACAGTCAGGGACTCCCAGTCTAGGGTCTTCCCTAGCATGACACATCCTTAAAGGATAGCAGAAAATACCACACCATCCAACCCTAGGTAAGAGTAAGAATATCACACTACATAGCATATATCATTGCATCCCCAAAATCAAGGGGTCCCACAAATTCACTGTCATTTTTGTTCTATAAATTTAAACATGTTTCAAAAAGAAAGTCTTAAGTGTTACAGAGCTATGGGAAGTAAGTGGTAAGTTGAAATAAAGCTAAAGGTGAAAGGGCCCAAGATTAGCTAAGAATATGTCCCAGCCCAAGCCTCACTTGGTCATCATTTGGTCCCTGATACCTCAGAGTGAGTATAAATAGCAATTGTTTCTGTTTTTGGCCAGAATCCCTTAGGGACTTCCCCTCTCAGAGTGATTTTATTTTATTTTATTATTTTTTTTGGCTAAGTTAAAAGGGCTGTTCTTTGCCTCATTTTTACCTAACCATAATCACTAAATGGTTGCCGTCTCAGAAAAACTGAGAATAGAGAAAGACCTTAGCTAAAAAAGGCCAAGACCTCCCACTGCATCCTGGGCCTTGTCCAGACATTCTAATCTATACCTTGTCATTCGACCCAGATGACTTTGGAGGAGACAATGAGGCTCATGACTGCACTGTCCTCATCCACTTAAATCCAATTCACTTGCAAGTCACAACATCTCCTCCCTACTGTCATGGTCCCCTTTAAGAATGACAGAGAAAACAACAATGAAATGCAGTCCTGTATCATCAGTACTGAATGTTTTCTAGAATAATTTAGTGTGTTTGGTAGAGAACAGAGTCTTGGGAAAATACTACAAAAAGACATTTCACAGTTTTAAAATGGAAACATTTCCCATTAAACTTTTCTGTAGGTGTTTTGTTTTGTTTCCTGTTCTTGTTTTAAATTCTGGGAAAGATATGTTACTTCATTTATGAAGAGGAATTCTCAGTGAAGAAACTCCTTTTACAAATGCATTTGAGAAGTTTTTTTCCTGTAACTTATATTTTTTGATTACTTCCTAGGAGCAATTACAGGCTATGTGATTCGCCCAGAGTCAAGCAGCCCATAGCAGTCAGAAGTTGGACTTGAATCAATGTCTTCCTCACTCTTAGACATCCTCTCTATCGTCACTACAAACACTGTCTCATTTACTTAGGTATGAGTCAATATTTTTGCAATGTATGAAGTTATTGTAATGAATATGACTAAATAGATAAATTACTGTTTATTAACATCAAGATCATTTCTGAATTAACTGTCTGTCTGCAGAGCATCAATGCAGTACAAGCTAAAAATGACTTAAAACTTCAAGTAAAGGTAAAGATAAAAAGAAGATGACTCCATGCAAATTTATGAGCTCTAACCTGGTTTATACAAACAGAAGTGAAATTCCCACTGAGAAATGGGAAATTAAAAATGGGCAAATCTATGACATATATAACAACAATTGCTATGGCATTTTACTGGTAAAATCAGTTGCCACAACAAAGAGACCTAAGAAGTTCAGAAATTGCCTCAACTGTCAACAATTCCTTTCCTTGCCAAGTAAAAACATGTTAACCAAGGGCATCATGATTTTATGATATAAACATTATGGAAAATGATGCTGAAAGATTGTTAGCAAGACTGCCATCTGAAAGAGCAGAGAGAAGGGATAGGATTGCAGAAACATTGACATGAGTCAAAATTAATTCATATTTTTATTCAAAGAGCATTTATTAAAGGAACTAAGAGACCAAAATAAGAAAAAGAGCATTGCTACAATGAACTAATATCACTATAGGACCATATTTATAATTCAATACATAAGTACATGGTATGTAATATGAAAAAACACAAATGAACTTAATAAAAGTGAAGCGAGAAGAGTAGTTGGATCAACCTAAATACACACAGAAGAATTCCATACAACTTGAAAGTCACAGATTGACTAAAACATATAAAGAATAGCATGTAAATATAAATACACATATGTATGTGTATATATACACACTTTTGTATACATGTACATGTAAATATACTCATATATACATACTATTCCTTATATATGTATTAGGCAATTGTGTGTGTTTGTGCAGAATATAGAATGTATATGTGTGTGTACATATGTGTATATATACATATGTATGTGTATTTTTCATTTTTCCCCCAATCAGGACTAAGTGTAGCCTTAAAGATTATCCTCCAACAAGGTATCTCATTCTTAAGTTCTTTGATAGATAGAGGCTACCAGTGAGATAACTTAGTTTAATGTTATTTTACTGTTAGTTAAAAGAGAGACATAAAATAGAAACATTCAGTAAGTCACAATCTCATCAGTCAATATAGAGTAGCCACATAAAGTCTTCTTTCATCTGGACTCTAAGTTGACCTCCAATCATCCTTAAGTCAATCATCCTTAAGGAGGTTAATCATCTTTAAGTCAATCATCCTTAAGGAGTAGCAGAAAGTACAAACACCACTCACCCCTAGGTCATAGTAAGTCACCATCTCTTCAGTCAATACAAAGGACCAAAGTAAAGTTGTTTTCCATCTTGACTTGAGGCTGTCTTCCAAACCCCATGGCTCGTTTTCCATAGGTTGACTGCTCCTGGTTTTCACCTGAATTCACTTGACTCTTGCCTGGATTCACACAAAGTAGTTCTCTGCTCTGCTTGTATATCTCAGCTTACATGCTCCACTTCAAGTTCTTTGAAGTTTCTGTTTCTAGGAAGACAAAGCTTAACAGAGCTACAACAACATTTACACACATTGCTGGAACTATCATGTCAATTCACTTTCTGTCTGATAAGTAACACAAATCAACAGACAAGGCTTCTGAGAAATCAAACACAAATCAACAATAAACTCCTGGGGCTCCTGTAACAACAATAAAGTCATCTTTCAGGGCTTCTGTAACAGCAGTAAATTCCTCTTTCAGGACTTCTGTCTAAAAACAACACACAGGGTGCTTTTGTCTGACAGATAAACAGACAGAGTGCTACACCGTGCTATAATCAAAGGGATTCTCCCTCTCAGTTTTGCTTGGTCCAAGTTTGTGCTGAAGCTTTTTTCTTTTCTACTTCTTCATGTTCCTCTCATTTGGCAACTACTCCCACTGTGGGCTCCATGTGATGACATTAGGCCTATTAAGGATAGGGAAGGTCTCCAAACTAATGTCTCCAAACTCCCTTAGGCCTATTAAGAGCAACACAATGTATACTGTTTCCAAGAAATACTTGCTACAACCCAAGGTGAGGCTCAAAGGCACCTGAATAGCTGAAATAAGCAGAAAAGTACTACTTTGTTTGCTATTACAATGAACTAAATCAATTAACACAAAAAAATAGTCCTTTCAGAATGGGCTACATTCAGAAAGTGTTTTCCTTTCAATCACCTCATGACAATTTCCCTTTGAATAATGAAATGTCAATTTCATCATTTGCTCTCCAGGAAAAGATTGATCATTTTGTATAATTTTCATTCATTTGTATTTTTTTTTTTACTTTAAAATAACTATTTTAGTTTTTGTATATGGTCTTTTCTTGCATTTATTTTTGTTTTGCAATAGGTTATACAAATCTTCCTACATTTCTCTGAATTCTTTGCATTAATTTATTTTACAGCCTTATAATTGCTTCAGTCATTAATCAATAGATAGCCATGTACTTTATTTCTAGTTTTTTTTTATCTTAATTTGTTTTGTTGTTGCCATAAAAATGTAGCTATCTATAATTTGGAATATATGGGATCTTTCAACCCTTGACTTTTGAAAATATGTAAAACAACAATGAAATCATTGTACTTTAATTTTGGTAACTTTTCTCTCACAATTCTAAATTATTTTTCAAAAATTTTTGACCAGTCTTTCTCTAGCAACAATACTTTAATTTTCATTTCCTTCCACTTCCCTTCTAACAATGTCTGCTTAGATAGTCTATCATCCTTTATTTTGACCTTTTGTGGAAACTTTTGATAATCAGACCCCTTCACTTCGGTAGAACTTATTGAATGTTATATTTTCTTGATAGCATATATAGGATCATCATTTTGAATTTTATTATAATATTTTGTGACACAGTATTGTTATGGGGACCTAAGGAATAATATGAAGTTATTTAGCCCTAGAAGTGCTGACCTCAAAATATTGTGTTTTTAAAAATGTTGAATCTATTTGTTAAAAAAAAAAATAGAAGTTGGGGGGGAGCCAAAATGGTGAAATGAAAGAAGGAACTAAGCTGAGCTCTGCCATAAATTCTTTTAGATACCACAAAAAAGTGAATCTGAAAAAATTTTAGAGTGTTAGAATGTACTAGGAGACAGAATGTTGTAGATTTCCAGCCCAGGACAACATGGAAAGTCTATGGGAAGGATTTGTTGCACTGGCTGGGATGAGAACAGAGTGTACTTCAGCTGGACCAACACAGATCCAAGCATAGTTGAATGGAGGCAGGCCCTGGCAACCTGAATTACCCATGATAGTGGTGATTCCCAAGCATCTCAGTGTAGGACAGGGGACTGACAAGTAAGAGACAAGCACAATGCCTGCGACAGTGGCAGCAGCTACTTCTGGAGCTATCAGCCCAGAGACTAAATGTTTAAAAGTCACCTAATTGAAATTCTGGGAGGCAAGATGGTAGAGAAATCATAAGTGGTCCCATCGCTCCCTTCTCGACTTTGAAAAACCCAGAGACTATTGCCCCAGGAAACATCCTGGAATAGAGGAGCCAGCAGAAGGGATGCAGTAGTCTTTTAGCTGGGGAGGCTAGGGGGATTGAAGGGAAAAGTCCCTCTTGCTGTGGCTGAAGGGAACCAGTGCAGGATGGCAGGTGTTCCAGGAAGACCCACCTCAGCTGCCAAGCTAGAGATCCTGCACCCCAGGAGGGTGGAGCCAGCAAGTGCCAACACCAAGACATCAGGCATGCCTTTGTACTACCAAGGGAATCAGGAGACACCAGAGAGGCCCAGATTCCACCGGCAGCTTAGCCTGTGTGAGCTCTGGCTTAGTGTTGGTGAGGTAGAGATATGAAGCAGCCAGAACACCCCTCCCCAACACCTCACATTGTAAGCTTCAGTGTAATGCCTGGGAAAAACAGAAAGACCTGGCCTTCACATGAGTCTCAGCACACAACAGCCAGTTCCAGTTCAACACCAGGTGAGCTACAGCATTATATAGCTTCTAATGGACAGAACCAGAGGCCACAGCACACAAAGCCAGTAACCAGACCACTAGCCCCCAGAACAAGAAATGTAGATCAGAATCCCTTGTGCCCCAAAAGCTGAGATTCACTTTAAAAGCCAGGAAATAGGCAATGACCATGGGCAGAAAGCAAATTGGAAAAGCAAAAACCATAGAATCCTACTGTGGAGAGAGGGAAGATCAGAACACACATTCAGAAGAGGACAGCATTGACAATATACCCACATCTGAAACTTCAGAAGGGAATATGAATTGGTCCCAAGTACAAAAAGTATTCTTGGAAGAACTCAAGAAGGATTTAAAAAGCCAAATTAGAAAGGCAGAAGCAAAATTGAACAATTATTTTAAAAATACAATTGGCAAAAAAAAAAAATCACTAAAGAGAACAACTCCTTAAAAAATAATATTAACCCGATGAATGTAGTGGTACAAAACATAAGTAGAGAAAAAAAAATCCTTAAAAGTAAAAACTGGTCAAATGGAAAAGGTGGTACAACAGCTAACTGAAGAAAATGATCCATTAAAAATTAGAATTGGACAAGTAGATAAGTAATGGCTCCAGGATGCATCAAACATCAATCAAACAAAATCTAAAGCATGAAAAAAATAGAAGAAAATGTAAAATATCTCATTGGACAAATAACTGACCTGTAAAATAGGGAATCAAAGAATTATTGGTCTACTGGAAAGCCATGATTTAAAAAAAAAAAGGAGCCTGTATAGTATCTTCCAAGAAATCAAGGAAAACTACTCCAGGGTCCTAGATCCAGAGGGTAAAACTGTGATTGAAAGAATTCACAGTTCACCTCCTGAAAAGGATTACAAATTGGAAACACCAAGGAATACTGTAGCCAAATTACAGAATTATTAGGTCAAGGAGAAAATACTGCAAGCAGCCAGGAAGAAACATTTCAAATATCACAGAACTACAGTCAGGATCACACAGGACCTTGCAGCTTCTACATTAAAACATCAGAGGGATTAGAATATGATATATCATAATGCAAAGGAGTTTCGACTAAAACCAAGGATCAACTATTCAGTAAAGCTGAGCATAAATTTTCAGGCAAAGAGATGGACATTCAATGAAATAAGGGACTTCCAAACCTTCCTGATGAAAACGGTAGAGCTCAGTGGAAAAGATCATCTTCAAATACAAGAGTCAAAAGAGACATATAAAGGTAAACAGGAAAAAAATGTTATTTATTAAGAGCAAAATGTTTACATCTGTATATGGGAGGACGGTACTTGATAATCTTGAGAATTGAATATTTATTATGACACTTAAAAGGAAAAAAACATAGAGTGTACAGGTATAAATTAACTGATGTGATGATAAAAAAAAACCTAATTAAGTGGTGCAAATGAATGGTAATGGGAAAAGAGGTAAGGAAGAGGCAGAAAAGGATAAATTGCATCATATGAAGAGGCACAAAAAATTTTTATAGTAGAGCATAAAAAGGGAAGGAGATGAGCATTGTTTGAGCTTTACTCTCATCAGTTTGGGTTCAAGGAGGGAACAACACAATCAGTTAAGAGTAGGAATCTAACTTGCCCTACACGCAGCAGGAGGGTAAACAGGGAATAAAAAGGAGGAAGACTAAAAGAAAGGAGGGAAGATTGAGGGACATGGTTGTCAAAAGAAAAACTCTTTTGAGGAGGGGAAGGGAGAAGGGAGAAATAAAAGCAAAAATGTTGGGGGGTGAATAAGACAAAAAGAAAGACACAGATAGTGATCATAACTGTGAATGTGAATGGGATGAACTCCCCTATACAATTGAGGCAGAGAACAGAATGGATTAAAACCCTTGTAATTGTAATTGTGATCCTACAGTATGTTGTTTAAAAGAAACCCATTTGGAAAATGAAAATAAATGAATAGTAAAGGTAAAAAAGAAGGCTGGAGTACAATATATTATGCTTCAGCTGAAGTGAAAAAAAAAACAGCGGGGTTTGTAATGCTAATCTCATCAGAAGCAAAAGCAAAAATAGATCTAATCAAAAGAGATAAGTAAGAAAATTATATCCTGCTAAAAGGCACCATAGACAATGAAGTAATATCATTATGAAACATACATGCACCAAGTGGTATAGCATCCAAATTCCTATAGGGGAAGTTAAGGGAGTTAGAAGAAGAAATAGATACCAAAACTATAGTAGTAGGGGACTTCAGCCTACCCTCTCTCTGAACTTGATAAATCTAAACTCAAAGTAAACAAGAAAGAAGTTAAGGAAGTGAATAGAATTTTAGAAAAGATAGATATGGTAGACCTCTGTAGAAAATTTAATGAGGATATAAAGGAATATACCTTGTTCTCAGCAGTACGTGGCACATACACAAAAAATGGCCATGTACTAGGGCAAAAAATGCTTACAATTCAATGCAGAAAAGCAGAAAGATTAAATGCATCTTTTCCCGGATCATGATGCAATAAAATTTTATGTAATAAAGGCCATGGAAAGATAGACTAAAAAATTAATTGGAAACTAAATAATCTAATCCTAAAGAATGAATGGGTTGGCACAGCTAGGTGCCACAGTAAATAGACCATTGGCCCTGGAATCAGGAGGACCTGAGTTCAAATACGCACTCAGACACTTAACACTTACTAGCTGTGTGATCTTCAGCATGTCACTTAATCCCAATCGCCCTTCCTTCCCCCTCCAAAAAGCAAAAGGAAAAAAAAAAGAATTATTGGGTCAAACAACAAATCATAGAAACAATCAATAACTTCATTCAAGAGAATGATCATAATGAGACAACATACCAAAACTGATGGTGTGCAGTGAAAGGAGTTCTTAGGGGAAGGTTTATATCTGGGAATGCTTACATAAATAAAATAGACAAAGAGGAGATCAATGAATTGGGAATGCAAGTGGAAAAGCTAGAAAAGGAACAAATTGAAAATCCACAATTAAATACCAAATTAGAAATACTGATAATGGAAGGGAAGATTAATAAAATTGAAATTAAGAAAACTATTGAACTAATAAATAAATCTGAGGTTTTTTTTAATATTGATAATCATCTGGCCAATTTGATTAAAAAAGAATGAAGAAAACCAGATTACTAGTGTCAACAATAAAAAAAGGAAACGTATCAGCATAATTGATCATATAAACAACAAAATGAACAGAAACCACAAGATTAACTCAACAGATGCAGAAAAAGCTTTTGACAAAATACACCACTCATTTCTATTGAAAAAACTGGAAAGCATAGGAATAATGGAGCCTTCTTTAAAATGATAAGAAGCATTTACTTAAAACATTCACCAAACACCATATATAGTGGGGATAAGCTATGCGTTTCCAATAAGATTGGAGGTGAAACAAGGATGTCCATTATCACCACTTTATTAAATGTGGTGCTAAAAAGGTTACCTCTAGACAGAAGAGAAGAAAAAAATAAAGTAAAATAGGCAAAGAAACTGAGGTATCGCTCTTTGCAGATGATATGATGACCTTCTTAGAGATTCCTAAATAATCAAGTAAAAACAGCATGAAATATTAAACAACTTTAGCAAAGTTGTAGGATATAAAATAAACCCACATAAATCATCTGCATTTCTATATATTACTAACAAAGCCCAACAGCAAGGGATAAATTCCATTTAAAGTTACTGTAGACATTATAATATATTTAGGAATCTAACTGCCAAAAGAAACCAAGGGAATATATGAACACTTTTCACACAAATAAAGTCAGGTCTAAATAATTGGAAAAACATCAGTTCCTCATGGGTAGGCAGAGCTAACATAATAAAATTGACAATTCTACTCAAATTAATTTACTTATTTGGGGCCATACCAATCAATCTACCAAAAATCACTTTTAGAGCTAGAAAAATGATATCAAAATTCATCTTGAAGAGCAAAAGGTCCATAATATCAAAAGAATTGATGTGAAAAAAATGCTAGTGAAGGTGGCCTTTCCTTACCAGATCTTAAATTTTATGATAAAACAGTAATCATCAAAATCACTTGGTACTGGCTAAGAAATTGAAGGGTAAGTCAGTGGAATAGGTTAGGTACACAAAACATAGTAGTCAATAATTATAGCAAACTACTGTTTCATAAACCCAAACAACCCAGCTTCTGGGATAAGAACTTACTGTTTGACAAAAACTGCTGGGAAAACTAGAAAATAGTATGGCAGAAACTGGGCATAGACAAGTTTGACACTGTATACCAGAAAAAAGTCCAAATTAGTACATGATCTAGGTATACAGGCTGATAATAAAAACAAATTAGGGGAGCAAGGAATAGTTTATCTGTTAGATTTAAGGAGAATGTTGAAATTTATGACCAAACAAAATAGAGAAAAATGGGAAATGAAAAACTGATAATTTTGATTACAATAAATTGAAATGTTTTTGCATGAATGAAGCCAATGCAACCAAGATTAAAAGGGGACCAAAAACTGGGAAAGAATTTTTACAACCAGTGTCTCTGATAAAGACTTCATTTCTACAATATTCCAATTATTTAGATCTGACTTTATTTGTGTGAAAAGTATTCATATATTCCCTTGGTTTCTTTTGGCAGTTAGATTCCTAAATATATTATAATGTCTACAGTAACTTTAAATGTACATGTACATTTGTACATGGTCAAAAATATTTAAAGCAGTTCTTTTATGGTGTCAAAGAACAGGAAATTGGGGGGATGCCCATCCATTGGGGAATAGCTAACGAAGTTGAGTTATATGAATGTAATGGAATACTATTCTGCTATAAGAAATTCTGAAAAGGCAGATTTCAGAGAAACCTGGGAAGAATTATTTGAATTGATATTGAGTGAGGAGAGTAGAACCAGGAGAGCACAATAACAGCCACAGTATGCAAGGATTGATTATCATAAGCCAAACCTTTGTCAGCAATGTAAAAACAAAAAACAATTCCAAAGAACACATGATGGAAGATGCCAGTCACATCCAGAGAAAGAACTATGGAGTCAGAATGCAGAATGAAAGAGACTATTTTCTTTTTTATTTTGTTATATTTTATTGTTGGTTTTTTTTCATTCTCATAGTTTTTCCCATTTGTTAAAATTCTTATATAAAATATTACTAATGTGAAAATGTGTTTAAGAGGAATGTACATTTAGAGCCCACATCAGATTGCAACACATCTTGGGGAGGGAGAAGGTGGAATAAATGTAAAACTTATGGAAGTGATGGTTAAAAACTTTAAAAAATTAATAATTTATTTTATTTTTCTCTCATATCTTATTAACAGTCTTTCAGTTCTCACTGATGTAAGTATAGTTAACTCCAATGTATTTTTCTTTTAGAGTAGCTGGGAGGAACAATTTATAGACGATAGAACCTGGAGTCAGGAAAACTCATCTTTCTTATTTCAAATCTGTCGTCAGATACCTACAATATGTGTGACCTTGGGTTCAAACTGTTAGCCTTAGTTTACTCATCTGTAAAATGAGGCAGAGAAGGGAATGGCACATGACTTCAGTATCTTTGCCAAAACAAAACATAACAAGCAACACCCCTCCCCCCAATGAGATCATGAAAATCCAAACACTACTAAACAGCAAAAACAACAGCCAACACTTCTTCTGTTAGTTCTTCCATTTAATGTCCTGCTTCAAATATCTTGTACTGCTTTGGACTAGAAAACTGTAATCACAGATCATTTTAATGTTATGTAAAATAATGCCATTGACTTAAATTACAAAGCTCCAATCCAGGGACTTCTGGAGTCCTCAGAATAAAGTATACGGGCTGTGTGGAAGCTTTACATGTTTAAAGTATTTTTCTTTTATTTTTTAGCATACATTTGTGTTTTAAACACTTGGGAATTTTAGACATATGACCTTTAGATACATTTGATTTACTGTACTTCTTTTTTAAAATTATAATACTGTGAAAGAGCAGACTCAGTAGATTAGCCAGAACTTAGATATACTCTTTGGTCATGAAACAAACAAAAAATGGTTTCAAAGTGAAGAATAATTTTTCATAGTTATTTAAAATGCATTATTTTTAAGGAAATGATTTAAATTATTATTAGAAATGACATTTAATTAAAAGCTACATGAAAACTTATTAATTTGCTGCTAAAATGTTAGTAATTAATAAAGTTAGAGCTTGATGCATCTAATGCATCTTTGATTTGCATCTAATCTATTTGCATCTAATGTAATCTTGATGCATGACAGAGATTCAGTTTTTTTCTTAGATTTGCCAGAATATTTCAGACATTGAAATATTCATCATCACTTTAATTTACAAAATGAAAGTACTGATCAAATGTGTTGCTCCAGATGTTTAGCAGCTGCACATTCACAATTCCTATCTCAGATCTTGAGGAAATATTTTCAAGTCAATGATAATTTAGTTCTATTACATACAGAGATGACCAAATGAATTACAAAGAAGTGGCAAATCAATATGGATTTTTCTCTATATTGCTGTAACCAGGATATGAGTAATTTTTTAACTGTTTAATAATAGTATTACCATATCATAGACTCTGTGATTTTTTAGTTTTTTGGTTTTTTTTTTTTTTGCTATTGTTTAGGCTAAATGATACACCTCCAAAAGAACCTCACTAAAAAAAAAAACATACCTGGCAAGTAGTTATCTAGACTCTGAAGACTTTCATCAAAGGTAGTTAGTTAGGTGTTAGTTCATAACATACCCCAGTTCTACTTTTTGATAGCTCTGTTTTTTAAGGGAATTTTTTGTTTGTTGTTCTCTCTCTTGACATCAAGCCTAAAGTGTTATCTTTCTAATTTCTGCCACTACACCTAGTTGTCTCATCTTGTACTATGCAATCTAATGTATATCAATATATATCAATACTTCAAATATTTTCAAACTCTTTTACATATTAGAAGGTAGATAGCTATTATATTCCCTCAATCTTCTCCATGTTAAATACTACTCTTTTCTAGGCTAAACACCTCCATTTACTTCAAAGAATGCTCATATGGGAAAGACTAAAGACCCTTTACCATCTTGATTGTTCTCCTCTTTCCCATTTAATTACTCTCCTGAGATATTTTAATAGCAGAATGCAAATAGACAAAGAAAATTCCTTATTACTGGAAGTTAAGGTTCTCTTAAAGATTATATTAGTTTTTTTTTTTGACTGTCATATGACACTTGATATATTAAACAAATAGGTCATCAAAAACAAACAGAAACTTTCCAGCCAGGGATATTTATCCACCTTACATATAATTGTGAAGAAGAATATTCTCTTTTCTCCTTTTTGTTCTTTCTTTCCTTCTAATTTTCTTCCTTATTCTTCCTCTCATTAATCTTCCCCTTTTCCTTCTTTCTTCTCTTCTTTGTTTCTTCTTCTCAAGCTTCTTTCTCCTTCATGCTCTCTTCCTCCTCTTCCTTTTCTCCCTTTTCCTCTGTATTCTTTTCCCTCCTCTTCTTCTCCTTGTGTATGTTCTCTTTTTTCTTCTTCTCTTCTTTCTTCTCTTTCTCATCCTCCTCTTTCTCTCCCTGAAATATCACAGCAAGTGGTTCAGTAACCATATGTATATTTTTAAATTTTATTCATTCATTCATTCATTTGTATATTTATTTATTATCTGTGAAACTTATAATTCTTCCCAAACAGAAGGCTTGAGTTCCACAAAGCAAGGAATCTAGTACTTGTTTTTTAATCATTTTATTATAATTTTTTAGTTGACATATTATACTTAAAAAATATGATTATCCACACACATATGTGTATGAATGTATGTATGTATTTGTATGTAGGCATGTTTGTATGTATGTATTAAAATTTTAATTTGTTGGTAAATTACCTGTATATTCACACTGCTCTCTTTGGTCAATTATTTTTCCCTCTTCATTAGAATCTTTATCTTTATCTTTAATGATCTTTGTAATTTCTCATGTCTCCTTGAATGATCTCACTATTAAACTATAGTTATTGTATCTTACCTAATTTTATTGTGAAGTACTACTTGAAATTAACTATTACTAAATCTTGGGTTATGTCAGATAGTATTATATTCTTCCCCCTTTCTCTCACCAATATTAGGAGAAAACCTGTCTCTAAGTTACCATCATTTCCACACCAACATCCAGTTCCTCCAAATTGTTGAAAATCAGACCAAGAATGTGACTTATCTCTCTTGGTTTCTTTACCTTTTGAAAGATAAAGATGTTAAAAGAAACAAAAAAAAATAGCTATTACTTTGGCAGCGATAAAATTCCAGGAGGCAACTGGAAAATTCAAGTTTCTTATCACAAGTTGTCTCTGTGCTAAGTTTATATATTTTTCCCACCACTTCATTTCTTTCCTTTTTCTATTTGGGTGGTTTGTGGCACAACCCAAAGACAAAACTTCATCTGATGGTCCTTCCTAATCTGATTGATTTCCACCCTAAATCTCTTCACTATGATGCCATGTTCTACTTTCTAAAATTTCTCAGTAAGTATATTATATTATATTATATTATATTATAGTATAGTATAGTATAGTATAGTATATACAATGACACCCTACTCTCTTTTACTTGTCCTGTTCCTGTTCCTTTTAAATAAGGTATATGTAACCAGATCTATGTTTCAATCATGAGTTTTGTGCTACAAAAGAAAAAAAAAGTAGAAAACAGAAAGATCAATAAATTAGACAATTTAAAATCCCAGAGTATGTGTAGGAAAGTAGCTTGAAACTGTAGATGTTATTATTCAGATTTTATAGATGAGGAAATTGAAGTTTTAAGCAGTTGAGTGCTTTTCCCAGGGTTAGAAAGTAATAAGTTTGAGAGGCAGGAATTTTATTCAGATCTTGCATCATCCACTTTGAATTTGTAATCTACCACATTCTCCATATTGCCATGCTGGTTGTCAAGTGCCTTGTAGCAAAAACTATATCTATATAGGGATGATGTTTAAATTTTGTCTCAACAATCTTGAAGTAATATTTCTCTTATTCAAATGTGAAAAAAATCAGCTTTTATCTGAACTACTGATATTCAGGATTCCAATTATTTTTCTACATATTCACCTATGGTCTGCTGATTTTGTAGATAAAATTTAAAATGGAATGACATAATTCAAGAGAATTATAACCATTTTCTTAATAAATGTTGGTAATGTTAAATTAAATATAATGTTGTGGTGATTAATAAAATTATAAGATGAGAATAAGACAAAAAAGAAAAATCAATGACAAAAGTAATATATTGTTGAGGAGTATTGTGGCATCGATTAATATAGGCTCCATTAGTAGAGTTGAATAGTTTCAAACCAAATTGTCATCAATTAATGGGACTCTTTAACTTTATGGCCTTCAAAACATGGGTAATAATGACTTTTGTTATTTTTATGTTGTGCTTATGTGGTCTTACCCTTATTTTGTAAGAATTCAATATTTAGCTCCATGGGGGGGAAATAACTACAAAGTCTTTGTTCCCCTGAGTTTACAAAATTCAGAAATGTTGTGATCATTCTAGCTTTAGTGGTCATTTTCAGAAAAAAAATACTTGATGGTGATTCTCAATTCTATGTTAAAGATTTTCCTGAAAAGTTATATTACTTAAAATTTGTGTTTTAGTGTGAATAAATTGAGTGGCCGCAAGATATGATTTGTGAAATTTGATAGTACTGTTGAAAATGTTCACATTGATGAGATTACATAATTAATATAGCAGTTGAGCATAAAAAAGGTATAGTGTGTACATGCATGCATGTGCACACGTGCATACACACATACACATACGCATTTCCTTTTTAAAATATTGTCTTTTAGCTTACTATCTAATAGGCAAGTCAATCGTACTTGACCTGGTGACACTGACCTCCTATTTTTTCTCGCTTTCTCCAAGCTTTCTCTCCTTCAATCCATCATTCTTAGATCTGTCAAAGTGATATTGCTAGCATGTGCATTTGGTCATGCCATTCCCCTGTTCAAAATGCTTCATTGGGTACCTCGTTACCTCAAAGACAAGTACAATCCCCTTTGTTTAACATTTAAATCCTTTATAGCGTGATTTTAAAATATCTTTCCTTATAATACTATTATGTGAATAAATCTCACATGTTACATCTTCCACAGAAAATGGCCTATGTTGTTTCCCTAAGAACACTATTCTAAGCTCTTCATCACCTAGATTTGATCCTTCCCTTCGTCTTTCAGAGTTTCTTTGTGCATCCAGATCATTTCACTTAATCTACATGAGGCCTTTCCTAATCTCAGATTTTAGTGCTTTGCTACATCATAAATTGTTGATATTTCCTATATTTGTGTTTACTTGTCTATGTACACATTGTTTCCTTCTAGTTTTCCATATATAAAGATCTTCAAGGAAGGGCTCGTTTTCATTTTTTGCCTTTCTACCCCCAGTATTTAGTTTAGAAGTGGTATTTTATAAAGGATAGTTGAAACAAATTGAATAACACAATAAAAAAAAAAAGAGCAACAAAACTAAAATTCCAAGTAAAAGAAATTAATTTTGGAAACATAACAGAAATGTATGCGTATTTATAGAATGTGAAGTGAATTAGTGACAGCCAGGCAGTGAAGTAGATAGAACTTGGGACTTGGCACAATGAAGTGAATTTGAATACTACTTCAGATCTAGAATACCTGTGTGACCCTGGGTAAGTCACATAAGCTATTTGCATTTCTCTCTCTCACTTGCTCCCTTTCTCTCTCTCTCTCTCTCTCTCTCTCTCTCTCTCTCTCTCTCTCTCTCTCTTTCTCTCTCTCTCTCCCCCTCTCTCTCTCTTAATCTGTAAAATACAGACAATATTATATTCAGGATTTTTCCAAATTTCAAATGAGATATCATATGCAAAATGATCCTTTGAAACTTTAAAATATTTTCTAATGCTAGTTATTACTATTATATTGATAGTACTATCATAATTATCACCATGATTATCATCAGTTGGTTTGATGCCATATCAAAAGCATACTCAAACAATGACCACTATAAATAAAAATCCCTCTATAGGGATAATTATATGTTTTTGTATGAGATTTTATCTTGACTTATGATTTCCTTGATGATAAAACACACTCTCCCAATTCAGGTCAACAGGTCTTTTTGCAATTTACAGTCTTAGATGTTTTCCTGGGTTACTGAGAGATTAAATGATTTGCCCCAGACTATAATTCTAGGCTGTGTCAAAAGTAGAACTCTATATACTGGATAAGAGATTTGGTCTATGACTACTATGCCATGATATTTCTTTCTACATGAATAGTATTTATAAGTCCTATTTTTTTTCTTTTAGTGATGTCAGTTTTTGAATAAGGATGATTATGATGTTCTTACACCACTTATATAGTCTTTGAAATTTACAAAGCAGTTTCCTAACGACTATCCCTGGAAGATTCTTCCACATTTTTTATAATAGTTTTATTATTCCCATTTTATAGAAGAGAAACCTGAGGTTTGAAAAATTTAAGTGAATCTCCTTTGCCTCCTGGCAAATATCAGACACAGGATTCAAATGGAAGTCTTTCAAATCCAAGTTCATTATCATTTGTATTGCACTATACTAGTGGTGCCAAACTCAAATAGAATCAAATTCTGACAGGCTGTATGTTGACTTAGAAAACCTCAAATTATTTACTTTACAGCATATAAAAAATTTTTTTGAACATTTCCCAATTGTTTACCACTTGTGGCCTGTGGGCAAAGAGTATGAATCCACTGTACCATATTATCTTTTGTTAAACAAGTAACCAAGAAATAGAAATTAATTTTGTGCTTCAGATATTTTAATACTCTAAAATAAGAGATGGCATTATGTCAATCATAAATTGGATAAGGTAAAAAAGGAATAGTGATAATTGCATATGTCCCCACATGACATATAACCAAAGACATCCAAACAAAGACTAATGACAGATTTCTAGTGTAAGAGGTCAGCATCTATTATTATTGTGCCAAATGAAAAGAAGATACTAATTCTTGAGAATGTGTTGCATAGTCCAATCCATAATAGCCAAAATTTGGCATGAGTAAACGAATCCAGGTAAAATTCCTTGTCAAAGTATAGAATATTTACCATTAGTGTTTATGAAAAATACAAGAATTATAGAACCAAAATGAGGTGAAGAGAATTTAATGATGTTCAGTTCAAATGGATTGTGGGAAAAAAACCAACAACTAATGTCCTCATCAATCTAGATCTAGAAGGGCCTTAAGAGACCCTCTAATTCAACCCCCTTACTTCAGAAATGAAGAACCCAAATCACAGAAAGGTTAATTGGTTTGTACAAGGTCACAAACTTAAACTTCAGAAGCTGGATTTAAACCTATATCCTATTACTATAATGTGAGTTCTCTTTTCACTACATCACTTACAAAACTCGTAGAGAATATGTCATACATCCCAAAAGCAAGACCATGGCATTAATCAGATCTAAAATTATTGAAAAAGGTGGTTAATGAAGAGGATTCTTAGGTGGTTAATGAAGAGGATTCTTAGAATATGGTAGAGTAAGTCAGAAAGTTTCAAACTCTCAAGATTTTCCTCCACAGAAGAGATAAAATAGTGCCTTGGGGTGAACATAGAGGGGTGAAAATGAATAAGAAAAGGATCACAACTGAGATCCTCTTTGGATGATCAGAGGTCTGAAGAAAAATCCTCTGGAGCTTTCTTCTTGGGGAAGAGTAAATATCTCTATGCCAGGGACTGTTTAAACAACAAGTAGTAAGCCTTAGGGTTAGCTGTGTTGGGCAGCTGCCTTGGGCCCAGCCAGCAAACTCTTACTTCCAGGATAGTGAGGGGAATTGGGCATCTAAACTGGGGAAGATCTAGGGAACCTTTGCTGACAAGGAACACCAGACCCAGATGTGCTGCAGAGACCTTGTGGGGGCCAGAAGGAATCAGCACACTCACAGTGAGTACAGAAGCAGTGATGCAGGGACAGTGCTGGCTGTGGACACCTACTAGAGGTCTTCATTTGAGTTCAAGGTCAGGGAGAACTGAAGAGGATCTGAGGCCAGAGGCATCATCACCATACCCCAACCTTGGGGTGATTATAAAAACTATTACAAAAAATATACACAGGCAAAAAAGAAAGGAATCAATGATAGAAAACTATTATAGGAATGGAAAAGACAAAAGGTTCATCTTCAGAGGGAGATACCAAAGCACAGAAAACTTTTTCTACCTCAGAATAATGTCAAATGGTCCCCTAACTAAAATTCAGTGATGAACTTAAAAAATACTTTAAAAACCAAATCACAGAGATTGAGTAACAACTAAGAATAAAAATAAGAATAATTAAAGTAAAACAAGAAGATTAAGAAAAGAAAATCAACCATTTACAAAAGGTGAGGCAGAAACTTAAGTAAGAAATTGCCTCCTTGAAAATCAGAATTGGGCAAGGGAGAAGCCAGCAAAGTTATGAGAGATGAAGAAATAAAAATAAATAAATAAATAAATATAAATATAAAGAATGAAAAAATAAAAGAGAATATAAAACATCTCATAAGGAAAACAGATCAGGAGAACAGATCAAGAAGAAAAAAATCATAATAATCAGACTACCTTATAGATATAAAAAAGAATATTGATAAAATAATATAAGAAATCATTTTTTTTAAAGAAATTGTCCTGAAGCATTAGAACAAGAGGGGAAAGTAGAAATAGAAAAAAAATCCATCAATCATTACATTAAAGAAATCCTGTGAGGAAAACTCACAGGAATATTACAGTCAAATTCTGAACCTCCAGCTCAAGGACAATATATTATGAGCAATGAGAAAAAGAAACAATATACATTTGGCAGTACAATTAGAATCACATAAGATCTAGCAGTGGTGACACTAAAAGATCACAGGTCTTAGAACACTATATATTGAAGAGCAAAACAACTGGACTTCTCACCAAAAATATCATTCCCGAAAAGCTAAGCGTAATTTTGCAATGAAAAAAAAAAAAAGGACAGTTAGTGAATTGTCAGACTTTCAGGATTTAATTTAAACAACAACAGCAACAAAAAACCAAACCCTAAACTCAATAGAGTATTTGACATATAAAAGCCCAGAGAATATAAAGTACACACCAATGACCAATTACAATGGATTCAAAACAGATAGAAAGTTTATCTTTTATGTGTGTAAAATGTGAAACCTGCATCTAAGATAGTTATTAATAATTAGGTAGCTTATAAGAAATGTTGGGGTACATCTGAGCATGATATGACTTAAAAATGTAAAACTGTTCAAGGACAGCGAAAAGAGTAATCATCTTATACAAAAGAGCTCCAAGAGGAAGAAACAATACTGAGGGATTAGATGGGACAGGACAGCTGGAAAAGTACTTTCATTGAGAATGGGCTCAAGATGGAAATATACATATACATCTAGAAGAGTATAAAAGTCTAAATTTAGAAAGAAATAAAACTCTAAAGGAATAAGGTGGGGGGAGGGGATAAAGAAAGGATCTTTAGAGGGGATGGTGAGGGAATAGGTTAAAGGGGGAATATAGAAGGGTGTTTAAATCAACAGAAATGGAACAATAAGGGAAGGATTCCTTGAAAGACAGGGTAGGGATCTTTAGAGGCAAGGGTTAGGAAATAGGTCGAAGAGTTGTACAAAAGAAGGTTTAGATTTAGAGACCTGGGAGGATAAGGGAGGGATCAATGGAGTGGGGTAGATTAAATACTAGGAGGGCAAGGTAGCAGGTAGGTAGTAACATAAAAATAAAGATCAGGAGTAGGATCTCTTCGGGAAATTACATGTGTATGTATGTATGTATGTATAGATGTTTATATATGTGTGTATGTCAATATCTCTATAAAAATGTATCCACACTTAATTGTAGCCTCACAGTGGAGGGGAGTGGGCAGGAAGGGGAAAAAGGAACAAAGTAAAAAGTGTACAACATAGAACAAGAGCAAACCTACAAGGAATCAAAGAAAAGATGGACAGCTTTCTACATAACGTATAATATTTAATATATAGTCTTCCTTGTAATGGAAAGTTATTGCTATATATTCTGAATCCTCTCCTACATTCTACTGTGAACATGATTTTTTTT
>CM053591.1:98680918-98693930 GCA_028646515.1 Pseudochirops corinnae
TACAATAATTTTAGTATAATTACATCAACATATACAGTGATTTGGGGATTTTTACTGGCTCCAATAATTTTCTGGCAACTTAAGTGATCATGTAACAATTAGAGAAATAATAATAGTAATACTAGCCTCTGTGTAATGTTACTATAACTCATAAGAAAACAGAATCATGTTTATATTGCATAGACCCACACAATAATTGATCAATTGTCATTTTGATTTAATTGTCATTTTGATTTAGTTCACTTCATTTTCATGTAACATGCAGGCAATTAAATGAAACATTGAGTAAAATATCAAATTACTTTCATTATATAAATGCTATCACCATATTATATTTTCATGCTCAAATTTATTAAGAGCTGAAAACCACCAAAAAGACATGTTTTACCATGTCCAGATATTTATAAAATTTTATTTCCTTACATATCTTAATCAAAATCACTGGTTTATTTCCTAAGCTATTATTGATAAATTATAAATTAAATTTGGACTGCCATTGTTTATTTTTTTTAAGTATGGTAATTCTAAGTTATAATAGTTTCACTGTTATTAAACTATATAAACTTTTAAAAAATATATAAATTTAAATATCCCCCAAAAGAACAGAAAAAGTGGGTTACATGTGAAACCTTAGATTTTTATCTCATAACCCTTTCTGTAAAAAAATGTGTGTGTGTATATATGTTTTATATATACATATACATATATAATAAATTCTGCAATACTTTCAAAGTTTCCCTTCTTACCTATGCTTCATTCTGAACTTTTTTTCTCTTGCGTATATATTTTTTGTGGCCCATATCTTTTTTCATTACTTTTGTAGCCTACAACCCCCCAATTTCCATTAACAACTGAAAGCAGGAAAAAGAAAAAAAAACAAGAAGACGTAAGCATAGTCAAGCAAAACATACCCATACTGTTATCAAAGATAAAAACATAGATTTCTTTCTGAATGCTGAGTCCATCAGTGCTCATCATTTTAGAAAAATGGTTCATCACAGATTCCCAGGAGTAATGGCTTGCCACAGCATTAAATAGTTTTCTTAAGCATGTAGTCCTTTTTATTTACACTATTGTCCTCATTTAAATTGGTCTCTTGGTACTGATCACTTCACTGTACATCAGTTGATGCTTCCCAGGATTCTCTGAAATTATTTCCAGCAGTTCTTAACATCACAAATATATTCCATCCCATTTATGTACCACAATAGCCATTCCCCAATTTATGAGCATTATACGTCACCCTATGAAATTCTAGTTCTTTGGTGTTTTTTGTTCCTTTTAATATTTCCTTCAGATTCAAAAGGTTAGCTTTTATTGTGACTGTCCTTGCTCTCTTATCCACCCTCTTAACCATACATCTATCCCCATTTCTTTCTTTACTGAGTTTTATGAATTTATATATCAACCTCTGTCTGTCTGTCTGTCTCTCTCTCATGCTTTGTCTCTTCCATTATGTTTCCTTTACATAAAAGCTACATAATTACTGAATAAGCAAATACCAATATATTATTAGACAATTAAGATTGACCACTTCTTTAATGAGAGTTTAATAAGAAAAGTGGATAGGCAACAATTTGCTTTTCTTATGTGCTACCTCAAAATATGTGCCTTTTAAAGAAGTTTTGGTAATGAAATGTTCCCTATATGGTAGCATTGAAGTACCTATGCCAAAACCATTTTTCCTTTAAGTAGTTTAGTCTTCAAAGTCACTAGAAAGTTTCTGGATATAGTATATATATTTGCATTGAATCAACATATCACTTTTATACCTTGCAATATTTCATAAGTACATTTGAGGAAGGATGAAAAATATTTATTTGGTTTTCTTGAATGGAAGCAAATAACACGAATCCAAACATTTCTTACTTTAAACAATATATTTTGTGAAATCTTCTTATAATAAATCCCAGGGAATTGAAGAATATGAAGGAAGAACTTGTTGTAAGTAAGATTTCACTTACATCAAATTTCCTTGAGTCCCATGAGCTTTCCAACTTAACTGTCATTCCTTCACTGCACAAAACATTTTCTTAACCATGGTTCTGTTTGTTACTTACATGTATGATACATAAAATATCCATTTCGATATGCATTCTGGTTCTTCCAGGTTAATTTACATCTTGGGAGGAACTTGGGAATTTTTAGAAGTTCATTCTTTCTGATTCTAAAGGTACATTTCAGTGACAGGCATAGGGATTTTTTAAATTATTGCTTAAGAACCGTAAATGGGAAAAATTACTTGTAAAATGAGCAATTAATTTTCTTTTGCCCATATGAGTTTTCTTTGCTTTTGCCATCCAGATGATAACAAATGGATATGTGTATATTTATCTATCTGGAATACAAACCCACATACACACATATGTGTATGTACATGTTTATATATACACATATGTTTGTGTGTTGGGATTCAAAATATAGTGAAATCATGATTTTTTTTCTAATGCCTAAAGAAAGATTATCTAAATGTAGACTGATTACACACATTGAAAGAATATAGAATTTGAAGGCCTAATGCTCCAAAGACTTCTGTTCATTCAATAGCAGAAAGGCCATTCTTAGAGAAGCAAATAAACAAGCACAGCAGGAGATGCCCACAAAGACATGATATCATAAATTCAGATTGATTTAAGGACCTTTTAATCACCTTCAGGCACCTCAATTAGCTGGAGTGACTGTTCCAATTAAGCATCTGTCTTTAGCTTTGAGTGTTTATTAAGCTCAATTTGGTAAGCTGGGAAAGTCCCAATTAAATGGACCTCCCAATTAAGGTAACCCTTATTAAATGGAAATTACTGATGGATCCACAAATATAATTTCATTTAATTTGTCACTTTCTTTTTCCCTTACTTATAACTTTTCCCACGTGGCTCTGTCCATTTATAAGGATCTATTCTATTACATTTATTTCTGTAAATGTTTATAAAAATACCTGTAATACTAAGAGAGAAGAACCAAGAACATAGAAGTTAACTTTGTTTGAGAAAGGAGGAAAGAGACACTCCATTCCAATATCAACAAATTGTCGAATGGGTAGCATCCTGGGCCATAGCTGGAAAAACAAAACATCATTATTATTTTTTTTGCTTTTTGGAGGTGAGAAGGCAGGGTGATTGGGGTTAAGTGACTTGCCCAAGGTCACATAGCTAGTAAGTAAGTGAGTCAAGTGTCTGAGGCCAGACTTGAACTCAGGTCCTCCAGACTCCAGGGCCAATGCTCTATTCACTGCACCAGCTAGATGCCCCCAAAACATTTTATTTTTTTAAATGAGGTTTACAGGACGGACTTTCTCTACCAAATTTTCCAACACTTATGCCTACTGTGTGTGTTTATGGGTCTTTCTATGCATGTGTGTATGTTTGTGTACATTTTAACATATATATATATATATATATATATATATATATATATATATATATATATATACACACAGTAAAAATAGAGACTCATAAGGGATATGCTACTGAAGCAAAGGTGACTGTTTTTCACTGGCAGCATCATTTCAAAAACAAACAGCATAAATTAGAAGGAAACAGTGTTTGGGGGGATTGAGATAGTGCCCTACTATCACCATTTTCTGTTTTCCCAACGTATTTGGAAAACCTTATCCTCGGTGAGATCTCTTAAATATATAGAGCCATAAAGGTGTATTTCCCTCCACTAACCAATACAGACATAGCAAAATAGGTATTTGATGACTGACAGAACTTTCTAATTATAATGCAAACTCCTCAAGGATACAAATCCTGTTCTCTGTTTCCCCTATATGTCTCCTCCAATTTAAGTTGTAAACATTGCACATAGGAAACTCGCAACAATAGTAGCACAATTCTTATATCTTATCCAATTCTGATGGTTTGTTAATATGTTTCATTAGAATATAGTATAAAGCATGTCCGAAGCATGGCCAGGTATATATTTAAAAATCACAAGCAATGGCCAAAGTTTGATACACACACATGCACACAGACACATACTGGGCATGTATGTGTTCACATATATATGTACATATATAATTATATAAATATGCATGTATATACATATATATTTGATCAAATGGATTAGTGAATTATTGTATTAAAGCAAATTTCTAGTAATATATAAAGCACATATTTGCCTTATTCTTAGACATGTAGATGAATAAAACATGATGAAAACATTTTTTTACTCTTTAGCCAATATAGTTATACTGACATTATCCTTAGAACTATCTCTGAAGAAAACCTAAATTTTTCACTTTGTGGCTAAAAGAATTCCAGGATATTGCTTCCAGGAAAATATATCAGTTCACAAAACCATCTTATATACACAGATCGGCACACAAAACAAAGAGAAGAAATTAGGTTTATTTAGTGGAAGCAGGAACATTAAAGTGCTTAGGAAGAAAATGGATTGTTCACAAATTATCTCAAAGGCAAAGTGTGCATTTGATATTAATTTTACTCTAAAAAGGCTGAATAGTGTGGGAATAGTCATTCTTTTATATTTATGCATGCAATTTGGAAATATCCCTGATGACATTCAAAAAATTATTCTGCAATTTGAAAAAGGGATAAAAACTAGAAGTGCAGACACTCTGTATGTTTTGCAAGGTGCAGCTATCTGCTAAGGATTACCAGCTTTAAAGAACAATAAATCCTGAAATATGAGTCAATGTTGTTGCTTGCCTTTGCTGTTAATCTTAATCCACTCATACACTGGTTCAGTGCAAGTCATATACATTCACAGCCATGATTAGCAATAGGAAAAATAAAAAAAGATAGAACAAGCCATCAGAAAAGTGTAACTCATCAGCATGCATGGGAATATTGAATGCAGAGAAACTGAATAAAAATAAAATTTGCATGTATTTGCATTACATGAGTTGGTGGTAGCATCAACACCAATGCTTCTAGTAAAATTGAATTCTGAGATCCAACCCCAAACAACTTTCTGATTGCATCAACAAATTGCACATCTCAACATCTATCACTCAATGGGGCGCACATTTTTCCAAATTATACTTACACTGTAGCAATTATGCTGATACACAATATCAATGGTGGCAATTTTACCAAGACAATATACCAAATTCCTTTAAAAATTGGAAATCTATTCATGCTTCTTGCTGATGTGTCAAATCCTATCCTTAAAACCTTCATTATTATTTGAATGATTTGAAATATTTTCAAGAAACATTTTTTTTTTTTTTTTTGCTTTTTGGAGGGGGGAAGACAGAACAGTTCAGGTTAAGTGACTTGCCCAAGGTGACAAGGATAGCAAATGTTCAATGTCTGAGGATGAATTTGAACTCAGGTCCTCCAGACTCCACGGCCAGTGCTCTATTCACTGTGCCACCTAGTCACCCCAAGAAACAATATTTTCAAGATATAAATGTATATGCTCTGAATATTTATACTAAAATATTAAAAGATAACGGATTTAAACCTTGAAGGAGCCATTGAGCTAGACTAATCTAAATGGGGAGCTAAATTTCTTCATTTTATGGATGAAACCACTGAGTCAGATAAATTATCTGACTTGCCAAGTTCATACCAATAACAAACGGCACAGGAAGATGTAAACTCAGGTCCTATGACTCCAGATATCTTTCTCTTGCACTATGTAGATGACATATTTTTCAGGTACTTACACAATGAATCCATTTGAAGTGTATTTTATGTTAATAGCATGTGTACAGTGTAGATAAAAGTGATTTTTGCACACTATTTCACTGTGAGCATTTCTATCTCTTTTGATGTGCCAGTTTATGTTGGCATAATATTACAGATGCTATCATGGATTTTGGAAGAGGCCAATTATCAGTACTTCATCTTTTTGTGATTATCCCTTTTTATAATATTACATAGTTAACATCATGCATTTAAATTATTGCATTTAAATATACAATTTGAAAAAAATACTTTCATTATCTCCCCTTTTTGTAGATGATAGTAATAATGTTACTCTGATGAATATTAAGATAGCACTGCTTCCTCATATAGTCTCTTTAGAATCATTGAAAAGTATCTATCATAGAATACCCTTCATCATTTAGAGCTTTGTCTTTCATGTTCAAAGAAATTAGTCTCTTGATTTGTGCAGAGAAATTGCCCTCTCATCAATTTCACTTTCTCATTTCAGTCTCTTATTAGTTCACTTGTTTTTGTTCACTATCAGCAACACTACAAAGTTTCTTAAATGTTATTTTCACATTCTGAAATTTTTATAGCTAGAGAAAAATACTGTAGAAAAGTTCATTGATATTCAAGATTAATCATAATTAAAGTAATATCTTAGAGAATTTTTAACTAATAATCAAAATTTAATCATTTATGATGAATCTCAGTGCCAATTTATGTTTATCTTTAGATTTGTACATAAATTATTTTTAATTCTCGTTTTAAGAACACACTATCTGTGGCTATTTATGCTTGTGGTATATCCCTATATTTATCTGGGGAACAAATTTGATCAATACTCTTTCCATTTGCCTAGAGGGAAGCTTTACACACAAGTACTTTGTAAGACTTTATCAAATTGAATTTGCTGACTTGAATCCATTTTGGAACAATGAAATTTTGATTTACAGGTCATTCTTGTCTTCATGATAATTAGCATCCTTTCTCCAGAGAAGTTCATCAGCATTGTAAGTTAATTTCATGATGGCATGCTTGCCCAAGTTCTGGATAATGGTCAATGCTGTTGTACTTTTCCAGTCACCAATGGAGTGAATAAAAGGCTGTGTGCTTGTTCCCATGCTTTTTAGCATGATGTTTTCAGTCATGTTGTCAAATACTTTCAATGAGAATGAACAGTGTCAAGGTCAGCTACTGCACTGATGGCAAATTCTTCAACTGGAAAAGACTACAATCACGACCCAAGTGGAGGGAGTGTTGATGTATCTGCTGATTATGCATTCAATGCAGCCTATGAAGCTGAGATGCAACAAAGCATGATTCAATTCTCTGCTATTTGAACTAATTTTTACCTAAAAATTAACACAGAGGAAACACAAGAGCTTTATCAGCTACCACCAAGTTTTGAATGCTGTGAATAAGTTCATTTACCATGCTAGTGTATTTTGCAGGGATATACACATTGATAATGAGGTTGATGCACACATTGCCAGAGCAAGCTCACTGTTTGAGAGTCTCCAAAGAAAGTATGGGAGAGAAGAGATATTAGAATGACTATCAAACTGGAGGTCTACAGAGCCATTGTGCTGACCTCATTATTGTATGCCTCAAGAGTTGAAAACTGGACAGTATACTAGTGTCATGCCAGGAAACTGAATCACTTCCAATTGAATTGCTTTAGAAAGATTTTGAAGACCACCTGGCAGCATAAGGTACTAGCCACTGAGGTCATTAATTGAACTAAACTGATAAGCATTCAAACTTTGCTTCAGAGAGCACAACTCCAATGGGCTGGCCACATTGTTCAAATGTAAAACATATGCTTTCCAAAAAGACTATTTTATGGAGAACTCACCAAGGGCAAGTGTTCATATGGTGGTCACAAGAAATGGTACAGGGACACTCTCAAGGTCTCTCTTAAAAACTTTAGAATTGATTGTGTGACAGGGGAGACACTGGTGCAGGACAACTCAACATGGCATGCTCACATCAGAGGAGGTGCTGTGGTCTATGAGCAAAGCAAAATTGAGATAGCTCAAAGGAAACACGGGATGCACAGATTTGGAGTATGCACTCCAAATGTTCACATGGACTGTTTGTGCCTGACCTTTAGAAGAGTGTTCCAAGCCCATATTGGTCTGATTAGCCACAATGTGACACACTAAAACTTGACTGGAGCATAGAAATGTCATTTTGATCCTCTTTAAGAATGAAGGACAACTGGGTGGCTAGGTGGCTTAGTGAATAGAGCACTAGCCCTGGAGTCAGGAGGACCTGTGTTCAAATCCAGCCTTAGACATTTAACACTTACTACCCATGTGATCTTGGGCAAGACACTTAACTGCAGTTGCCTTGCCTTACCACCTCCAAAAAGAAAAAAAAAATTAAAGAATGAAGGGCAACAACCAACCAACCAACATTCTTGGGATAGGTGCAAAACTTTGTCAAACTCCATTCAATAAGTGAGTCATTTTATTGTGAGATTCTAGTGTAAAGGTTATGATAAGGAGCATACCATCCTTAAGAATATTGATATCTGCTGTTTCAGCATTCTCAGCACTAATAATCTCATGGAAAATGTTCGCTCCTATTTGAATGGATATCAATAAGTCCATGGGACTAAGAGAAGGTAACAATTAGTTCGGCCAGGCAATACTTTCAGAAATAATTAAAATAATGAGAGATTAAATTAGGAATTAATTTATTTTTTTCTTTTAGCTTTTGTTCTTCTGCCTAAAAGATGGAAAAGATTTTGACTTTAATTGGAAACCATATTTAATTTAAATTTAGCAATTTTCATTCATCAGAACTTAATTTTGCATGTTTTTTTGGGGGAAAAGATCTGAGTTCAAACCTGACCTATATCCTTACTAGATCTATATCCTGGGGCAATTAACTTCCTTTTTTAAAGTAAGTTTGCTCATTTGCAAAATGGGAGAATTATGATCTCTTTATATGCTATATATGATGTATGCTTCTAGTTATACATCTTTCATGGTGGATGACCTCAATCAAGAAATGAACTGAGTTACTAGAAAAATAATGAAAAATATGACTTTAAAATAGGAAAGCATAAAAGATACTGATGGATTTTTTTGTTAGTTGCAAAAGAACTAAATTTTGAGTTGCAATTCCTGCTCTGACCTATGTGACCTTGGACATATCATAACCTATTTAGTCCATAGTTTCTACACATATTTTTCTTATTTCATCAAACCTAAATAGGTCTCTTTACAATTTCTATCCATTATTCCTAGTTTTGTCCATGAGGGCCACACAGGAAAAAAAAAAAAAGCTAATTCATCTTCTAAATTATATTCCTTTAACTACTTGACCCTCTTGATTTTATCTTTCCTTACATTTCATCTATAAATGAACCTTACATAAATGATTGAAAGTACTGGAAGCTCCATAAAATCCTTATAAAAATCCTGTGGACCTATTAAAAACCTTCAGAAAATATTGTATTCACAATTGAATATAGTACTATACATGTACTGACATCAAGGGTAAACAAAATTGACCCTTTTCACTAAAGGTCTTCCCTTTTACTGGCCATGACACATGCCAAAAATGCATTAGCTTTCTTGGCTGCCAAATTGTTCTACTGAGACAGTACGTTTTCTATTAATATGAATCCTGGCTTAATTTTAGATTAATTGTTATTTAGAAATGCTTCCTCTATCTTTTACTTGTAAAGTTGATTCTATATTCAAAGGTGTCAGACATTACTACTGCGTTTAATATCAAAAACATCATAGCATAGTGCATAAAAAATTGACTTTGGAATCAGGTTGACACTGTACAAATTTCAAATCTATTTCATACTCACTGTATAACACAGGGCAAGGTAGGTAAATCACCATTACCGCAAACAGTCCCCCAAGATTCTAACATTCATAGAAATTCTACCTGCTTATGAGTTTGTTTTACCTATAAAATCATAGCTTTAGCCAAAACAATAACAATTTTTAAAAGTTCATTATATATTTATTTTTATCATTCCTTTCCTTTTGAATTTTGAGTTTCAAATTCTCTCCCTTCCTTCTATACCCTCCCCCCCCAAAGGGAAAGGCAAGCAATATAGTAACACATACATGTGAAATTTTGCAAAATATTTTATATTAGCCATATTTTTTTAAATGCAAGAAAAATAGAGAAAATTTTAATTCAATTTGTAATAAGAATTTATTGGTTCTCTCTCTGGATAGGGACAACTATTTTTTTCAACATAATTCCTTTGGAATTTTGATGGATCATTGAATTGATCAGAGTAGCCAAGTCTTTCACAGTTGAACATCATTGAAATATTATCGTACAATATCTCAGTTCTTTTTGCTTATAGGTCTTGACAGTTTTTTTTTCTGAAACTATACCCCTAATTATTTCCCACAGCAAAACAGTACTCCATCACAATCATATGTCATAATTTTTTTCAGCCATTCCTCAACTGATAAACATCCTCTCAATTTCCAATTCTTTGTGAACACAAAAAAAAGAGCTACTAAATCTTATGTGATCCTGACTGCAGCTCCATGATGTTTGATTAACTTCTTTCTTGCTGCTTGAAGTATTTTTCAGATCCTTTATCTGGAGCTCCAGAAGTTGGCAGTAATTTTCCAGGAAGTTTTCATATTGGGATATCTTTCAGGAGGTGATCAATAGACTTTTTTCCATTTCTACCTTAATCTATGGACCTAAGATATAAAATCGGTTTTCCTTGATAATTTCTTGAAATATTATGTTCAGGGTATTTCTTTGATAAAGTTTTTCAGATAGTCCAATAATTCTTAATTTTTCTTTCCTTGCTATATTTGCTAAGTGAGCTGATTTCTCAATAAGATATTTAAAATTTTCTTTCAATTTTTGATGTTGTTAATTATTTCTTGATGTCTCATGGAGTCATTAGATTTGGCTTGTTCAATTCTAATTTTTGAGGAATTATTTTCTTCAGTTAATTTCAATTACTTTCTTCTTATTTTCTTTTACTGTTAGACCAATCCTGTCTGTCTGTTTTTAAGGCGCTATTTTCTTTAGTATTTTTTGTACTTCTTTTTTCAACTGTTTTTTTCCCATAATTTCCTTTCATCAGTTTCATTGTTTTTTCTCATTTTTTTTTTCTTGACCAGTTTTATCTACTTCTTGAATTTTTCCAGGAATACTTGTTAAGCATGTATCCAAATAGCATTTTTTTCTTTGAGGTTCTGTTTGTAACTGTTTTTCACATTATGCACTTTTTCTCAGTTTATTGTCTTATTCTTCCCTGCCACTATAGTAAACATTTCATAGTCAGATTCTTTGTTGTTGTTATTGTTTGCTCACTTTTTTTTTTCCAGTTTATTTCTTGACTTTGAGTTTTATGCTGAAGTTGAGTTTCATTCATATTGGGGTGGGGAACTGCTATCCTAAACTTCAGGGTTTTGTTTTGTGTGTGTGTGTGTGTGTGTGTGTGTGTGTGTGCGTGCACACGTATGTGCCATTCCTTTTAGAGCCAGTACTTTGTGCTCTAGTTTTTGGTGGTACCAAGATGGTATATAGTGGAGGGAAAGGTGTGGCTTCTTCTCTCTTGGTCTGTCCTCTGGTCTTTACTGAAAAAAGACATCCTCATCCCTTGTAGCCACTGGTACTAGTGCTTCTCTATGCCTTGAAACTGTGACCAGGACCTCTGCACCCTTGAGACTGACCCATAGTGCTCTTCTCCATCCTGGAATGGTGACATTACTGTGCATGGGAAATACAGCTACTAATGAGTGCCACCTATAAGTAGTGCCAGGAAATGATTCCCTGTAATCTCTTACTGACCAGTTTTTCAACTCTCTTACATCTCTGGATTCAGAATTTCCAAAGATGCTCCAACTGCTGTTATAGCTGCTATTGCTGTAATACATGTAGATCCAGACCAGGCTCCACCCTGATGACACAAACTTCTCCTTCTAGCCTCCAAAATTTTCTTAGACTAGGAAAGACATATGTCACACTGCTCTTTTTTAAAAATTGATTCTGCCCCTCAAAAATTTAATTTGAGACATTATTTTAAAGGTGTTTGAAGGGAAATATTTAAAGAGTTCATCTAGATGACCTCTAATTTGCCATCTTGGCATCACCAAACAGCAACACATTAACATTGTTAAATTCACCCCAATGATCTAAGTTTTCAACAAGTTTTTATATTCTGAATGTCATCTAATATATTAGCTACCAATCCAGAAAATGTGTTATCTTATGCCTATGTAAATTTCATTCAAAAATCATTCTTTCTCATTCACATTTTACTTCAATTACTTTTGTTATGAATCCAATTTTACCTTATTTCTGCTGTTTATCTTGAACTGTAATTATAGGCCTTCTCTTCATTTCTAGAACATATGCAAATTCAAAATACACACATAAAGCATTCACCCATAGTACTTTATCTTATGTTTTGAAAGCATTTTTTTTTAAAAAGACAGAATATTGTCTAAGGCAATAGAGCAAATGTTATGCATTTGGGTGTAGTAAAGCATGCACATTTAATTTGCACAGCTATCTTAAATCACATTGCTTACTTTTAGTAACTAATTCCAAAACATAATTAACACAATGAAAGATATAATAAATAGAGAAATAGGTAATATTTAGTTTCGATAAGAATTCTGCTGTATGTTAAAATAAAAGATTCAATTTCATTCCACAGAAAATTGTTTAAGTACTTTCTGTTTAGAGTACTTGTCCTGGAGGGTATACGAAATTTAGACTAGACATGTTCCCAATATCTAGAAGTTTACAGCTTAGTAGGAGAAATAGATACAAAAATAAATAATAACAATACAAAAAGAAAATGTAAATATATCCAAAATGCAAATTTCTAGATAAGACTGAAGATGGGGAAACAAAATTAATAGTATGTAAGGCCTAGAAAATCATCATCAAAGATGAGATATATAAATACAATTTTTAAAGAATTGTTAATAATTCAATAGATGGAAAAAGCTAGGTAGATAATTCTAACTATTGTGAACAAAAGCAATTAAATGTAATTTATTCTAAGAAATCTCGTTTTAATCCCATCCCCCTTTTGAAGATTTTCTGAATATTCTTACTGTGAGATTGTTTTCTCAACTCCTATTACTGATGTTCTGTACTACTAATTTGGTGTCTGCACTGACAAGCATAATTGACTAACATTATTTTATATGTTTCCTATCTTCCCTAGGAGAAAGAAAAGTTTATGGGGATAAGAATAATATTGTGGGATTTTTTTGCATCCTCAAGAGTAAAAGATGCACTGTCTACTACAATATAAGTTTTTTTGTGACTATCTGCAGATGATGTCTATTACTAATCTATATAAATTAAACTATATAAATAAGTCATAGGAAATTAAAAATGTGTCACTTTCATATAACTACTAA
>CM053591.1:98694430-98719638 GCA_028646515.1 Pseudochirops corinnae
TGATGAATGTTCACATTTCTGTAGAGGGACAGGGACAGGGTGGAGAGTGATTGGGGCAGTAGGATAGGAAGAAGGGACATATAATCAGATTCCCATGGTGTGCTCACTATGGAGAGGTTCTGCATAATTTCATGTGTTCAACCTGTATTTGATTGCTTGTCCTTCCAGTGGGGGTGGGTGATGAGGGAGGAAGAGAAAGAATTTAAAATCTAAAGTCCCATAATCAAATGTTATAAATATATGTATATGCAATTATTAATATTATTATTATTAACTATATCCAACTGGAACTTGAGATACACAGGCACTGTGGTTGGGAGATCAATCCTGCCCTACAGAAAAGTCGGTGAGGTGGGTAGATATAGGAGACAATAGACTGGGGGAGGGGGATACACTGGGATGGCTGTTTTGGGGTGGTGGGTAGGGGAAAGATGGGGAGAAAATATGTAACTCAAAATCTTGTGGAAATGAATGATGCAAAGTAAAATAAAATAAAAAAAAAGAATTTGAAATAAATATCCACAGCTATGCACAAGAGTAGAAGGTATTAGTCTTATTCAAATATACCTGTGAGGAGTGCTTTTGCAGCTCTCTCTGGTATACTGCACTACCGAACATGAAACGAAGAGTGCCTTGTTAGCGCAAGGCTGTATCACTTCATTTTGAAAATCCTACCCATGTTTCAGGGATAAATGATAACCTTACCTTTTCTGTGATGACTTCCCTTAATATTGCAACCAAAGAAAATTTCAACCATTCTGCTCTACAAAGTAGAGATAATTTTTATCACATCTCAAATGAATCAATTGTTCTAAAATTATCTATGTGAGTGAACAAATTGTGCACATCTCCAATGAATTGCTAAAAAAAATATCTTTGGTAAAAAATAAAATAAAACAAAAAACTTTGGATTAATTTAGAAGTCCTTAAAAGTCTTGATATTTAGTGACATTGCATTGAAAATATATTGAGACTGGCTAAGAAGACAGTTGCAACTCTGAGTTTTCCATAAACAATGGGACAATTTGAAAAGTCAGATTTGAATTTTGGTAGCTTATTTCATGAAAACCTAAAGCCAAGTCTCTGAGATGTAATTATTGTGCGTGAGTTAAGAATTATGTGTCACTTTCCTTTCCTAATCCCTTTTATCAGGAAACAGTCTTGACAATTTCAAAAGACTGAAGTATTGTGGACTTTACATTAACATCCTATTCCTATGAATTTCTTCAGAGTATGTGAAGTGTTTCCCCTGAGAACAGAGTGAAAACTAGACACTCTGAGGAGAAGCAGGTTCAAGAATTTTTGGGGTGAGGGTGAAGCATAGTCAAGATGAGGGCATAGAAACAGGAAAATTCCATGAACACCCCCTACAACCACCTTAAATACCTATAAAATATGACACTAAACAAATTTTTGATCTTCAGAACCCACATAGTGACAGAGAGAAACAAATCTGATGAAGGCAGCCAAGCAGGCCTACAGGAAGCATCCATCTCAGCCTCCTGGCAGCCAAGCCCAGACCTATGTGAGCCACTGTTTTAGCATCAGAGTGGCCCTGACCAGCAGTGGCCAGAGCAGACTTCAGGAGAGGGAATCACCAGCAGCAGTGGCAGTTTCCAGATTAATCAACACATAAAGGACAAAAACAAAATAAAATGTCACTGTGGATCTCTGTTGGAAATGGGGGGGGGGGATGCAAGAGCATGGTATGGCCCATGCCTGTGGGGCAAGAAGCAGTGGAGGCACAATGGAGGCTGCTTGCAGAGATCCTGGCCTACAGATTGTAGGAGGACCAAGCGACAATTCAGAGAGTAATGGCTCTTGCTTTAACCTGCTTGGATCTAGAACACTATTTCAAGCAGAAGTCTTGAGGTATGTGGATAGTGGGCCAGAGATTGTGGGGGCTTCAGATACGACATGCAACTAATAGGTCTGGCAGCTGCAAAAATTCCAGGGATTTGGGACAAAGCTCTCCTCTCTGGAAGCAGAGTTCTACCATGGCAAAGAGCTCAAAAGTCAAGGAATTGAGTGACAACATGAGCAAGCAGAGGAAGCAAAGCAAGTACAGCAATCAATCCCCCTTTTGGGGGGACAAAAAGGATGAAAGCATGAAATGGGAGGAAGTCAATGAAGTCAGACCTCCTGCATCAAAAGCATCCATGAAAAATATGAACTAGTTATAAGCCAAGAAGGAGCTCAAGAAGTATTAGGAAAAATCAAGCAAGAGAAGTGGAGGAAAAATTGGGAAGAGAAATGAGAATGATGCAAGAAAATCATGTAAAGAGAGTCAACAATCTGACTGAGAAATTAACAACTTAAAAAATATATTAACTCAAATGACAAAAGAGGCCCAAAAGCCAATGAGGAGAAGAATGCCTTAAAAAGCCAAATTTGCCTAATTGAAAAGGAATTTCATAATCTCACTAAAGAGAATAATTCCTTCAGAATTAGGTTAGAGCAAATGGAAGCTAATGACTTTATGAGAAATCAAGATATTATTAAACAGATCCAAACAAGTGAAAAAAAAATAAGACAATGTGAAATGCCTCATTGGAAAAATCACTGACCTGGAAAATAAATGTAAGAGAGATAATTTTAAAATTATTGGACTACCTTAAAACTGTGATCAAAAAAGAATCTAGAAATCATCTTTCAAGAAATTCTCAAGGAAAATTTCCTTAATATTTTAGAACCAGAGGGCAAAATAGAAATTGAAAAAAATGCACTCATCACCTCTTTAAAAAGACTCCAAACAGAAAACTCCTAGGAATATTATAGCCAAATTTCAGAGGTTCCAGGTAAAGGAGAAAATATTACAAGCAACCAAGAAGAAAAAAAAAAATTGAATATTGTGGAACTACAATCAGGATAACATAAGATCTAGCACCTTCTACATTAAGGGATTAAAGGGCTTGGAATGTGATATTCCAGAGGTCAAAGGAGTTAGGATTAAAACAAAGAATCAACTACCCCGCAAACCTGAGTATAATGTTTCAGGGGAAAATGTGGTCATTCAATAAAAGAGAGACTTTCAAGCATTCTTGATGAAAAAAACCAGAGTTGCATAAAAAATTGGACTTTCAAATACAAGAAGCAAGAGAAGCATGAGAAGGTAAACAGGGAAAAGAAATCAAAAGAAACTTATTAAAGTAGAACTGTTTACATTCAAACATGAAAAAATGATAATTGTAACTTATGAAACTTTTCTCAATATGAGGTGAGCTGAAGGGAATATAAGTATGTGTGTGTATGTATACACACAAACACACATACACACACACACACACACACACACACACACACATATATATATATATATAAACACACATACACATTCATACATATATATGTTTATATAGGAGGGTATATGTGTGTATGAATACATATGTGAATGTGTGTATATATGTGTAAATGTGTCCATAGAGGGCACATGATCCATTGAATAGGAAGGGATGATATCCAAAAAATAAAATTAAGAGGTGAGAGAGGAATATAATGAGAGGAGATAGGAAGAGACAGAATAGGGTAAATTATGTCATACAAAGGAGGCAAGAAAAAGCTGTTGCAATGGAGGGGAAAACAGGAAGACAACAGGAAATGTATCAATCTTAGTCTCATTGAGATTGACTTAAGGAGGAAACAACATACACGCTAAATTGGGTATCTTATCCTACAGGAAAGTAGGGGGGTCAGGGGATGAGAGGAATGATGATGGAGGGGAGGGCAGGTTGGGGTGGGGAAGTAGTTAGAAGCACATACTTTTGTAAAGGGACAGAGACAAAGTAGAGAATAGAACAAGTGGGGGGGACAATATGGAGGGAAATATAATTAGTCTTTCACAATATTTCCACTATGGAAATGTTTTGCATAACTACACCTGTACAACCTATATTGAATTGCTTATCTTCCCAGTAAAGGTGGTTGATGAGGGAAGAAGGGAAAGGATCTGGAATTCAAAGTTTTAAAATCAAATGTTTAATATTCTTCTTATTATTATTCTTATTATTATTTTACATACAACTGCAAAAAAAGATAAACAAGCACTGTGGTATGGAGATCCTTCTTGCCCTACTGGAAAGTTGGAGGAGGGATTTGGGAGGATATAGGAGAGAGCACATTGGGGGAGGGAGTATTCAGTGGGATTGCCATTTTGGGGTGGTGGGTAGGGGAAAGACAGAGAGAAAATTTGTAACTCAAAATCTTGTGGAAATGAATGTTGTAAACTAAAAATAACCAAAAAAAAATTACTGAAAAAAGAAAGAAAAACAGTTGTTTTAATAACGTTGATCAAAAAATTGAATATTGATAGTAAAAATTAAAATACAGTCTCCCTCTATACATGCATAAAAGTTGAGCTGAATTGTATTTTTAGAAAAAAAAAATGAAAACTTCCTCCCCTCACTGTACACATACACACACACACACACACACACACACACACACAAGAATTTATGGGGAATTTAGCAAAAATTATACTATGCCTAAGGGGGAAATTGTGGGCATATCCTGAATTTAGAAAAGGTCTTCCCAAAAGTAGAAACTGTAACTAAGCCTTTGCTATATGCACTCTTTAAACTTGATCCCAACTTCCCTTAGAATCTTTCTATAGTGGTAGGGGAGTACCTCACAAATTGAAAGAATATGTTCTTAGCATACATACCTTAGAAAAATAGTTCTTTTAAAAAGGCCAAATAAGTACAGTTGATTTATTAATATCAATTTATACACAAGGGTAGGATACATTAAATGGAACTTATAAGCTATATGATATGAAAGACTCACCGACAATCCCAATTCATGGCTTAAGCCTTGAACTCTGAGATGAAATGTTGTAGTCCCGTCACTGTAACCAAGCCTGCTCGTATGAATGGGGTTTAGCAAAGTATCTCTAGAGCTGATATGTACTACACTTGAACTGTAGTTGCTAGTGCGAGTCACCTATTCATCTGTCAGCTAAAATCCTTAAAAATAGAATGTATTCCTTTAATTATTTCCCTTTCCCCAACTTCTGGTAATAGAGCTTTACACATATATAGCTAACATAGTGCCAAGAGAGTGGACATATTCTCTAGTGTACTGAAAAGAAGAATGTATTTGATATTCCAGGAAGATCTAGAAGATCCAGCCCAACATGACTCAGACCAAGCAAGATGCCAAAGGAAGGATAAAAGTGATTGCTCTCCATCAATCTCCATGTATGATTTAAGAACTGAAGTTGAAAGAAAGCAATCCTGGCAAATACCTTTTAAATCTAAGTATTCATTTTGTGAAAAGATGTGGATAATAATATAAAATTTCCTATTATATATAATGAATATTGTTAAGCTATTAAATTAAATTTGAAACAAGCTATAGACTGAAGAAGATAGAAGACATCCATCAAAACTGAGTAATCTGAAAATTTCATAGCTTGCCTTTTATTAAACACATGCACATGAAATCCTTGAATGTGAAATGAATTAAAAGTATTATTCTCTCCAAAAAAAGAAGTAAAATCCTTATCACAATGTCAACACTATGAACCAATCTCTTAAGAAATGAATAGCTCTTCTGTTAACTCTCAGACCATCTGGATTATTTAATACACTCAGACACTCAAAAAATGGAGAGCAATATGTTCAGGTGCTACTGTCCCTTTGAATAGGGCAGCTTTGATCACATAGCTATTAGCCTGAGCTTGCCCCATTTGTGGCATCACAGTCTGTCTAAAGCATGTAAATTGTTTGGCAAGTTCATCCTTTCCTATTAACTATAGATGTGACTGAGGTAGATGAAACTAATTCAAACAATTAAGTGTACACAATTTAAAGTGCAAATTCAATCTGAGTTGACTGTCCTGAATTTATTTTTTTTTTTTTGGTCAGAAAGAAACATAACTCCAATGGCATGTTTCATTTTGCAACCATTACACCAGATTAAGAGAATAGAAATCTGATGGTCTGAAGCAAACATTCACAACCATTAACAAAATGAAGTGCATAAATTGGCATTACTTACAAGTGAGAAGTCAATGTAAACATTGTTTTTTTTTAAATATTGGCAATGTTATTTTGAATGACTGATGTCATTCTTTTTGCTGTTGTTATTAAAGTAAGATTGTGTTGAAATTCATATTGTGTTTAAGTACAGACTTAATACATTAATGATAAATTGAATTTAAATAAGATATATATATGTATGTGTATATATATATTTATGTATATATATATGTATATATGTGTATGCATGCATGCATGTGTGTATGTGTATATATGTAATCGGGAGCCAGAATAACACATTTGTAAGAAATGGGCAAATATCAAGTCATCAAACATTTATGAAATGATTGTTGTGTGCCAGACACTGTATTAAGTGCTGGAAATATGAACAGAAGCAGAAAAAATAAGTTCCTGGCCTCAAGGAGAAGATAGTCTAATGTAAGAAGATATCACATAAAAAGAAACTGAAAAGGGAAATTGTGGGCTGTGGGGAAAGCAATGAAGACATGACTTTTCTGGGTACTTCTTCACACTGAAGTTTCTGAGAGAAATAAACCACTCATAAGAAGAGGACAAAAAAAAAGCAGGTCCATTTCTCTTTTTTTGTGATATCTTTGGGATACAGACGTAGAAGTGGTATTGCTGAATCAAAGAGTATGCACAGTTGTTGTTGTTGTTGTTGTTGTTTTAGCCCTTTGGGGATCATTCCAAATTGCTCTCCAAAATGGTTAGATCAGTCTACAACTCTACCAACAATGAATTAGTATTCCAATTTTCCCACATCATCTCCAGCATTTTTCATTTTCTTGTTTTGTCATGTTAGTCAATCAAATAGCTATGACATGGTACCTCATAATTGTTCTGACTTGCATTTCTCTAATCAATAGTGATTTATTGCATTTTTTCATACAACTATGTCTAGCTTTATTTTCTTCCTTTAAAAACCACCTGTTCATATTCTTTGACCATTTAGCAATTAGGGAATTACTTGCATTCTTGCATATTTGACTCAGTTCCCTATATGTATTTACAAATGAGGCCTTTATCAGAGACTCTAGCTGTACAATTTGCTTCCCAGCTTTCTGCTTCCCTTCTAATCTTGCTTACATTGACTTTGTGCAAAACTTTAATTTAATGTAATAAAAATTTTCCATTTTGCATTTCATAATCTTCTCTATCTCTTGTTTGGTAATAAATTCTTCCCTTCTCCATATATCTGAGAGGTAAACGATGTGTTACTCTTCTGCTTTGCTTATAGTATCACCCTTCATATCTAAATTTTGCACCCATTTTGACCTTATCTCAGTATATGATGTAAGATGTTGATATATGTCTAGTTTCTGCCATATTATTTTCCAGTTTTCCCAGCAATTTTCATTAAATACTGAGTTCTAATCCCAGAAGCTGGAGTCTTTGGGGTTAACAAAAAAATGGAATACTATAGTTTTGTTTTGTTTTGTTTTTATTACTATTTCTTGTGTGTCTAGCTTGGTCCACTAATTTGCTGCTCTATTCCTTAGCCAGTACCAAGTGGTTTTGACTATTGCTAATTTATAGAAATTTAACAGCTAGCACACCTTTCCTTGCATTTCTTTTCATTAATTCCCTTGATATCCTGGACTTTTTGTACTTCCAGAAGAATTTGGTTATTATTTTTTCTAGTTATATAGGATAATTTTTTTGGTAGTTTGATTGGTATGGCACTGTATAAGTAAATTAATTTATGTAGAGTTGTCATTTTTATCATATTAGCTTGGTCTACTCATGAGCAAGTGATATTTTTTACAGTTGTTCAGATCTGATTTTATTTGTGTGAAAAATGTTTTGTAATTGTGTTCATATGGCTTTTGGGTTCGCCTTGGCAGGTGGATTCCCAAATATTTTATATTGTCTACAATTATTTTAAATGGAAATTCTCTATCTCTTGCTTCTGGGTGTTATTAATAAGAATGGGCACTGCATTTTGTCAAAAACATTTTGCCTATCTGTTGCAATAATCATGTGATTTCTATTAGTTTTGTTATTGATAAGTTCAATTATGCTAATAGTTTTGCTAATATTTAACCAGCACTGCATAAATCCCACTTAATCACAGTGTGTTATCCTAATGATAATGTTTTTGCTATAATGTTTTTCTAATATTTTATTTAAATATTTTGAATGTATATTCATCAGGGAAATTGGTCTATAATTGATGCCCGCACTGAAGGGGCATGGGCCAAATGTGAGAGTGTGGGAATGATAAGACACGTACCAGGGGGAAGCTGTTTAGGCAGTCCAGTTATTTATCTGAGGGTAAGGGTTTATATACTAATAGCAAAAGTGATTGCATCTGGTATTATACCTCCTACTATTTTATTCCATTGTGTGTACTTGTGATCACTTCTCAGTAATCACTTCTTATTTTCCCTTGATAATCAAGGAAAGATGGTGAGCCAATCACCCTGAGCAACAATAAGCCCTCTTGCAGAGCAAGGCCTAGGGAAATCCTGACCCAGACTGTACCCATGACTGGACTGGCTTAGTACTGGCCTTCTTCGTATAATTTCCCTTGTATCTTTTAACTGTTACTAGCTTAGGTATCAGTACCATATTTGTATCATAAAAATATTATGTTATGACTTCTTCTTTGCCTATTTTTCCAAATAGTTTATATAGTATTGGAATTAATTTTTCTTTAAATGTTCAGTAGAATTCACTGTTAAGTCCATCTGGTCTTAGGAATTTTTTCTTAGAGAGCTCCTTGATGACTAGTTCAATTGAATGCCACTAGACTCTTGTGTGATAAAGTGAATGGTACTGCTTCTATCTCATTAGAGATCAACAAAACTATGGGTCCACTGCTCATGAGAAACTGAATTAAATCTTCATTTTATGACAACAGGTTATTTCCCAGGAGATAAAGGATGACTCAATTTTCTATCTCTATAAAAGAAAAAGAAATGGTTTGTCCTGTGACAATCATAGGGGGTTCTTTCTCTCTTGGTTTCTGCTATCAGTTTTCTTTCCAGAATCCTCCCTAAGCTGCTGATCCTTCACCTGGAAGGTAGTCATCTACTTGATCACCAGTGAGGCTTCAGAAATGGTCAAAGAATTGTTGATGTGGTATTTGTTGTCTAACAATTCCAGGAGAAATACTAGGAGAAGGACAGAGTTTTGTTAAGAAAATTCATTCACAAGATAAAGACCTTTGATATTATCAGTCATGAGGGTTTGTAGAAGATCATGGCCAAAAATGTGTTTGCCCAGAGAAATTTGTCAACATTTGTAACACCATGCACAAGCACCTTCTCAAAAGAATGTTACTGCGAACAGCTTTTAAGGTTCTGATTACATAGTATAGTGAACATTCCATTTATTCAAGAACAAATCAAAGGAAAATATTCACAAGAAATCACAATATAGTATTCACAACATTACATCTCATCACAGAAAATCACAATATAGTGTTCACAATACCTTATCATTAGAATGGCCACATAGTTTTCACAAAAGTGGTCACAGTATTTGGAACAAAGAACAAAAGAAAAACCATCTAGTATCCCTAAGGAGGTGCATTGCCTCTTTACTCACCCATTCAGTCATCTCACAGATACAATAGTCATTCTTCCACACATGGGGCAATCATATGTTAACTTAATCAGTCACTTATCTAGCGATCAGTCATTAAATATTGTTAATAACTAAATACAATCACTAGAAAATTACACAAACTCTCCACCCCTCTGTCTCCAGTGAACTTCAATTTCATCACAGCTTTCAATATCCAAGGTGAGGCCTTTTCTTCATCTTCACTAAAGGTAGTGTCTCAGATTACCTGGATCCCCTTCCATGGCCCCAGCTTCTTAATCCCCCAAACAGTCACCTGTATTCAGAGGCAGGTCCTTTTCCAGTCCTCCAGGCAGTTCCCCCTACTCACTGAAGTTCACAGGGTCCAGTACATTTTGAAACCTTCACAATATCTGTTCCTGGAAACTCAAGGATCAACCAAGCCACAAACAAAGTCTTAGCATCTAGGTCATGCTTCTCCAGTCCTTCAGCAGTTTGGCTGGCCCTAGGACCCAGAAGAAATTTGGCAGCAGCCACTTCAGCCTTCCAGGCAGCCTTTCTGGAAGCAACTTCAACCTTCACCAAATTCTGGTCTCAAGAAAACTCCAACTCACTTCTCAGTCCAGTAGTAACAGCCCAGCTTCCAGATGCTGTAGAGAGAAATTGACTTGCTCTCTCTCAGCTGCCTTCAGTCTCCATGATTCTTCCACCAGCAGGTTGTCAAGAGAAAATTCTGCTTTGTCCACTAGGAGCCCTCCAGGAGAAATATTCTGATTCTGCCTCTCTGGGATTTTCTTACACACACACACACACACACACACACACACACACACACACACACACACGCGCGCGCGCACATACACACACAGCATTGGCTTACTGTTTTAGCCAAACTCTTCCTGTTATGTCAGCAACAGGAGACAGAGTTCATACCCTCTGCCTCTTTCACAGAGGCTTGACTAAGGGCTAAGTACCTGCTTACGTGACATAACAAAAAGGGGGTCAAATTTAAATTAATTACTATTATAGTATTCTTTGGCAGTTTCAAGATGATGTGCTTAAGGGTTTTGAATAAAGAACAATGCTCTCATGCTTCCCCAGTCAACAATGGAGTGTGTGCTTGCTCTCATGTTTTTTAGCATGGTGTTTTCCAAAATGTTTTCAGAAGCCTTCAAAGAGTATAAAAATGTCATCAAGATTAGCCACCATACTTATTGTAAACTCTTTAACTTGAAAAGTCTACATGCCAAAACTAAAGTTAAGAAACAGTTGTTGCACACATTTTTTTTTTCTTCACTGATGATTTTTTACTCAAGGCAGTTTCTGAGACTGAGATGCAACAGAGAATGGATTGCTTCTCTGCTACCTATGCTAATTTTGGTGTGACAGCAAAGAATCAACACCAAGAAAACAAGTTTTCCACCATCCTGCACCGCACCATCCATACATGGAATCATCAGTTACTGCAAATGACATTTTGAATTCTGTGGGTAAATTCACTTACCTTGGCAATATACTTGTCCACACAGATGATGAGAATGATGCATGCTTTGCCAGAGCTAGCTTGGCCTTTGGGAGGCTCCAAAAGAAACTTTAGTAAAAAAGAGGTATTAGACTGCATAACAAACTGAAGATTTACAGAGTTGTTGTGCTCACCTCATTTTCGTATGTCATAAAAACTGAACATTCTATCAACAACATGCCAGAAAATTAAATAGTTTCTATTTAAATTGTCTTCATAAGATGTGGAAGATGTGGAAGAAACTGGTAAATTATGGTACCAGACATTGAGGTCTTCTCTTGAGCTGAACTGTCAAGTACTAATACTTTCAGAGAGGAGAATTGTCATGGGCAGGCTACATAATCCAAATTCCAAACACACATTTACCTAAAATACTGTTTTATGTTCTGAAATGGAGGTCACAATTATCTGTACAAGGCAATCTCAAAGTCTCTGAAGAGCGTAAGCATGGATTATGAGATGTGGGAGACACTGACATAGGACCACCCAGAATGGTGTGCCCACATAAAGAAGATGTTTTCCTCTACGAGAAAAGCACAATAACAGTAGCACAAAGGAGATAGGAGACAGGTTAATCTACAGACATCTCCGCCCCAAATATTTAAACAGATGATTTGTGCTTAACCTGTAGTAAAGCCTTCTGAGGTCATACAGGGTTAAACTGCTGCAATCATTTTCACTGTGTCTTGACCGCAACACAATTATAACTTTGGTCCTCTTTGAGTAAAAAGGATGAAAAACAATGTGTTGTCTATTTTGTCTACTTATCATTTGCTACCATACTACTGTAATTAATGTCAAGAGCTTTCACTGAAAGAATATTCACACACACACACACACACACACACACATATACCATTATTAATCCATATGTAACCTGCTTTTCTAGTTCAAAATCTGGAAGAATATGGGACCTTTTATCAAAATGTTATTTGTACTTCCTTCTCTATACCACCATTTCATGTTTGAATTTAGCAATTTTCAATTATGAGTAAACTAGATCTAACTCTTGTCCTCACCACCATATAAGAATCAACAATATTCCCAAGGGCCTACATTGGTAAATTAGTAGTAACTCAAACAAATCCCTAACACTCTCTCCATGACTTTCCTCAGCAGATTTCTGGCAGTCTGGACAAGCCTTTCTATCTGCCCATTTGATTGAGGAAAGTTTTAATTAGCCTAACATTCCTATTCCTTGGCATTCTGCCTGAATTCTGCACAAGAGCACTGAAGTACATTGTCACCAGAATATTTATCTGCCTTTCAGATTTCCCTTTGGGGCTATCACTAATTTACTATTTGCACTTGGCAGTGTGCATATTCCTGAGCATAGAAAAAGCTAATCTGTGACTACTAAATAAGCTTCACTGTGCCTATTGAATAAATCAGTGTCTACCTTCTGCTATTTTTTGTGAAGAACCTGGTATGTATTCAAGAGGCAAGCTTATAGTCTAATCAGAAGAAACAATCTCTTAACATAATATATTCTCATTGATCCAGGGTCAATACATTGCTTTAACCCAAAGACATTAGGTTTTTCTTAGTTCATCTTGTCAAGATACCTCTTACTGGAGTTTCTGAAGGATTTTTTAACCTAAAAAAGCTAATACATATTAGCATATTATTTTTATCAGTCTTGAAAACTTAAGGAATCATGTGGCATGATTATCATTTATCATTGAAGGAACACACAATTGGCTGCCATAAAAAACCTCCAGAAACTTTTCTCAGAATAAATCTAAGAACTATCATCCTTGCTAGTCTTATACAAGGTTATGTCAACAATAATAACTATAGCCAGGAGGCAATATAATTCTCGGTAGTAATATATCTTTACATTTGGTTTCAGTTTAATAAAATGTATGTTTTTTTTTTCCAAAGTAGTACAGTTCACAATGGTAACATTAGATAATGCAACTCCCAAACTGAGTTGACTGTAAGCATTTCTGCTATTTCCTCAGTGAATCCTTGAGGTAATATTCTTTCTTCTTTGAATTAATGACTGAGTTACTAAATTATTGTAATTTCTTGAGGACTGCTGCTATGAACAGCTTTCAAGGTTCTGATTACATAGTATAACAAACTCTCTATTCAATAACAAATCAGAGCAAAACATTCACAGAAAATCAAGGTACATCATTCACAATGTTACAACTTATCACAGAAAATCAAAACACAGCATTCACGATATCTCAACTCAACAACTTATCACTAAAATGGCCACAGAGTTTTCAACAAAGTACAATAATTTAGTAACTCAATAATTCAATGGTTCTCTTTTAAACAAGGTCCATTAATTTAGACAATCAGTCATTTAGTTAAGTTCTTATTTCAATCACAATGTACAAAATGTCAAAATCCTCCACCTATGAATTGCTAAGTTGCAAATCAGTCACTATTCAGTCATCAGTCACTACTCAGTCATCAGTCACTACTCAGTACCCTCTTAATGGGCAGTGAAAAATACACAGGCCTTCCAGCCCTCAGTCAGAACAAAGTTACAATTTTATCAGTCACTACTAAATACCCACGGAGAGGTCTTTCATCTTGACTTGATGCAGGCTTCCATCTTCCATGGCTCCTCTTCCTTGTTCCCAGCTCCTACCCAAATCTAACCAACTACCACTGGAGTTCAAAGACAGACAACTCCCATTTCCTTGTCCAGCTCTCTGTGCAGTTGCTCCTGCATATTGTAGATAACAGTATCCTGTCCACCTCCATCCCTTCACAGTTTCTGTTTCTGGGAAGACACAACTCAACACAGCCACAGACAGACAAAATACCAGGACTACTATCATGATTCCTCAGTCTTCTGCAGCTCCATCTGATCCGCAGAAATCCTCAGCAACTCCTCAGCCACTCTGGCTGGCCCTTAGAAATCTTCAGCAGCTCTGTCCTCAAAATCAAAATCACTTGCTCTTGTTCTCAAATTCAAAATCACTTTCTCCTTGGAAATTCCACTCTAGCAGCAGCATCCCAGACTTCAGATTTTTGCTGAGATAAATACTCTCTCTCTCTCTTTCTCTCTCTTTCTCGCACTGTCTCTGACAGCTAATGCTCTGCCTCCATGAAGCTTATCCTAAGAAATTCTGACTGTCAAGCTTGTGGTCCTCCTTAAATATGGTATGGCTCCTCCCTGTTCAGCCCCTTCCTGTTATGTCAGCAACAGGGGCTCATATCTTCTATTTCTTTAACAGTGGTGTAATTTAAAAGTAGATGCTAAGTACTTTTTTGCTTAGCAATACAAAGGGATCTACGAATTCCATTACCATTATGGTAACTTAATCTGGTTAGGGTAAGGATAGTTTACCCCATACTCCATGACAATATTTTCCCCTAAAATACACTTCCAAGAGGGGAGCAATTTTAACTCTAGTACTTTTCCTAAAGGCCTTCTCCTCCTAAAATTAATACAAACTAATGAAAGAGAATATTTTTTTAATGCTGTATCAACCACAAGATATAGAAATAGTAAATTATTAAAGATTTTAAAGAAAGAAATACTAGGCTGAAATCTTGTTGCATATCATTTTATTGTGTTCTTTTATAGCAGTATAAAAGATGAGGAAAGAATAATAATAGGAAAAGACAACTTTTTATCATTTTCATATTTGCTATTATTTCAAGATGGTGTGTACAAGGAGACAGTAGTAGAGTGAAGACACTAAGTTTAAAGGAGGATTTTTGCAGAAGGTAGTATGTTATTTTGATTTGAAGAAATCCAGAGAAACCAGAAGGAGAGATGAGGAGGGAAAACTTTCCAGGCATGGTGGGCTTCAGGTCAGAATCCTTGGTGTCTGAAGATGAAGTAGTATGTCCAAGGAACAACAAAAAGGTCCATGGCAAAAAGTTATCAAAGTGTATATAGAACAGAGAAAAGTGTAAGAATGGCAAGGCAGGAATAGTCATGTTAAGAAGGACTTTTAAAGTCAAATAGGAAATTGTATTCAATTAATCTATCTGATGGATATATTTGGTTAGTTTTAAAATAAGGAAGTTAGAGTGGCAGAACTCTAACATCCCTTGCAACTTTAACAATGACTCTGGGGGTCTATTTGGTTCTTGTTATGTATAGGATTTGATTTTATCAAGAAATATTCTTCATAGTATGCTCTGAATTGGTCTCAGTGCCCAGATAATCAGTTCAGTATTTCAGAATGTCTGGTTAAGAATCCAGGAGGGATAGGTGAAGGACTCTAATATTATTTGTATTATCCCTTAGTTCAAGACCTTGAAGTTGTGGTTTATGAGTGGAGACAAAAGTTTGTAATGGTAATGTAATTGGAATTTGAATATCCCTTTGTATTGGCAAAGGTTACAGGTACTTAGCACTTAGTAATTAATCAAGCCTCTGTTAAAAAAACAGAAAGTATGAATCCCTGTTGCTGACGTAACGGGGAAAGATTGTATGAAACAGGAAGCTAATGCTGTCTGGGAAAGAAAGATCTTATTGGAGCAAGCTTTGTGGAGGCAGAAGCTGCTGCCACTAGGGAGGCTGAAGAGGAAAGGCTCCTCAGGCTGGAGAGAATGATTTTTATTTGGAGAACCTGGATGAAGTGATTTTGATTCTGGGAACCAGCTGAAACTTCTGCTAAGTCCAATGGCCAGCCAGAGCTGCAGAGTCTGCTGAGGATTTCCAAGGGACAGCCTGGGCTGCTGAAGACTGAGGAAGAATGACTATGATGCTGGTACTTTGTATGAACCTGTTGGTGGCTTTATTAAACCTTGTCTTCCCAGGAACAGAGACTATGAAGGATTTGAGACGGACTGGAAACTGTGAGCTCCAAAGTGGAGCAAGAACTGCTCAGAAACCTGGACAAGGAGCTGGCAGCTGTCTGCCTTTGAACCCAGGTGACAGTTTGGTGAATCCAGGTATGATCTGGGAGCATGGAAGGGGATCCAGGGAATCTGAGAAACCACCTCAAGTCAAGCTGAAAGAAGACTTTACTTTACCAGATACTGTGTACTGACTGAGAAATTGTATTTTACTAGTGACTTAGGGGTAGAGGGTCTTGGTATTTTCTGATGATTGAATAGTGAATGATGAAGGATGATTGAATGATTGAGTTGATTGAATGATTGTTTTACTAATGATTGTACTAAGTCAGTGATGACTGAATAAGTAATTAATTTGTAACTTAGTGTGCCCCATGAGTGGAGAACTTTGAATATTGCACTTTGTGTCCCTTAAAGAGGCTAATCTCCTTAAGGATGATTGAATGATTGAGATTATTGAATGATTGAGTTAATAAATGATTGCTCTTTGATCAAAACTTTGTGATGACTGTGGTGGAAATTATGTTGCCATTTTTGGTGATAAGTTGTTTGAAAGCTGTATTTTTTATATTCTGTGATAATTTGTAACCTTGTGAATGCTGTACCTTGATTTCTGTGAATGTTTTGCTCTGATTTGTTATTGAATAAATAGAATGTTCACTATAATATGTAATCAGGAGCTTGAAAGCTATTCAATGCAGCATTCTTCTGAAAGGTTACTAACATATGGCATTATGATGTCAAGAGTGAGTTAATCCAGGAAAATATGGCCTCTTGGAAAGGCCCTGAATATGAAAGAACATAGGAGACTTCTAAGCTAGAAGTTCTGAGTAGAGGTCATACAGGCTAGTACAGTGATACACACACATACACACACACACACACATACACACACGTATACATGTATATATAAGCACACATGTATGTACATGAATATAAGTATGTGTTTATGTATTTATGTATATATGCTTGTATGTACATATGTGTGAATGGATATGCATATATTCACATTTGTCTTCTACAACTAACTGAAAACTGGTAAGTCATTTGAATATTTTCCAGTATGGATTGTTTCGTCAGACTTAAGGGTGGGATTGAAAAAATTGAACATTTGTATTTCCTTTTGCTTAAAGGTTACACTACTGATCTATGACCATAAATATAGTGTATGCTATTTGTTTGTTTGTTTTTTTCCTAAGAGCAGTGATGGTTTGGGCTGAACCTCATTCACACTTTTCTTTTCTGAAGATCATGCATGTACAAGGTTTCAATACAGCTTTTGAATGATATTTTTACCTATTAAAATATAAATAATTCCTAAGGAAGTAATAGAACATTATAGGGGATAAAATAACTATGCCTAATGTACACAGGTGAAAATAAAGAGAAGTTTAAAATATAATTTTATTTTATTATTTTTTATTTTAGCAAAAACAAATTGGAAACAGAGGGGATGCACAAAAAATCAGAATAAGCAAATTCTTGTATAGTAATGGAATGTTATATGAATGTGCTTTAAAAATGAAGAAAAAAAGAATAAGATGGTCTATGAAAGAGAGAAAAAAGATCTTTATCAACAGATGCAGAGTAAAGTAAGTAGAACTGAGAGAACAATTTTATACAATAACAGTCATGGAAAGAAAGGCAACTTTGAAAGACCGTAAAATTTCAATCAATGAAATCACTAACTACTGTTCCAAAAGAGAAATGACAAAGCATACTGCCAACCTCCTAATAGAGAATAATAATCTCAGGGTATAGAAGGGAAATGAATTTTTGAATGTCACAAATGTATATAAATGTTTTATTTTTTTAAGTTTTTGTGACAAGAATTATATGTATTTGTTTTTATTAGGGTAAAGAGTGATTTGGTTGTGGGAAGGATGTTATTTATAGTGCTGTGAAAATTAAAGAAAAAAAAAGAAACAAGATGGCAAAGTAAGCAGTAAGTCACTCTCATCCTCCCTTATTGACCTTGAAAAATCCAGAAAGTACCTCCCAAGGAAAAATCCTGGACCAGTGGAGCCAGTAGGAAGATGGGGTGTGGCAATCTTTCACCTTGTGAGGCTGGGGGATTGATGAAAAAAGTCACTCCTGCTAAGACTGAAGGGGACTAGTACAGAATGGGATGCAGTCTAGTAACACACCTCTAAGTTCAACCTCAGCAGATCAGCTGGGGATTTTTATGACCAGAGTGTTGGAGAAGGCAAGCACCAACACCAGGACCCCTGTGTCCCTTAGCAAAGCTAGGGGAACTGGCAGATGCCAGCACAGAGAACCACCAATTGAACTGCAGACTGGTGTCCACCAACAACTGAGCCTACCTGTTCTCTTGTGCAGCCCCGGGGGGAAGGAGGCAACCTCCAGTGGCCAGAACACCCCCACCCCCTCACACCTTACTCTGTCAAATTCAGTGTAACACTGGGGAATCACAGAAAAACCTCACCTGGCCTCTGCACACACCAGCCACAATCACCAGATCCAGCCCAGCACCAGGTAAGCTACAGACTCTATAGACTCCAACTGCCAGCCCCTGAGGCCCCAGTACACAAAGTCAGTAACCAGATCCCTAGGTCCCAGCACAAGAAGCATGGAACAGTGCCCCCTGTGCCCCAGAAGAACAAATAAACTTTGAAAATCAGGAAAAAGGCAAACACTATAAGCCAAAAGCAACAATGAAAAACCAAGACCATAGTTTCTTACTATGGGGACAGGGAAAATCACAAAACAAAATTCGGAAGAGGACAACATTATCAACATACCCACATCTGAAACTCCAAAGTGAATATGAATTGGTCTCAAGCCCAAAAAGTCTTCTTGGAAGAACTCAAGAAGTATTTTAAAAGTCAAATTAGAGAGGTAGAAGAAAAAATGAACAATTATTTAAATATACAATTGACAACGTGAGGGAAAAGTAAAATGAAGAAAACAACTCCTTAAAAAGTAGAATTGGCAAAAATGGAAAACAAGATACAAAAGCTAACTGAAGAAAATAATTAGTTAAAAATTAGATTTCAGGAAGTGGAAGCTAATGACCCTATAAGGCATCAAGAATGAACAGGGGTGCAGGGGGAGCCAAGATGGCAGAGTAAAAGCAGGGACTTGCTTGAGTTCTCCCCCAAACCCCTCAAAATACCTGTAAAAATGACTCTAAACAAATTTTAGAGCAGCGGAACCCACAAAATGACAGAGTGAATCAAATTTTCAGCCCAAGACAATCTGGAAGGTCAACAGAAATGGTCACTTGCACCAATCTGAGAGAAGATTACAGTCAGTCTAGAGTGGGCCACACCAGCACAGACGGGGCTAGAGCAGGCCTCAGGGCACTGAATCACTGGCAACTGTGGCCGTTTCCAGACTTCTTAACCCACAAATGCAAAAGACAACTTAGAAGGTCAGGAGGAAAGGTCTTTTGAATCTGGGTGAGAGAGGAGCTCAATACAGGCCCAGTCTGCTTCTGTAGACCTTGGCCCATAGGCAGTGGGAAATGGCTGATCACAGCAGATTCCAGGAACATCTTTGCTGGTGCTGAGGCAGGATTCTCTTGCTTTGTCCATTCTGTGGCCTGTGTCACAATCCTGGGTGGCAGTCCTGGGGCACGAAGTAGCATGGTGGAGAAAGAATCCTCCTCACAGTTCTGAAGCAGAAAACAGTACTTGTTGTCACTCACAGACCAGAGCAAAGGCCAGCAGAGAGAGCAAAAGTATACTCCTGGGATACTTCAAACTCTCCCAATATAAACTAGATAAATCTGACCACAAAATAAACATGAAAGAAGATAAGTGCATGGAATTTTATAAAATTGACATGCAGTAGACCTCTGGAGAAAACTGTATGAGGATAGAAAGGACTATATCATTTTCTCAGTGGTACATGGCTTCTACAAAAAATTGACAATGTAATAGGGCATAAAAACCTCACAATCCAATGTAGAAAGGTAGAAATACTAAATGCATCCTTTTCAGATCATGATGCAAAAAATATTACTAGTTATAAAGGGAGATGGAAAGATATATTAAAAATTACTTGGAAACTAAATAATCTACTCATGAAGAATGAGTAGGTCCAACAACAAATCACAGATAGTCTTATCAAAGAAAATGACAATAAAGAATGATAATAAATACCAAAATTTATGGAATGCAGAAAAGGAATTTCTTAGAGGAAGTTTTATATATCTAAATGCTTACATGAATAAAACAGAGAAAGAGAAAATTAACCCAATTGGGCATGCAATTTAAAAAGCTAGAAAGGAAGAAATTAAAAAACCTTTATTAAATATCAATTAAGAAATTCTGAAAACCAAAGAGAGATAAAAAAAATGAAAATTAAGAAAACTATGGAATAAATAATAAAACCAAGGGCTGGTTTTCAGGGGGAAATAACAATGAAATAGATGAACCTTTGGTTAATTTGATTTAATAAAAAAGGAAAACAAAACAAAAGTACTAGTATCAAAACTTAAAAGATTTAATTTACCACCAATGAAGAGCAAATTAAAACAATAATTAGGTAGTATTTTGCCTAATAAACACCAACAAATTTTATAATCTTAGGGAAACAAATGAATATTTAGAAAAATATAAATTGTTTAAATTAACATAAGAGGAAATAAATTACTTAAATAAGCCCATTTAAGAGAAAGAAATTGAATAAGCCATCAATGAACTCTCTAGGAAAAATATCCAGAGCCAAATGGATCTATAAGTGAATTTTATAAAACATTTAAAGAACAATTAATTCCAATACTAACTAGAATATTTGGGAGAATTGATGAAAAATGAATCCTACCATTTTTTTTATGATACAATTATGGTGCTGATACCTAATTCAAGAAGAACAAAAACAGAGAAAGAAAATTGTAGAACAATTTTCCTACTGAATATAGAGGAAAAAATTTTTAATAAAATTTTAACAAGAAGATTATAGTAAATTATCATGAGAACAGTACATTATGATCCAGTAGGATTTATACCAGGAATGTAAGGCTGTTTCAATATTAGGAAAACAATGAGTATAATTGATCATATCAACAACAAAACTAACAGGAAATGAATAATTTTCTAAATAGATGTAGAAAAAGCTTTTGACAAAATACATTACCCATTCCTATTAAAACACTAAAGAAAATAGGAATAAATATAACTTTCCTTAAAATGGTAAGTAGCATCTATCTAAAATCAATTGCAAGCATCATATGTAATGGGAAAAAGCTAGAAGCATTTTCAATAAGATCAAGGGTGAAACAAGGATTTCCTTTATCATAACTATTATTCAATATGTTACAAGAAAGGTTAGCTTTAGCAATAAGAAAAGAAAAAGAAATTGAAGGGATTAGAATAGGCAAAGAAAAAACAAAGCTATCACTCTTTGCAGATGATATGATGATATACTTGAAGAATCCAAGAGAATCAAGTAAAAAAAAATACTTAAAAGAGTAAACAACTTTAGCAAAGTTGTAGGATATTAAAAAAAAACACGTAATTCATTGGCAGTTCTATAGATCACTGACAAAATCCAACAGGAAGAGATAGGAAGAGAAATTCCATTTAAAATTACCATAGATATTATGAAATATTTGAGAGTCTATCTGCCAAAACAAACCCAGGAACTATGTGAACACAATTACAAAACACTTTTCATACAAATAAAGTCAGGCCTAAATAATTCAAAAAATATCAGTTGGAGGGAATGGGAGAGCAAGAAATAGTTTACCCTTCAGATTAACGGAAAAGGGAAGAATTTATGACCGGACAAGTGGTAGAAAACATTATGAAATACAAAATGGGTGATTTTGGTTACATTAAATTGAAGTTTTTACACAAACAAAGCCAATGTAACCAAGATTAGGAGGGAAACAGAAAACTGGGAAAGAATTTTTACAACCAGTATCTCTGCTAAAAGCCTCATTTCTAAAACATATAGAGAACTGAGTCAATAACTTTATAAGAATACAATTTTTTCCCCATTTGACAAATGATCAAAGGATATAACAGGCAGGTTTCAGATCAAGAAATTAAAGTTACCTATAGTAATATGAAAAAATGCTCTAAATCACTATTGATCAGAGAAATGTAACTCAAAACAACTCTTAGGTACCACATTACACCTATCAGATTGGCTAACATGACAAAACTGGAAAATAATAAATGCTGGAGAAGACGTGGGAAAATTGGAACACTAATACATTATTGGTAAAGTTGTGAACTGATTGAACTATTCTGGAGAGCAATTTGGAATTCTGCCCAAATGTATGCCCCAAACTGTGCATACCTTTTGAGTCAGCAATGCCACTTTTAGGTCAGTATCCCAAAGAGAGCATAAAAAAGGGAAAAGGACCCACAAGTATAAAAAATATTTATAGCAGTTCTCCTTTGGGTGGCAAAGAATTAGAAATTGAGGGGATACCCATCAATTGGGGCATGGCTGAACAAGTTGTGGTATGTGAATGTAATGAAATACTATTGTGTCCTAAGAAATGAAGAGCAATTAGACTTCAGAAAATCTGTATTTATATGAACTGAGGCTGAGTAAAATGAGCAGAACCAGGACAACATTTTATGCAGTAACAACCACATTGTCTGATGATTGCCTTTGATAGATTTAGCTCCTCTCAGCAATTAAAGGAACTAAGACAATTCCAAAAGCCTCACTATAGAAAACACTACCCATATCCAGAGAAAGAACTTTGGAGTCTGAATGTGGATAGAAGAATAATATTTGCTCTCCTTTTGTTATTTTGTTTTGTTTCTTCTTACTCATGGGTCCTCCCATTAGTTCTAATTCTTCTTTATATCATGATTAATGTGAAAATACTTTTAATATGAGTGCATACATAGAACTTAGATTGCATGCTGCCTTGGGGAAGGGGTAGGATAGAGAGGGGGAGAATATTTGAAACTCAAAATTAGCAAGTACATAGGTAAATAAATTAATTATTATTTGTTCCTAATAATATATTCTAATTTTTAAATATGAAGAGGCTTCTTTAAATTGGTATCTTTATTCTGATATGATAATAGTCTCTTCTATTTCAAAGCTAGCCTAATGAACCTCTTAAAATAGTGTAATATTCACCATAACTATATAAATTGAAATGACAGCATTCATTTTTCTACAGGAAATAATTTCTAATGGATAGCTAAAATAATTGTACAGATCAAAGCCCTTAAAATAGATGTTTTCATGGATTAATGCAATTAACATACAATTGGGAGCATGTAGAATTGTTAATTATTTTTGGTACAGAAAATCAGTGACAATGATATGAATTTGCCATTATATGAAAATAAAGAAAAAATATCATTTTCTTATTGACTGGAAAATGAAAACTTTTAATTGGTAAGCTAAATTAGACTCCCCGCTGAAGACAAAAAAAAATATGAAAGATACTACAGATGAGCATCATGAAAGTTCTGTGACTAATTTAATATCTTCCCCATTTATATCTGCCATATATAGATAAATATTTTTTAAAATTTTTGAAAAATGATCTTTTTTGTTTGTTTGTTGTTTTTTAACTTTTTATTTATTTTTAGTTTTCAACATTCATTTCCATAAGATTTTGAGTTACACATTTTCTCCCCAACTTTCCCCTATCCCTTCAAGATAGCGAGCCTACTGAATACCACCTGCCCCAATCTGCTCTCTCTTACATCCTCCCCCATCCCCCCGAATTTTCTAGTACGGCAAGATGGATTTCTATACCCCAGTGCCTGTATATCTTATTTCCCAGTTGCATGTAAAAATCAATTTAATTTTCTTTTATCATTTGTTTTTAGAACTTTGATTTCCAGATTCTTTCCCTTCTTCCCTCCTCACTCACCCTCACTTGGAAGACAAGCAATTCAAAATAGGCTATATATGTATAGTTATGCAAAATGTTTCCATAGTAGTTATATTCTGAAAGACTAACTGTATTTCTCTCCTTTCTTTCCTTCCCCCTACTGATTTAATTTTCTGCTTTGACTCTGCACCTTTTCGAAAGTGTTTGCTTCTAACTCCCCTCTTCCCCAAACTACCTTCACTTCTATCATCCACCCTCTCGTCCCCTTCCCTCCTACTTTTCTGTAGAGTAAGATAACCAATTGAGTGTGTATGTTATTCCCTCCTTAAGCCAAATTCAATGATAGTAAGGTTGAACCATTCCCTTTCACCTTCCTGCTCTTCTCTTCCACTGTAACAGTTTTCTCTTGCCTCTTTTACATGAGATAATTTACCCTATACACCTGAACTATTTATATTCCTACATGGAAAAATGAAAATTGTAACTCATGAGACTTTTCTCAGTATGAAGATAGTTGAAGGGAATATATATGTATGTAACATATATACATACATATATGTGTATGTATAGGAGGGTGTATGTGTGTATAAACACACAAGTGAGTGTGTGTATATGTGTGTACATGTATACATAGACAAAGGGCACAGAATCAGTTGAATAGGAAGGGATGATATAAAAAAAATAAAATTAAGAGGTGAGAGGAATATAATGAGAAAAGCAGAAAGGGTAAGATAGAAAAGGATAAATTATCTCATGAAAAGTGATCTTAAAGATCATCTGATCAAACTTCAATATAATACATATGAGAAGAATGAGACCCAGAAAACCTGCCTGATTTGTTTGGAGTAATAAACAGTCCTAATAACTAGACAAACTGGATTCTATGGCCCCAGTGAACCTAATGACAAGGCACAATTGGGACCAGAATCCAAATCTCCTAACAGTCTACTTGCTCCTACACTACTATCTCAATAAATGCTTTTTGAAAAATTAACAGTACAAATAAATTATTTATCATTACTAGATATGTACATATCTAGGGGTTTCTGATTCTTTTTCTTGCTTTCAAAATGATTTGAAAAGTTTATCACGAACACATAAGATTAAGCATTATCTTTTATTTTAGGTGAGCAGTTCCTTTAGGTAGTACAGCAAGTCTAAAACCATTTCATAAGTACCTGTCCTATGGCAGGCACTGTCCTAAGCACTGGACATACAGAGAATGGGGGTGGGGTAGGAAATGATACTTGCAATGAAGTTTATAATGTAATAAAGAACATAGTACATAAATAACACATAAATAAATGTGTGTACACACACACACACATGCATACAGTGAATAGAAAATAATTTGAGAAGTGAAGATGCAAGCATCAGGGAGACTAGGTGTAACAGCAAGCACCCTAGCATACCTAGGGCGGCTACTAGCACAGGTTCTTAGATCTGCTTTTCTAAAGGAAAGCAACTCAAAATGGGTTAACAATCTTACTTTAATCAAACATATCATTTAACTAGTTCAGGGGGAAAAGTCAGCACCCTGAACTTCAGAGAATACAAACAGAAGTTACAAACAAACAGAAAAACAGATCAGCAG
>CM053591.1:98720138-98735859 GCA_028646515.1 Pseudochirops corinnae
CTACCTTTGTATTCTACATTTAAGCCCATTCCCCCAAGGACATATTTGTTTTTGGTCTTATGTTATTGGTATTCAAGTTCTTTTAACCTACCTAAGGTTCAGGTTCCTTATCTATAAACTGAGAAGTATATACTAAGGTCCTTTTCAGCTTTAGATGTATTATTCTATGAAATAATGATTGTCACCAAATCAAGAATGACATTTGGTGAAAGTTACCATTTTTTTCTTACACAAATCAGAATACATAAACGATTACATCTCTACTAAATCTTCAAAAACAGAAGTTTGTATATGCATCTATTTGTACACACATTTTATACATTCACATATATGTAAATATAACTTACAATGAAATAATTCAATACCCAGAGACATTGCATTTTGATTTTTCCTGGATCTATAGAACCAATGCACATGATGAGGTCATGATTAAAGATCAGAAAGGAAAGTGTTTTCCTTGCCTCACAGGTGTTCATTTACTAGAACTGTGGTATTGAGTGATTGGAAGCAATAAGTAAACAGAATAAATACTGTCAAGAATAGCACTGACTTATTTATGATGGTTATCACTCAGTCAGAATTCAATAAAGGAAGCATTAAAAATGTAAAGTATACATGCAAACATGTACATGTACATGTGTGTATACACACACACACATGACTTCAATGTCTTACAAGTGAATATGCTGGCAAGTTTTAGTTAAAAATAAACAAGAAAACATGATTATATTTCTTAGAAGCCATGTAGCTATCAGATTTGCATTAAATGCTTAAAGGTAGAGTATCCATTCTTGTTGTATTTGTTTTCTTCCCAATAGGTGAAGAGTTCTGCCTTTGGCAGGCACTGGCAATTGATATGGTCCTATGATAATAGATAAAAACTTCCAAAAAGCTTTGTCTGTGCCATTTAGTTATCTATTCATTATCCTTTTGAGACTATGAGTTGAGTTTATTTAAGACACTCCTCTGATATTTTTAATGCATTATCTCTTTCTAAAAGCATATTTAGAAGATCACCCAATTTTCTTAGATTTAGTACTCTTCTGAATTAGTTCAAAACTCATAAAAATAATTTTAATATGGTAAAAAGTGTCATTAGCCTTATCAAAAAGGGTTTCTTATGCATAAATCTATGTTTTGTGATGAGCCTTCTGTTATGTATCATACTCTTCTTAGAAACAGCCTTTTGGAAACCACACCCAATACTCAGAAAGTGAAGAGGAAAACATTGGAAGTGACCCCTAAACTACGCATCTTTATTTCTATTACCTGAACACTAACAGTTTAAAACTTTCTGTTTCGATTTATTTCTTACATTCATTGTTGCTTTAATTGAGGATTGAGCTCATAAATGCTTCCATTTCTTCCTTAGACTACTAGAATCTGCCTAAATTATACACATCTCAACAAATAAACACAAAAGCAATAAATACAGAAAGAGTTCAGTGGAAAGAACTAGTTGTTGAGTCATAGGATTTGTGTTTCAATTCTGACTTTTCTACTTTCTTTTGTGACCTTGGTCAAATTACTTTGCTACTCTAGATACATTATGTTATAATGTGCACATTGTACTAGATGACTGCCTTCTATAAGGTCTAATGGTCATTCTTTTGTTGACTTTGAACTGGGATATTCATTTTTTTATGTCAGAGATTCTTGTCTTTCCACAAACTGTATGGAAAAAATGATCTAGCTTTTACATATCTCTAAAATTTCAATGCAGTCCTCCAGAATTCTCTTTATGCTACTGATGGGATGAAGGGACTTGGACCCCTAAAAGGGAAAGACCAAGTCTTGGAAAGCAATCCAGTCCTTTAATTTTCTCATACAGGTCAACAGCCCAGATAATTGGTGCCTCTGCCCACAGCAACTAACTCACCCCAACCCAATCACCTAACAGGCTTACTTGACATTGCTTTCACTGTCTCAATTGTCCCACCCCAGAGTAGGGCAAATACAGATCCTCTTTAATCTCATCTAGATCACCTAATTCATTGGTTCTCAATCTGCCTAATGCCTGGACCCTTTAATACTCATATGTGGGCATATCTGCATGTGGGTGGACCCTCCTGTAGACTCATAGAGTAGTGGTGTCTCAGTTCCTAAGACCATGGGAAATATGTGTTTTCCCATGGTCTTAGGCCACCCTGTTTGACCACCAAAGGGGTAATGACCCACAAGTTGAGAACCACTGATCAAATTAGTCTTCTTCGTATTCCTTTCAGTGTTGTACTTGGCCCATCCCAGGCTCCTTATCATTTCTTAATCCCATTCAGATTCTCTTCACTGTCCTTTTTGTATATAGTCATTTGCATCCCCCCATTAAGTTGTAGGGTCATTAGGAACCTTGCCTGCTACAGTGTTGTCACTTGACTGGAAGGAGGTTTGAGTGATTGAATTCATTCCAGGCTGATGCAACCCTATACCCTGACATTTTGGAATTCCCAGCAATCCCAAACTGTGTCACTACTAGGGAAAGCCTGGCCAAAATACACAAACACTTTTGAATATGGTCATTCTTCTCATTCAATAAGTTTCTCTCCTAAAGGAAACATGGCTCTGTGGTCCCTGACCTCCCTATTATGCAAATCCTTTAACTGTCTAAATGATTTAAGAGCTTTATTTCCAGAAGCAAATTATTATCATTCTAAAAACTGATAACCATCATGCATTACTCTATTATCTAAATATATATGAAAATATGACCACATTCTGATGAATTACAAATATTTCATTGAAGTCTTAATTGGTGATTTCTGTCACTTTTGTAAATGAGGCTTTCAGGAGAACAGAGATTTGGATAATGTATACAGTCCCAGTATTTTTTAGAAGGAGTGCTGTGGGCCATGAAGAATATATAGTCATTAAATTATAGAATGCTATTATTACATCTTTATCTAGAGTATCTTGTTAGATATTGACAACTGCTGCGGTCCAAGAAAAATTCAGAGTGATTGTATTAAAAATACATTATAAATCAAGATTAATTTTAAACAAGTTTATACCATCTAATATTTCACTAAGAAGTTATCCAAATTCAAACTTTATATAGGATAAAGTGCCCACATGCTTATTTTTGCCAGATACTAATATCTGACCTATTCAGCCATTTCCAGGAAGTATTTGATTGTAGTACCTCTTTTCTCACAATTTCTTTCCATGTGATAACGAAATATAATATATTGAGAGATTGAATGATAAAAAAACAATCCATTCCTATATCACTTTATATACAAAAAGAGTTTAAACTCACTCAAGGCTCTATAATAATATAGTAACTAGATATATTGGGATAAGATATTGGATATGGAATGAAGGTTACTACAGTGAAACTTTTTTTTTAAATGTACAATTCTTAACAATTCCCACAAATAAAGCAGGTTTTGAAGCAGTAGCACCTTTCTAATCCTATTCTACTGCCACTTACCTGATAGTATTATTGAGATAATATAGATACAGGGCTTTGAAACCTTAAGGCACTGCATAAATGCTATCTAATATTTAACATTATTGTTATTTTATTGTGATAAAAGTTTGTCCTTAAACTGGGGACCAATTTTTTCTATAAAGTTTTGTATTTCAGTCATGACTTCATGACTCCATGGACTATATTTTTCATGGGACTTTCCTGGCAAAGATACTAGAGTGGTTTTCCATTTCCTTCTATAGTAGATAAAGGCAAACAGAAATTAATTGATTGCTCAGTTCACATAGCTGTTAAGTATCTAAATCCAGATTTGAACTCAGGTCTTCATTACTGCAGGTCCTATCCACCAAACAATCCAGCTGCTTCTCAGGCAATGCCATGGCCCAAATCCATGCCTCAGTTTTGGATGCCTAGTTAGGGTATTGGAATATGAGGAACTGATGGATAATCATGTGTCGACAGGGCTTTATGCCAAGCTGTTATGAACACCTTTTTTTTTTAATTGAAGTTCATCATTGGGATGTGAGATATTAAAAAAAAAAAAGAGATTGTGTGGGGATATCATTTGGGACCTGACAAATCAGTGTCATATAACTCCATTTGGTTGACACTGTAACGGGTTGGTCTAGGTCATAATAATAATATCACTCCTAGATTATATCTGGTCAATAATACTTCATTTCCTTGTATTGATGGCTTTGGATGCATATGGGATATTAAGGGAGTACTAGCATCCTTGGTGTAAGGGCTTGCTGAGCTCTTTTCAGGATTTCTCATCCATCTTTACTGTCCAACTGGTCACCCAGTTCTCACCTGTGACTCCAAGAAGCTGTAGCATGTGCAGAGGGTTCACTGTGGTAAAACATGGCAGATAGGCTAAATCAGATTGAAGTTAACCAACAGGGCTCAAATCCATCAGTGAGATGGGGCAATTGTATACCACAAGCATGTGAAGACTTCCTATGGTAGAATGGCTAATTGAGAACAATTTGTTCTAACAACCATGAAGGTGGTTGAAGCAAGCTCTGTGGTGCACTTAAAGCTTGTTCAGAATCAAAGACAACAAGGTCACCCACTGTATTTCAGGCCAGCACCATTCATCCTGACTTTTGTCTTGGTGGAATTTAATGATTCTGGAAGACAGTTAGCTGACTACTTTGTACAACTCCATATCACTTAAATCCAATTCATGTGCCAATTAAGACACCACCTTGTGATGTCATTGATTCTCTTTCAAAACAAAGGACCCACTGAATAGAGCACCAGCCCTGGAGTCAGGAGGACCAGAGTGAACATTTACTAACTGTCTGACCTTGGCCAAGTCACTTAACCTCTGTTGCCCTGCCTTGCTCCCTCCAAAGACAAAAAAAAATGAAAAAACAAACAACCCAAAGGAGAGACAACAATGATGGCTATATTCTGGTGTTGATATTGAAGAGGAATAATGGAAGTCTGCCTTGTAATCTAAATAGTTTTGTTTTTTGTTTTTTGTTTTAATCTAGAGATTTAAAATCTAAGTTGTGATGAAGACAGTATTAGTTCATGTTATGTTCAGAAAACTTATTTAAAGATACTGGCTGATGCTGATGGGATAGAGGCTCTGTGAACCCCCTTAAATCTTCCCATTTAATGAGGCATTTGCCTGAGGCCATAAACCTTTCATTATCAGTAGGCCCAAATCTCTGTTACCCTTAACCTAGCCTAGACCCCCATTGTCCAGCTACTTTTCACCTATCAAAATATCTATACCCAAATCTGTTACCCTTAAACTAGACTAACCCTCCATTGCCTTCAGTTATTTCACATCCTTAATCCCATTCCTGTAGTCTGACCTCAGTAGTTAAGATCCTCCTTAGACTCCTCCTCAAGATCCTCCCTAAACCTCTAGATCACCCATAGATCCTTCCCACAATTTTTCTGCATATAAGGTCCATGTATCCTGCAGGAAGGGGCTGAGATTCAATCTGGCACAGACTCAGACAAATCTTTAATAAACTTTGCTTTACTTTGGTTGAGAGAAGGCTTGAGTCAAAGTCATTTGGCAGAACTTGGTGTGTTAGTTTTTTGGGTGTTGAGCACCCCTATAACCCAAACCTCAATAATACCTCAGATTCTAAAAATGAAAACAAACAAAAAACCCAAATTTAAGCAAAAAAACAAGTAGAATTTGGACAAAGTGGGTGAGCTCATCACATGGGTTTGTTGCAAAGGGAATCTTTAATTGCATCATTAATCATTGATGATCACACTGAAAAACTTGCTCAGATACCTATTTAAACAGATTACTGAAATGACAGAGGGTAATATTTACCTCAATACAGGAACTCTTACGTGTCACCACACCACAAATTCAGCAAGTGATTTAAGTATTGAAAATGACATTTTACCAAATCACTTAAATCTTCTAAGTGCAACACCTAGACAAGAATAAGAAGCAGTTAATCCTGGTGAGTTATTAACAACTGGAGAAGGGGGAAAAAAAAGGCATCTTGTAGAGAGTTATCACTGAGCTCTGCTTCAAAAGAAACTGGGCCTCTATAAGGCAGAAGTAGGACCATTGTGTATTCTGGATATGTCATATTCTGTGAAAAGTCACAGAGTATCTATGAATATTACATGTTGAGAGTGGCTAGATACACTATTTGACTTAAATAAAGAGTGCATGAAAGCAAAGGGTGCTGCAAATAAATGTGGAGGCCAGATGATAAGGGGATTTAAATGCTAGGCTATAGATTTTATATTTTATCCTAGATAGAAAAAAAATTGTTAAAGGTTTTTCAGAGGGTTGGGCATGTGTGACATGTTCAGATTCAAGAAGAAGGAAGGAACAAAAAACGATGCATATTTGTAGGTATGTCATAATAAAAGGCTATAATATGGATATATGAATATATGCACGTATGTATGTATATGGGTATGTGATACAGAACTGGCCTTAAGTTCAACAAAACCTATGTTCTAGTCCCACATCTGGACAGATACTGGCTATGTGACTTATGGACAAGACACTTCATATCACAATGTCTTTGCTCAGCTAAGATGATAGAATTAATGCCAACTTGCAAAATAAAAGGAGTTCCTTTACCTGGGATATCAATGTACCAAGAAAATCATATATCTAGTCTCTATGTGTATGCATACATTGGGCAAATTACTTACATATATATATATATATATATATATATATATATATATAGACAGAGAGAGAGAGAGAGAGAGAGAGAGAGAGAGAGATTTGCACATAAAACATCAAGTATATCTAATCTAGGATTCATTTGTATATACAAAAATGTCCAATCAAATTCTCCTCTTACAGTTTCATTTCTACTAACTTTGCCAAGTATAATTATTTGATTTTTTTTAAAATTAAAACAAGGCTTTACCTGGATTAGGACAGTAATTTTTTTTTAAGCTGCTAGTGATTTCATTATCTTGTAAAAGATAGAAGGAAGCAACACTCTTCCATCACTTTCATGTGCTATGCCAACTATCCAAAGCTTAAGGTCAAAAAGTCATCAAATTATTTCTATTATTATTGATAAGACTTTTAATGGTAAGTAACGATCTACTAGTTTAATTTTTTACAACAAATATAAAAATAATCTTGATTCATGTTTAGTATGCATTTTGTTTTTCTGTGCATAATATTTGTTGTTATGACTTTATTCACATGCAAATCCACAAACAGATCTTTGATTTCACAGATTTGGATGTTCACTATGATATTACAAATCATAGTCCTGTCCATATTTGCCCATCTTAAACTATTTTTGTCCATGGTCTCACATAAATTTTCAAAAGAAGGTCTATTCAATATGTTGGAGGCTTTCTTCCTTTTTTTTTTGGCTGACATTTTACATCTACCAGGAGAGGCCTCTTAATTGTCCATTATCCATCTTTTTCTGGGCATGTGACTAGTCATTTCTCTTACTATCTCATAATTCTTTCAAAATTATGAAAAGTTCAGCATTTGCTCTATGTTGTTAGTGGCTCGCATTTGCAAGTCACCCCTCTGTTATATTCTATGTGTCATTCATTTATATTTCTTATAATGATGTCATATGGCAATACTGAAAAAACATTCATTTTTTAAAAAATGCAAGCCTTGGGGGCAGAGCCAAGATGGCAAAGTGAAAGTGGGAACTTGCTGGATATCCAACTACCTCAAATACCTGTAAAAAAAAATGACTCTGAACAAATTTTAGAGCTACTGAACCCACAAAGTGAGAGAGAGAAACAAATCTCCCCCTAAAGGCAGCCTGGCAGGCTGACAGAGAAGGTCTATCACTCTGATCTGGGAGCCAAGCATAGTCCCATGGGAGCCATGCCAGCCCAGACCTGGGACGGCCCTTACCAGCTGCACAGACAGGCTGGAGCAGACTTCAGGAGAGTGAATCACGCGCAGCTGTGGTAGTTTCTAGACTTCTCAACCCATGAACACCAAAAAGAAAGTAAAAGGTCAGTAGGGAACTCCGTTGGAACTGAGGTAGAGAAGAGTACAGTCTGGGCCTTGCCCCCAGGGCAAGAGGTGTTCAGAAGAGTGGCAGCTGCAGCTGCTGCCATGTGGCTGCCTCAGGAGCTCCTGACCTGCAGATCATGGGGGACCCAGTGAACATTTAGAGAGTAATTGCTCTTGCTTTGACCTGCTTAGATCTGGATCACAGTCTTGGGTGGCAGTCCTGGGGTGAGGAATGCAAGTATGTCAGAGCTTGTGGTGGCTGTAGAGAGGGTGCCCTCCTCATAGCTCTAACAACAGGTCTAACAACAGCAGCAGTTTGGGACACAGCTCTCTCCACTCTGTATGGAGAGCTCTATCATGGCAAAGAGCTGACAAAGTCAAATAAATTGGCTGGGAAGATGAACAAACAGAGGAAACAGAATCAGGGTTTAGAATCCTCTTTGGGGGACAAGGAGAATGAAATCATAGAACCAGAAGAAGACAACAAAGTCAAAACACCTGCATCAAAAGCTTCCAAAAAAATGTAAACTGGTCACAGGCCATAGAGGAATTCAAGAGGGAATTTGAAAATAAAGTAAAAGAAATGGAGGAAAAAATGGCAAGAGAAATGAGAATGATATAAGAAATTCATGAAAAGAGAGTCAACAGTCTGACTGAAGAACATAATACTTTTAAAAATAGACTAACTCAAATTGGAAAAATAGGCCCAAAAAGCCAATGAGGAGAAGAATGCCTTAAAAAGCCAAAGTGGCCAGATAGTAAAGGAATTTCAAAAACTCACTGAAGAGAATAATTCCTTCAAAATTAGATTGGAGCAATTGGAAGCTAATGACTTTATGAGAAATCAAGATACTACAAAACATATCCAAACACATGAAAAAATAGAAGGTAATGTGAAATATCTTATAGGAAAAACTACTGACTTGGAAAATAGAGCCACAATAGGTCATTTTAAAATCATTGGATTACCTGAAAGCCATGATGAAAAACAGAGCCTAGAAATCATGCTTCAAGGAAAATTGCCCTGATATTCTATAACCAGAGGGCAAAATAGAAACTGAAAGAATTCACTGAAAACATCTTGAAAAAATATCCCAAAAACAAAATTCCTAGGAATATTATAGCCAAATTTCTGATTTTCCAGGTCAAGGAGAAAATATTACATACAGCCAGGAAGAAACAATTTGAGTATTGTAGAAACACAGTCAGGATAACACAAGATCTAGCAGCTTCTACATTAAGGAATCAAAGGGCTTGGAATATGATTTTCCGGAGGTCAAAGGAGCTAAGATTAAAACTGAGAATCACCTACCCAGCAAAACTGAGTATAATGCTTAAGGGGAAAATGTGAATATTCAATAAAATAGAGGACTTTCAAGCACTCTTGATGAAAAAAAAAGAGCTGAACAGAAAATTTGACTTTCAAATACAAGAAGCAAGAGAAGCGTGAAAAAGTAAATAGGAAAAAAGAAATCATAAGAAACTTATTAAAGTTTAACTATTTGTATTCCTATATGGAAAAATGATAATTGTTACTCATGAGACTTTTCTCAGTACAGGATGGTTTATGTGTGCTTAAATATATATGTGAATGTGTGTATATGTATACATAGACAGGGTACAAGATCAGTTGAATATCAAGGGATCATATCTAAAAAATAAAATTAAGAGTTGAGAGAGGAATGTATTGGGAAAGGATAAAGGGAAAGATGGAATGGAGTAAATTATCTCATATAAAAGAGGCAAGACTGTTTCAATGGAGGGGAAGAGCAGGAAGGTGAAAGGGAATGGGTTAGTTTTGCACTCACTGAATTTGGCTTAAAGAGGAAATAACATACAATTGGGAATCATTCCCTACAGGAAAGTAGGGGGGAAGGGGAGAATAGGGAAGATGATAGAAGGGAGGGCAGATTGAAGGAGTGGTAGTTAGAAGCAAACACTTTTAAAAACGGACGAGGTCAAAGTACAAAATAGAATAAGGGGAGGCAGGATAGGATGGATGGAAATATAGTTAATTTTTCACAATATAACTCTTTTGGAAACATTTTGTGTAACTACACATGTACAAACTATATTGATTTGCTTGTTTTCCCAGTGGGAGTGGGTGAAGAGGAAAGAAGAGAAAGAATCTGGAAGTCAAAATTTTAAAAAGAAATGTTTAAAAAAATTTTCATACTTGCAACTCAGAAATAAGATATATAGGAACTGGGGTATAGAAATTCTTCTTGTCCTATTAGAAAATTATGAGGAGAAGTGGGAGGATATAAGACACGGCTAATTTGGGAAAAGGTATTCAATAGGCTTGCGATCTTGGGATGGGAGATAGGGAAGATATGGGGAGAAAATTCATAACTCAAAATCTTTTGAAAATGAATGTTGCAAACTAAAAATAAATAAATTAATTAATTTTTAAGAAAGCAAAAATAAAAAAAAATAAAAGTACCAGCTTTTCTTCTCATGTAAAGATTGTCACCTTTGTAATTTTTTCAAGGCAAATGATAGTCAGCTAGGTGGTGTTGTAGATAGAATGCCCACCTGGGGTCAGGAAGATTCATCTTTCTGAGCTCCAATCTGGCCTCAGACACTTACTGTAATCCTGGGAAAGTCTCTTAACTCTGCTTGTCTCAGTTTCATCATGTGTAAAGTGATCTGGATAAGGACATTACAAAACATTCTATTATCTTTGCCAAGAAAATCCCAAATAAAGTTGAACACAACTGAACAGCAATAAATCCAACTAATTTCTCTTTTTCTCTTAAGCTATTGCAGAGGCCGGATTGAGTAAAAGGCACCTACTTTTTCACAGGAATCTAGGAGCTGCCTCTAGCCCTCTCAGTCCCAAGGCCTTTCTGTGCATTCCTTAGAGATAATGGGGTGCTGAGACCCACAGCGCAGTGGTTGCTCTCAAGGATGTTTTTAAAGAAACGTCTCGCTTGTTGGACAGCTGCTGACATCACTGGTCTGGAATCTCCTCATTGGCCTTCACCCCCTGTGCATGAGGTGGTCATGCATGAATCATGCTTATCTTTTAGTAATATAGTAGCTTGTTTGCTTACTGTGAGTGGCCATGTTGGAATAAACTACGAGCTGCAAACATCTCCTATCTCTGGTCTCTTGAATCCTTCCTGAGAGCAACCTAGGGCAGGCCCCTGGGTCTGCAAGGTGTGTGTGGCCACTTCAGCCCAAACAGGGATGGGGGAAAAAAGGACCCCAGACCATGCCAGTGTGCCCCGAGACTGAAACTCTTGGGGTATGACTCCTCTGCTTACAAGATGATCCGGGAGGGAGTCCTGAGTCTGAATGCACAGTTTCCAGAGCTGGCAGGACTCGGAGAACAGTGAGTAAACATGGGACAAAATATGAGTATATTAAGGACAGGAGAGAGAGAAACTTACATTAGGGCAATTTATAAGTGCATAAGGAATCAAGGAGCAACCATGCAGCTTAAGGACATTAGGAAATTTTTTGACATGGCCCATAAAGTTTTACCATGGATCCCTGAAGTAGGATGTTATGAGCTTATTAAGTGGAAGATCTTCGGGGAGCAACTGACATTTTTTTATAAGACTTATCCCAGAGAAGTCTGTGGCATTGACTTCACAACTTACCACCTACTAAAGGATGCCTTTGGATGTGAGAGGAGGGAGGTTAGAACTTTTCCTGCCCACACTCAAACAGTACATCCCTACCTAGTGATAGTGACCCAAGCAGGGATCCAGCCAGGAAAGAAAGGAGTGAGGAACTAATAGAAGAGGGACTCCAGTATTTCCCACTTTCTGCTGTTTTTCTATGGAATATATTAATGATATATTTAATATTAGAAATGAAAGTGCCAGTGGTGGCTCAAACACTTCGGTGTGATGCAGATATCTTTAATATTATCAAATAAATCCTACCTGGCTTCCCTTACTATCTGGAGAGCCAGCTACTGTTTAATTTCTTCAGGAGATCTCCTACAATTTCTATGTAAACTTTTGGATCCATTATGTTATCTTCTGTGTCTCTCTGTTTGTATATGTGTCTTCGTGAGAATGAGTGTGTAAGAGTAAAATGTCATTCTGTAAGATTTCATATGCATCTGGACTGCACAGAAATGTTGTTATCTCATACCCTCGTACCCTCCCCCCTCCATTATCGTCTGCCAGAATTCACAAACAGCTGGCAGGAGAAGAGGGAGTATGAGAGGGAATAAGTATTTTTATATATGATGATTATGGCAAAGGTGTAGAAGTATAGGGTTAGAATTATGAAGAAATAAAGTTTAAGTAAAAGCATGAACAGAAATTTTAAGATTTTTAAAGGTTTGAAAATCTCCTTCCCTCCTTTCCACTCTGACCAAGTGGAGTGAGGAAAAGGTGATAAGAAAGGGAGGGAACTTTTCCCCTGAAGATCAAAGAGACAGCCAAACAAGCATTTAACAATGTCATGCCTCATCTGTTAGAGAAAAAGGCTTGTGTATTGGAATGCTACTAAAAATCAATTTGAACTTATTCTGGTTATTTTAAGGGAATGGGAAAAAGCTGAAGTAGTATCACTCCTAACTTGATGTTTACGTAAGTCAGGATTTATTATACTAATTGGAATTTAGGCAAATTGGAACTTTGCTAAGATCTGATAGAGAAACATGTAAGAGGTGAAAGTTTCAAGCTCCCCAGTTTGGCAGAAGTGGAATAAGCTGCGCCTCTGAGATTTTTCCAGAGTTCCATTCCCTTTAAATGGTGAGTAGAGAGCATTTCACTCTCTAAGAAATTATTTAGGAGTAAACATATCACTGAAGTATAATATAAAGTTAGCTGAAAACATTTTTACAAAAGTTTATAAGGATCTGTCATCCTAGATCAGATTAAAACAGATAGTGTTGTAGAAATAATAGGGAATTTAAGTTACCCTGTCAATTTGACTATAGGGGAAAGCATAATATATCTATGATGGACCCCACTAGCAACAGCCCTGAAGCACTCTGAAGCCCACACACTTTTTAGACAAACAGATGAACCTCTCTATGCAAACCCCTAAATCCACAATCATGTTCTACAGCTGTGAGGAAAAAAGCCCAATTTCTTATTAATAGCTTTTGCAAGTGATGATTGGGAAATGAAATTAATGTCATTGTGGTTTTTCTAAACTATGGTGAAATTCAAGTGTACCAGAAATAGTGTTTTATCAGCAACGTTTTAAGTTGAATTTTATTGGAACCAAAGATAAAGAACTTGATTAAAAACAGATCACTTATATTTTATAATGTATATGTGCCCAATGGAAAGCCAGGTATTTACACCTTTACCTATAGTTAAAAAAGGAAGTTATAGCCAAAATCATTTGGCTATCACTTATGAAAATTATTATCAAAGTTACTTTACTATTTCAGTGCTAAACTCAAAAGTTGTTAGTTAATTACTGTGTGTGGAAAGGAAGAGATTAGGTGAAAACTTTATTCGGATTAATTCTGCCCATTCAGACCATTTCTCCTACATGTATAAGACTGTGAAAAAGCAGGGGCATCTCCACCAGCCCCTCTCTAAAGTCCTCCTCAATTATTCCTATGTTGTAAAGCTGCCAAAAGCCCATGTAAACTATCTCTAGAGACAAGGTCACTCAGCCTGAGAAGGGAACTTTATTTATTTAAAACTTGCTAAGAAATTTGAAAAACATTAAACAGGAGCTATAAGATTTCTAAGTATGATATTGGGAAAGAAAAATGTCAACTGAAATTCTTTTCATAAGAAAACCTGGTTTGTTTATTAATTGTAATTGGCTATGAGCTATGATTTGGTGAAAGAAACTTTTTAAACTACTCAAGGCTCACCTTAAGAAGATTCTAATATCAATACCTTTAAAGTACTATGATCAAATTTGTTTACCATACCTTTTCTGACTAAAACACCTTTTAATATACAAGAATTCCACAATTCCCTAGGAATTCAGTTTTTTATCATACTTTAAGAATTGATGTTACTTAAGAAAATTTTTATACCCATTTAGTCTTAATCATCTTGATTAAAGAAGTTTGTTTTGCTCTAAAGTGTTAACAGAGTTATCCAGATTCTTAAAAACTAGAAACATAGCCTACTACATTGATTCTGATAATCAGAAGTTCAAGTTTTTCCAATTTTTTCCCAAATATTCTTAGTATTACATTATCTTACTCTTATTTTTATCAAACTGCATATATTCTCATATAAACAATTCCATATTACTGTGGAACAAGCTAGACAGATTATTGGAACCTGCCCTCAGTGTGTTCTCTAAATTTCTCTTCCAGCTTCCGTTCAGACTGGGAAAGCAGTGACAATATGTAATTAACCAGATGTTACAGTCTTTTGCTTCTATGGTTGTTCTAAAACTATTGAAAAATGATAATGCTCTCACCTACGCTAACAATTCATTTCAATCTTTCTGTGATCATTTCCTTATAAAATTAATTACAACCATAACCCTTAAAATCCCTCTGGTTAAGCTATACTTGCCAAACATTATAAAAATCCTAAGTCCAGTCTTTACAACTTTATCGATTCTAGTTCAAACTTACCATGCTGTACTTAATTAATGCTAGATACCTTACAGACTGGAGAAGCTGCAAATCATGTTTTCCATCACTTTTACTATTGTTTCTCCTCTTTAGGAATACCTCAAGCCATTAAAACGGATAATGGTCCAGTCTATACTTCTTCTGGTCTCCAAAGACAGAAAGAGGGAGGTGGATCTATCAGGCAATTACATATTAGATAAAATATTTACAATTACATATTGATACAAAGCATTGTACACTGGGGGCAGAGCCAAGACGGCGGCGTAGCAGCAGCAACATATCGCAGCTCTCACATAGACACCCCAAAATACCCATAAAATAGGACTCTAAACCAATCCTAGAACTCCAAAACGCACGCAAAGATACTTCCCACTAAAGTCAACTCAGCTAGAAGGAACCATATCAGGGCTGCAAGCAAATGCCAGCCTGGCCTGAAGCCCGCAGCTGTGCTCTGGGGGCAGCTGGACGGGAGGAGCAGAGGAGCAGATTAGTGGCAGCTGTGAGCAGCGTTCAGAACTAGGTCACTGGGAACTGCGGGGAGAAAAGCATCCGGCCGAAGGCCTCAAGAGCGGAAAAGAGAAAGGCAGGGGTTTTGCACCCACCTCCGCATTGCAGCTTCCCACTCATGGCCTGCAGACAGAAAGGGGACTAAGCGATTGTTCTGAGGCCAAGAGCTCCCGTGTTGAGCGGCCTGGATCTGGATTGCGGTCTTGGACCTCGGTCCTGGAGTCTTCCTTATCCAGTTAGTCGGAAGTCAATAGGAAGAGTCTCAGCATCTTCCTGAGAGCTACAGCAGCCGGGAGGACCACAGCGATTTGGAACAGAGCTTTCCCTTCTGGAAGCAGAGACCCACAGATATTTAAAAAAAATCACAGAATGAACAACCAGGAGTAAAATAAGCATAAGAAGCAAAGAACAGCTCCCAAACACTAGATTCCTTCTTTGGGGAAAAGAAAGATCATGGGAGAGAGAAGGAGAAGGAGAGCACAGCCAGAGCACCCCCACCAGGAGCCTCCAATAAACATGAAGAATGCCTTAAAGCTAGAGATGAGCTGAAGAAGGATTTTCAAAACAAAATAAGGGAAGTGGAAGAAAAATTGGGAAGAGGAATAAGAATGTTGCAAGAAAACCATGAAAAGAGAGTCAGCAGTATGACTGAAAAAATCAACAACCTAAAAAATAGATAAACTCAAATGACAAAAGAGGCCCAAAAAGCCAATGAGGAGAAGAATGCCTTCAAAAGTCGCCTTTGCCAGATGGAGAAAGAATCTCAAAAGCACTCTGAAGAGAATAATTCCATCAAAAT
>CM053591.1:98736359-98757205 GCA_028646515.1 Pseudochirops corinnae
TGGCTATGTGAGAGCTGTGATATGTTGCTGCTGCTACGCTGCCATCTTGGCTCTGCCCCCCTTCCTTTGCTATTCAGAGGCTACACATGAAGTATGGTTGTGCATGTTGATAGAAGATATAATTTGGTTAGACTATATTTAAATATAACTTTCATGTCACTTCAAGTTTTATGAAGCAATTGCTTGACTACATTCTTAGGAGGAAGGTAGTATAATACTTATTTTATACATGTGGCTTCAAAATTACAGAGAAGTGATTTAAAATTCAAGGCATAGAGTAATATTCTTAGCTAGTATCTAAACTAAACTATTTGGAATCTAAATTCTCTGGTACATACCCACATACACACATAAATACAAACACTCATTACAGTCCACTGTCAAACAAGATATTATCAACAAACAAATATGATTATTTCTTAGTTAAACTGGATTACTCTCTCAAAATCATGTCAGTTCCTTTGTTACAACATTATAAAAAAAGTGGATTATGGGCAAAAACAGAGTAGAGCATTTTATTTTCAGATATCCTATTCCTCTTCCCCCATAGCCACCCCAAAGCAATAATTCTCAGGTACTGAGCATGTTATTATTCTTAGGTTTCTCTACTGTATTTTGTAACAAAATTTGCCTACAGGAAAAGTTGAAAAAACTCATTTGCATGTTCTTAAAATAATTTCTGACTATTAAATGTTTTGGCCTGTTAGAGATAGTGACAATATGACTGATAGAAAAAAAATGAATAAGCCAAAGGACTTATTGAGTAAGTGTGGTGGTCCCAAGCATCTCTGAGATGTAATTTTTATGACTAGAATAATTTTCTTGATTTATGTTCCATTCCACAGTATGTAAGAGACACGGCTTTTCTAAGATCACAAAAATGAAGCCTAAGTCTTGGCAAGTTTGATAATTCTAAAAAAAAAAAATACTGTTATGGTCCTAAGGTTAGAGTGAAACTACTTTTTTAGTAACAATTTAGCTAAATGTAAAGAAGCTTATTACTATTATACTATTCACTTAGAGATTAATTATTTGCCCCTTTGAAACCATAAAAAAAAAGAAAAAAGAAAAATGATCCTGAGACTCATCTGAACCCCTTATACTTGGCAGGATAGTGGAAAAGTGGAGCATGTTAATAACATTACCACTTTTAGATTGTACATAGACATTCCATTAACTTTTGCTACTAAAAATGTGAGTCCTTGTCCAATGAACAATCAGAGGACAACAGATTTAACGGCATAGCTTCTCTTGATATTCTCAATGTAATTAAAAGTAGAAGCCAGAAAAGTTGTCATGAAAAAAAAGAAACTATAGTTTCACAGTATCATATATTTGGGTTTGGATAATAGTCATTTAGGAAAAATCTCTTTATTTTACAGTTGAAGAATTCATTGTTCTTCCCATTGTATCAAACCATGTATCCGAGTTAAAGATAGGATCTGATGAATTTGGTTTTAAGTATCATAGTGTTTTTGACAAGTCTGAAAAATGACATTAATGAAAATACTTAAGGTTCATTCCCTGTACTTTGTGAATAGTGAAGGAGAAATTCTATGAATAATTGAGAAGAATCTCCAAATTAAATGATGATGTATCATGCTTCTTACTGACTTTGATGGTGGAATTAGATGAGAATGGTAATAAAAAACAAATATGCAAATATGATGCAGGAACAAGGAAAGAGAACCCAAAGGTTTTTAGACTTCACAGAAGCCTAAGAAGACTTAACTTTCACAAAGACATTCCTCAGGAAAAGTATTAGGATGTGCTAGATGTGGTCAGGAGAAGATAATATCACAGGAAATTAATTGCTTATGGTTTTTATTGAACAACATACATTATTATTAATGAGGAGACCATTCATTCAAAAGCATTTTGTTATAATTGCTTGTTAAAACAAATATCAAACAGTATACCACAAGAAGAATTTTTTTTTTTAATCGCTATGTTGTTAAGACAAGGAAGCTAGGTGGCACAGTAAAATACCAAGTCTGATGTTAGGAAGACTCATTTTCTGAGTTCAAATCTGACCTTAAACACTGACTACTTGTGTGACCCTGGGCAAGTCACTTAACCCTGTTTTCCTCAATTTCCTCATCTCTTAAGAGTACTTTAAAAGGAAATGGCAAACCAATCCAGTATCTTTGTCAATAAAACCCCACATGGGGTCACAAAAAGTCAGACACAACTGAGAAATGACTGAGCAACAACAAAATAATGAAGAGAACTCCTAACTAAACAATTGGTCATGGAGCTGTCCTTGCCCCAAGAGGTCCCATTCTAGAGGTCAGTTCTTTAGCTGGCATCTGGAGCTCAGTCAATGCCAGGTACAGGAGTGGCACATCAGAGTCATGGATATGGAGTGGCATCTGGCTTAAGTGATTAGGCATCTGCAGATCAAGGGTGCTAAGCTAACAGGAAACAAATTTCACAAACAAGTTTAACAGACAAAAAATTAAAAAGAAACAAATATAGAGTCAACTATGCTTTTGGAGTCCATGAACTCAGTATAATAGTCTCATTCACAGTAGAATATAAGACACTCTCCTCCTTGCTGTATTCCAGTGATTTAATACACAGCCACAAGTTCCACCTATCCCAGCACTTCGTTTTATCTGATCTGGGGCTTGGTCAATTCCTATTCTCCCTGAAAGTGTGATGAACTTGGATATAATAGTTCGGGAGCATCTGTAGGGGAAGCCCTTACTTCTCTATTCCATCTGACATTAAGCCCCTTATATCAGTACATTTTATATAGTTCATTAGTTGGAATACCATCTTTTTTTTTTTTCCAAAATCAAGCCCTGTTCTCAATAGAGCAGTGAACAGTTTTTTGTTTGTTTCTTTGTTTGTTTTTCTTGGCAATCTATTCTGACTTTGAACCAACTGGACATTTACTTTTCTCTCATTCAGAAATGTATCTTTTTCCCATTCTCCTAAGTCACTTAGCTGAGATATCTTATCTAGCACCTCTGAAGGAGAGTGACCTATTTCACCAATTAGTAGAGTCAGAAGTAGATGCTTATAAGCAGGAGGATCTGTCTTCACTATATTTCTATGAGAAACTGCTAACAGTATGTCATTATACATATCTACATCTCCAGCCAGTTTTCATTACTTCGTCTTTCAAATTTCTCATGCAGTGTCTAAGCAAATACCAGCGTCTATCTCCACTAGGCCACATAGAATGAGTGGGATACATTTTATTGCATCCAGATGCAGCTAAAGCTAACAGATTGGTCATATTGTTACGTCTTGCTGTATGAAAATCTCTAAAAGTTTGCTGGACAAAAGGATTCTGACAAATACCTATACATTTCAAGCAGTTCACACAATCTATTGATACCCCTCCAGCTCCTTTGTCACTGATTCTCACCATCCAGGACTCTTAAGTATTCTCCCATCCTTTGAGTGAATCTGCTTAATACATCAGTAAATCTGTTGAGTAAAATCTTCAATTATCTCCCTGAATACTGTTTGGCCTCCGTGATTCTTCTGTTTTCTTCTCAATACTGGGTGAGCTTCTACCAGAGCTTGGTCATGAAACAATGTATGACTACCCTGTAACATAACTCTCCACAGCTCTCTTGGCAGTTGTTGTCATAGCACCTAGGCTCAGACTCTACCAAAGCTGTATGAACTTTCCTCCTGTTACTTTTTTTCTTCTTTTTCTGAGAGAAATTGACAGCAGCCTCCTCTTCTATCACTTGAGACTCCCCAACTCTCTCTTCTAGAGGAGAGTTCGAATGTGAATGCTGCAACATAGCCAACTCTTATAATACTTTGTCTCTGCTTTTACCCATAATACAGTAACCTGGTAGTAAAACCCAGCCCCTTCCACACACTGTCTACAGCACTTTCCCAGGTTTTAATGATATTTTTTGTAAACATGTTTCTAAATCTCTAGGTTATCCCTGCTATAATCTCTGTTTCCAGTTTTCACAGAGCCCTGTATTTTTTGACTACTCTCTTCCTAGGAAGGAATAAGGCAAATCCTCCCATCATGGGATAGTCATTTATTCTTCTAAATCCCTTCTGCCTCCAGCTAGGGGTGTGATATTTCACAATCCTGCTCCTGACACCAAATGTAGTGCCAATGCAATATTTATAGCACTGCCTGTGACTATAAATATTTCTGTATGGTGCTCAATGACAAAACATAATAACTCTCCATATAAAAGACAGAAGCTAAATATTTATTCAGACACCAGAAAACCAAATCCCCAAATCAGTAAGCTGATTCCATCATAGTAGCAAATAAGTTAATAAGCCATAACAACACAGAGTGCCACAGCATCCTTTGGCTTTCCCACAAACCAGTACAAGATCAATATTTTACTCACAAACCTGACTAACTCCTTGCCTGGGCATCCTCTCTCTCCCACCATCTCTCTGGCTCTGACTCCCAGCTTCTTGTGGGCTCTTCTCCACCCTTCAGCAAACTCCTCCCATTACAGGCTCCATGTGAATATATTTATCCTATTAGGGATTTATTTTCAAAGCAGGGAAAGTATTCAAATTCCCGTAGGCTTATTATGGGGTAGGGAATTTCCATTACAAATATCAACACTAATAACAAATCTACATAAATGTTTAACCAATGTAAATAACTTGCCACCCAAAAGAGACTAAATATAACAACAAAAGGGAAAAGTGATCAAATATAATCTATTCAGCAAATTGAGAGGTGGCAACCAAGTCAAAAGTAATGTGTAATATAAATTTTTATATAAAGTCCTAGAGAACTATGCCCTCATGCAACAATAAAAAGCATTGGAAGCAAAAAATAAATAAATAAATATATATATATATATATATATATTTAAAGAAAACTCAATAAGAGAGTTAATTAAATAATTTATATTGAGAATATATAATAATTATTGGAAGTAGGAGAGGAAACATATGTAAGATGCAAAAGAACCAAAAGATAAGTAAATAATTCCATAACATATTTTTTTTATCCTCAAGAGTAGTAGAGCTATCAATATGGATTTCAGATTCCCATGTATGCCGTCCCAGATCATATGGGGCTGTTTATATCTGGTTCTTTTTTTTAGTTTGTTTGCTTGCTTCTTTTTCTTTATCATTGTTTCTTCTGGCATATTTTAAACTTTTACTGTTTACAATGGAATATGGGCTCCCCTAGATCCTAAAGTGTAACTATTTTCTCATAATTAATGTATCCACTCAATAACATGACTGTTCATTAAAAGCCACCAGAATATTGGGTGGACCAATTTATTTTTAATACTTGGTCATCAAAGAGGATACCCAGACGTGGTTGAGTTGAAATGTTACTGTTTGGATACCATTATAAATACATTGCATTGTCGTTGACAGGATCCTTCTGATACACCGAAGTTTTGCAGTTGCCTACACTTAGCTTATATAAGCAAATCCTGTAATGACTCTAGTCACTGAGTGTACCCATCTTTTTTTTTTTTCCAACGATCAAATTTTGCTTTCTTTTTTTGTAGGGTACTATAAGTGTGGAACATTATGTTCCTTGATATAACAACTACTTGGATGATTCATTATATTGCTGATTTAGTAAAATATCCCTTTTATAGACATGAACTCTACTATTTAAACCTCTTAAACTCTGCATAAATAACAATGAAAAAATATATTTACTAATGCTTTGATGGTGAGCTTCCATTAAGGTTTTTTTTTTTTTTGCTTCAGTGGAAAGAATGATAATTGACACAATAATATCAATTTGTCAGTGAAGTTTCTATTATTTATTATTTTTTTGGTTAACTTAATTTTCCTGTTCCCAAATTTAATTCTTTATAAAGAAGGTGACTATCTTTGCCATATCCTACAAATGAGGACATGGAAGATTAGAGAAGTCTACAAAATTCTAAGAACTGTTGAAACTTGTGACATAAATTAATATGAAATGATTATCTTTATACAAACATTATAAAATGACTCATGTGTGTGAGTATACACATATATACATAAATATATATATTTCATGCATGCATACATATACATGAGAAAGCTGAAAATTAAATATTACCTTTTTCCTCAAATTCTTTCTGTTCCATCTTTCACTTCTATTTTTCTTTTTATTATATCTTCTTTCTATATACAATTACTTTCTCCTAAACGAAATTCTTTTCACATAATCAAATTCTGTTTCCTGCTGCCAGGGAATAAGCAATGTCCTAGGCTTACCATTTCTGCTGCATTTTTATCCAAATCTTTTACTGCTGAATGAATCATTTTTAAGGGTGCTTAGCTGAGACCTCTCCAGCTTGGGTAAGATTGGTGATCAAATATTCCAGGTGCTTTTCAGAACTGTTTTCATGGCACCAATAACATTCAAATAACTTCTAAAAGTTACATTTCAAGTCAGTGATGTTGCATCAATCTGTGAAATTATCCTGGTATTTTATGTGAAATGAATAGCATGGGCACTTGACACTCCAAATCCAATGCAAAGGATCTGAAAATTTCTTAATTTCAACTTTTATATATTTTAATTTTATTGAGTTACTTGAGAAACTTGATGATTCTGATAAGGTTTCACAAACTGTTGAAGCTGTACCTTTTTGATGAGTATTAACTAATGAATTTTATTCCTATTTTTACACCTTAGAAGAAAGCAACTACATGTTGTCTAGGGTGAAGAGATAGTGGTGAGATATATATAGGGGAGATGTGAAGTTCTTTCTATGACTTAATTGTTTTATTTTCACCAAATGACTGGTTCAGTTATCTGCGAAGTACTAGACACTCTGCCCTTTGAAATGAGATGTTTTCCATTAGTTTAAAAGTAGTACTAGAAAGCTAGAGTATTGGGGCAGCCCTAGCACCTTAAGGGAATGAAATCTTATTTCAGTACTACTTTAAGGCATAACCTTATGGGACTGCATTCAGATGACATCATCCTAATAGTTAACATACCAAATAGTATGCTGAAGTAGAACATGGTATCTACTCTTTGTACTCTAATTGTACATGAGAGGTGAAATAGTTTAGAAGCAGAAGCCTTCAGGTTCAATTCTTGGGGGGTTTTTGGCTCTTTTTTAACCATGTGAATTAAAGTAACTTATTTCCATTAGTCTTACATAATGTGAGGACTATAATACTTCTATTACAAAATTCGGAAGAAGTCTTCCAGGCTGAAATCAGTCCTCTATTGATTGCCAATCAAATAACAAGAATATATTAAAGATATATTTCAGGAACCCTTCCCCCCAAACCACTCCAAATATCTGTCAAAAATTACCCTAAACAAATTATAGAGCTACTGAACCCACAAAATGACAGAATGAAACACATCTCCAACAGAAGACAGCCTGGTAGGCTGGCAGAAAGTGTCTATTGCATGGGGGCTGAACAGAGCAGTCCCATGTGGACCACAACGGCACAGACTGCACCAGAGCAGGCCTCTGGGGATTGAATCAGTGATAGCTGTTGCAGTTTTCACATCTCATCCCACAAATGCTAAAGATAAAGTAAAAGGACAGTGGGGAAACTCTATTGGACCTAGGTGAGAGAAGAGCATGGTCTGGCCCCAGCTCCAGGGCTATGGAGGTGGGGCCAGTGGCAGCAGCAGCATTAGCTGTTTCCAGAGGTCCAGGCCCACAGATGGATCAAGTGGCTGATCACAAGGCAGTTACTCTTGCTTTGAGCTGCTAGGATGGGGTAGCAGTCCTGGGTGGCAGTCCTGGGGTATGGAGGAGTGTGGGTGTGGCAGAGTTTCTGGTGGCTATGGAGAAGGAACACTCCTTACAGTTCTGAGGCAGAAAAGAGTGCTTCCGGTCACTCATAGGCCAGAGAAAAGACAGGGAAGAGTAAACACTTCTCCTTTGATCATATTGCCTTAGAAGAACTGAAAATTCACAAGTGCTTAGAACTAGCTCTCAGAATAGCTGCACAAAATCCCAGAAATTTAGGACGCAGCTCTTTTCATTCTTGAGGCAGAGTCCTACTTTGGCACAGAGCTCAAAAGTCAAGTAATTAGCTGGGAAAATGAGGAAACAGAGGAAAGAAATCAGACCACAAAATTTTCTTACAAAAGCCTCCAAGAAAAACATGAATTTGTCATAGTCCATGAAGGAGATCAAGAAGGACTGAACATCAAGTAAGAGAAGTAGAGGAAAAATTGGGAAGAGGAATGAGAATGATGCACAAAAAAAATGCAAAATGAGTCAACAGCTTGCTAAAGGAGACCCTCCCAAAAATACTGTAGAAAATAACACCTTAAAAATAGATTAAGTCAAATGATACAGAGCTCCAAAAAGTCAATGAGGAGAAGAATGCCTTAAAAAGCAGAATTGGCCAAGTGGAAAAGAAGATCCAAAAGCTCACTAAAGAAAATGATTTCTTCAAAATTAGAATGGAGTAAATGGACACTAATGACTTTATGAGAAATCAAAATATTATAAAAACAGATCCAAAAGAATAAAAAAAATAGGAGACAACACAAAATATCTCATTAGAAAAACAACGAACCTGGAGAATAGATCCAGGAGAGATAATTTGAAATTTATTGTACTACGTAAAAGTCATGATCAAAAAAAGAACCTTGATATCATCTTTCAAGAAATTATGAAGGGACAATTGAGATTCTAATATTGATATTCCAATATTGATAATTGATATTCTGATATTCTAAAAACAGAGGGTAAAATAGAAATTGAAAGTATCCACTTATTGCCTCTTGAAAAAGATCCAATAAAGAAAAAGTCCTAGGAATATTATAGACAAATTCCAGAGCTGAAAGGTCAAGGGGAAAATATTATAAGCAGTCAGGAAGAAACAATTTGAGTATTGTGGAAACACAATCAGGATAACAAAATAACTATTAGATTGTACATTAAGGGACTGAAGGGCTTGGAAATGATGTTCTGGAGGTCAAAGAAGCTAGGATTAAAACTAAAAATCATATACTCAAGCAAACTGAGTGTAATATATAAGGGGAAAATATAGGTATTCAATGAAATAGAGGACTTTCAAGCATTCTTGATGAAAAAAACAGAATTGAACAGTAAATTCTACTTTCAAATTCAAGAATCAAGAGATGCATGAAAAGATAAACAGGAAATAGAAATCATAGGGAAGTTATTAAAGTTAAACTAAATTCCTACATGGAAAGACAGTAATTATAACTCATCACACTGTTTTCAGTGTTAGTATAGTTGAAGGGAATATGTATATATGTGTGTACAGATAGACAGATAGATAGATAGATAGATAGATAGATAGATAGATAGATAGATATGTGCATATGTTGTTATGCAAAATATTTCCATGGTACTCATATTGTGAAAGACATAACTATATTTCCCTCCATACTATCCTGCCCCCTTTTTATTCTATTTTCTCCTTTGACCCTGTCCTTTTTCAAATGTGTTTGTGTGTATGTGTATATGTATATATGTATGTGTGTGTATGTGTATGTATATGTCTGTATATGTGTATATGGACAGAGGGCACAGGGTGAGTTAAATATGAAGGGATAATGTCTAAAAAATAAAATTAAGGTGTGAGAGAGGACTATATTGGGAGAAGGAGAGAGGGAGAGATAGGATAAATTATCTCACATAAAAGAAGTAAGAGAAAGCAGTTACAATGGAGTGCAAGAGCAGGAAGGTGAAAGGGAATGAGTCAACCTTACTCTCCTTGAATTTGGCTTAAGGAGGGAATAACATACATACTCAATTGGGTATCTTACCCTATAGGCATTTGGAGGGGAGGGATATAGGGTATGGATAGATAGAAGAGAGGAAAGATTGGGGTAGCAGATAGTCAGAAGCAAATACATTTGAAAAAGGAAAGAGTCAAAGGAAAAAATAGAATAAAAAGGGGGAAGGATAGTATGGAGGGAAATATAGTTATGTGTTTCACAATATGAGTACCATGGAAATATTTTGCTTAATATGCATGACCTATATTGGATTGCTTGCTTCTCATGGGGAGTGGTGTGAGGAAGGAAGAAGGGAAAGAACTTGGAACTCAAAGTTTTAAAAACAAATGTTAAAAAAAATTGTTTTTACCTGCAACTGGGAAATATGATATATGGACAATGAGATATATAAAGTAAGTGGGAAGGGTGAAGATGGGGTTGGGAGGATATAATATAGGTTAGACTGGAAAAAGGAGTAATCAGTATACTTGCCATCTTGGGGTGGGGGTAAGGAAGAGATGGGGAGAAAATTTGTAACTAACAATCTTGTGGAAATGAATTTTGCAAATTAAAAATAAATAAATAAATTCTGGAGGAAAAAATATTTCAGGAAATGTGGAAGGTGCTGAGGCTATACATACAAAAATAAAACAATCCCAACTATTAAGTTTACATTCTATTCAGGAATGCAGACACATACACATGTATGTGTGTACATATATGTGTGTGTGTCCAAAATAAATACAAGATATTTAGGGATGGAGGACATAAGTCGTTGTAAGAAAAAGAAAACTTTTGTGTAGATAATGATATTTGAACTGTCTCTATAAGAGAGGGATTCAATGAGATGAATGTGAAGAGGGAGTATATATCGGGCATGGGGCAAAGCGGGTGAAGATGTATAGAGATGAGGAGTGGAGAGCCACACATGAGGAACAACCGTAGGGTGTGGAAAGTGGAGTAATGTATAAGGATACTGAAAAGATAGGATGTGGATGGTTTCTTTAGGACTTTTGGTCAAAAGTCCTAAGATACTAGATATAATAGGGAGTCACTGGAATTTATAGGTATGTGATGTGGTCAGATTGACCCATAAAAACAAAGCAAAACAAAACAATTTGGCAGCTCTGTCAAGGATGCATTGAAATGAAGAGAGATGATGCAGAAATAAACATGAGGTGCCCATTGCAATAATTCACATGAGAGTAGATGAGGTCCTGAATAGGTGGTGATTTTATGAGTCCACGCTAGATTTATGTGTGACAGATATGATGGAGGTTGACAAAGCACTCTGCCTCTAATCTGTCTATCTATCTATCTATCTATCTATCTATCTATCTATCTAATTTATAGTTCTAGCTACCTATGTATTGTGTACATACATGTGAATATAGGTATAATTTTAATTATTTTATGAGTAGTTTCTTGTATCTCTTAAAGTATGCACACATCCACATGTATAGATATAAACATATATGTGTGTATAGGTATACACACACACACTCATGTATTACTCTCAATTAGAGGAATGATGGTCTAAGTTTTGAATTATAAAATATTCTGTAAATATCCAAAGAGATGTACCAAGTAGAAAGCACAAGGACCAAGAAAGAGAGCTGACATCATGGAAGCACAGGTGGTGTCTTCGGAAACACAAATTTGAGTATATGCCCTAGCCCTGGATTTGCTCAGTAACTACATTAGGAAATCCAGAGCCATATTCAGGGTGGGACAATCAGGGCTTTGCCCAGAGTGTTGTAAAATTTATGGGTTACCAATTTGGTATTGAAGGTATACAGTATAATATTTCTTGGCCCAGACCCCAGAGGGTGAGAAATGTGCTGAAAAGCACACCAGTTGAGGAGCCCACAAATGTTCCCTATCTATGTGCACTCTTTCAAATGAATGCGTATTAGTTGAAGAGTGTTTCCCAGGTTTATGCTGAAAATGTTTTATTGCTATTTTTTATTGTGGCATTTTATTAAATGTCTTTGCTTTGAACTGATTTTGTCCCCTGGCTAACTAACTATAAAAAGTAAACACATCTTTCAGATGCTTGTGAACTATGGCATTTGTTGTTATTTTTCTTTTCTTTTTTGAGAAGATATCTTGATTTTTTAAAAAATTTTTAGGTTACAACAATCACTTCCATAAGATTTTGAGTTCCAAACTTTCTCCCCGTCTTTCCCCTCCCTCCACCACAAAACAACATATATTTGAACTTTGGTTTTGAACAGATAATGTTGAACTCGAGCCTAGAGAAATCTTCTCTCTGTTTTGGAAGTGGGAGTACCCTATGTGTTACATCTGGGCATATGTATATGAGGGAGGAGTTGTCTGGTGTTACTACTGCCAAACAGATGTATGGATATTCAGGGTTAGGTATCTATTACTGAACTTTCCTCTCCAGAAAATTTCAAAATTACTTTCCCAAAGTAAAATCTGAGTGTATTAATTCTCTGCCCCAGAACTTCCAAGGAGTCTTTAAAGTTAAATAACAAAGTTTACTTATTCAAGTCCTTCCTAATCTGGCATCAATTGATCTTTTTTGGGGGCATTGCGTGTTTCTTCTACCACATAATTTAAATTCCCACCAAACTGACCTATCAGTTCTTTCCCAAACAGAATTATATTTCTGACCCCCATGACTTTGCAAAAGCTACATGCTATTTCTGGTATGTATTCTTTACTTTTTTTTTTTTTTTCCTCTTAGCAACTCTAGCTTTCTTTAAGACTCAGTCCACATGCTAAAAAGATAGTTTCTAATCCTCTTGCTTTCCTCAAATCAATCCATATACATTTTCTTAGTTTAGCTGCTGTGTCCCTTCTATTCCCCCAAGTGAATGAAAGATTTGAAAGCATAGAGATTAATTTTCATTTTGCTCTTGTATCCTAAACATAAAGCACAACAAAACCTCTCATATAAGTATAAATCCAAGCACGAGCAGCTATCCAGAAGACTGTTGCTGTGAACAACTTTAAGATTCTGATTACATAGTATAGTGAACTCTCTATTTATTCAGCAGTAAATTAAAGCAAAACATTCACAGAAACCAAAGTACAGCATTTATCACTAACAAGTTATCAATAAAGGGGCCACATAGTTTTAAACAAAAAAATATCATGCAGTTAAGTCCTGAACTCAATCATCCTTAAGGAGCAAGCCTCCTTAAGGGACACAAAGTAAAAGGTCAAAGTTCTCCACCCCTAGATTATATTGTCTTAATCTCTCTGTCAAAAAGTCTTCTTTCTTCTTGATTGGAGATTAATTTCCAATCACCATTAACTCAATCATCCTAAAGAGGTACAAGATATGGAGTACAATGTTCTCCCACCCGTAGGCCATAGTAAATCACCATCTTTTCATTAAGAACCCAATGAGACGTCTTTTCATCTTGACTCAAGGCTGGCTCTCAGATTCCATTATTCCTCTTCCATGGTCCCAGCTTTTGCTTGAATTTACCCAACTGTCACCTGGATTCAAAGGTAGGCAGCTCTCAGTTTCCTCACCTAGCTTCCTTTCCATATTGAAGGTCAGGGTGTCCAGTCCACCTCAAGTCCTTCACAATTTTTGTCTCTGGGAAAACAAAGCTTAACAGAGCCAAAACCACATTCATGCACATTGCCAGCACCATCATCAATTCACTATCTGCCTGTGAAATCAACAAAGAACTACATACAAGGTCTGAGAACTCAACACAAATTGTCCATGTAATTCCAGGACCTCAGAATTCCTCCTCGAGGACTTCTGTAAACAGACAACAAGAAAATCCTCTTTCTGGCCTTCTGGTAAGTTCCCAGGGCTTCTGTACAAAGTATTACAAACAAAAATCAACACAAACAGAACAAAGAGAGTGCCAAGATACTACAAGTTTTCTCCTTCTCAACTCTGCCACCTAAAGTGTTTTCTTCTCAGTTCTATTCTTTCCCATCTTGGTCTTCTCCTTATATATGGTCATTAGCTCCTCCCTGTTCCACCCCTTCCTTTTCCATCAGCAACAGGGTTTCACAAGTTCTGGGGTTCACAAGTTATAGGGTTCACAAGTTCTGTTTCTTAATAAAGACTTGATATAATCCTGGGCAAGTTTTATAAGAAGCTTGAACTGAAACAAGGTATTAAAAAAATGTAAATAGCTGAAACAAGGTGCTAAGTACTTCTTTGCTTGCCATTATAACAAGCATGCACTTAATAATTGTGCATTTTGTTTTGGGTTAAATTCTAAGGGGAAAACAACAACAACAACTTGTACTGTACCTCGCTGGAATTTTAAAGGCAAATCTGTGATTTTAATAATTGAAGATATAACTAATCAAATAACATGATAACCTTTAATACTGACACATTTGTGTAGTTATATCAAGTGATATTAAAACTCAAAATCTGCTTCAGGGATTCTACTCTTTAAAGGAATACTCTGAGAAGTAACATGACAGTGCATAGAAATCTGGGCTCACAGTCAAGAAGACTTGGGGTTTTGTTCTGGTTCCGACCCATACTTTGCGTCTGACCCTGGGTAAATCATTTAACCTTTCAATGTCCTCTATATGTTTCAGAGAAGGTGACAATGCACAGAGGTTGAAGAAGTCCCACACTGGAGTTTCTTATCATAAAGTTCCAGTAAATAAAAATTAAGGATGTAAGGAAACTATTTTATTTTTCAATAATACTGGGACATTTGGGTTAAATTTTATTTAAAATATTAAGGCATTTCATATAGCCACAAAATCATTAAAGGTGAAATATATTAATATTCTTTTTAAATAAAGTTGCAACAAATTTTGTAAGAATGTTACTTTGTTACTGGGTAGAAATGTTAATGTATTCAAATAGATTCATCTATTTTCAAATAGTGAGTCTATTTATCGATATCAGTACTCACACTGTTACAAATAAGAATGCCTTCTCCTGGCTAATTGGTTTTGCTTCTATTTGTCACTCTATAAATCAACCCTTGTCTAAGTTTTACATTCAAGTTCCTTACATTTGGAATAACATAGTTCTTTCTGTGCACTCTTATAAAGTCTAAGCAATGCTGGGATTATATTTTTTTAATGCATAACTCTTGAAATATTGAAACTGGTATGAAAAATGACCCATTCACAGTAAAAAAAGGAGCAAGGGAAAATATTTTATTTTTATTTGACTGTCTTGTTCAACTACTTTCTCTTTATGCTGCCAGGATTCCTTATGCCTTGTTGTATTTTATTAGTTACTCCTTTCCAATTATGTTTCTGCTCTTTTATTGCTATTTCCATTTACTTTTTCTCACTTCTGTGATCAGACTCATCTGTTCACAGCCTTGCAATTGCCTTCTTAGCACCAGATGCCTTTTGGCTCTCCCCTGGAAGGTACACTTTTTAGCAAAGTTTGGTCATTTCTAGTTAGACGTAGCCATAGGCCTAGGCTCTTACAACTTGATGATATTCTTGAATTTGTAGTATACACTTCAGAAGTAAAAGAAGAAAACAAAAGAAAATATCTTCATTGATCAGCTTAGATATTTCCTAGGAAATACAAAATATACTCCTTAGACCTTGAATAAATGAATATGATTTTAGTGATGTTTTAAATTTTGATTGACTTATAGAATAACTTGTTATCACCAGCAGACTGGCACCTACATTATTACTTCCTTACTGTTCTCACTTTGTTATCTCCTATTAATCATAAAAACTCAGTATTAATTTATTATTCATTAATAAATGTTAAAATATATCCTGTTTTATTGTGTTTTTTTTTAAACATATAGAATTTCCACAGAACAACTTTAGGGTTGTTTTAAAGTCCTAATCAAGGCTTCTAATTGAGGCAACTACTAAGTTAACATAGAGGTCACACATGAAATTATGCATTGTAACACATAGTGATACATAACCCAATTAATTCAATGCATCTACATGAGTCTTCCCCATGTTGTTCTGGCATTGTCTGTCCAAGTAGATAATAAAAAAGAAACTTATTAGTTTTATGAAGAAAGCCAATCCCTTACCAAAAATGATTATTTCCCTGAAGCAAACACTTCTAAATTTATCCAGTATCATAGGCCCCTGTCATCAAAACATGCCTCTAGTACAGTGCTCTGACCTCAAACATAACCCCACATATGACAACATCTAAAGGCAAGGGACACACAATCTAAGAAATCCAAACTACATCACATAATGTGTTATATGTAACTACATATGACAATTCCTCAAATAACATCTTGTTCTAGCTGTATAATCTTTCATATACGAGGATAGTAGCAATACAACCCAAATTCAGGCCACTGAGGATAACTTAATTTTATCCACACATAGTTCAATCCTTGGCCTCATTAAAACAATTTTCTGAACAATTAAAGCTAACTAATGACTCTTTGAGGAACCATTTATTTTATTACTTCATTATTGACTCCCTTAAGAAGATAATCGTGGTTTCATCAAATAGTTGTCAAAGGACCTCTATCCTTTATTCTGATCTCATCTCATAGTTGAAGAAGTTACAATTATATGCAACTGCAGGATAACTGACGAATTTCATAAGATAACCCTAAAGAGTAATAATGAGATCAATCTATAAAAAAAAAAATAAATATTCTGTTTGTTGAATGAATTTTCAAAAGTTTATAGTTTAAAGTGGTAGTAAAAAGGACAATTATAAATAATATCTGTCTTAAATTAATTTTTTAGGATTCAATTTCATTTCATTTTTAGGTCAGTTAGCTAGTCAATAAATGTTTATTAAATGCTATGTGCCAGACACTGTGTAAGCACTGGTGAGACAAAAACTGCTTACCCTGAAGCAGTTCAATATCTCCTGTGTCAGGGAAGGGGTGGGAGACGGTGTAACACAAAGCAAACAAATATGTAAAAACAAGCTATATACAAGATCGATAGCAAATGACATGACACTTGAATTAGACGTTTACATTGTTTTCTTTCTGACCTCACTCCCCCCCCCAAAAAAAAAAAAGATTCCTGTTATAAACATTTATAGTTAAGCAAAACAAAATCACATTGACTCTGTGTGTATGTGTATGAGAGAGAGAGAGAGAGAAAGGGAGAGAGAGAGAGACAGAGAGACAGAGAGACAGAGAGAGAGAATTCTACACCTCTCTCTCTCCTGTATCACCTGCATTAACAAGCACTCTAGTACATCCAGGATGGTCTGCTAGCACAGGTTCTTTGATCTGCTTTTCTAAAGGAAAGACAGCTTCAAAGGGGTCAACAATCTTACTTTAATTAAACATATGTAAGTCATTCACTAGTTCAGAGGAAAGGTCAATGTGGAGAAAATACAAGTAGAGAAACAGAGAAATTAGCACAGAGATCCAATAGAAAGTGTTCCAACTGTCTAAACAAAGTAACAGATTCATAATCATCAGACCATGGAGCCCCAACATCTGGGTTCTCAAAGTTGGGGGGATTCTTAAAAACAACTACCCAGAGTTTCATATGGTCAAATCACAAAGAAACATTATTCCCATGAGTAAGATCCCAAATAAGATACCAACCTCCTAGTATATATAGTTTTCACCTACTAGTCTCAGAGCCAGAAGGCATCACAATGTACGTGACTCAACACAGCTATGAATTACAAGGGTTCAAAGGATATTGATCCTTTAGATATTTACAATTTAGCATGAGCCTGGGAAACTGAACTCCAGAAGGACAAACAACAAAAATCTCACCTTACTTGTGCTTACATCATCTCTCTTCAGAAACTGAGGAACACGTTTCATAAGTCCTTTTTAATTGTGGTTAATGACTGTGCTGATAGGAGTTTTCAAATATTTCAAAATAGTTTGCATAACATTATTGTTTTTGTACAGACTGTTCTCCTGGCTCTGCTCACTTTGCTTTAAATCAATTTATATAAGTATCTTTGTGGTGGTACTCAACTAGAAACTGAGGTGGTGGACATCATTTGGGAAAGTTGGGACAAGTTATAAAATATGAATGGTATGGAATAGTATTATGCTGTAAGAAATGATGAAGATTAACCATTTACTCTTGAAAACTCTTCTTAAAAACATAAGCTAATGTAAATTAAATCAATTACTTAATTCTGGGCTGCACAGTGTAAATATGGGAGAAAAATAGAAAGAATCAAAGCGAAGGTCCTCTATTAGTTGCCCCCATTTCCCTTGTCTAAATTTTCCCCTTGTCCCATACTCAGTTGACTTCTCCAAAGACCAATATTAAGAGTTATTGTTATGCTTTCCATTGCATAGTATTTTTAATCCATCTGTCATATACTGTTCAAGTACTGCACCACAGAGAAATTTAAATAAAATAAGACATAAGAAAAATTGGAGTCTTTTTTAGACTATAAATCCCTTGAGAAAAGTGAAAATTTTTCCCCCTTCATTTCTTTGTGTCCCTGGTATTGTTGTACATATGCTGAAAGTAGGAGTTTAACAAATGCTTATGGACTTGATTTCTTACAAATGTTTCACATTAATTTGAATACTTCTGTATTATGTATTTGTAGAACATACAAGGAATGATCAAAAATAATATGTAGCATAATAAACTTGACTCCATGCTGAGATCAAATCCTCCAGGATACTTATTACCTTCTTGAAATCATACATCAATGCAGCACAGAGGGAGGATAATACCCTTCATTTTGCCATCACCCACAAATGACCTAACTACATATTCATCAAGTCTATAATTTCTTTATCTAATTTGAATATGTTGTTATTCCAACTCTATTTTTGAATTGTAACATAAAACCAATTCTTCATCCCTACAGATAACTTTCGCTTTTTCTGTGTTTGAGGGCTTTTCTGGGTCATCAGCCCTTGATTGGCTGTGCTTTCCTTTCTTCCTTATTTTGATCCCTTGATAAAACAGTTCAACTCTTCCTTGTCCCCTTCTTCTGAGCCCCTTTTCCTCTTATCCTATTAATGATCCTGGTCTGCCAAGCCTCGATATTGGATTCTACTTCCTAGGCTCTTACTCATGTACTGCCAAACAAGGTTGGTGAAAAATCGCGAAGCTGTACTTTCAGGATTTACTAAAAATTATGTTTTGTTATCTCAATTGGACCTCATAATGCAGAGGAAATACTTCATGCTTTCCTAATAGATCCATATCCCACTCACCACCTTAGCTTTTCATAATTTCAAGGCTTTTCAATCCTCCTATAGTTTCCCCTCCATATACTCTTTCATCTGAGAAAGTTGTTTTAGATTTCACTGACTTTTCCTTGTTTTACAGCACTCAGATACATTAAGCAGCTTTCTCCTTCTCTGCTGTTTACTCATATGAGGAAGTAGTCCTTCTCCTTTTAAAAACAAACCTGTCTAGGTATATGTTATCCCATTGCATTCCATCTTCTCCATCATATCCCCCAACCCCCTTATAATCTTCACTTTGTCACTTATCTTCAAGTTCTCATTGTCTATTGCATGTCATCAAATACTTACAGACATTCCCAGGTCTTCTTCAACCTCAAAAGTCCCTCATCTGATCCCTCTAATTCTTCAAACCATCATCTCAGTAGTGGCTTAAATTCCTTGAAAAGGTCATCTACACTTGTTCAGTATTCTTTCTTTCATCTCACTATCTTTTTTTTCTGACAATTTCTAGTATTTTAATAAGAATAAACATTAAATGTCATAATGTTTTTTCTCATCTATTGAGATAATCATAAGATTTCTGTAAGTTTTGTTATTGATAAGTCCATTATACAGATAATTTTCCTAATATTGAACCAGAGCTACATTCCTGGAATAAATCCCTCCTGGTCATAGTGTGATCTTTGTGATACATTGCTGTAATCTCCTTGCTAGTATTTTATTTTTTTGTTTCAAATTTTATTAGGGAAATTCATTTATACTTTCTTCCCCCTATTTTTGTTCTTCATAGTTTTGGTAATGGCAACATATTGTGTTGTAAAAGAAACATGGTAAAATTCCTTTGCCTATTTTTGTAAATGAATTTACATAATAATGGAAATAATTGTCCTTTAAATGTTTAGTAGAATTTACTTGTGAATCCATCTGGTCTTGGGATTTTTTTCCATGGGGAGCTCATGAATGACTTGTTCAATTTATTTTCCTTAGATCGTATTATTTGATTATGCTTTTTTTCCTATTCTGTTAACCATCTCACTATCTTATTAACTCTCTACTATCTGGTTTCAGACCCCATCAGTCAAATAAAAACTTTCTATGCAAAATCATGAATGATCTCATTATTGAGAACCTAATGACCTTTACTTAGTCTTCATCCTTGTTTAGCTCTCTGAAGTATTTTATACTCTCAATCACCTTCTTTTCCTTAATAGCCTCTTCTCTCTATGTTTTGTTGATACTGTTCTCTCCTAGTTATTCTTCTGCTAATATAACAATATCTCAATCTCCTTTGCTGGTTGTTCATTCAGGTCATGCCACTAAGTGTGGGTATCCCATGGTGACTCCATCCTGGGCCCTCTTCTCTATAAAATGTTGTCCAATGATCTCATTAGCTAGTTAAAGGTTTCCTAACAAATGACTGTTAAGACATGGATTTTAATGAAGTTAATGATTTTGATAGCATCATGATGTACAACATCTAACTCAGGTAATTTTTTTTTCTTTTACTATAAGTGCCTATTGATGGTTCATGTAGTGAGCAAAAGTGGTATGTTCATTACAATCAGCTTAAACTTTTGGTACAAATCCAATATTCTTGCTCATCACTGCTCCAGTATTGTCTATACAGGCTCCAGTGTTTTGATTTGTTTTTTTTACTGTAATACTTTATTTGTGAGAAATTTATAGACTTTAAGATTTATATATTCCCCTCTTGTGTGCTCTTCCAAAGTGTGACAAAACAATAATTCCTCATGTTTGCTTGCTTCATAAATACATCTTTCATGAAGTAACAACAACTATATCATGTTAGAAATATGAGTTGTTTAACTGAATTGCAAACTTAGAAACCTACTGTAGCCTGGAAATAAGTTGTTTGACTTGGTCATCATAAATTTCAGAAATTCTTTTGGAAATTGTATTTTTTGATAATTGACTTTAGCCCCATACTTTTTCCCATGAACTATTTCTGATGTTTTAATAGCGTCAGGTGTAACGATACTAGGATTTGAAGATCTTCCACGCCCCTTGAGCTTGCTGATGTAGCAGGAAGGGGTGGAGCAAGAGAACGCCGGAGCCAAGCTAATCTCAGTGCGGTGCGGACTGGAAGCGGCGTCAGAGGCAGTGGC
>CM053591.1:98757705-98772705 GCA_028646515.1 Pseudochirops corinnae
TCAGTCTTCTGGTATTTAAATGAATGCACTATCTATATTTCTTATGTAGAGAACCTGTTCCATTTTGTGATTAATAACTATATCAGCATATTTATAGTTACTGTAGGCATTGTGAATACTGCATTGCTGATACATCAGGTAATGTGAGATCTTCTCCTATCTTATTGGGCTTTTAAGTTTTTGCAATTAAATAGGAAGTTTTGTAAGATGCAAAGTAAATACTCTTCATTAACACTAACAAATTCCTCACAGCAATGATTTTCTTTATGCGAAGATTTTAAAAGTCATTAAAATATTCCTTTGATTTACTGCAGTATGCTGCATGCTTGGTATTAAGATTCCATTTTATTTTGGCTGGTTTCATGCTCTCCACAGTCAAAACTTCATTTCAAATTGAGCAAAGAGGTTTGTTCACAACACCACCATTGTTAGAAACCATATTGTAAAGATGATGCAACATAATTTTTTTTCTCTTGTGAATTTAGGTATACTACAACCTGGTAGTTGTCAGTGTTTTTACCTCTTTTGTCTAAATTTAGTCACTTGTTCATAACCAAAAAGTATTTTTGTCCTAAAATATAAATAATTATTGCTAATTATTTCTCAAATACTAGCTTCAGTTTATGAAATTACATTTGTTAGTGCTTAATTAAAAAATGTTCACACATATTTGTGTGTGTGTGTGTGTGTGTGTACAGAGCAGTGATGGTGGAGAAATATTATTAAATGACTTTTGTCTTTACTTGCTTCAATTAAACATGTATTTATGTAAAGGAAGCACATAACAGCAATTTTTAAAATCAAGTATTCTAACACAATACAATCGAAAAATATACTAATTTGATACTTACATGCTGAAGAATGATAGGAAAATATTAAATTTATTTTCCATAATTAGACTACTATGTTTCTGTAAGAGCAGAAAACTTTGTGTATATAGTAAAAACACTGCAATTCATAACATACAATAATCTCAAATCTGAGCTGAGGTGTTTCTGGCATCATTTGTTGGCATTGTGAGGCATGACCATGTATGCAGTGCAAAGTGTACATGTTGTGTCTTCAGAACCACTCTGTAATAAAGTTACACAATGCAACACAAACAAGGGCTTCCAGAAACACCTCAGACTCATTACACATTTCATTTTGAATTAATTTTTGGTCATTTTGTATTCAGAATTTTGTTCAGAATTTCCTTTTACTATTGTCAAAATTTTTCAACCCCCACGTTCAGTTACATGACCCGATATGGGTTCATGATACACAGTTTTAGAAGCTCTGCTACAGAAGATAAAAGGTAAATCTTATCATAATGTAGCTGGTTTGGAAAGGGTATATGAATAGTGAAGTCTTAACCTGATGACACTGACATAACATACTGGAATGAACTTCAGGCTTGGATACAAGAAGACTTGAGTACTCCACACATGATTTCTATGGACCTCAGTTTCCTCATCTGTTAAATGAGGAGTTGGAGTTTATTACTTCTTATCTTCTAACTTGAAATATATATTCCAATGTCACTTAACTCTGTCTTATTTAGGATATTTACTGACTTTCCAGAATCTAGATGACTTGTTCAGGTATGTATTCCTTTCTGTCACCCAGCACTTTGATGAAAGAAAGATGTGATCACTTTCCAAATCTTGCTTTCCATAGTTTGCAAGAGAGAGAGAGAGACAGACAGACAGACAGAGATAGAGACAGAGAGATAGAAAGTTTAAGACCAGAATTCTCTTTTGAGATGCTCTTCATCCTCACTTCTTGAGAAAACAGAAGAGTTCTCTGCAAGGTAGATTTGAGTTCCAGTGAGGTTCATATAATTGCTCTCAATTTTATTGGAGAGTTTTTAGACTTCCCTAACACAACGATTCTTCCAGCAGATGCACTGAGATAATTTCTTTAGAAGCACATACCAGTTCCTTAAAGAAATAGGCAGCTCATCAACAGAGTAAGTCATTCAGGCTGATTGGAAAGATAATTTGTTGTTCCGAAGTCTAAGAACTCAGAGGTCTAAGCCAGAAAACAGCACTATGAGTTTTAGTGGGATTATAGAATACTGAGTAGGAAAGTGGAGCTCACTGGATTGTGAAAAGAAGTCTCCATTATAAATTTTTCCACTCTAGATTCTGCCCCTTAGTCTCTAGAATTTCTCTCTTTTGTGGTAGAAGCTTTCTGAACTTGGAAGTTCTTTTCACCCCTAGACTTTTCACACAACCAACAAAATCTTCCCAAATAGTCCTTTTGTCAGATTGTCTGGTTCTTCTGAGAGTCAACATTTTAAGTCAAGGCCCAGGGAAAGCCATATCTTTGTTCCTCTCTAGGCTGCATTCTTGATTCTCTGTATTTTCTCTACCTTGTTTCCATGGGCACCTTCAACCTCTATTCTTTTTTGCTTTCTTTTACACGTTTTCTTCTCCCCATTAGGTCGTAAGCTCTGTAAGAGCAAGAACCGTTTTTCTGCTAATGTTTGTGTTTCCAGTTCTTAGCATGGTGCCTTAAATAGAGTAAGTGTGTGATAAACCTTTGTTGACTTATAAAATCTCACTTTCATTTCTCTTCTGAGGATAATTTATTGGCTAATCGAATGTTTTTGAATGTACTTATGAGATTCTGTGAGTTTATTTTCTGTGTCTGATTTTTTTCTAAGAAGAAAGCCTGTCTCATATCTAATTTGCATTTGCTACCTTGAATGTTTGTATGGGATCTAGAAGCTTATTATCTAAGTATTTGATAAAATCTAGACACAAACTGTACCACCATTTTATTAGGATTTTTTCTTGCAGTAATCCTAGTTGAGGAAAACAAGCCAAACATTTATTGGGCTCACCATCGATAACACAATTCAATCCACGATAAGGCTTGAGTCTTGGTCAAGGTTGTGTTTGTGTGTGTGTGTGTGTGTGTGTGTGTGTGTGTGTGTGTGTATGAATAGGGGTTAGCAGTCACAAGTTATATTTTTTTGTGTGGTATGAATTCTTTTACCATATCAGGAAGTTCCCTATTTGCAAAAAATGTGTAAATGGAGCAAAGCCAAAAAATCCAAATTGTCTATATGTCCTGGAAACAAGTATCATTTATTATTTAGTTCCAAATGCTGCTGATTGATCAATGTATGTCATCAAGAGAAGTCTTTTCTCTTATGAATATATGTAACAAATGGTGGTTAGGATAATTAAAATAAATCTATTATGAGCATGATTCAAGTCAGGAGCAATATCAAGGCAGAGTGATGAAGTGAAATAATCAATGACTGTGGCATCAAAGAATCTGAGTTTGACTCCTGGATTTTCTACTTACTATTGGTATGACCTTCAGCAAAACACTCAATATTTCTGAGACCAAATTGTTTTGTCTGTAAAATGAGGGAATTGAACTAGGTGATATTACAGGTCTCTTACAGCTCTAGATTCTATAAATGAGGCAGCAATCATACTTTATTCATACTTAATCATACAGCTATTATTTCTCAGATCATAATACACTGACTAGCATTTAGGTGTAGAGTAACAGCTCCTGCCAAGTTGGACCTAACTTTCCTCACCCCCCATGTCAAGCTGCCTCAGCTACTTTAGTATTTCCAAGATAATTTCAGCTAAAACTAGAGCATGGGGATTCTTACTTCCCAACCCTAGATCCTACTTCCAAATTTCTTGCCCATTTCTCCTTTCTATTTTTCATTTTCTGTTCAGAAATTGATATTCCATCCTTACCACTCTCAGAAAAACCCCAAACCTCTTTGTTCTAATACTAAGTAAGAAAGAAAGGAAGGAAACAAACATCATTTAAAAGACTTCTATATTCTAGGTACTACACTAAATGATTTACAAGTATTACACTATTTGAACCTCAAAACAATCTTTCAAATTAGATATTATATCCTCATTTTGCAGTTGACAGAAAAGACAGAGATTAAATAACTTGTCAAGTGTCACATGAGTATATGTATGAGGTATGATTTGAATTCAGGTCTTCCTGATTCTAGGAGAAGGATTCCATCAACTCTACCACCTAGCTGCCACTTAGATCCATTCTTTCCTCTTGAATGATGGTGAACTACTCTTGAAGGGCAGATAACTTGATACAACCTAAGGACCTCCAGGCCTTCCCATTCATTTTGCATCTAAAGTTCCCCACATATGTTGTCTTCCCAATTGATATGCTTAATAAACATTTCTACTTTTTTGTTTTGTTTTTATTTATTCATAGCAAGCATTTAACAAACATTAATCATGGTGGAATGTATTGATTCTGATTTAAATTTTCTCTTTTTTAATCTTAAACTAGGAGTCCCTAATAATCTAAAAACATTTTTTAAAAATCTAAAATCATTTAAAACAAAATCTAAAATTATTTTTTTGGAAACAATTTTTTAAAATGAGGCTGGCAATAAATTTTTAAAAAATGCTACCTCCTCCATAAGGAAGATTCATCACAACATTTTCAAGAAAATGTGATTTTAGTCCAATTTTGCCAGAAGAAATTTTGAGAATAGGTTTCATGAAAACTATGGAGGAATTGTTCAGAGTAATTGAAACCATCACTGTCCTTTTCACAGGAAAATGTTGGAGATAGCACTCCTTTCTTCTCCTGTATTCATGTGAGACAACTCATGAAAACATCAAAAGCAGGGGAAAAAAAAGCCACCAACAGTGTTATAATTAATCTAAGACATATGTGGTTTGATTTAAGGACACAAAATAACTCCAGTGTTCCCCCAATAACTCTTCAACTATCTGACTAGAACAAGCTCCATCTTAAAAATGTTTTCTTTTTGTCTAAGATGATGCCTTGTGGAAAAACGTAAATACTCTGAGTCATAGAATGAGACAGCTGGGGTTTTATCCTTGTCCTGGTATCTTGCAGTTGAGGGGAACAGTGTAACTCCTCTCTTGCTGAAGCCTCTGAGATTAGATCTCTTTTAGTTCAGGATTTACATTCCTCTATTTATCTCCAAGTCCATGAGATTTGAAGGGGAAGATGGTCAGAGGGACTATGAGAGAACCGGGTGCTTAAGAAGAGGAGAGAAGGTACAAGCCATCCACTCTTCTTCAGAGGATAGCTGTCTCCTCTGAGGAAAGGTCCAGGGATCAGGATAACTGATATGCAAAGTCAGAGAAGGAATGATAGGTAAGTATATGGGGAGCAAAGGAGAATACTTCAGTACCCTAGAGAAGATTTCTTGGGAAGGGAGAAATAATTTTCTTGATCAAATGCAACCAAAAGAAATGGGAAACCAAATCCTAGGCAATCAGGGCACAAACAGTAGAGAGTTCCTGGCCAACTATCAGACATTGAAAAGGAGTCATTTCTAGTGGTGCATTTCCTGGCAAAACTAGTATGTTTCATGCCACATTGATACAATTATTGATATAGTTACTGAAGTTCAGCAGTGTAAGGGCAGGGAAAAAACTGTGAGCCAAATACTTGAGGAAAGAATAATAACCTAGCAATGAGTAGCTGTACATCATCAGTAACTAAATTGGGTGACAATGTAGTGAAATACACCCTAGTAAAGCAATAGACTAGGACTTAATTGAAGGATTAATAATCCATCATTGTTGTTGTTTTCATAAACAAACTGCAAGAACTCTAATGTTCCTTTTTTCCCTTTCCTATTCCAGAAATGAAGCAGAGAGTAGGCTATTCTGTCTATGACAAAGATCAAAACATATTTTCAACTTTATCAGTTTGTCTATTCATTTTTCTGTCTTCCCTGTGTGGGAAACAAAGGAATTATGTTTCCACAGGATTAAAACTCCCAGCTCTGAATGATAGCAGAATGTAAGTCAGAGTGACAATTGATGATAAGTATTTCAGGGACTCCCAAAGACCAGAGTCCCTTGGTGGGCTGTCTTCAATGAATTCTGAGTCAGGATGGTATATGTTTATTGTTACAGCAGGCAGGAATTCTTAGGGAACCTGAAACCTTAAAGGGGTAGAGTTAAAGTTTTTATAGGATAATCTTTAGTATAACCTGTGCCAATTATGCTAACTCGGTGAGTAAGGATGGGATTAGGGAGGACTTAAGGAGTGATCAGTGCTTTAAGGAACATGCACTTTTAATATCTACTGCACAGACATATTGCCCATAATTCACTTGGGAATAGCCCAAGGTGGGGCTGCATGGAGGTGTGTTTTATTGGCTTGAAATGTCACTAAGTCAACCAGTGGTCAGGGCCGACTGAGAAGTGCCCAGTCTGCTACCCATCAATGTCCTATTTGACAAGATGGATGTTGGTAGTATACATATGTCCCAAGCTAACCAGAGATCTGGATGTGCATAATGGGCTAGGGAGTTGCTTATAGATATCCAGTGAAGGATTTATGGCTGCAGCTGATTATGATACTAAGGGGAGATAAACAGTTGTCTGAGGCCTGATCATGAATGGTTGCTAGGCAGAGTACTGGCAAGGGGGAGGGGGAAGAGATAATGCTCTGAGGCTAGGGAGATTTGAGGCTAGGGAGAATTGTGATTTTGCAAACTGTGGTTCAAGCACAGGCACCCAATCACCCCATCAAGAGATGACTGCTTCTAATCAGAGCTGTGACCTAGCAGAACCAAGCTTCTGATCAGGTAAAAGGTCAGAAGCTTGTACACATGCTTAACAAGCTATCTTACAGGGAGCCTATCAGGGAGGAGAACATGAATTTGGAGCTTCAGGAGGTTGCATAAAGTCAATGGAGAGCAAGGGGGGAAATTTGAATCAGGATGGTTATGAAAGAGTTTGTAATTGTCTTGAGAGTGTGCTTGTACCTACTAAGTGTACTTTTCCATAAGAGGTTAAAGGACAAGTCACTAGTCTGAAATGACAGGAAATAAAAATCTTTTTTTCTAAATTCACTCATGGCCAGGTGGAAGTCTTGGCCAGATGACTTTTTAACACCTATAACTGTACTTCAAGAGAGAAAAATTTCAGCGTTAGCTAAAGTTGTTTTCCCCATCATTGTACGCAATCAGACATGCTTCATAATAATGCTCTTTCTGACATGCAAATTAGCAGCAAACCATAATCTAACACCATTCTTTATCTGATTTCTAAAAAGTCTTGGCAAGTAGAGTCAAATTTGTTTATTTATACGCCAGCAGAAATGTTTGTGATAGAAGACCTTCTTTTCCCCTGACCTTTACCATAAAAATGTCAGGTAACTTGTCTGTGTATTATGAAATACGATACTTATAAATGTCAGTATCTATGAGTGGTGCATTTTAAAGAAAATATTGCTACAAAACTGGTTAATGAATGTATGTCCTTCCCACTTATAAAATAATCATGCCTGAATAACCTCCTAAAACCTATAGCTTTGGTACAAGCTCTGAAATAAATGTTGAATAAATGGGTCACTTAAATTTCATAAAATTTAGTACAGTAAAATTGTAATAGATCTTTTATGTCATCTAAGGCAGCCCCCTATTTTACAGGTGAAGAAACTGAGATTCTGACAATTCAAGTGACTCCCACAAGGCAATACAACAGTGGTTCTCAAACTGTGGGTCGCAACCCCTTGTGGGTTGAATGACCCTTTCACAGGGGTCTCCTAAGACCATTGGAAAACACATATTTCAGATGGTCTTAGGAACCAACACACCGCTCCTCTATCTGTCTCCAGGTAGATCCGCCCACATGCAGATATGCCTACATAGGAGTATTAAAGGGTCAAGGCATTAGGAAGGTTGAGAACCACTGCAATAGAAGAAGTAATAAAGCACAGAAGTCAGTTGATAATGCATAATACAGTATGAGCTTGAAAAAAATGACTTATTTTGGTATTGGAGTATTATTTTATACTTATTTTGGACTATGCCTGTATATTGATAAATGGAATATTCTGAGAGCTTATTTGAACAAAACAAGAAAGCTGTATGTTAAATTCTTGATAGTGGAGGAAATGGGAAGCTTCTACTTTCACCCTCCTCCCCAATTCTGTATAAGTCAATCTGTGATGCATAGACCCTACTTTTTAAAATTTTACAAGACTTGTCAGACACTTATAATAAAAGCCAAGAATATCTCTTGACTAGAGAAAAAAAAAATACCTAAAGTAAGAGGTAAATAAATCTTTCCCCTTCCTTTCATTTGTATCAGAGAACAAATAATTTGGGGTTCAATGAAAGATTTCAAAAGCTCAGATTCATAAAGTTCTTTGGTTTTCTTTTCTTTATTTATTTTTGTTGTGACAAAATCTCCCTGAAGTATTTTGAGGGCACAGAAGCTCAGCGTAAATGCTGAATAGTAAGGTATGGTAAATGATTATACACGTATGATTATTAGTTATTAAAGTCATACTATTTATACTTAGATAAATATTTCTTTAGTATCTGTATGCATATAACCAAATACAGTAATTTAGTATTTAGAAATCACATGGAGATTATGTACATATACATATGCATATGAATATAGGCATATATTTCTGCTTATATAAAAACACAAACCTGCACATATATACCAAGTAAGTGTGAGGTCTTTGGTAGACAGGCTATCCTTGCTGACAAGAAACCACATGCTTATTTTATCTTATTTTGGATGGGGGCATTTAGAAAGGTTATTGAAATTGTAATAAAAATAAATGTTTGAAAATAAATCAAAATATGCAAAACAAAGGTCGGAAAGATCCACAGATGGAGTGGCTAGGTGGTGCAGTGAATAGAGCACCAGCCCTGAAGGACCTGAGTTCAAAACTGACCTCAGACACTTAACACTTACTAACAATGTGACCTTGGGCAAGTTGATTAACCCCAATTGCCCTTCAAAAAAAGGAAAAAAAAAAGATCCACAGACAAGAGGATAACATTAAAAATGACAGGTAGAGCTTACTGTGCATAAGTAAAAATAAAAGCAACTTGTAAATAATAGAAAATTGACTTTTTGTATACTCCTTTTCCATTCTACTGTGTATATGAAAATGTCCATCTTGTGGGTATTTGTTAAATTAAGAATAAAATACATACACACACAAATACATACATAAATACCTACACATACATATACGCACATAAAAGAAATCATGCTTTAAAAATAGAATTAAGCCTGAGGGAACTAAATAGAAAAGATGGCTCTGTCGGTATTCTCCAAAGAGCTTAGAATCCAGGGCAGAGTCTCTTAGTGAGGAAATATCCACTAAGGCAAGGCTCTGAGAAAGAGAGAGCCTGTGGGAGGAAAGGCCACAGGAGGCCATTTTATCCTCTAGTCTGATGGAGGGCCAAGGGTTTTTGCTTTTCAAAAGACCTATAGCAGAAATGCCTCTAGGCTTTAAGTTAAAAGAGCAGGGCCAAAACCCATTGTTCACAGTTAAGTACTACTTAAAGCCTGAAGCTGGGAAGAAAGAGAAAGTCCACAACCACACCTGGTAGTTGTCAGAATCTACCAAAAGACGAGCCTAACCACACCTGGAATTTATCAGCTTCTACAAAGCCAAGTCGAGGTGAAAAGCAAACAGTGACATCACTGGGAGAAAGTAAAAGTATTTGCAGAGTCAGTCAGACTCCTGAGTTGCCCTTTTGTGATTATCTCAGTTATATGTGATACCACATTTTATGCTTCTTCATGCTTATTCGTTAAGAATGTTCCTCTTTCTACTTATGTTGTATTTATTAATGGGTACATGTTAATCGGATTTATGGATTTTCTTACTATCAAATTTCATTAAGCATCTTTGCTTTGAGCTAATTTTGTCCTTTGGATGACTAGTGAAGGTAAACATGTTATGGATTTCAGAGTACAATTTTGAGTGAATATTGAGGTCTGGAAGTAGACAGCATGGTACAATGAAAAGAATGTCTCTGGAGTGAGAGAACATGGGGTTCAAATATACTCTCTGACAAATACTACCTGTGTGATCTTGTATTTATCCCTTAATATCCCTAGGCCTTAGTTTCCTCATCAATTAAAAATAAAAACTAGTTGTAATAGTTGACCTCTGAAGTCCCTTTTCAAGTAAGGATTCTTTATTCTAAGTATTAAGTTTCCAAAGAGTTTATGCTAGATGAAATAAATGAAAGAAAGCTAATAATATAAGCACTTATAAAGTACAGGCCAAGTCAATAAATATTTAAGTGACTTTTATAAGATAGGCATTTGTATCAGCAATGCAGTATTCACAATGCCTACAGTAACTATAAATATGCTGACATGATTATTAATCACGAAATGTAACAGGCTCTCTACATAAGAAATAAAGCTAGGGCATTCATTTAAATACCAGAAAACTGAGTCCCCAAACCAGAAAGTCAAAGACAACACAGTAGTTACGAAGTTGGCACATGTGGTTAAAGTAGTAAACACCCACATTCTCAAGCCTTCAGAACAGAACAGGCTACCTCAGGCAAAGATCCTCCTTTCCTCACACGCAACTGCTCAGTGTCCAGGCAGCTCGCTCCCAGCAGCTCCGGCCCCTGGCAGTTCCTGCCCCAGGCAGTCCTCAGCAGGAGTCCTTAGCAGAGATTCTGGCCCACTCAAAGCAAAATGAGTTCGCAACCACAGCCACTGCCTCTGCCACTGCTTCCAGTCAGCACCGCACAGAGACTAGCTTGGTTCTGGCATTCTCTTGCTCCACCCCTTCCTGATACATCAGCAAGTTCAAGGGGCATGGAAGATCTTCAGATACCAGTATTGTTACAACACTGTACTAAATGCTTGGGATTCAAAGAGAAACATGAACATATATGGCCTAAAAGGAACTCATAGATTAATGGGGGGCATTTAAGGAAAACAACTATCAACAACCAAGATACAGCATTAACTGGAATTAATCAGGGAGATGTATGAGTTAATACTCATGGAGGACCAAGAAAGGCACATTGCAGATGGTGGAATTTTACCTCATACTATAAGGAAAATAGAGAAGCCTAGAGATGGTGATTAGGAGAGAGAGAGAATCTCAGATATGGGAGACAGTGAATGAAAATGCCTAGAAAAAGGAGATGGAGTCACTTATTAAAAGAAGAACAAGGAGGCCAGTGAAACGAGAATGCAAAGTGCATAGCAGAGATAAGGTATAAGAAGCCAGAAAGATAGGAAAGGAATAAGTTAGGAAGGATTTATAAAGTCAAACAGGATTTTTTTATATGATACTGGAGGGAATAGGGAACCAGATGAGTCTGTTAAATAAGTGATTGACACTTTAAGATCATATTAGTAACTGAATAGAAGACCAAATAATCCAACTTGCCTCCCAGAGTGAATTGGAGACTGAGTGGCAAACCAGAAGACTATTCCAGTAGCTAAGGTATAAGCTAATAAGTCCCTGCACCTCAGTGATGACAGTGTAGGTGGAGAAAACTGAGTGCATACAAGAGATGTAAGAAAAGATGAAAGTAAAATTTTCTGGAATTGGCATCAGACTAGATATAGATATTAAAAGAGAGTGAGAAGCCGAGGGTGATACGTAGTTTATGAGTCTTGGTGACTGGAGTGATGGTGCCATCAAAAGCATTAAGTATGTTGGAAAGACAAATTGTTTTGAGTATGTCTACAGGACATAGAGTTTGAGATGTTTATTAGGTAGTAGAAAATGTGAGACTGGAGGGCAGGAGAAAGGTTAGAGCTGGAAAAATAATTGTACTAATCATCTATATAGAGACAATAATTAATTCCATTGTAGTTTGTGAGATCACAAATCAAAACTATAAAAAGTGAGAAAAGAAGAAGGCCCAGGAGAGGACCTTATGGGACACCTATAATTAGGGTGAAGTCCAGGATGAGAATCCAGCAAAGGAGAATGGCAATGAATGGTGAAATAGCATGTAGGAGAATCAGGAGATTCTCTCTCTCTCTCTCTCTCTCTCTCTCTCTGTCAGTCTCTCTCTCTCTCTCTCTCTCTCTCTCTCTCTCTCTCTCTCTCTCATACAGAGAAGGGGAAAAAAAGAGTATCAAAGAATCAAAGAGAAAAGGGAGAGGGGAAGCAAATAAGGATTTTATTGTACCTACTTTATGCCAGGCAGTATGCTAAATGCTTTAAACAAATTATAATTATTAATTCCTTTTTTTCCTCACAATAATGCAGCAAGTTAGGTGCTGCTATTATCATCATTTTTTAGTTGAGGAAACTGAAGTATATAGTGACTTGTACAGGGTTATACAAATAGTAAATATTCTGTAGTTTGATTGGAACTCAAATCTTCCTTTCTCTACACCCACTATTCTATCCACTATAGCACCAGCTGAATCTAGGTGATTAATAATAATAATCAATAACAACAATTAACATTCTATAGCACTTTGAGACTTGCAAAATAATTTACAAATATCATTTCATTTGTTCCTCACAACAGCTTACCTATAGATAGCTATTATTATTTTACAAATCAGGAAACTGATGCTGAGAGAGATTAAAAAAAAATTAAGTTGTTTTGAAAAGTATGTTTTTTTCAAGTTATTAAGTGACTGTTAGGTCATAAAGTTACAAAGTGTTGGAGGAAATATTTCAATTCAGGACTTCTTTATTCTACATAAAACACTCTTATTTACTGTGACACCTTGCTCACTACAGTGTCAAAGACTGCAGATATGTCAGGAAGGATTATTTTTAAAAAGTCATTAGACATGAGATAAGAGATCATTTGTAATTGTAGAAAGAACAGTTTCATTCAGATGATGAAGTCAGAAGTGCAACTATTGAGAGCTAAGAAGAAAATGAGAGGAAAGCAAGTAGAAGCACTTATTATAAATAGCCTTCTCAAGGAGTTTAGTCACAGAATGTAAGACAGATTATAACAGTAATGAGATTTGAAGTTCCTTTTGTATTGTTAAACTAAGAGGGACTTAGCACCTAGTTCAGATTAAGCCTCTGTTAAAGAAACAGAAGGTATGAACTCCTGTCTCCTGTTGTTGACATAACAAGGAGGGGCAATACTGTATATAAAGAAAAACCCAGAGAAGGAGAGAAAGATCTTGGAGCAAGTCCCCTGTCCGCAGAAGCAGCTGGGGAGCTGAGGAGACTGAAGAGGAGCCAGGGAGGGGGTGGTGCTGAAGATAAGCCAGGGCAGCTGAAGAGGAACCACCCCCCCCCCCCAACCCCAGGCTGAAGAGAATTATTTTGATTTGGAGGACCTGGATGGAGTGATTCTGATTCGAGGAATCAGCTGATGCTTCTTATGAGTCTGAGGGCCAGCCAGAGCTACTAAAGACTGAGGAGCCATGACTGTGATGCTGGTATTTTGTATGTACCTGTTGGTGGCTTTATTAAGCCTTGTCTTCCAAGAAATAGAGACTGTGAAGGACTTGAGATGTACTGGACACTGTGACCTCCAATGTGGAACAGGAACTGCACAGAGAGCTGGACCTGGGAGCTGTCTGCCTTTGAACCAAGGTGACAGTTTGGTGAATCCAGGTAGGATCTGGGACCATGGAAGGGGATCTAGGGAATCTGAGAGACCACCCCAAGTGCAGCTGAAAGAAGACTACTTGGATACTGTGTAGTGACTCAGAAATTGTAATTTACTAGTGACCTAGGGGTAGAGGGTCTGTGTATTTTCTGATTATTGAATAGTGAATGAAGGACGATTGAATGATTGATTGACTAAATGATTGCACTTAGTGATTGATGACTGAATAAGTGACGGAGTTAACTTAGTGTGCCCCATGAGTTTTTTACTATTGTACTTTGTGATTGAATTAAGGATTTTGTGAATGCTTCATTTACTAAATGATCTTTGTTCAAAACTTTGTGACCACTGTAGTGAAAACTGTGACCATTTTCTGTGATAAGTTGTTGTGAATGCTATATTTTGATTTCTGTGATAAGTTGTTGTGAATGCTATTTTTTTATTTCTGTGATAAGTTGTAACATTGTAAATGCTGTACCTTGATTTTCTGTAAATGTTTTGCTCCGATTTGTTATGGAATACGTAGAATGTTCACTATACTGTGTAATCAGAACCTTAAAAGCTGTTCATAGTAGCATTCTTCTGGAAATCTGGTTGTGCATGGTTTTACACAGATATAGGAATTTCATCAAAAGATTAGGGAGAATTTTTTGAAAATAGGGGACATATGGACACATTTTAAGATAGCAGGAAAGCAGTCAGAAGATGTGTAGATCTTAGTGATTAATGAGAGCATGGGGATAATACAGAAGGTAAACTGTTAGAGAAGGTGGAACTGAGTGGGATCATTTGTACCAATAAACTATTTTACCTTGTCAAGAAAATAGACATGTCTTCATGTGAGACTAGTGAAGGAGGAGATAAAGGAGGAAGGCATCTGAGTAATATGATCTGATTAGGAGGGGAAGGAATCAAGGATTCAAAAAATGGTCTCATTGAAATATGAGGCAAGGTTACAGTTGAGAGGGTAGGAAGTAAGGGTACACACATGACCGAAGAATGAAAAGTTTTAGAAGAGCTACTGTAATGATATAGTGAATTGATTAATAAGGTATAAAGGGATTGCCTTGTTCAAGCGAGGGCACTGTTGAAATTATGAAGTATATATTTGTAGTGGATTCAGGGAACATGGTTGTGTGATTGTCTCCTTCATTTACCAACATGTAAATAAAAGTAAAGGCAGAATATGGTAGAATTAATCCAAGGATGAAATTTGACAAGACAAGATTAATCATAGTATAAGAACAAAAGACTAAGGTAAAGAGGACAAAGTTGAACTGGTTCACTGAGTCAAGATAGTCGAAAGAGGAGAGCATAGCTGGTAAAAAGGTAATTGATTGAATGATCTGAGGGATCAAGCAATTGGTGATCACTATGCGGACAAAGAAGAGGATTAGAAATTTTAAATCAGAGAGAAAGGTGAGATGACAAAAATACTATAATTTGATAAAGACATTTCAGAGTTCAAGTCATATCAATAAAAAGCAAGAAATGATACAGGTAACATTTAATGAATTACTGTGTTATAGATAAGAAACAATTGACTACAACATAAACTTTGTATTTCTTCAATAGAAATTAAATTTAAAATTATTAATATTTTTTTTAAATTACACCTTACATATTTCTACTGTAATCTTAAAAGCATCTAAGTCAGCATTTCTCAACCTGTG
>CM053591.1:98775205-98777635 GCA_028646515.1 Pseudochirops corinnae
AAAAAAAGGATAAATATAATTGGTTCTGCCAGATATGTCAGGTCATTTGACATAGTATCTAAAAAAATAATTTAAATATATACATATATTTAAAATTACTATAATTCACTGTAATTTTCCTATCTGTAGAAATCTACATCATATACAAATAATTATAAGCAGATATTATAATTTTGCTTTGAAATTAATGTTTTTTTCCCTTTCATACTATTTCTAATATATTCATTTGCATGTTGTCAATGGACAGAATTTGTTCTTTCTAGGTATTCTTAAATTTTAAGGTCCTCTTCTTATTCATCTCATACACAAGTATTAACAAAAATTGGACAATTCTGTGTAAATAAAATCTCATATATGACTCTTCTTTATTTCCATTCCTTTCATCGTTTCATCTGCATTGTTGCAATCTTCCTGTTCTTATATATTTCTGAATTTGATATTGACTTTGTGCTGTGCCATGAAGCTGAAAGTTCCTACTCTAATAATTTTGATGATACTAGTAGCACCCATCCTGCAAATCCTCAGGTCACTTCGTACTCACCTACTGGCCTAGCCCTTTCTTTTCTGTGACTAGCACATGGAATGCCTGAGTCTTTTAAATTCTAGCTGTGGTGCTGACTTAATCTAGTCATTGAAATTTTTGGGCATTGTTTTAGACTTGTTTCTTTTTATTCCTTGGTGAGCCTTTCAGGCATTATATTTCTTTCACAAAATGTGATCAACTGCCTGGGCACTTTTGCCCACATCCTTGTTATGGGAATCTGAAGATCTTCCCTGCCCCTAGGCCCTTTGCTAAAGTGGCTACATGACTCTGAGAACCTTCCCTAATTTGAAAATATACTCTGCCCCCTAATAGGCTGAATGTGAGAAGGCTATATATGTGTATATAAAAAACCCAGATGTTGGTACTTCCCTCTAAGGTAACTGAATAGGTATGGATGTAATGGTCAGACACTGCAAGCCATCTGATGATCTGTTTCTTTGTCTGCTTGTAACTTGTGTTTATAACTTGTATTTGTAACATCTGTTTGTATTCTCTGAAGTTTAAGGTGCTGACTTTTTTCCCTGAACTAGGCAAATGATATATGTTTGATTAAAGTAAGATTGTTAACCCATTTTGAGTTGCTTTCCTTTAGAAAAGAAGATCTAAGAACCTGTGCTAGCAGCCACCCTAGGTATTCTAGGGTGCTTGCTGATACAATCCTGTACTGGACATCTTTGAGGCTACATGACCATTGGTAGTCTTGCTGCCTGTCCTCTGTGAATTGTTCTTCCTGAGCACTGATCTGGCCTTGTCTCCTGCTGTGCCTCAATTAGGGTTGCCTCATCTTTGATCTGAGAGGCACTGAATGACCTGAATACTTTATGTTTCATGAAGTGGGCTTAGTCTCATTTTGCCTCCTTTATGGACCCATATTTTGTCTTCCACCTGATGTTTGCTATTCATATGTAAATGATAGATATACACTTATGTACATAGGTAATGATAGATACACATTTATGTACATAGGTAATATATAGATGTATATACACCAGAACATTTTGAGGGTTATTATTTTAGATCACCTTTAAAGCAACCAGACTGAAGACTAAATATGTACTTTACTTTGATACATTATATGTTGACAACATAGTTAGTGAATGAAAATCTAGATGTAGAATTATATTAAGGAACAATACAGCATTATTTTGCGTTTCCTCGGGCAACTTATATGTTACCTATTTATTGATAAAAAGAGATAGCTACAATTCTAAGAAGAATTGCAGCTGAGAACCATAACATATTGATTTCTGTACTATAGTAAGCTAACCTATGAACTAAATAAGAAAATTTATTCTAGAGCATTGGTGACTGAAAGTGATGGCAAGGAAGCTGGATTTAACCTAACTATAGACCTTCATAATCATATAATTTTTATGGGTTTAAGCCTTGTGGACTTAACTAAAATTAGAGACCAATAATTGAGAGACTTAAATGGCAAAGAAAATATTTAAATTCCTCCATGGTGCACTGAAGTGGAAATCCCCTTCAGAAACTAAAATCAGATAACCAGCAGGCAACATCAAATGTTTTTGATTTATTGAAATCTACAGGGGGCAAAGCTTCAAGGAGACAAACTGCAGCTTTGCTAACAGGGCTCCCGGGTGCAGTAGCAAATACATTTGAAATATTTACTTTGATAAAATTTGAGAATGGAAAAATTTACTTTGTTTGCAGTGTGCTTTTTCCCCCTCCCCTATAATTACCTAATAGTGTCTCCAAAGAAGAAAGAAAATAGATATTTCTCTAGGACTTTGGCACACAGTGAAACATGATTGAATCATAAAAGAGGGATATAAAAGAAAAACAAGTATAAGAGACCAAAAAACAGCTTGAAATACTGCTCAAGCATACAAATAATAGTTACTCACATTAAAATATACATATTT
>CM053591.1:98778135-98796393 GCA_028646515.1 Pseudochirops corinnae
TACTGCTCAAGCATACAAATAATAGTTACTCACATTAAAATATACATATTTCTTAAGTTGCTAGGAGAGAAAAAAAGATAAACTTGACTGAAGAATGTCCTGGAGACAAGTCTATTAAAAAAAAAAAAAGGACATTACTAAAAAAAAAACAGTAATAATACTATTGATGGTAATGATAAAAATCACCTAGAACTTCTATAGCACTTTTAAAGTTTTGCAATATGCTTTATAAATATTTCATTTAAACCTTGCTCACAAAATCTTGGGGAGTAAGTGTGATTATTATTCCCATTGTATAGATGACAAACTGTAATAGACTGAATTTAAGTGACTTGCCTAGGTTCACAAAGCTAGGAAATATCAGAAGTCAAATTTGAACTCAGGTTTTCCCAATTCCAGGCCCAGAAATCAATCTGCCATGTATTTCCAGTTTCTAATACTGTCAGAGCTCATGATCCACTATGGTAATTTTCAAGTACCTCATGTAATACTAAGACTATTCTAAGGCATTGGAACATATCTTTCATGGGTAAAAATAATGGAAATATATTCAAAATTGAACTGTGTTTATTTTTAAAGTTAATATATTACACATTAACCATTGTTTTATATTTAGTAAGAAAAAAAATTATTTTTACTTCAAGCTATAAAATTTATAAAGGTTATTTAGCGTAAAGATAGAAATTAGACCTGTAATTTCCTTATCATAAGGAAGTCCCAGTTGAAGTATTTACTTCTACCAATATGTTAGCTTATAGTTTGGAAACTATATATTTAGCAGATGCCAAAATGCTAAGAAATTAATTGCTTTGTCCAGTGTCACACACCCAGTATGTGTCAGAGATAGGCCTTGAATCCAGGTATCATTGGCTTCAAAATGAGTATACTATAGTATACTATGCTATCTCCCAAATTATGTTATTATATTTCTATTTGGGAATATATATCCTTTTTGGTAACTAAAAACACTTTGGAAATATTCAAGATTAGAAATTATTCAATATAAAGTACAACATTAATTCAGAGCTTTGGTATATACTGATATTCCAGGTAAAGTGAACCACTAAAAATATCTTTGGCTTCCAATGAGATAAAGGGGAACATTTTTTTCAGTATCTAATTAACAAAATTGTTTAAATGGAAATGCATGGTAATGCTGGTTAGTGTTACAGATAGGCATTGCTAGATGAAAATATTAGAAGATTATTAACTTGGCTACAAAATTCTTTTGGCATGAATTTTCAGCCAAATTTCATTTTAAAGAATTTTTTCCATGATAAAATAGACAAATGAATGAGAAAAAAGACTCAAGTAATTTTAAAAAAATATTTATTAAAAATTTTCTGCTTACATCTTCCTTTTTTTTTTAAGAATACGAATTTTCCAAATGAGAGCACTAAGATCAATCTCCTTTTGGTAAAAGAAAAAAAAAATCATATTATTATGCAATTAGAACTTGGAGTGACCTTAAAGGTATTCTAAGTGAATGCTTTTTAAAATTTTTTTTTTGTTTTAATATGTTACTGGTAAGTTTTGCTTTTACATGAAATTTATTTCCAAATATACATTTCTCCTCTAACCTGTTTTTCCCCTAAAACAAATATTAAAAAAAAATAAGTTTATCCAACTTACTTCACAAATAATTAACTATGTCTTATAGTATATGCAACTTTCTATTCACATAGATGTTAAATGAAAGAAAGGAACTATTTTATTTTCCCTTCCCTTATTTTCGATAGGAGCAAGCTTGGTCATTGTAATGGTCTTGTACTAGGTTACATTTCTCTCCATTTTCATCTTCATAGGGATTGTTTAAATTGCTCTTCTGTTTCCACTTACTTGATATTGTATCAATTCATACCACATTTCCCATTTTTCTCTGAATTCCTAGTATTTGTCATTTCTTTTGTCCCAAAAATTTTCCACTTACATGACTGTGTTATAATTTGTTTAGCTATTCCTTGCCGATAGATATTTGGTTCTAGGCTTTTGTTTTTTGTTTTTTTGACGACAGAAAAAGCACTGGTATTATTGTTTTGCTAACTTGTTACATTTTATTTTCTATCTTTGATTTTCTGATGGGATACACGTGGGCATTCAACACTTTCATTTTGCAGATAAACAACTTAAAAGTGAAATACTGTAGGTTCAATGATTCTCAGAGTTAGTAAGGATTAGAGTCAGTTAATGAATTCAAATCTTCTCATTACAGATCCATTCATCTTTCTACTACATAAAATGATATGATTAACCCAGGAAATTTCACTTCCTTTTAAGATATGGCCTATAGTACTCTACTAGTATGAAATATTTGTGACAAAAGGAACCTAGAAATAAGGGAGTCAAAGGTATATGCATACATGATCAGAATCCACACTTTTGATTCTAAGATGCTCTAGGCTAGCCCATATTTGTATGAATGCTATTTTCTATCTAAAGACATGAGGTTGTAATCAAAGAATATGGTTATACTTTAATAAGATCTATAGCCAAATAGGATTATAGTTTCTGTGATAGCTTTTTGGTTGATGTCACCAATGAAACTGACTTTGACAATAAGTCTCTTGAAAATTTCATCTTCAGATATGCCTGGAATATGTCTTACTCTTAGAGAAGAAATTTTGAAAAGCATAAAAGCATTAAAGGCATCACCAGTAACAACAACAACATATTTATGGAAGCCTTGAATATCAACAATATTAGAGTGTTAGTTTTCAAATGAGAATGAAATAGAGAAGACGTGTTTCAGGGAATTAATTTCAAGAAGCACTGCTCTTGACCCACATGTGCATTTCTTTAAGGTTTTGCTTTTATGACTTACTCAACTGCAATTAATACCTGCCACTTAGGCATATCTTTATAAATAAACAACTTTTATGTGACTTTGGCAAATGGTAGAACTCTTGGTGTGAGAATTATTTCTCATAACAGAGACCATATCCTGATTATGCATTAAGATTACTTCTAGGCAGTTATCTGGGACCCCCAGAAGTCAAAGAATTATCAGGAAATAGATATAGAACTGGAAGTGACCTCAGAGGTCTTCTATTCCACCCCCTTCATTTTACATGGAAAGAAACTTACATCCACAAATATTACATGATTTAATTAGTATCACACAGTGTCAATATCTTGAATCAGACATAGGTCTTCTGACTTCCGGCCCACAATTTTATACACTATGACATATTGCCTCTAAATCTCTTCTGTTGATACTTTCAGTTCATTAATTGTCATGGAACACAAAAGGCCTCTTAGAAGTACAGGATAAAATAACCCAAGAACTATTTCATTAGAGCACCCATGTAAATCAACTCTTTGTCAATGAATTGATAATAGGTGGCACATAGTAGGCATTGCATTGGACTTGGAATCAAAGACATTATTTGAATTGTGCCTTAGCCACATTGACATATGTAACCCAAAGTAAGCCATTTATTGTCACTGAACCTCAATGTTCTCATCTGTAAAATGAATGGTTTGGATTCATTGGCCTTCAAATTCTCTGCCAATACTAAATCTCTGATCATGTGAGGTGCCAATAGAGACCAACTAATAGACTTAGTAACTAAAGAATTCAGAGGGTGACCTGGAAGACAGAAAAGATAAATGCCTTGTCTGAGGCCACAGAGCCATTGTGTAATTATCACAGCATCACAGCTTAAGAGAGCTGAAAAGGGATACAAAAACATTCAAGCTTAAGGTCCTATTTGTAGAAAAAAAAAAGGTTCAGAGAGGTTACATGACTTGCCCAGAGTCACACAGCTGTTAAGTATCTGTCTTTGTTGCTGCTCCTTCATTCTTCAAGAGAACTAAGGACAACAGGAAGGTGATGTCTTGACTTGCGAGTGAATTGAATTTAAGTGAGGAAGGGCTGTGCAAAGTAATTATCCTCAGTTTCTTCTCCAGAGTCATCCTCAACCAGTGGCAAGAAATAGGACAGGATGACGATTAATGGCCCAGAATTCAGTGGGACACCCTGAACTTTTTAATCTAAGTCTTTCCCAAGTCTTCGTTTATCTGAGGCAATACCCATTCAGTAAGAAATGAAGCAAAAGATGGCTTAATTTGACTTCCCAAAAGAATCAATCCGGGTGGGAAAAATCCTCAGAGTTTCAGGACAGAACAGAAACAATTGAGGCAGGATTAGGACCCAGGTCTTTCCCATTCCAATTTCAGGACTATCTAGTATCTGACACTGCCTCTCCACCACAGTTTTGTCTGAATTAAATAGATAAGGATGATACATCCTTCCTGAGCTTTATCATTGTAATCTAAATATATATATATATATATATTCTTTGGTTCTAGCCCTTGGCATTACTGTTGAATGTCATGAAATAATTAGATGATACTGTATCAATAACATTTTATTTTTGCTGTTGCACTTAGACATATTGTTATGACAAACCATTTCAGTGTGACAAAAATATATCACTTATTAAATAAGGTTTTAAAATAAAGTTTCACTCAGTCTGTATAGAGATGTGTGTATGTGTATGTGTGTTTGTGAGTGCACGTATAAGAGAACTTCAACATCTACAGAGGCAGGAAGCCAAGCACTTCTCTTTAACACACTCTAAGCATAATTTTTATATCTGCTGAGAGTGTAAGTTGCAACTATAGATTTCTTGTTATGTCTTTGAAAAGTTTTGACTGCTTTCCTAAATCTTTCTAGTCACAAGCAAGTTTGATCCAAGATAGACAATTATACAACTGAGAACACTCTGTTAGGTGAATTGGTGGGTTCTTCATGCAGAGCATCCAAAATAATCAGAATTATAAATCAAAGAAGTGTGGTCCTGCTTCCTGACAGTTCTACTCTACTATAACATAGATCCTTTAATTCAATATAATGAGGTTCACTGTGGACTGCATGCCTCTTATAAAAACACTTGCTGCTACTTTTTCTTTGACATTTACCTATGCTAATCAGTTACCTAAATAGCAGCCTAAATGAATTTTCCTTCATGGAAGAGTGCTTATCACAGGCTTAGAAAAATACATGTTGCAAATATGACAGCTTACCAGTAGGTTTTATTTTTTTTTTAACATTGTATTCTCCTTTTGGATCTATTCTCTTCCTTTGGAGGGAAAACTAATAATTAAAAAAAAAAACTAACAAAACTAAAATTCATTGCAATGTACCTAGACTATATTATTCTGAGACAATAATTGAATATTTAAATAGAAAAATCAAGATTTTTATCCATTGCCTGTTTGGATCAGTTATCTCTATGACAATGCAAAACAATGCATTTTTGATATATAATGATTTAAGACTATCTAACCCACCATAAAAATAATCCCAGTCCAGTATGACAAGAGCCAGAAGGAAAACAGTATGTTGTAAAGTGAGGTAGGTAGTAAATCTAAATTAAATGTGAATTCTTCTTTTATTCATCCCCTTTATGTTTGGTTTTCTTAGTCATTTTTGATTATATATTAATATCAAATTGATGCACTAAGGAGAGATGTTTAAATGTTCTTTTAGCCTGTTCAGAAAGGAAGTAGTATTGTAAACTTGAGATTGTTGAGGAGAAGAGGGCCATAGATAATTTGCAATGCAAACAATTAAAATTTGTTGGGTAAATAGAATTTTTGTCAGGATATTATTGTTGATGTTTTTTACAACTGTTCCCTATAAAGACTTACTAACATATAGCTACATGATGCAGAAGTGACATTCAGTTCTAGAAGGCTATGCTTATGGCCCTAAGTTCAGTCAAGTTCAACCAAAATAGAAAAAAAATAGTTTGTCAATTAGCTATACTTCTATCATCTAAAGACAAGTTTCAGAAAATTTGCCCAACTTCTAGAATGCTAGCAATCATTTTATGATTATTTTGTCCACAGCAAGCCATAGACAGATACCAACAAATGTATTTATTATCCACATTGATAAATCATAGAACATTGATCTATTGAATCTTTGATTCTCATTGATCTCAATGATATGTGAATCTTCTTAAAAATGTCCTCTTTAGAGTAAAATAATAGGGATAGAATAAAGACTAGAGCCGTGATTACATTAGAAGCCAAACACCCAGATGATGAAATTTCCTTTACAATGAAGGTAGAAAAGTTTTCTGCAATTTATTTGAGTAGAGTCTTAGCTAGAGGATTGAGAGGCTGTCACTTGCCCGGTGCCACACAGCTAGCATGTGACACAAGTAGTACTTGAGCCTGAGTCGTACTGGTTTTGAGGTCATCTTTCTACCCATTATTCAATACTGTTTCTTACAAATGTAAAAAAAAAAATGAGAAATTAAAATGCTAGTTTATTAAAATTAAAAATAAGTAAATCCACATTAACAATTTTGAAAACTTGGAAATGTTCTGCTTTTATGCCTTTATTTCATTTGAGATTAATTCATTTTAAACTGTGAGCAGCTTTGTAGCATAGTAGAATGCCAGGCTTAGAGTCAGGAAGACCTAATTTGAAATCCGGATCCTTCCTAGCTGTGTGACCCTGGGTAAGTCATTTAGTGTTCTCACTTTCTTCAACTGTAAAATGAGCTAGAGAAAGAAGTGACAAATCACTCCAGAATCTTTCCCAAGAAAATTCCAAATATTGTCACGAAGAAGAGTTGGACATGACTGGAATGATAGAACAACAACAACAACAGCAACATATTTTAAACTGGTACATCTGATACGATTAACAACTAATTTTTTTTTTCTCCTTCCAAATTCATATGCTGTCACATTGGTTTTTTTCTTTTTGGTATACACATGCAATGTGTGTGTGTGTGTGTGTGTGTGTGTGTGTGTGTGTGTGTGTGTGTGTGTGTGTAAGTGGGTGTAATTATCTGTCTATTTAAGCAGGTGGCACGGATGGATAGAATGCTGAACCTGTTCTCAGGAAGAACTTAATCCAAATCTCAGACACTTACCATCTGTGTGATGCTGGACAAATCACTTAACTTTTGTTTGAGTTTCCTTAAGCTGCTGTAATATGTGAATGGGAATTATATTAGCACCTATCTCTCAGAGTTGTTGTGAGGACCAAATGAGATAATAATTGTAAGGAACTTATAACAATTACTGGCACTTCATGAATTACATGTGTATAAATAATAATAATAATAATAATTATTATTATTATCATTGTTTATATATTTACATATATATGTGTATATATATATATATATACACATCAGAGAGGGAGAGCCAGAGAAACAGAGAAAAGAGGAGAGGAGAGGAGGGAGGAAGATGTAAAGCCAAGCATAAGCAGCCTTCCAGAAGAATGCTATTATGAACAGATTTTTAAGGTTCTGATTACACAGTATGGTCAACACTCTATTTATTCCATAACCAATCTGAGTGAAACATTCACAGTAAATCAAGGTTTAAATCAAGCATTCACATTATTACAATTTATCACTAATATGGCCACATAGTTTCTTCCACAGTGGTCACAAAATTTTGAACAATGAACAATCATTTAGTAACTCAATCATTCAATCATTTCAATCATTCAATTGTCCTTAAGAAGGTTTGCCTCCTTAAGGGACATAAAGTACAATTGTTAAACTAAGTTACCAATCAGTCACTTATTCAGTCACAAATCACTAAGTACAATCATTTACTAAATCAATCATTCAATCAACTCAATAATTTAATCCTTCATCATTTACTATTCAATCATCAGAAAATACACAGGCCCTTCACCTCTAGGTCATTAGTAAATTACAATTTCTTAGTCAGTACACAGTATCCAAGTAAAGTCTTCTTTCAGCTTGACTTGGGGTGATCTCTCAGATTCCCTAGATCCCCTTCTATGGTCCCAGATCTTACCTGGATTCACCAAACTATCACCTGGGTTCAAAGGCAGACAGTTCCCAGGTCCTTCTGCAGCTCTTTGTGCAGGTCCTACCCCACACTGAAGTTCACAGTATCCAGTCCACCTTAAATCCTTCACCATCTCTGTTTCTGGGAAGTCAAGGCTTAACAAAGCCACCAACAAGTTCATGCAAAGTACCAGCATCACAGTCGTGCTTCCTCAGTCTTCAGCATCTCTGGCTGGCTCTCAGAAATCCTTAATGGCTCTGGCTGGCCCTCAGACTCAGCAGAAGTTTCAGCTGGTTCTCAGAATCAAAAATCACTTCATCCAGGTTCTCTAAATAAAAGTCATTCTTTCCAGCCTGGGGAGCCTTTCTTTTTTAGTCTCCCCAGTGGCAGCAGCTTCTGCCGCCACGAAAGCCTGCTCCAAGAAGGTCTGTCTTTCCCAGCCAGGTTCTTTTCTTATATACAGACAGCACTAGCTTCCTGTTTCAGCCAACCACTTCATGTTATGTCAGCAACAGGGATTCATACCTTCTGTTTCTTTAACAGAGGCTTGATTAATTACTAAGTGCTAAGTACCTGTTACCTTTGCCAATACAAAGGGATCTTTATATTCAAATTACAGTACAATTAAAGGAGGGAGGAAAGAAGGGGGGGGAAAGAGATAGAAAGGGGAAAGAGAGAGAGACAGAGAGAGACAGAAAGACACAGAGAGAGAGAGAGAGAGAGAGAGAGAGAGAGAGAGAAGTGTTTGAAGGAAGATAAGACTTACTTTTTGATAGCTACTCTGATTTTTTTAAATTAATCTTATGAGATGTCAATCCAATTTAGTATATAAAAGTAAGTAATGCAAATGAAAGAATGTAATTGTATAACAAGCCAAGATGTTTGTTTGAAGACCAGTTATTTTTAGACATATATTATCTTCTTATACAGATAACACAATTACTATAGAACCAAAAAAAATCCATTCTTATCTTGTATGTAATAAACACTTGGTCATATTCCTTGTATAAGCACAGAGAATATGGAATACCTTATTACAATACTGACTAGACTTGGTATAGTTGTTGGGCCCTCAACCCTCATTGCTCCTTCCTGCTGCCTTCTGTGTGGTCTGTTGCATTCCAAGGCGCTAGGAGCCAGAGCCCTGATAAGGCTGTCTGCCTTACAGGAATGTGCATTAACAACATTGAGCATGTATAATCCAATGGGATAGCTCCCCCTTTCTTCTGGCCCCTGTTGCTGAGGCACGTGACTTAGTCTGCCCAGGGGGAGATAAAGGGGAGCAAGGGTAGGGAAGGGGGAAGGAGTAAGAGGTAAGTAAGAGGTGAGAGAAGAGAGGTGAGAGAAGAGAGAGAGAAGGGAAGAGAAGATGTAACAATAAAGCTGCATTTCTAAACCCATCTGTGAGTGCTGGGCATTCTGTTTGAGAAGGCAGCCAGAGATGTCTGAAGACCCGGGGGAGGGTAACTGAGGTAGGCAGGCCAGCAGGGAATCCGAGGTGAGTGGGTTCCAACAGTATATTATTATATTAGTTCTTTTATTTATTTTATTTACAGAAATATCCAGAGAGGAAATAACATATTCCAGGCTCTTATAATAGCCACAGGTGCATTAGGTATTGCAGAACTCTTACTTCTGTGCAGATGAAGAGTATATCTGAAAATAATTGTGAGGAGTTAAGTGGAAGGAAAGCTACAGCAATCAAAAGCAGAAAATATGAATAGATATATTAGAGAGCCACAATAGAGAGCCAAATAGAGGGCCAAATACAAGACTGAAAATACCAGTAGGTATTTTGAAGGAAGATAAGACTTACTTTTTGATAGCTACTCTGATTTTTTTAAATTAATCTTATGAGATGTCAATCCAATTTAGTATTTAAAAGTAAGTAATGCAAATGAAAGAATGTAATTGTATAACAAGCCAAGATGTTTGTTTGAAGACCAGTTATTATTAGACATATATTATCTTCATGTTTAGGAGAAGTCTGACAATGTTCAAAAAGCTTGTCCCCAGTATATTTTATTAAGTTTCATTTTTAAAGGTCTGTGAGCATTTAGGCCAATGTAAAAGGACAAACTTAACCCAATTGATATCTCCATAGGGATAGTGCTAGAAGATACTCGTTCACCTTTGTCTCCTTTAGAATAAGAGACATTTCTGGAGAATGGAGTAATCATCTTCAAAAAAAAAAAATATGAGAATTATAAAGGACCTCAGAGGCCAAAAAAACCAAATTAGAGATTGTTACACTTTCTATGTCATGGATGATTTGGCATTCTTAATCTTGTGAAGCTCTTAGCAAAATAATGTTCAAAATAATTAAAGGAAATGGTTAGTTTCAGATACAGTTAGTGAAAATAAAGTTGTATATTTTTTATCCAGTTTCACAGATATTTTGGAATCAGTGGACTCCCAGATTAAGAACCATTATTCTGAACTATACCCGAAAAACAATACACTTAGTTTCACAATAAACAAGTAGTCAGCCAGCCTTTTTATTTTCCTTTTTTTTTTTTTTTTTTTACATCGCCAAGTTAGGGCAACTTACTCCTCAAGGAAGTCCATTTCCTTTTTAGATAACTAATTTTTAGGAAATATTTTTCCCCTTTTCATTAAGCCTATTTGTGTCTAATGTCAACTTACATTTCAGTGATGTTCTTAGTTTTATTTTCTTGGATCCAAGTAGATGAAGCATAATTCCTCTTATAAAATGATAGATCTTCCAAAACTTCTTTGCCAAAATTATCGATTTCTCTCTGTCTTTATTTTTTTCCCATGTAGATATCTAATTAACTAGGTCTCATATGACAAAAACTCAGCTTTTATCAGCATTCTATTTATATTCTTCTTGATTATGGACATGTGATTTCATTTGTCTATGGAAATGTCAGGTCAAACTGAAAGCTAGTCAATACTTCTTTTTCAAGCTTTTTTTTGGTACAATTGTGTCTAAATCATTGAGATTTGTGATGATGTGAAATGAATTTTCTATACTAACATAGTCTATTTGTATTAGAAGTCTCACTTGAAGCCAGATATTTTTGGCTTGAAGGCCTACACTCTATTAACTGTGGCATCATTCTTCTTCCCAAAATTGAACATAGAAAACTGAACATGATATTCAAGATATGGTATGAAAAGAGTAGTTTAAAATGAGATTATACCTCTCTAATTGTAAGCAACTGTGTCGCTCTACACATATAGCCTTACAGTGTTTGTTTTTTTTTTTCCTTATGACAACTTTTCCAATCAATTGAGAAAGTTTATTTGAATACCTATTTCATATTGGGATTGTGATATATATATATTGGGGATGCACATTTTAGTTTATATATTATTATAACTATCAAGTAAGTAAGAATGAGATAAATTAGCACGACAGATCATTATAAAATAAAACATATATGAATGAATAAAAATATTAATTATGTACTTTCCATGTACTGTAATAAGAACTGAGGAAATAGGAATATCCATTCTCTGCTCTAAAGGGCTAGCTGTGTATGTATGATTTCAGCCACAAACCTAATGGAGAGAATTCATGATCCTTAATTGTTTAATAGCAAAGCAAAGACTTGCATCTTATTTACTGTAATTTCCCTTCAATAAAACCATTTCTGATATTAAATCATTTGACAGTGCCAGAGGCTTTGACAAAAACTCTCTTTTCTATGTGTTAAGTAGCTATTCATTCTCCTGCTTAGCAAGGGTTTCTTCTTTCAATTTTGGTTGCAATGTTAGGGCTACATGCAAGAGCAGTACTTGATGAAAATGCTACTCCCAGGATTTTTTAAATTGGGGTCCTTGGCTATCACCATAGGCCATTAGAAAGTGGGTTGGAGAAGTTGGTGGTAGAGTTTTGACATACCTGTAATGTTTTCTATTCTTCTAGCCAATGTTCCTGATTCAGCTGGGCTGGTTTGCTTGCTCCATGGGTAATAGATGGTCAGCAGTTGGTGGCAATGGCTGTGCCTTTCTACACAGGGAATTCTTTCTTGAATGATGGCAAGGAGATGGGGGAGTTTGACATGAAGCCACTCTGAAGTAATCATATTTCTCAGGTCCATGGTCAGACCTGAACATTGGTGCCATCACATTCAATTGACCATCAGTGCATGATAAGTGCATTGGATCATTTTTTTTCAAAGTACTATATGATATTTAAGAGGAAAAACAATTTCTAACTAGGGAGAGCTTTGGGAAGCTTTGTATAGGAGCTATCATTTGAATTGTTCTTTATAGGATGAATAAGTTGGTTGGTTGTTGTTCTTAAGTCTTATAAAGGACCTGCATGACTTCACTATGTTAGATTCAAGTTACCATGTGTCCGACTGTGATTAATCAGACCAACATGAGCTATTCTGTGGGTAAAGGTGGGGAAGGGAAACAATGTGGTCATAAGGTACAGTACTCTGAACTAAGGAATGAGATTATGAAAGTTAAGTACATATTGGGAAGGAAGGGAGTTGTCTATTTTATCTAGGATGTAGAATTCATGAAGGAGTTTAACATGGGAGAAGCCTAGAAGGGCACTGATTGCTAAGTAAAAAAAAACTTTATACTTTCTTCAGAAGGCAAACCACTAAAGATTTTTAGCAAAGGGATGATGACTCAAATTTGTTTATGCATGTACATATGTACATATGTATGTGTGTGTATGTATTTTTTCTAGTAGTTGAAAATATGTAGGGGATAGATAAGAATGAAGAAGAAGTAATATTGGAGAGGTAATAAATTAATGTTCCTAGTGGTCAGTAATGACAGATTATAAAAGGAATGACCATTTGAAGTGGAGAAAGGGCAAAGAGGATGGAAATGTTAAAAAAGTAAGGAGATGCCATCAACAAGGCTTGATAATTGACATCAGAAGGTAGAGAAAAGGACAAGTTAAAGATAATAGCAAGATTATAAATGTTAGGAAATCAGGGGAATTCTGGTACCATAGACAGGAAGAGAAAAGTAAGAAGGAACAGGAGGTTAAGGGGAAAAGATCATAAAGTCAAGTTTGCAAATAGGATTGAATTTCCAGTGAACCCCACACTGGTACTAGTTCTTTTGCTCTTTCATTCTATTTATGGTTATTACAACCTTTTTCCATTTGAATTTTACCTGTTTTGTCAGGCAAAATCTCCAACCTTGAATTGGGTTACCCCTCCATTCTCAGATTTGGTTTTTTTGTGTATACATGTGTATACACAAACACAGATATGTCTATATGTGTATATGTATGTCTATTCATGGAATGTGTACATATGCAGATAGCAATATAATACCACACATATCCATATGCACTTTGTAGTACATTCATAGTAAGCCAGTTTATTTGTATCATATTTATTTATATGATACATAATAAAACAGAAATATACACGCTCAAAAATCATTATGCCTGTACAAAGTTTATTTGGGGATCTACATATGTGTAAGTATTAAATATCTATATTACCTCCATAGATATTGCATATGCATTTATGTATTTTTATTGGATGTTTTGATTTTGCATGGTTTTAAAAGAGGCCTAATAAATAAATTATGCTACCCCAAAACTGTTTGTATCCTTTTTGTTTTAAAACTCTTTAAAAGATTAAAAATGACAGCAACAATGCATACTGGAGAAAATGACTTAGTCTCATAGCTCATTGTGACAGGGTTGCTCCCACTGTTGATTTCCCAGCATCTGAAAATAGAATCTAGCTATGTGGTGATTTCAAGGTCATAATAAATACAACATAGAAGTAAAGCAATATTTTGCCAGAAAAGTGTAAAGATGTATATATAAAAGATTATATATGTCTAAAGGAAAGCATTAAAACTGCTAATGATTCTATTGAGAATGCTCATCTGACATTAACTTATTTATATGTCACATATGTATGTGTGTATACATACATACACATATGTGTGGAGAAAAAGAGAGAGACAGAGGGAGAGAAAGAGAGAGAGAGAGAGGGAGAGAGAGAGAGAGAGAGAGAGAGAGAGAGAGAGAGAGAGAGTTGTATTTATGTAATCTGAGTCCCAAAGCCCATTGGTATTGGTTTCTCTCTTCATTTATGGAAATCTATGCCTCAAGTCTGCATGACAGGTAATTCAGAGTTGGAGAGAATTATGGAATAGAGGACTTCAATCTCTTCAGGAGTCTTGAATCTCTTTATGCTCTTTGGAGTCTCCTCACTCTACTTTGGGATCTGTAATTGCTTAGGGTTCTTCTGGCTTCTAGCTTTAAGATGGATGATACTAACCTCATTTCAGATTGCTGAAGGAAGACTAATACTCTGGGGAAATGTTGGCATGGGAGGGAATCACATGTCCCTATCCAGAGTTTGGTACAATAAAGCCTTTGGGGAATTTTCCCTTGGGTGAAGGCTGAGATTCTCTCTATCAAGCCTATTTATCTTCCTCCTATTGGGAGAATTCTTTCTCTATTATCTGTTATGCATTCACCTAAAAGTACTTTTTCTGATTTGAGTTTTGCTATCAGTTTGAAAAAATGGGTTTCCCTGCTGTTTGTGTTCTAAGTGTATTCATTGTGGTATTGACAGTCGGTCAAAATGGAGTTAAATTTGGAGTATATAGCTTGAGTTCCTTTTATTAATGACTAGTGATCAGAAATAAGCTTCAGCCTGAAAATTATATCCCCAGGTGATCAATAATTAGGGGAGCAAATAGATATAATTCTAGCCTAGGAACCCCTCTATCTAAGGACAGGAGAGAGGTCTGTATCTTCCCTCCACTTCTTGCTTCCCCAACTGCCAGGAATTAAAAATCTCTCTTGGAGATGAGATAGAACAGACTAGAGATGTCTATTTCACCTCTTTTCAAGATGCACTCCCCCTCCATATTATAATTGCAGGACCAGTCTTGCTACATGTATATATGCAAACACACACATATCATAAGATGGGCTATTTTAAATGCCACTTACTTTTTAAAAACTCTAAATCATGAATATAATCTTTTTATACACACACATACACACACACACACACCTACACACAATAAAAAAATCAACTGCACCTACTAACTAGACAATATGAAATGAATTACAGCAGTCGGTTTAGCTCTCCCTGAAAACAGCTGAAAAAGGAACAGAAGAAAGAATTACAATGTCAAGTGTGAAGAGCATCTAGTAATATAATTTAGTTAGAACAGAAGAGTCCAGTTTAGGAATAAGGTGAAATAAGCCTAAAAAGTCATGATACAGCCTGATTGCGAAGGAATTTAATGCTTGGCTACAGAGTTTGTATTTCATTCTATAAACAATACCATTGAAGCTTTGATTAGAGAAATAATGTAGTTATACTGAAGCTTTGGAAAGTTTATTTTAGCATTTGTTCAGAGTTTAGTTAAAATAACAACACAGGTTAAAGTTCTGTGTTTACCTTGCTTTGTTGAATAGGATTTACAGGAAAACATATCTAGAGGGGAAAGGGATGCCCAGAGGCCATCTCCTCCAGCTTCATTTTGAAGTCATTTGAAATTGAAACTGAAAACATCAGTGATTTGAGTAAGGTTACACTGGTAGCAACCATCAAAGCTAAGACTTGTTCCCAAGTTTTCCTATTTCAGAACAACAGTTCTTTATATTTTACAAGATTAATTACTATTTAACTTAACATTGATTTCCTTATGACTAAGTAGAAAATAATTCTTATTTCATATTAAAGTTTTTGTTGGTGTCATAATCTTTTAATTTTCAGCCTGTGTTCAGGTATATCATTTAAAGACTTTACTATTGGTCTTTAGAAAATCATAAAATCTTTCAAAAAATTAAGAATCCTTCAGTGATGTTCTTTTTCATGTAGAGTTTCCTAATAGCCCTAACCAGGTGTGGTTGCTCTCTAACAAAAACTCCACGAAACTTAAATGGTAAGTCATTTATAGCATTTTAAACATTGCAATGTAGACCAATCTTATTTGTATATGTGGATTCACCCTGATATCCTTTCTTATGTATATATTTCTTACAGACATAGATCATAACTTTTTTTTTAAAATCTTAACATCCAACCCAGTGCTTACCTCTTATGCATAGTAGATGATTAATAAAACTAGTAAACAGGAACCATTTTCCTAATTTGTAAAATGCTAATAACATTACTGTCTGTATACATACATAACAAAGTTAATTTTCATGGGATAAAATGAAGCCCAGAATCTCAATTACTTCAAATTTTTCTTGCAAATGTAATTGTTATTTTTATCCTTTGGTATCATAGAAACACCACTGGTTTTGAAGTCAGAGAACATGGGTTCAAATGCAGTTACTGTATGTGTGACCTTACACAAGTGATTTACCCTTTCTTGGCCTTAGCTTCCTCATCTGTATTAGTAGGATGTTGCAATGGATGGCCCTATAGTGTTCTTTCTAGTTTTCTTAGCTGTCATTCTTGCTAGTAGAGACTGTTCATTGCAAGCATCCTGTTTTATAAATGAGGCAACTGCAACTCAGAAAAGTTAAATAATTGACTCAAGACCACATAGCCAGTTAGTTGCAGTCAGGACAAAAAGTAATACCAGTTGCCTGGTTCACTATTCTTTATTCTATATTATAAGGAAGAATCTGGAGAAATTATAGGTTTGTTCAAGATTACCTAGTTTATTTAACTACAAGAAATGAGATCATGACCTATGTTTCTCAAATCTTAGTCCACACTACTGAAAGTTTGCATAAAGCTTTAAAAGCCTTTAATTGTTTCCTTAATTATTCCCTTAATTATCCTTGATTATTTCCTTAATTATTTCCCTTCTTACTCTATTCATTCCTCTGTCCTGCTAAAGTTCGGGAAAAATGGTTTTTGTGTATTTTTTTTTTCTTGGCACTATGTGCTCTCTGATGAATTCATAAGAAGTTGTTAGAGGGTTTTATAAGTAGATATGGATTCAAATATTAGTTCCATTAAATACAAGTTTTATGATCATGGATAGTAATAAAATATTTTACTGCTCCAATCAACTCCAAAATATAAGTTACAGACAAATAATTAATCCAGTATCTTTGGATGGAGTTGAAATTCCAGGAATTGTAACTAAGAAAGAAAGAAAGAAAAAAACAAACAGACATTCTCAGAGAGAGACAAAGAAACTGTTCATATAAGCTTCTGTTTCTGTATTCTATGATTTCTTACAGATGGGAGAAGAGAGAGAAAGATCATACTCTCCAGCTCTCTTTTAGGTGATTTCATAAAACGTCTAATGATTTGTTGTTCTTACTTCCAGTTGAAAAAATATATGTCATTTGATGCAGATTATGCATTAATGCATATTTTAGATATAGTAGACCCTTAATAAGTAGGCTTTTTGAACATTCTAGTAGTGTGACAAATGTATTCCTTTCCCAGAATTCAGTAAAGAAAATGTATATTTATTAATTAATATCATTCATAATAGGTAGGCAGCACACCAATGGATATACCTAGCTTCCTGAAAAAGAATTTTTTCATCTATGTTCTTGTACTTACTCTTTGATCCCTGATCACATGCACATATACCTTTCATCCTTCAACTCTATTCATAGAATCTCACACGAAAATAATAATAATAACAACAACAACAATAATAATTGTTATTTACTCCAATAATTTTCTGAAACATGAGTCATCCATTTCCAACATTTCTGAAAAATATTAGTTCAGCAGGTGACTAAACACTCCCATTTATGGGAAACTCATTGAAAAGGAGGAGTATTTCAATCTTTTATAGGTCTTTGTACCTCAGATCAGCCCATTCCATGTTTAGATACATCCAACTGTTAGAAAATTATTCTTTGTATTATGACAAAATTTGTCTCCCTACACAATCTTTCTTTGAACTTTAATTCCATTCTCTTGGGTCAAATAAAAGTAACCAAAGTTTCCCTTCCATTTCTAAATCAGTTGATAATTCTTCAAGTGTTTGGTCACATACAGTCTATTCCAACCTAGTATTGCCTTTTTAAGGAGAAAAATCTGTAATTCTTTTAGACAAACCCTGTATGTTTCAACTACCTTATTTTTCTCAGAAATGGTCATAAGATTTCATATATACACTTCATCTGTACAATCTTATTTATCAGGTGACATTTACGCTTTGCTTAATTTCACTTTCTCTCCTTGGACATTTTCTCATTACTTTCTCCAAATACAATGTCTGTTTTGCATAATCCCCTCCCTTCCTTCATTCCAATTCTTTATTTGTGATCAAATCAACTCTACCATTGTTCTGGCTCTGCTTATCAACCCTGTAACTTTCCAGGCCAATATATCCCTTCCAGGCCACTGCTCTTTATGAATATTATCTATTATTATAATATAAGTTCCCTTAGAACTGTGACTATATTTGCTTTCGTATGTGCATTCCCAGGAGTTAGTTTAGATCATAGCAAATAATTAAGCATTTAATAAATTATTTTTCATTCATTTATTCATTCCTTTTTTCATATATGTTCTGACTAGGACAATACATAGTAATAATTCAGCACTCTAC
>CM053591.1:98796493-98809381 GCA_028646515.1 Pseudochirops corinnae
GATTTCTTTTTAGACTTTCCTTCTATCACAGAGAAACAATAACAACAACAAAGACCCATCCTTTCCACATATTTGTGATTACCAAGTTTAATGTGTGGCTGTTTTTCTTAGTTGTAAAATACACATCAGCATGCCTACTAATTTAAGTTGCAGAGAATAAGAGAATGAAAAATATGAAATAAAAGCCTTTAATTGAAAGGATTATTATTATTATCATTATTATTATTTATTATCATTAGGAATTTTAAAACCTTGCTTAACTTTGCAAGGTAATATTTTTAAAATACAACATGCACTTCTCTTTCTATATCTTATTTTTATTGAAATATTTCCTTTTTATATAATAACTTCCATTTCCAAATGTCCCTATAACTTCCCCTTTTCAAGAAGCCATTCTGTGCGACAAAGATTTTCAAAGAAAGAAAAAGACAGATTGTTCACTACAACCAATTAACAAATTAACTATATTAATTCCATAGGTCCTTACTTATATGAAGTGGGAAGGCAGTTCATTTTCTAAATTCCTATCTGTGGCCAAAATTAATTATTATAATTATTTGGAAATCAGTATTTTGGTCTTACTGTTGACAGAGATGTTTTTCCCTATACTTTTTTTTTTAAGTATTCTTACTTCTTGTTGTCCTGCTGCTACTTATTTCTCTGTATAGCATTTCATATGATTCTTCAATACTATTCTGAATTCCTCATACTGATCATTTCTTATACTGCACTATTGATCTATTTTGTGCAAATTATTCCTCAAATAGAAACTTTAAATGGTACAAACACAAGAAAGTTAAGTAATTATGGTTATCCAGAAAAATGTTAATATGTAAGTCAATACACTTATGGTACTAAAATACTTGGTTCATGGGGGCAAGGGGAAGCCTTTCATTAAGGGGGAAAAAAGAGAGAGTAAAGAGTGATTGCTAAAGAACAATCCAAGCAAGCAAAGCTGTCCTAGAAGAGGCAAAAAAGTATTCAAGTGACCTTCATGGAAAAATGTGGGTACTGTAAAGCCAAGCAAAGGCAACTTCCAAGGTTCAGAATACCAGCATGGTAACTTTCCATTTTATTCACTGACAAATTAAGGCAAAACATTCACAGAAAAGAGAAAATCAAAATACAGCATTCACCATGTGTAATTCAATAATTTAGTAAGTCTTCAATTCAATCCAAGTACCACACCATCCCTGGGCAGTACATTCATTTAGTCAATCACAAAGTTTCTCTTCTCAAATGGAGATTAGTTTCCAATCATAAACAAAGTACATTTATTTGGTCAGTCATGGAGCACAAAAAAGTTAAAAGTTTCCCACCCCTGGAATTGAATTACAATTATCATCAGTTAACACCAAGTACTTTCTCAAAAGAGGCAGTGGAGAGCACAAAAGGCCATCTATCCCTAAACTACCACAAGGTTAAGATATCATCAAAGCATTTAATACCCAAGGAGAGGTCTTTTCTTCATCTTGACCTGAGGCAAGTTCTCAGCAATCTCTGTTCCTGGGGAAACAAAGCTAAAAAAAGCCACAATATACATTGCTAGTGTCCTTTTCAATTCACTCTCTGTCTGTAGAACAGTCCCAGAAGCCCTGAAAACATCAGCAAGACCCTTGTCCAGGATTTCTGTACACATACAACAACAAAATCCTTCTTCATGGCTTGTGAACCAACAGCAAGGTTCCAGGACCTCTGCAATAACAGCACTGTCCTTCACCAGCATTCAAATCTGGCAAAACAACATCAAAACAGACAGACAAAATACGAGCATCAATGACATGCTTCCTCAGTCCTTGATAGCTGCATGTGGCAGGTCTCAAAAGTCCTGGCCAGCTCCAACTGGCCCCCAGCAATCTCTCAGCAACTATGGCCACTGGCAATTCTCTTCTCTCTCTGCCTTCATCATACTTCTCCACAAGAGTTCTTCTACCCTCCTCTACTTGGGCCTGTCTCTAAATCCACCACACCAGCTCCTCCCAGTTAAGCCCTCTCTCTTGATATCAACAAGTCCATTCCAAAAATGGGATTCAAAAGCCCTGGGTTTTAACACTCAAGCAGAAAACCAAGCCAATACAGGGGGATCTTTAAATTCCACTACCATTACAGGTACACAGGACAAAAACATTGGAGGGAAGAGATATGAGGTGAGAGAATAAGAATCTTATCCTAGGTATATAATGTTAGGTTTATGTGTGTGTGTGTGTGGTGTGTGTGTGCACATACAACACATGCATATTATGTATGTAATGTATACATATATGTAGAACACATATGCATGTAAGAGAGATAGGTATAGATATGAGAATAAGCTTATCTACAGTTTTTTTGGTTAATTGTGTACTGATTTACTATATCTATATAAGCTGAATTTCTCCCAGCTCAGTTTTTAAAATCTGCCTTTGTGTTCTTCTAACAAAAATTTTTAAAATCCCCACCCGCCCATCCCAGATACTTAACTAAACAACTGAACAAAGCAAAAACCTTTAAAAAACAATCCTATTGTGTTTTCATTGTGTGTAGAATCTTGACAGTTGAATTAGCTTAGTTTTTGGGTGCTTTTTAGCTTTGTTGATGATCACTACTTTGTTTGGAGTGAACATCAACCTGATTTTTTCCTTTTAATTAATTTATTTTTTTAAAATTTGCTGAGAACACAGACAACAATCCCAAAGACTTCAGGTCTTAAATGATGACATACATGTGGTTGGTGAGTCCACTTTGGGATGGTAACTGAATGTGGGACAGATAAGAACCCACAAGCTACGAGATAGAATATGAGTGTCATGAGGGAAATAATTATTCTTTTCATCTTTTATTTTCAAGTGCCTCATGCAATTCCTGGCACAAAACATGTACTCAATAAATGTTTTTGCATTTGGATTGCATGTTAGTTCCTCTACTGGAAAGGATTTATGGTAGGAAAAGAAGAGTACAGCAGTTTTAGAAGAGACACTGGTGGCACTATGAGGAAGTCGATCAGGGAAGAATTAAAAGATTGCTGATTGGTGGAAACAAGATGGTGGTGTAGAAGCAGGAAAACTCTATAAGCTTCCCCCATAACCACTTCAAATACCCATAAAATATGACTCTAAACAAACTTTAGAGCCACAAAACCCACAAAATGACAGAGAGAAACAAATCTCCCACTGAAGACAGCCTGGCAGGCCCACAGGAAGGGTCCATTGCAGTGTGCTAGGAGCCAAGGCCAGCCCTGTTTTAGCTGAAGGTTTTAGTCCATGGGTGACCCTGACCAGCAGCAGCTGGAGTGGACTTCATGAGAATGAATCACCAGCAGCAGTAGTGGTTTCCAGAATTATCAACCAAACTAATTATCATCCAAAGATAAAGTAAAAGGTCAGTGTGGAACTCTGTTGGATGGAGATCAAAAGGGGGATGGAGCACAGTCTGGTCTCTTCCCCCAGGGAGAGAAATGGTAGAGACATGGCAGCTATGCAGCTACTGTTGTGTGAATGCTTCAGAGCTCCTGTCTTGCAGGTTGTAGGGGGACCAAGCAACCATTCAGAGGGTAATCACTCTTGCTTTATCCTGCTTGGATCTGAATCACTGTCCTGGGTGGAGGTCCATGGCTGTGTGGCCAGTGGGCCAGAGCCTATGGGGGCTGCAAAGAGGTCACCCAAATAATAGCTCTGACAGCTGCAAAAACCCCAGTGATTGAGGACAAACCTCTCCTCTCCAGAAGCAGTTCTAGTAAGACAAAAAGCTCAAAAGTCAAGCAAAGGGAGCAAAGCAAGCACAGCAATCAGATCTTAGATTCCTTTTTGGGGGACAAAAAGGACCAAAGCATGGAAAGGGAGGAAGACAATGATGTCAGAACTCCAGCACCAAAGAATCCAAGAAAAATACGAACTGATTATATGCCATGGAGGAGCTCAAGAAGAATTTTGAAAATCAAGTAAGAGAAGTGAAGGAAAAATTGGGAAGAGAAATGAGAATGATGCAAGAATATCATGAAAAGAAAGTCAACAACCTGACTGAAGAAAACAATAACTTAAAAAACAGATTAACTAAAATGTCAGAAGAGACCCAAAAAGCCAATGAGGAGGAAGCCTTAAAATGCCGAATAGAATAATTCCTTCAGAATTTGATTGGAGCAAATGGAAGCTAATGACTTTATGAGAAATCAATGTACTATTAAATAGATCCAAACCAATGAAAAAAATAGAATGCAATGTAAAATATCTTACTAGAAAAACCACTGACCTGGAAAATAGATCTAGGAGAGATAATTTAAAAATTATTGGACTACCTGAAAGCCATGATCAAAAAGAGAACCTAGAAGTCATCCTTCAAGAAATTCTCAAGGACAATTGTACTGATATTTTAGAACCAAAGGGCAAAATAAAAATTGAAAGAATTCACCAATCACCTCTTGAAAAAGATGCCCAAAAGAAAACTCCTAGGAATATTATACCGAGGTTCCAGAACTCCCAGATCCAGGAGAAAATATTTCAAGTGTCCAAGAAGAAATAATTTGATATTGTGGAAACACAATCAGGATAACACAGGATCTAGCAGCTTCTATATTAAAGGATCAAAGGGCTTGGAATATGATATTCTGGAGGTCAAAGGAGCTATGAAAAAAAACCAAGAATCACCAACCCAGTAAAATAATGCTTCAGGGGAAAATATGGTCATTCAATAAAATAGGGGACTTTCAATCATTGTTGATGAAAAAACCAGAATTGAATAGAAAATGTGACATTCAAAGACAAGAAGCAAGAGACACATGAGAAGGTAAACAGGGAAAAGAAATCATAGGGAAGTTACAGAAGTTGAACTATTTACATTCCCATATGGAAAAAATGATAATGTAACTTATGAAACTTTTCTCAGTGTGAGGATAGTTGCAGGGAATATAAATTTATATGTATACACATACACACATATATGTCTCCAAAGGAGGGTATATGTGTGTATGAATACATATGTGGGTGTGTGTATATATGTGTAAAGGTATACCTAGGCAGAGGGTATACAATTAATTGAATATGAAGGGATGAGATTTAAAAAAATAAATTAAGAGGTGAGGGAGGAATATAATGAGAGGAGATTGGGAGAGACAGAATACAGCAAATTATTTCACATAAAAGAGGCGAGGGAAAACTCTTTCAATGGAGGGGAAGAACAAGAAGGCAAAAGAGAATGGGTCAACATTACTCTCACTGAATTTGGCTTGAGGAGGGAATAACATACATACTAAATTCTGTATCTTGCCCTACAGGAAAGTATGGAGGAAGAGGAAAAGATGGGGAATGATGGAAGGCAGGACAGACTGGGAGGGTAGTTGGAAGTATACACTTTTGAAAATGAACAGCATAAAAGTAGAAAATATACCATGTCGGGTGTGGGATAGGAAGGAAGGAAATATAATCAGGCTTTCACCATATATCCTCTAGGGAAATGTTTTATGTAACTACTCATATACAACCTATATTGAATTGCTTATCTTCCCAGCAAGGGTGGGTGACAAGGGAAGAATGGAAAGAATCTAGAATTCAAAGTTTTAAAATCAAACATTAAAAAAAATACATAGTTATTATTATTACATGCAACTGGGAAATAAGATATACAGGCACTGGGGTATGGAGATCCATCTTGCCCTACTGGGAAGTTGGAGGAGGTATGGGGGAGGATATAGGACAGAGCAGATTAGGGCAGAGGGTATTCAGTGGGATTGCAGTTTGGGGGTGGTAAGTAGGGGAAAGAAAATTCATAACTCAAAATCTTGTGGAAATGAATGTTTTAAACTAAAAATAAACATAAAATTAAAAAAATAACAGATTGCTGGGCACCATGAAAAATTCACTTGAGATCAGTTAACATAAATATGTACTAGTCTCATTTGAAATGGCTGTACGACTTTCTTCATTAGTGAATGGATGCATGCAAGTATGAATGGAGAAGGTATGCTAGGGTGACAAAGGTTCAAGGTTATAAGACAAGGAATAGCTAAAGTTGTTACCTATTTTGTCAAGACTAAGGATGAAGAAAAGTAACTACAGAGGAAAGATTACTGATTAGAAGAGAAAGGAGTGCTAAGTGTAGCTTAAGAATAATGAATTTGAAGAAGAGAAAGGTAAAGCGAGAAAGATAAAAATTTGTTTAAACATTAAATTTTAGAATTTGTATAGGTAAGATAGAAGACGTTGTTAAGTTGCTCTCTAAGGCTCTTTCTGTACTGAATCCTAGGTTTTGAGGAAAGTACTAATGATTAATATATGGAGAAAGAAGCTATATAAATTATTCTATATCTTCACATCCATCATTATCCTTACCCAGTCAATGTAACTCGATGAATGTTATCATAGGGTAGACATTGTAAATGATGTCATTTAACCTCTTCTTGCCTCAATTTCCTCAACTATAAAAATAGAGAAGGTAATAATTGCATCTATCTCGCAAAGTTTTCGTGAGGAGCAAATGAAATAATATTATTAAATGTTAACCATGGTTCCGAGTACCTGGTGCTGCTTAATAAATGCTTGTTCCATTTCTTCCTTCTCCCTTGAACAGGAATACAATTCTAAAGAAAAAAATATATGGATATATACATAGGTATGCAAACATATACATATACAAATATACATGTACTCATATGTATATATTCAGATATAACATATCACAGATATTTGGAGAGAGAAAAAAAATAGGACGTAACAATCTAATGATCTTATAACAATACCATATCCTTTGGGGATGAGGTATAGTGGTACAATTTTGTCTTCTCACATTTCTTCGGAGTTAATTGTATTCTATATTACTTCTTTCCTCTTGGTTTATAGGGGAAATGTTCTATCACATCAAGAATGTCCTTGTAAAAAGAGGAACAAAATGACTTCAGTTTCCTTATGAGCATTTTCCTTACTTGTATCTTATAAATGTGATAATATCACTTTTAAAAATTAATCTTAGAGCTAATTTACTTTCACATGCATAAGTTGAAAAATGTTTAAGGTACATGATTCTAAACATGTCATCTATTTTCTTGTTTACTTAAATAGTTACATAAAATTATTTTAAAATGTTAAGATGTAATTATCAATTGTGACAGATACTTTTAAAAATTTAAATACATCTTGGAAAATAGAATCTTTTTTGACAATTTCAAAGATTAACCATAGATCAAGTGATATTTTATATTTTTTCTATTTCAATTTGACAGAAACTTATTCTTTCTTTGACCTTTGACTTCTTGATTCATTTTTAAGAGGCTGAATAGTTTTTACAGATAGCTGTCGTGTTCTGGTTCATTTTCCATGCTACTTAATTATCAATCTAAATGTCTAGGTCAGGCTGCCATAAACAGCAGGAGCTATGGACCAGGGCTTTTATCTTTCAAGAGTTCCAGAGGGCACACTGCTGTGATACAGGAGCTAGGAGTGAAGAGTCAGGCTGAACATAAGAGTCTTTTAATAAGACTCTACAGATTGTCGTAAAGAGCCTGGTAAGTTTTGAATACCTGGAATTGTTTTGACATTTTTTTCTCTCTTATAAACATCTAATAAGCAAATTAGTTGAAAAAACTCATATAAAAGTCAGTAATTACATTTATCTCCTAACAAATCTGTATGGAATGATGGGACTTTTTATATCTTTTAAGTAATTTTGTTGCCTTCACTCATTTTATAAATGAGAAAATTTGAATAAGATATGGGAAAAAGTGAATTGCACAAAGTTACACAGTTAATGATGGGTTGAGCTAATTTTTGAACCCATCTCTACTTATTTCAAATCTAGTGGTTTTCTTAATATTTTATCATTCTACATTCTATAAAATTATTAACAATTTAAAGTTTCTAATTCAGGAGGGCCCCATAGGCAGAGCAAATACTCTAGTCAGAACTCACAGCCATCAAATATCATTTCAGGTGCAAGGTTAAGACTAATGGAGCTGGTTATCACAGGCTGCTGAGTCTAACAACAAATTGTCAACATTGATTACTTCTGAATACTTCAATATTTGGCATCTCATGCTCTTTATTCCTAGGTGCTTTTCAGTCTTGACTTAACCTTCCCACATCTGACACACCTTTAATGACTTCTTATCTTCTCTTTCTCATGATTGGCCCCTTTGGATTATAAGAATAATTTTACTTCACAGATTTTACTGTATCCGCATTTTGAAGTCACTTCTCGCTACTGAAAGCTATGCAATTGAAAGGCCTTAAGGTTTTGAGCAATTTGTTCAGACTTCTGCTGTTACCTTCCCCAGCTCCCCATTCATCCCTCCATTTTTCCACTGTCAAGAAAAGTGCTGCAAATAATCCATTGTATACTGGTTCTCTTCCAACCTGACAATAGCAGAAATTCTGGGAAAGAGGGATAATTGATAATCTCTTAGTTTGAGCAATTTTCAATCCACTAGTCTATTCATTCAGCATTATCTGTCTTCAACCATTCATTCCATCAATCCATGAATGTTTAAATGATGGAGAAGAGAACACACTGAGTACACAATTAGAATTTAATCTTGCATTTCACTATTATAAGACTATCTTGGGCATAGTGTCTTTAAAATTCAGAATTCTTTGCATTGCAAGAAACAAAAAGTATTTTTCTTGAATATCCTTACAAATAATCTTTCTATTGATATGTTCTAAGAGGAAACTATACTCCCTGATATATAAAGAAAAATGTCTCTTTTTATTGGCATGTGTACTCTTTTCTAGATCATTTCAAGTAAATTTCAGTTGTGTTTTATCTAAAAATATTCCTAAAAACCAATTCTCTGAGGGTGCTTATTTTAGGACTTCTCTTTTTTAACTTGCTGTTCTTTTTCCAAATATTGTCCATACCTGAACGTTTTCCCTCTTCACATCTGTGTCTTGTGATACTAGTATCCTTGAAAACTTAGCTGATGTGTCTTATTCTTCTGGAAACCTTTTATAATACTTCTACTCATTAGAAATTGCTTCCTTCACCTCAAATTATATTAAGTTAGCAAGATGGTGTAGTTGATAGAGTATTGGGGTCAAGAAGACCTGAATTCCAACCTCTGATACTTAATAGATGTGTAAACTTGGGAAAGTAATTTAATGTGTTTGACTCATTTTCCTCATCTCTAAAATGGGATTAATAATAGCACCTAACTCTCAGAATTGCTCGGTGTATCAAAAGAATTAACAATTTTAAAGTACTTTGGATAATGCCTGGCACATAATAAGTGCTAAATAAATGTTAAATATTATTATGTGTATATCTATAATATCACCATAAAGATCACTCTATCTCTGTGATTTGTTACTTAATCCTAGAGACTGCATTTTAAGGAAAGTAAACAGGCTAGCAATCTATGTTCACTCTTTTATTCCTCTCCAGACTCCACTCCTATCTCTTTAGATTTTTTTCTCCACCACATCTCCTCTCTCTCTCTCCTCACCTGGTTTAAATATTATATTCTTTTATTATAATATAAGCTCCACGTAGTTTGGATCTGTCTTTTATTTTTCTTGTATTTCTATTCTCAGTACTTACCAGAGTGATGGTAAGTATCACTTAAAAAGTAGTCCATAAGACACACAAAAAGTAGTCCATAAATTCTTTTGACATGCTAAGACTTATTTACATATGCCATGCTGCTAATGAAATTTGAGGTTCTTGAGATCAGGGACTTATTTTGAATCTAAAGTCACAATTCCCATTAGAGAAACTTGCTTATAGTAGGATCTTAATAAATACTTTGTGGATTATATTGGATCAAACTTTTATTCAGCTAAACTTTAAGCCAGATCTTCTTCATGTTCTGCTTTTGGTTGTCCTTTGTTTCCATGCATTTTGAAGACCTAATGGATATTTTAACTTAACCAGTTAAGGGGACTTTGAAAAACATCTAGTTATTTCTACCTTGAGTGATAAAAACTATTACAATAAGAAGTAGAATAATTAAGATTTACTTAGATGAATGAATATAATAATGAATAACCATAAAATTATAGAATTATGTAATCTGAGAATTAGATGGAACCTTTACAGTTGTCTAGGCTATTTCTTTCCTTAAAATATGAAGATATTGGTTATTACTATAATCAATTTTATGGTTCTAGTGGAAGCTTTGCCAATAACCAACTTTGTGACTATGGCTAAGCCACCTAACTTCTCTGAATCTTCATGTCTTCATCTGAAGCTGAACAAGTTGGCTACATGATCTCTGAAGACCCTACCTGCTGTAATGTTCAATTTCTATGCGGCCCTATGTGTTTAATTCTCTTCTCAAGACAATATGTAAATATTTGATAAAATCAATTCAGCATAACAATATAATTTCTAAGTATCTTAATATCCTTTAGAACATAAAATAAACTTAGAGAGAAAGGCATGAAAGGAGCACCTTTGGTTTATAGAATTTTCCATTTGGACTTTTTGTGTCTTCCTAGTTGACATTCTATTTTCATAAAGTTTTTTAGTTTCTGTGAACTGGGTTGCTATTGAACTTAAACTTCTGGAACATAAGGCACTTGGTTATAAACTTTATCTCATTGAGTAATGAAAATGTTTTGAATTAATAATCCTACAATTTTCTAGATTTAAAAGTTTTAAAGAAACCTCTCTTTACAAAGGTTTTTTTTTAATATTAAAATGTGGTACTCAGTAATATATGATCATTTATACATTCTAAAACCATGGAATTATAAATTGGAAAATCTGAATATCTCACAGGAAAACAAAACTTGACTTAACTTGTATAGACATGGAATTAGAAGAACTGAATGTAAATTTATCCTCCACCACATATTAGCTCTTTGACCCTGGATAAATTGTTCAATCTTTGTAGATCTCATTTATTTTTGCAGTTTAAATAACAGTTTTTGACTCAATGATCTCTAAAAGCCCTTTTTAACTCTAAACCCTAAAATACTACAGTTTTAATGAAGAATCATTTTTTAAAAGTATGGAGAAATTTGAAAAGACATAAAAAAGCAAATATAAAGAACATAAGGCAATATTTTCAAAGTTGTGGCAGTTAATATTCTGGTAAATCTATTTAGAGGCTTCCCCCCCTTTTTGCCCCACTGTCCCTTTCCAAGATTATAAACTGTGCATAATAATAGTCTTTTGAATCTTATAATTTGAATTTAAGGCCTTCTTATTGCTTTTTTTTTTCTTGCAAACTCTCAGCAATGGACTAAGTGTGGAGTGTGTTAGTCAGAATGGGCTATCACCTTGCCCTCTTTGTTACATATACTCTTCAGTTTGAAAAGGTCAGGTTCCTTGTGATTAACTATGACTAATTTTAATTGATCTATTATCCATTTTGTGTTCTACCTTTAAAAAAATTATACCTTGTAGTTTTTGAGATTTCTTTTTGTTCCTCTTACCTATGCTTTTAATGCTATTCCTCCAGTATCATTGGAAGAAAGGACATGAAATAGCAAAGTGGATTGAATTTTCTTGGAGGAAAGTATTCCTGGCCTTTTGTGTAACCAACAGTTGATAAATATTCTTATAGAAAACACCAATTGTTTTCCCTATTCTACACCATGGATTTATTAATGATGAAAAAGCTGTGTATTAATGCTAAATGTTTGAGAAAAAGAGAAGTTTTTATCATTTAAAAAATATTTTTGTGAAGTTCTTCCTTGATAATAATGGACCTAAGTGAGTCTAGACTTAAAATGCCCATAGCAGTGATTCTTTAATTATTTTTGAGGAAATGCTATTCTACTCTTTTCTAAATCCACATTATTTATTCAAAATTATTTGGCTCTATTTAATTTAAAAAGCAATGTTTGTTTGTTTTTTTCCTAATGTGGTGGTTTAATCCTTTTGTCTATTGCTAATACGATATAATTAATGTGAGTATTTACTTTTGATTTTTTTCTGTTATACTGGATGACATGCCAGTAACTCTAATTTTTTCATCTTTGAAAAAGAAATTAAACTTTAGAGATACTTAAATCTATAAAAGACACACCAAATAATTTCAAGTATTTTGAAATGACTAATGACCCTCATAAATACAAATTCACTTTCAAATTTTGATTATATTCTTCAATGTCTTATATAACCGGGCAAAAGAATGCTCCACTTCTGAGACAAGAGAAATATTGTAGTAATAAACTGTCCCATTCATAATTATTTTTGATATTTCTTGCATTTGATATTTTCTTGTAATGTGTGCACACAAATTTGCATGAAAATTGAAACCACAAAGCCTATTAAAGAAAGCAAAGATGAAACATTTATGCCAGCCTTTGGTCAAATGTGTTAACTCTCAAACAAGTATAAATGAGTTGTTTCCCATCGTACCTATATAAGGGTTAGTCTATGACCTTTAGTAGTAGTATTAATCAATTAGATTTTTCTTTATGGTAACCATGTTAAAGTTTTTTTTTTTTTCTTCTTTCCCCAGAAAATTCTTCTATGACAAGTTGAATACCAACATTTTATGGAACCTATTTTCATTGAACAGCACTAGTTTTCCCAATAGTAAGAATGTAAAGAAATTCTTTTTTTTTGGGGGGGGGGGCATCTTTTTCAGGAGGTGATCGGTGAATTCTTTCAAGTTCTATTTTGGTCTCTGGTACTAGAATATCCGGGCAATTTTCCTTGAGAATGTCTTGAAAGATGCTTTCTAAGTTCTGTTTTTGATCATGACTTTCTGGTAGTCCAATAATTTTTAAGTTGTCTCTCCTGGATTTGTTTTCTAGGTCAGCGTTTTTTTCAAGGAGATTTTTCAAATTGCCCTCTATTTTTTCATTTGTTTGGATCTGTTTCGTAGTATCTTGATTTCTCATGAATTCATTTGCTTCCATTTGCTCCACTCTAATTTTGACAGAATTATTCTCTTCAGAGTGCTTATGAGAGTCTTTCTCCATCTGACAAAGTCGACTTTTTAAGGCATTCTTCTCCTCATTGGCTTTTTGG
>CM053591.1:98827559-98845152 GCA_028646515.1 Pseudochirops corinnae
AATTCATGAAACTAAGAAAATAATGGAAAAAAGGTAAAGAAATCCATCATTGAAGCTATATTGTAAGAGTAGTTTGAATTCTGAAACTGCTGTATTTCCTGATTAAGTATACAACACTGAGACAAGCCTTGTAGCTTAATGTTCAATAATACCCAAAAGCACAATTCCTGAAAGAATAAGTTTTTGACCAAAAAAAAAAATATATTGAAAAAACTGGAAAGCAGTTGGGAAGAAATATTGTTTAGACTACCACCTTACAACATATATCCACCATTATCTAAATTCAGAGTGTGAACATCTAAATAGAAAAATGTAATGCCATAAACAAACTAGAGGAGAAAGGAAGAAAATTAACTTTTACATCTATCTTTGATGAAAAACTTATGATCAAAATAGTTACAGAGAAAAGGACAGAAGATAAAGTGGAAAATTTTAATTAAAGATTTTAAAAAAGATTTTTTAGAATAAAATCAATGCATTGATTTATAGCTGAAGGAAAATCAAAAACAAATTTAGGTAAAGATTATCTCCTAACAGTCTAATTTGTGAAACAGATGAGAAATTTATAAAAGTAAGAACATTTCCCTGATTGATAAATTATCAAACTATGAGAACCATTTTCAAAGGAAGAAATCCAACCTCTGAACAACTGTATGAAAAATTCTTTAAATCATATATAACTTAGGAAATACAAATTAAATAAACTCTGGGGTGCTACTTCACAGCACAAAGAAGTGGAAATGACAAATATTAAGCAGCTATTGAAAAAATAAAACCTATTTACATTGTTAGTAGTGTTGTGAATTGTTAACTGAATTGAACATATCATTTAATTGAGTCATATCACTACTGGGCCTATTCCCTTAAGAGATTAAATATATTAAACAATTACAAATACAAATTACTTAAATTGTTCTTATTTTGCTGGAAAGGAACAGGAAAGTACAGGTGTTCCCATTAATTTGGGAAGCAAAAGTGTTTCCATCAGTTTCAGAATTTCCAAATTCCATAATTTGACAAATAAGTTATGGCATATGAATGTGATGAGATTCTATTCTTCCAGCAATAATGAAAACAGAGTTGATTTTAGAGAATACTGTGAAGAATATAATTAACTGATGCTGAGTGAATTGAGCACAAACAAGAACACAGGCACAATAATGACAACACTACTAAAATAAATGAACCTGTAAAACAAATGACTTTGACAGGCTTAAGACCTCTAACCCATGCAATGATCTACGACAATTCCAGGAATCCATTTCCCAAAAGAGTGTGGATGAATCTAAAGTGAGGAATGAGACAGACATATTTGGGTTTGGATAACATGAGTATTCATTTTTCTGTGATATGATTATTCATTAGAAGTCCCTCACTCCCATTTTTGTGGAATATTTGAGAGAAAGGAAAATAAATTATTGGTAATTGAAAAATAAATTTTAAAAAATTAAAAGTACAGTTTCAGACATGTAACATGCACTAAATAAATTCTTGTGGCCTTGAAAACAATCTGTCATTAACTCTTTTACTAAGCTAAAGGAATAGTGTGATTTTTAGCAGAACTATATTTTTTAATTGAACATACCTTAAATAGTTTTATTTAATAGGATCTTGATGTTATCTGTGTTGGAACTACCCTAAGATAACACCTTTCAGATGTTATGAAGACTAACTGATGTAGAATACAGGGAGAGAAAACTGATGATCTAAAAACAGAGTTAGCACCTACTCAACATCTACAGGAAAAAAATAGAAATGTGATTTTAATTTCCTCATTGTTAACAAATTTATTCTTGAATCCTATTATCATTAGACTTTATATTTTCCATTTTTATTGAAGATGAACATTTGAAAATACAATTCTTTTCATTTGAAAAAGAATTGGTTTCTCCTTCTACTATTCTACTGCCTCCGCCTTTTGTTCTTATTCCCATCTGGTTTAATCAATCACCAGGGGAATTCTAGCATATATGATATGTGTGATATTACTCAGAGATGCAACATAAAGATAACATTTTTATCAAAAAGTATTTTGAACTCCACATTTTCCTCATTTTTCAGTCCTCCCAAAGTAATACAGAAAGATAAGGGCTTGATCTCCATCTGCCCCTTACAGGGTACACAGATGGAAGTCCTTGCAAGTAATATGCATCGGACCCTCTAGAAATTAGAAAGTGATTTTGTATAATTGCAGCAGAATCTGTTGTAAAATGTTTCATTTCATTTCTAATTGTGAGCTAGAGTTATATTATAAGCCATTCCAAAAGTCATTGGCTTATACTATATGGGATTATGTAATTTACTGGTAAAGTTTCAGAATAATGGACACACATACTAAAGTTATTTTGCTAAGGGGACTTAAAACTATCCTAAATTACCCAGCAATGGATTAAAAGAAAAAGAAAACTTGTAGTATAATCCTTAAATTTCCTTTTTGTTTTCCTAAATTGTTACCTTGTGCATAATTTCCAATCCATACACCACAATACCATGCCAATGGAATATTTCTTATACATTTATTTATATTTAGTTTTCACCATTCACTTTCATAAGTTTTACATTTTCTCTGCCTCTCCCTCTACTTTCACCTCCCCAAAATTGTGTGTAATCTGCTTCAGGTTTCATATATATATATATATACATTCTTATTAAACATATTTTCACATTAGCAAGTGGAATATCTTAAAGAAAAAAACAATACACTAGTCAGTTCTTATTTATGGTTCATTATTTCCTAGCTTAGTTTTGTCATTAATGACAATTGTCATTGTCATTTTTGTCATTTTCCTAGCTAATTTCCTAGCTTAAGTTTTGTCATTAAAAAAAAAAATCTTTCATTCTAAATTAACTCTAAATAATTTCTTTCAAAGGAGGGATTATGTGTTCCTTTTATTGCTCTTTGGGCATTCACTAATATATTCATCATTTTAACAATAATAGTGTATTATTATTCTTTAATAAAATTTGTCTATATATATAAAGGGATGAATTGCCATTAAAAAAGTAATGTGATTTATAGCTTTGTATGCTCTATTTACTTTTTCAAATGTACTCCAAAACATTCAATTGTGAAAGTTACGGAAAAATAACATTTTCACTCATACATATTCTGAAGAAGAAAGAACTATGAAGTAGACATTCACAGACTTTTATCTAGTACTAAAATTAGCCCCCAGAATAATAGATTTAAACCTGGTAGGGAATTTAATGGCCATCCTTGCTAAGACTTTTATTTTATAGCTGAGGAAACTAAGGTCCAGAAAAACTGAGTCTTCTTTCCAAATGTCAAAAATGTTGTGGATTTTCAATCCAAAGTTGCACTCTTTCAGATATATCACATTGTCATTCTGACCTAAGGAAGGAATTTTTCTAAATCTTACTAAAATCTACAAAACTATAGGATTTAACTGAATAGACTAGTCTACTGTTTTTTTTTTCTAGCTATTACCTATGACTTAATAAATTTTATTTTTTAAATTCCTTTATTCTGATCTTTATTCTTTTATTCATTCATTTGTTCATGCATTTTGCTTGTTTATTTATCTTACTTTGAAACTGCTATTAGCAACATGAAAGCATCCAGAAAAAGCTTTCTTTGTACAACTCCTATAATCCTCTTTCTTTAAGCAGTGCCACTCTTCTTAAGACCTATCCTTTCTCCACATATCTGGTAGACCTTTCTGCATAAAGTTCCTGCTTAATTACAGATTAGAGGGAAATCAGAGGAAATCTTTCATACATTGCCAAAGACTCATTTGGAATTGAGATAAATTCTTTATGCACTATATGTGTTTATAGTTCTCATGTGTTTGATGATTGTTATTTCCCTATTGGCAGTTAGATGTCTCAATGGATAGAACACAGGTCCTGGAGTCTGGAACACCTGGGTTTAAATCTCCTTTGTTTGATAAACAAAAATCACTTGTCTTCTTTTTGTTCTGTTTCCACTAAAGAAGGAAATGGCAAAGCACTCCAGTATCTTTGGTGAGAGGTTTGATGACTTTAATGTTGACTGTCTATGTGCAATGGCATGACACTCCTCAACTTCCATCTAAGTATCCCCCTTCACACATTTTTTTTCCTGGTTAAATTAAATCAAATACTCAATATAACCACTGAATATGCATTATACACTCATAACTTTATTCTTTGCTAATGATACTTTCTGTACCTGGAATTCCCACTCCCACCCCCATTTCTTCCACAGTTTAATTTCCTCTAACCCTCTGAAGTAGGGATTTTTATAAACTTTTATTTTATTAAATAAATATTTTGCAATGGCTGGATATTTAATTCTTCTTGATCTTTCCCTATCCTCTTTATCTTTATTTGAAGCCTTTTTTTTTTTAGTTGTAAGCCACAAAAACTTTTCTAATGCATAAAATTCTATTCATAAGATTACAAAGGGAATCACTTAGTTTGAAATGCAAGGAAATTTCTAGGAACAGAGATTCACCTAGGATTCAAGTGGTATAGGGGGATTTCACACAAGGAAATTGTTAGTTTATCTCAACTGTCTTTACAATTTATAGTCTTAGAGAGCTACTAGAGAGAACTGAGATGTTAGTATGCATATGTTAGAGGTAAGATGTAACCCAGGTCTTCCTGATTTTGAGGTTCACTTTCTGTCCAGTAAACCACATCTCAGACTTCCCTAAAATTGAACTTAAATGTCTGCTCTTTATCTGCTTTATCTTTCCTGTTTAGGAATGACTTTCTCCCTCCCTCCCACCCAGCTTAGTATTTTGTTTTTTTGTTTTACTCTTTAATGCATTTATCCTATAATACTGTGTATATTTTATCCTAATTCCCTATGAGATTATGAACTCTATGAAGGGAATGAAGATAAAGTAAATATGGTATGTTTTCCAGGTCCCAGCACTGTGCTTTGCATGCAGTAGGAACTTCACAAATATTTGTTTTAATAAATGTTGTTTCACACTCCCTGTTACCTAGCCCTAATTCTCATGTCCATCCAACCTACAACTAAACAATCTAGAGACTCACTGCTTCAATATATGCTTTGACTCACTTGAAAAAAAGAACAGAATTCACTTGTTTCTTCTTCTACAGAATCCTTTCTGGGCCTTTTATCCACCATTGCTATTCCATATTTCTACCTGTTAGGTGTGTGATCTGCTTATAAAGCTCCATATTCTGTATTCTGTCATTGATAGCCCTGCCAAGTTCTCATGAAAGACTAGATATCCTCAATCCATAGTAGTGACCAATGCATAATGGACAGACTTACAACTTAAAATAGTATCAATAGCTCAAGAAGCTGTAGCAATAAACTTTTCTGAGATCATGGATAACAGTAACTGATGGGGAAATGTCAACTCTTTTACCTTTCAAGTAGGAAGAATTATATTGTCATTAAAATTAGCACATTTGCAGAAAATTACATTAATATAAGCCAGAACTTCATTTTTTTATTCCAATGTAATAATTACGATTGAAATACGTGAACAGGTTTAATGATTGCTCACTTCCTTCTAAGTTTAAAAATACTGAGTACATATTTGTTAAAAATAAATATGTTGATGTTATATACATTATTTTTTAAAATATTTTCTCAGTAGCTCTTTAAAAATGTTAATTAATTAATTTATTTACTTTTTGTTTACAACATTCAGTTCTGCAAACTTTTGAGTACTGATTTTTCTTGTCCTCCCTATCCTCTCCTCTCCCTGCTATGGCAGCATGCAATCTGATATAGGTTCTACAAATACCTTCACATTAAACATTAGTCAAGTTGTCAAGAAGCATTATAACCAATGGAAGGAACAATGAGAAAGAAGGAAAAGACCAAAACAAAAAAGAGAGTTAGCAAGTAGTTTGCTTCAATCTGCATTCAGGATCGGTACATTTTTTCTGCATGTGGATAGCCTTTTCCAGCATGAGTCCTTTGGAGTTTTCTTATAGCCTTGCATTGCTGAGATAAGCCCAGTTAATCAAGGTCAGTTATTATGGATAGGATGTGTCTGTAATTATGTACAATGTTCTGCTGATTCTCCTCCTCTCACTCAGCATAAGTTTACTTAAGTATCTCTTGGTTATTATGAAGTCCATCTGTTCCTCATTTCTTATTGCACAATAGTATTCCATTACATTTATATACCACAATTTGTTTAGTCATTCTCCAGTTGATGGACATTCCCTTGATTTCCAATTCTTTGCCACTACAAAAAGAACTGCTATAAATATTTTTTATACAGACTGGCTCCCCCTCAACTTGTATGATCTCTTTGGGATGCAGCCTTAGAAGTGGTATTGCTTGGTCTCAATAAAAATATCGAGGTATAGGGTTAAGAGGTGCTCGAGACCCCAAAATATCAACATTCTGGGTGCTGTCAAATGAAATTGACTCAAGCCTTATCTCAGCCAAAGTAAAACAAAGTTTATTGCAGATTTGCTTTAATGGGTAGACTCTTAAGGAGCCTCAGTATCTGTGATGCTTTTACTGGACAAGCAGGCCAGAATAATCTGACACATAGTGAGCCTGCACTAGATAATTCTCTGGCCTTCTCTCTTCTATTGGAGGCAAAATGGGGTCTTATGTACAGAAAGGTTGTGGGAAGAATCTAGGGGTGGTATAGAGGAGGAGTTTCAAGAGCAACTTCAGGAGGAGTAAAATGAGGTCAGACTCAGTGATGAGAGATTAAGGATGAGAAGTAGCTGGAGGCTACCTGGAGATGAGACAATGGAAGGCTAGTCTAGGTTAAGTGTGTATTGATATTTTGGGAGCTTCAGTAGGCCAGGAGTTCCCTAGCCAGCCATTCAGCAGAAGCTGCAGCCACTGTGCTGCCACCATGTCTGTCCTCCTGGAAGCAGGGGCCAGACAGTGCTCTTAGCTCCCCCAGTTCCAATCAGAGGTCCTTTCTGACCTTTTATTTTCTCTTTGTTGTTTGTGGGTTGAGAAGTCTGGAAACACATCTGCTGGTGATTCACTCTCCTGGAGTCTGCTTTAACCTGTCTGGGCCATGAGTCTGGGCTGGCAAGGCTCATGCGGGACTGCTCTCAGTTTCTAGAACAGTGCGATAAACCTTTCCTGTCAGCCTGCCAGGCCACCTTTAGAGGGAGATTTGTTTCTCTCTATCACTTTGTGGATTCTATAATTCTAACATTTGCTTAGAGTCTTTTTTTTGTGGATATTGGAGGTGGTTGGAGTGGATGTTCAAGCAAGTTTCTGCTTTTACTCCACCCTTTTGGCTCCAACATCTACTACAATTCTTTTGAATGAAATTACTGATTGTTTCTATGATTTTTGTTTGACCCTCTCATTCTGTAGGATTAGATGTTTTAGTTTCCAATTAGTTTTTACTCTATCTTTCCATGGCTTTTATTACATATAATTTTTATTGCATCAAGATCTGAAAAGGATGCATTTAATATTTCTACCTTTCTCCACTGGATTGTGAGATTTTTATGCCCTAGTACATGATCAGTTTTTGTGTATGTTCTATGTACTACTATGAAGAAAGTATATTCCTTTTTATCCCCATTCAGTTTTCTCCAGAGGTCTGTCAAATCTACCTTCTCTAAAATTCTATTCACCTCCTTAATTTCTTTCTAGTTTATTTTGAAGTTAGGTGTATCAAGTTCAGAGAGGGAGAGGTTGAGGTCTGCCATTATTATAGTTTTGCTATCTGTTCCTTTCTCTAACTTCCTTAACCTCTTTAAGAATTTGGATGATATTCCACTTGGTGCATATATATTTAGTAATGATACTGCTTAATTGTCAGTAGTGTCTTTAACAAGATATAGATGCTCCCCCTTATCTCTTTTAATTGGATCTATTTTCTTTTGCTTTGTCTGAAATTAGGTTTGCTACCCTTGCTTTTTTTTTTCACTTTAGATGAAACATAATATATTCTGCTCCAGCATTTTACCATTACCTTGTACATATCCCCCACTTGAAATGTGTTTCTCGTAGACAGCATATTGTAGGATTATGGTTCTTAATCCTTTCTGCTATCTGCTTCTGTTTTATGAGAGAGTTTATCCCATTTATATTCAGTTATAATTACTATCTGTGCCTTTCTCTCCATCCTATTGCCTCCCTAGTATATGTTTTTATTTCTCCCTTCTTTCCCCTCCTTAAGAGTTTTCCTTTTGAGGACCACCTTCCTTGATATTCTCTCCTTATCTGCCCCTCTCCCTTTTCCTACTGTTTCCCTTTACTACTTCTCCCCTTCCTTATAACTACCCCCCTTTATTTCCCCTTTCCTTTCCTACTCTCTGTAGGGCACACTAGATTTTTATACTTAACAAAGTATGATATTCCCTCCTTGAAGCACATATGATAAGAATAAATCTCAAACAATGCTCCTCTCCCTCCCTTCTTTCCATCTGTTATAAGTTTTTGTGGTTCTTCTCATTAGATTCCGGTACTTAACTCTGTTATTCCCTCCTTGAACCAAAACCAATGAGAGGAAAGCTCTTACAATGTTTGTCTCCCTCTCCTCTTTCCCTCTACTATAATATGTTTTTATGCCTCTTCATGTGGCATAATTAACCCTTTTCTGCCTCCTCCTTTCCTCTTCTCCCTTTACAATCCCTTTGCACCCCTTAAGATTTTTTTTATCATCACATTAGTTAATTTCTACCCATACCCTCTATCTAAATACCTTTAAATGTCATGGTAATTATACATTTCTAAATATTGACAGGTATCATACTCCCATATAGGGATGTAAATAGTTTGTTTATATTGACTAACAAATTGTGTGTGTGTGTTTGTGTTGTGTGTGTGTTTCATTGTTTACCTTTCTGTGTCTCTCTTGAGTCTTGTATTTGGAGATCAAATTTTCCATTATACTCTGGCCTGTTCATCAGGAAGGTCTAGGAGTCCTTTACTTCGTTGAATGATCGTCTCCTTGCCTGAAAGATTATGCACAGTCTTGCTGGGTAGTTGATCCTTGGTTGTAATCTAAGCTCTTTCGCCTTACAAAATGTTATATTCCAATCATTTTTTCATCATGGCTTTCTGGTAGACCAGTAATTCTTAGTTTATTTCTCCTAGATCTGTTTTGCAGGTCAATTGCTTTTCCAGTGAGATATTTTGAATTTTCTTCTATTTCTTCCTTCTTTATATTTTGTTTGACTAATTCTTGATGCCTCATAAAGTCATAAGCTTGTATTTGTCTTATTCTAAGTTTTAGTGAATCGTTTTCTTCAACGAGTTTTTGAATTTCCTCCATTTATTCAATTTTTACTTTTTTGTGAATTTAAACTTTGTATTACTGTTTCAACACCATAAAGAGAAATTTCCATTCATAAAACATGCAGAAATAATAGAACTGTACATGAAACAATGAATTCTACCTCTTACCACTTGCTTTAAACATATAATTCTATATTTTCATTTCAAAATAGTCCTGTTTGTCATGTTAGCGGTTGAATTTAGCTTGTACACATTGTACACATTTTACAAATATTGTAAAACAATATTTACACAAAATATTACAATAAATTTTAAGGCATCATTTTTACTATTATCACATTATTACTAACTCCCACCAACCTCTCTTTTTCCTCCTATTTAAGAAAACAAAAATTAGGGGTGGGGTGGGGGATAGGGTGGAATAGGGTGGAGGATTGTAACAATTAAATCCATGGAGGGCCACATCTAAAATATATATGTTTTCATCTTGTATACAGCCCTTATCTAAAGTAGAGTAACATCTATAGAGTATTTTCAGGTCTTTCAGGAGGCTTGATTGTTCAAAAAGTTGGAGTTTCAAAAGTTGTTTCTCTTTGTATTGTTGATGTACTGCTTTAAATTTTTCTGATTCTGTTTATTTCACTTTACATCAGGTCATACCACCCAGGATTCCATGAAATCACCTCTCATTTCCTTTCTAGTTTTCTCTGAACTCAAGTGTTTAGATTCTAAACTTCCTACCCTTTCCATCAAAAATCCCTCAAAATCTTCTATTGTGTTACATATAATTTTTTCCCATATAGGATTATACCAAGTTTTGCAGTGTTGCTTATTCTTGATTGAAAGTCCATCCCTTTTGCATTTCTGAATATTGCATTTCAAGATGTCCTCTCATTTATGTTTGAGGCTGCCAAGTCTTCTGTGATCCAAACTGTATTTGGTTCTTAAACTGCTTCATTCTGTATTCTTGTGAGACTTTCTCTTTAACATGGGAGTTCTGAATTTTGATGTTGATACTCCTGGGTGTTTTTATTTGGGGATTTATTAGAGGAAGTTACCTATGGATTCTTTCTGTATTTATTCTGCCTCCTGATTCCAATAAATCTGGGCAGATCTCTTTAATGAATTCTTGAAATTACCCCAACTTTTTACTTTATCAATATTTTCATGTAGCCCAATAATTTTTACGTTATCTCTTCCTCTCCAGTTTTCCAAGTCAGCTGCTTTTGTTACCACATATTTTACATTTTCTTCTTCAAATTTTTCAATCTTTTCATTTTGTTCTAATATTTCTTCCTGTCTTAGGGAGTTATTGATTTCTGTTTTGATCTATTCTTCTTTTCAAGGACTCCACTTCTTACATAAGGTCTACTATTTTTCTCTTCTAAGTTATCAATTCTGCTTCCAATTCTTACCTCAAGGCCTTTCATTTCATTTTTATCTCTTCCTTTTTTCTTTTAGGAATTCTTGTAGTCCATTTTTTTCTTTTGAATCTATGTTTTGAGTTGTTATAGAATTGCTTTCTTCTTCTTCTTCTTAAAAAAGAGGCATCAACCCTTTATTACATACCTGCTTCTTTCTTATTTATCAATAAGGAACAATGAGGTGTAAAGCCATGGACAAGCAGCTTTCTAGAGCACTGCTTCTGTGAACAGCTTTAAGGTTCTGATCACATAGTATAGTGAACTCTATTATTCAGTAAACTAAAACAAAACATTCACAGAAATCAAAATTCAGCATTTACAATGTTATAATGTGGCAACTTATCACTAAAATGGCCACCCAGTTTTCAACAAAGTGGCCACATAGTTTTAAGCAAAAAACATCATTCAGTAAGTCCTTAACTCAATCATCTTTAAGAAACAAGCCTCTATAAGGGACACAAATTACAAAGGGTAAAGTTCTCTACCCTTAGGTCACATTGTCTTAATTTCTCAGTCAAAAATTCCTTTTTCTTCTTGATTGGTGATTAAGTTTCCAGTCATTTTTAATTCAATCACTCTTAAGAGGTACAAGGTACACAGTACAAAGTTCTCCCACCCCTATGCCATAGTAAATCATGATCTTCTCAGTCAGCACTAAGTACCCAAGAAGAGGTCTTTTCATCTTGACTCAAAGCTGGTTTATAAATTCCATGGTTCCTCTTTCATGGGTCCAATGCCTGCCTGAATCTACCCAATTATCACCTAGATTCACAGGTAGGCAGCTCTCAGCTCCTCATCTAGCTCCTTATTCACTTTCATATTGAAATTCACAGAATGCAGTCCACCTCAAGTAAACCACAGTTTCTTTTTCAGAGAAGATAAAGCTTAACAGAACCAAAACAACAGTAATACACATTGTTGCCACCATCATGAATTCATTATCTACCTGCAAAATCAATGCAGACCCACAAACAAGGTCTGATAATTCAATACAGACTCACAAATAAGGCCTGAGAACCCTACACAAATTTTGAGTATAGTCCTAGGGCCTCTGAAACCCTCCTCCAGGACTTCTGCAAACAGACAACAAGAAAATCCTCTTTCAGGGCTTCCTGTAAGGTCCCAAGCTCCTGTACAAAATATTTTTACAAACACAAATCAACACAGACAGAACAGGCAAACAGAGTGCCAGGATATCACAAGTTTTCTCCTTCTCAACTCTGCCACCACAAGTATTTCCTTCTCTGTTCTCTCTCCCAGCTTGTGCTCAGCTTTTTGTCTGTTAGCTCCTCCCTGTTCTACCCACCTCTTATATCCTTCCTGTTCCTGTCTTTGGGGAGCCTCTCCCACTGTGGGTGTCACAAGTTCTATTTCTTAATAAAGACTTGATAAAATCATCGGCAAGGCTCAAAAGAAACTTGAACTTAAACAAGGTGCTAAGTACTTCTTTGCTTGCCATTACATTAGGCAAGATGAAGCCTGGAATGGATGGTGGAGAGAAGGAGCTCCACTGTGACAGGGGCCCTGGCAGTGGCTGCTCCTGGCAGTCCTAAGTTCCTCCAGGGGTTTGATTCACTTGGCCCTCCTTGGTAAGGGCCCAGTTGTAGGCTCATGACTGTCGAGAGTTGTTCAATCTTCTTCTCTATGTTATCCTGAGTAATGAATGTTTTCACATCTTCCTGCAACAATAGAACTTCTCTTTGACAAAATCTTCCATTTCCTTGGTCTTCTGCATCTCCTCCAGCTCCTGGAGCCACTCCTGCTCCTATTCTTGCTGCTGAACCCTTGAGACCCTCAGTGCCTGCAGCTGAGAATTCTCTGCTTGGTTCCAGGTCATGAGCTCCTTGCATTCCTCAGGATCCTGAAGAGCTTTCAGTCTCCCAAATTTCTGGTCATATGCTTTTCTCCAAACTTCTTCCAGTCTGTCTATAACTCCTATAACACTACATTAGCATGTACATTTTGGTGGGGTCTATGGCAGTTGGGGATTTGCAAGTGCCCAATCTTGGACATGCCAGCTAGATCATTGCAGGTCTTATGGCCCTGTGCGAGTAGCAGTGATAGTGGCAAAGAAGGAGTCAGGACCAGAGGCCTAACCAAGCAGCCTAAGTGGTCCCAGAGGGTTAGCGTGGCCATAACCATGAGATATTCTAATTGCTTTCTTCTTTTGGAGGCTCTCTAGACTTGATAATGGTTGATGTTTTCACCTTTAATGTATTTATCTCTCCTGGTTTAGTTTCTCAAATGAGACTTTGTGCTAGGTCCAGGTAATATCCTCTACCAACTTTCAGGGTGGTTTGACTAACCATTTAGGATCTTATCCTCCATTCCCTGGGTTATTGCACTGCCTTCCACATCCTGTGATTAGGCCTCTTTGGATTTTTGAGATTTAAAGGTAAAACTTCAGCACTTTTAACCCTTCCAAGCTCTTCACCCCAGGGATTTTGCTATAATGAACATGAACTGCTTTTGTAGATTTGGAGATGTAGACCCTTGCTTTGTTTCCAATCCCCTGTTTTTCATTTGTTGTGTGTGTTTTTTTTTCCAATTCTCACATGATAGGAATCACTGACTTTTAGTTTCTTACTGGATCTCAGCTTAAAGAGGACTTCATGGATTGTGCAGGAGGTAGGTTGTCTGCCTTGTTATGTCAAAGTCCAGACAGCTGATGCTAGATGCTAACTTGTTGGAAATAATGGAGAAGGAATTCTTGTCCAGAAATGAGCTAGCTTAGATGGTTTCTTCAAACTATGAGATGCTTTAATTACTAAAAAAGAGTAACCTCATAAAAATTTCCTCTTCTCTCTGATGTCTTAGGAAAAATTCCTATTTCCAAATTCAGTTTCATCAAGGAATCATAAGGATGATTTTCTGAGATGAGGAAATGGCATAACTACCTCAGGACTTGATGAAGGTGGTATTTACCTCACTGCCTTCCTTCCAGTTTTTACTTTTAAGGGGTTATTTTCTCCATTTAGATTTTGAACCTCTTTTCCCATTTGACAAATTTTACTTTTTAAGGAGTTGTTTTCTTCATTGAATTTATTTTTCCCTTTTTCCACATATATATATTTAAAATACTTGGTCAATTTATCTTCTACTTCTCAAATTTGGCTCTTAAAATCCTTCTTGAGCTCTTTCAAAGGTTGCTTTTTGGGCTTGAGACCTATTCATATTCCCTTTTCAGGTTTCAGATGTGAGTTTAGGCTCAATGCTTTCCTCTTCTGAATCTGGATCTTCTCACTCACCATAATATGATTTTAAGGTTTTTGTTTTTCTAGTTTGTTTTTTTTGCCATTGCGATTACCTGTTTCCTTACTTTTAAAGTGGATATCTGCTTTTGGGGTACAGGGAGTTCTGACCCATGCTTCTTATGCTGGGAGCTAGGGACCTGGTTATTGGCTGTGTGCTGTAGCCTTTGAGTGCCTAGACTGAGGCCAAGTCCAGGACTTTTGTCATTTTCCCAGGGTTACACTGAAATTCACAGTGTGATGTGTGGGGAGGAATGGTGTGGCTGCTTCAGGATTCCACCTTTGTCCCCTGGGCTAGAACTCAGGCAGACACAATTGCTGGTGGCTGGGACCACACTGCTGTCTGCAGATTCTCCTGATTGTATGAATGAACACCTGGGGTTCTGAGGTTTGCACTTCTTACCTCCACCCCACCCTGGGGATCAGAATCTCCAGCAGACTGACTGAGATGGGACTTGTTTAGATCCCTCCTGCCCTGCAATTTAGCCTCAGCACAGCCAGAGCCATGCCCTTCCTCCTAAGCCTCCAGGCAGTTCCAGTATTTCAGGATTTTACCCTGGGACAATATTTTCTGTGTTTTTTTTAGGGTCAAAGTGGGAGATTAGAACAACTATAGTTTACTCTGCCATTTTGGCTCCCAGAAATTCAGGTAGGTGATTTTTTTTTTTAAACATCCAAACTGTGAGTTGATAGACCCAGGTATGACTACTGCTGCTTATGGGCTCTGCTCTTGTCTCCTATCCAGCTCTCACACACTCCTGTCCTGCAGTGAGAGGTCTGGAAATCACCCCCGTGCTGGGTGAATCAGTTTCCCTGGTCTTATTCTAGCTCTGCTATGCAAGCACAGCCCCCATGCTCCATGGTCTGCACTCCCCCCACCTGGTGCAATAAATCCTGCCCTTCTACACTTTCCTGGGCTGGAAATCTGCCACACTCTGTCTTCCAATGAATTCTGCCCTCTAAAATAAATTCAGATTCACATTTTAGAGGTTACTGAAGGAATTACTGAGAGAGTTCAGGTGAGTTCCTACTTTCATTCTGCCATTTGACTCCACCCCCCTTTATACATTATTCAATATTTGCATGTTAATATTATACATTTTTATTATATTAAATATATATGTTTTAGAATTGCTATATATTTAATTCTTCTTGATCTTTTCCTTTCTACTTCAGCTTGAACTTTATTTGCAGCTTTTTAAAAAAATTTAGTTGACCTTTTTGTAAAGAAAACAAAATCTTTAGGAGAAAATATAAGTAAACTATTCTGTTCTGGTAGAAAGACTTTGTTTTTTGCCATATCTGTTTTCTGTACTTACAGGTACTAGAATCTGAATAAGATTATAGTGCTTTTACATTTATTTATTTTTTTTTTATTTTTCACTTCTTTCTTGCATAGTTTCCACTAGCAAGACCAAGTCATAGGTCAGCACAATTCCACAAACTTATTGCCATCTTAATAACTTTCATACACATTATTGAAAAAAGCAAAATAGTGTTTCTTGACCTAGTTGGACCTAGGTTTTTTTTTAAATATATTTTCAAGGTCATGCACATCCCATTGGTAGTTCTAGTTTGAAAATATTTTCAAAGTTCTTACAAAGTAGTGCCCCTACCACATCTAAATTAGCCGTTAATGAGCAGCAGCATCAGTGTTGTGTCATTGTTATAAATATCAATTAGGAAAGAAATGTCCTCAAGCAATGTCCATCAAGCACTATTCTGCAACTTATAGCCATTTATTTGCCAGGGATACCAACAGCTTAAGTAACATATGCCAGGTCACATGCCAAACATATATAAGAAAGAGGGCTTGACTCCAGCTCTTCCTGACTTCATCTCCAACTTTCTATCCATGCCACTACACTAACTTTAAAACATAATAATAGCAATGATAATAATAATAATAATCACAAGCAGTCTAAGCAATTTTTCTTCATTTAAATTTTTCTTCATTTAAGGACATCTAATTTCTGAGATGAAAATGAATATATTAACAGTTCTATATATTTGAAAGCCTGAGTGATGAGAATCCTTTAACATACCTATTTTTATCTATTGAATTATCCAACTACCTCCAGAGTAATTGAAGACGTACATAGATTATGGAGTACCTATTCCTTAGTATAAACTACTGAGGATCTTTTTCAATAAATTATTATTATTATTATTATTATTATTATTATTATTATTATTATTAGTCTAATGGTATTATGGGGCCCTATTTAATTCAATATTTTTTTATGTCATTCTCATTTTTATCTCTATGGAATTTTGTTGTTCACAAAACTACTAGGTTTATTTTTCCTCTGTGATGTCCATGAAATCTATGCTACATTAGTTTTCATGCACGTCTGATGTTTTCTTATCCTTTTTTTACCCTGTGTTTTCTTCTTCCCACTGTCCCTTTACAATGGCCACCTTTCTGGCTTGTCTGTTTTGTTATACAGTGTTATTGTCCTTAACATTCTTTACCCTCTTACTTCTTTGATAACAGATCATTTTCTTAGAAGACCAAGAGGAATACATATTTTAATCTCCATGTAGACATCTCTGTCATTAAATGAGAATCATTTATAACAATTTAACACTTATAATGTAGTCCTCCTCATTTCAAGAAATTGAATAATGAGGAGGACTCTTGGATCTAGCTTTTTTTGGGCTGGCTGCAATGGGATACATTAGATGAGATGCTACAGTGTCCCAGGCCAGTCTGTCACCTGAATTTGTCATGAAGTGTAGTGAATAATCTTGTTACTTTGTCTGTGTTGCATCTATACTTTCCTACTTTTAGAAGAAGGAAAGTAGAGACCTTATGAAATTTGTAATGTCAGGAATGTGAGCCACTAGAAGTCAGGAATAGAATCTATACTAGGATTTGCCAGAAGGCAGATGGTGAGTAGGGAAGTCCCAAAATGTCCTGCTCAGTCTGGCTTAGCCATAGCAGAGATGTGGATGCATATATCATCTAATCGACTGCATTTAGATCTGAACTTGTTTGGGGTAAATGCTAAGTAGAAATTTCATTAATCTAGACTTCACTCTTTTCAGGAACAAAGTTTATATAAGGTCAACATGTGCCAGGTACTGATGATAAATGTTTGAAACTTCTGTTCTTGCTATACAGTGCTCTTGCTTAATGATAAAAATCGCTTTGTAAAAACTGACTTACATGGACTTATGCCTCAAATTACTCATGGTTAACAGTAGAAATAACAGACCCTGAATGGCGTGGGAAGAAAGCTCTTGTGACATTAAAGAAAATCACCTCACTGCCTGCTTCTGCTCTGGCATTTCCACACAACTTTAAGTACATGATAAATTTTGAATTGGAACCTTTTTTTTTAACTTTTATTTATTTTAGTTTACATCATTCGTTTCCACAAGATTTTGAGTTACAAATTTTCTGCCCATCGTTCCCATACCCACCACCCCAAAACAACCATCCCACTTTATAACTTCTCCCCCAATCTATTCTCTCCTATGTCCTCCCCCATCACCCCTCTGACTTTCCGACAGGGCAAGATGGATCTTCCTAGTACATTGCCTGTGTATCTTATGTTCTATTTGGATGTAGTTAATAATAATAATAATTGTGTGTGTGTATATATATATATATATATGTATATATATATATATACATATATATACATATATATTTTTAACATTTGATTATAGAGCTTTAAGTTCTAGATTCTTTCTCATCCTCCCACATCACCCACCCCCACTGGAAGGACAAGCAATCAAATACA
>CM053591.1:98845652-98875409 GCA_028646515.1 Pseudochirops corinnae
TTTCTAAGTTCTGTTTTTGATCATGACTTTCTGGTAGTCCAATAATTTTTAAGTTGTCTCTCCTGGATCTGTTTTCCAGGTCAGTGGTTTTTTCAAGGAGATATTTCACATTGCTCTCTATTTTTTCATTTGTTTGGATCTGTTTCATAGTATCTTGATTTCTCATGAAGTCATTTGCTTCCATTTGCTCCACTCTAATTTTGACGGAATTATTCTCTTCAGAGTGCTTTTGAGATTCTTTCTCCATCTGGCAAAGGTGACTTTTTAAGGCATTCTTCTCCTCATTGGCTTTTTGGGCCTCCTTTGTCATTTGAGTTAATCTTTTTTTTATGGTGTTGATTTCTTCAGTCAGATTGCTGACTCTCTTTTCATGATTTTCTTGCAATATTCTTATTTCTCTTTCCAATTTTTCTTCCACTTCTCTTATTTGGTTTTCAAAATCATTCTTAAGCTCATCTCTAGCTTTAGTGCATTCTTCATGTTTATTGGAAGCCCCCAGTGGAGGTGTTCTGGATACATTCTCTTCCTCCCTCTCTTTGCCATGATCTTTCTTTTCCCCAAAGAAGGAATCTAGAGTTTCATTGCTGTTCTTACCCTGCTTCTTATGCTTATTCTTACTCATGTTTGGTCAGTCTGAGATTTTTTTTTTAAATCTCTGTGGGGCTCTGCTTCCAGAAGGGAAAGCTCTGTCCCAAATCACTGGGTGCTCCCAGCTGCCGTAGCTCTCAGGAAGGTGCTGGGTCCCTTTCTTACTTACTTCTGGCTCACTGGATAATGACGACTCCAGGACCAAGGCCCAAGACCGCGATCTGGATCCAGGCTGCTCAACGCGAAAGCACTTGGCCTCTGAACGATCACTTAGTGCCCCTGCTCTCTGCAGGCTGGGGGTGCGCAAGCTGCAATGCAGAGGTGGGTGTAAAACCTCTGCCTTTTGCTTTCCAGCCCTGGAGGCCTTTTGGCCAAACCCCTTTTCTCCCCTGATTTTGCAAGAACCACTGACCTAGTTCTGAATGCTGCTCGCAGCTGTTGCTAATCCACTCACCTTGGCTCCTCCCATCCAGCTTCCCCGGGGCTCAGCCACGGCTTCAGGCCCAGCTGGTTTTTGGTTCGCAGTTCCTCGTAGCCGAGCTGACTTTAGGGGAAAGTATATTTGTGTGCGTTTTGGAGTTTTAGGATTAGTTTAGAGTCATATTTTATGGGTATTTTGGGGTGGCTATGTGAGAATTGTGATTTGTTGCTGCTCCTACACCACCATCTTGGCTCTGCTCCTCCAAAATCCTGAGTTCTTAAGGTCCAACTTAATTATATATTGCTTTTTGCCTAATACTCCCATTTTTGCTACATGAACTATTAATTTTCTCAATTCTCATGGTGCTTAGATTATGCATCTTTTATGATATTTATTTATATAGATGTTTATGTATGTTATTAGAGTGTGAACTCCTAAAGACTATGTAACGATTATTATTTTTTTCTGTAATTGTTCAAGGTGCCTAATAGAAATAATAAATATTTGTTGGATATTTGAATTTGTGAGTGAATCAAAAAATCTGCCAAAGTATATATTAATATTTGTGCTTATCTACCTTTTCACTCATATTAAAGAACAAATGTCTTGTCAGCTCATTTTCCTCTCAAATTTCTTGCCAGAAAATTGAGTATATTTTTTTCCTCTAAGAACTGTATGTATTTATTGTTGAAGTGTTCTTGTTTAATTACTTCAGTAATTTAATTAGTGGTCATGAGTTGAAGCTTTTACGTTGAAAGAGGAGGGATATTTTAAACCACCACCATTATGATTTAAATCTAAATTATGTACGCACAGCTATGCTGTAAAACATCACATGAAGGATATTTCCTCATTTGCAGTTGTTGCAGTTTGTTATGATCATAACATTGAATGAAAGATTATACCACATCCACATTTTTGCAGATGGCTGTGACCATAATTTTTCTTTTAAGACAATCATTTTCTAAATTGGTAAAAGCTTTATATGGATGGAAATATTTTTATGATTGTAAGAAGCCATAAATATTTCAAATGTCAGTGTAACATTTTATTTGACTTGTTTTTTTCTTAATGCTTCAATTATATTTTAAGATCAAATAATATTAAAGAATCATTATCTAGAATAATATGCTGTAGTTTGGTAAATTAACAAGATTAAGTGTGTTATGCCAAATAATTTCCCCCAGCATAGTTATGAAAGGCAGAAAAAAAAATAGTGGCCCAGCAAATATGAAGGTAAAAAAATAAGGTCCTAGATACGTATTTTTATACTATTTGCATAGTTTTGTGAAATTGAATATGAGACTTTAAATGTGTATTTTACCACGTTTTCTTATCCTCAAGACTAGGAAATAGGCCTACATTTTTTTAATATAGAGAGGGGAATGTCAGATCTTAGCATGTTCAGTAATCATAAGCATGCAACCAATGAAATGAGTCAAAGGAGAGGAGAAAGAGTTTCTCCATCTGAAATTCTTTGGGGTAAGATTTTGGGATCTTGTAAAGGCAAGCATGAGTAGCTTTCCAGAAGAATGCTACTGTGAACAGCTTTCAATGTTCTGATCACACTTCACAGTGAACACTCCATCCATTCAATAACAAATTAGGGCAAAACTTTCACAGAAGTCAAAATACGGCATTTACAATATTACAACTTATCAAAGAAAATCAAAATATAGTATTCACAACAAGTTATCACTAAAATGGCCAAATACCTTTCACCATAGTGGTCACATAGTTTTGAAGAAAGTACAATCATTTAGTCAATCAATCACTTAGTAACTCAATCATTCAATCACCCTATAGGAGGCTTGCCTCCTTAAGGGTCACAAAATACAAAAGTCAAAGTTCTGCACTTATTGTGCACACTAAGTTACAAATCAGTCACCATTCAATCATCATTCTCTATTCAATCATCAGAAAATACACACGGCATCCACTCTTAGATCACCAGTAAATTACAGTTTCTCAGTCAGTACATAGCATCAAAGCAAAGTCTTCTTTCAACTTGACTTGGGGTAGGCTCCCAGATTTCCTAGATGCTCCTCCATGGTTCCAGTTCCTCACTGAAATCACCAAACTGTTACCTGGTTTCAAAGGCAGACAGCTCCCAACTCCCAATCCAGCTTTCCATGCAGTTCCCATCCCACACCAAAGCCCACAGTGTCCAGTCTACCTCAAATCCCTCACATTCTCTGTTCCCAGAAAGTCAAGGCTTAACAAAGACACAAACAGACAAAATACTGCCACCACAGTCATGATTTCTCAGTCTTCTGCAGCTCCAGCTGGTCTTTGGAAATCCTCAGCAGCTCTGGCTGGCCCTCAGACACAGCAGCTCCTCAGAAGCTTCCCAGCAGCTCTAGCTGGCCCTAGGACCCAGCAGAAGCTCCAGCTGGTTCCCGGAATCAAAATCACTTCATCCAGGTTCCCAAAAGAAAAATCATTCTCTTCAGCCTGGGCCTCTCCTTCTCAGCCTCCAGAACCTGGCTCTAAGAAGATCTCACTGACCCAGCAGGGGCTCTTCCTTATATATACATATGGCCTTAGCTCGTTTCTGTTTCAGCCATGTCCTCTTTCAACTCCTTTCTGTTACATCAGCAACAGGGGTTCATACCTTCTGTTTCTTTAACAGAGACTTGATTATTACTAAGTGCTAAATAACTGTTAGCTTTGCCAATACAAAGGGATCAAATTTCATTACTGTTACAGATCTCTGTGCGTCATAGGAGTGCTGTCCTTCAGTGTACAAACTATATGTGTGTGTGTGTGTGTGTGTGTGTATAAGGCAACTACTGTGCAGTGGCAATAACTAATGAAGAGACTGAAAATGTCTGTTTTCACACGGATTAATATTTATGCCAAGGTAGGTGTATGTGAGTGAAAGAGAAACAATTGTGTGTGTGTATGTGATATACACTTTAATTGTGTGATGAAGCCTTTTAGACCCTTTCTCAGGCTAATGTTTTTGGAAAAAGACTTTTTTGAGAAAGAGTGTTTGAGAAAGAGTTTGAATCCCTTGAAAGGACTCAAAATAATTTTAAAAATTGTTAAACCATATCACATTATTGTTGTTATCATTATTATAGTCAAAATTAAATTATTTACTTTAATTTGATGATGAACTTTGTTTTATTTTGGGGGTAATTGTGAAAATATTTTATAACTACCAAATGCTAAGTAAATGTGATTTAAAAAAAAATTGTATGAATACCACCTATGAAATCAGAAAGGACCTTTTTAAAAAAAATCCCTTTTTTTATTTCCTTTAACTGAAGTTTAGTCTGAGAGGTATTGAGGAATGTTCATATTCACTTTCCTTTGATGATGAATTTATAGTGAGAATAGAAGTGCTTTTTTTAAGCTTTCATGCTTTAACACATGAACATTACTTCCATGTTCTGAAGTTCTGGTTACCTTAACAATTCACAGTCTTATTTAAAAAAAAAAATTCTTTAAAATATCTTTAAGTTTCTTTATTCCTTTAACTTCACAATTAAACAACCAGCTATGGTATTTTTGTAATGATTTTTTTTTAAAGAAGGGATTAGCAATGCATTTTAGAAATATTTAGGGACACCTAGATGGCACAGTGGCCATAGCACTAGCCCTAGAATCAGGAACACTTCAGTTCTAATCTGGCCTCAGACAATTGACAGTTGCTAGCTGCATGACACTGGGAAAATCACTCAATCCCAAATGCCTTGCAAAAAAAAATATTTTCATTAAAAATGGATAAAGAAAATAATTTTAATTCTAAAAGGAATAAATTCTCAGGTATACATGGAAAGCTTGTCTTTGTATTATTGTACAAAGATGTGTATCTAAGAGAGGTTGTATTGTTTTTAATAAATATGTTCCCTCTGTGTGTCTCACTTTCTCTTTCTTTTTCTCCCAATCTTTCTATAGCTCTCTCACTCTCATAAATGAAGTCTCACAAACATATGTGTGTATATGTATTTGTATATGTGTATGTGTATGTGTATGTGTATGTATATATATATATTTACCTAGAATTTAAATTCAGCATTTCACATATCACTGTTTTCCAATTACACAGAAATTAAAGGAATACCACATATTTATCATATTTATACCCTACTGCTAACATCAACATAGTTACCACTGGAAGTCATAGGTTTATTTTAATGTTTCATTCTAATTAAACTTTTAGCCATATTTTTTGAAAGCACCATCAAAATCACCCAAGGATATTAGTTTAGCACTTTTTAAATGTAACTTTACTACTTTCTAAATTAACTTTACAGGTATTATCCAGTTTGATCCTCCACCTAATTCACCAAAATTTCCTCTGAATTATTCTTGTTCATATTTAAATATCGAATTCACCTTCAAAGTGGAAATATTTACCACCACTGTAGCCATTTAAAAGCATGTGGTACAAGCACCACTTCCCTAAATACTATGCATGGTGTCAAGAGTTCTTCTGATATACTCGGACAGATACAGTGACAACCAGTGCAATTTATGTAAAAACTTAAAATTTCAGCTGATAGAGGGGAGAAATATATTAAGACATTAGTGCTACATGTATAGTCCACAACAAAACGTTTGCTTTTAGTGGGGAGGGAGAGAATTTGGAATGCAAAATTAAGGGAAAAAAAGGAATGCCGTAAATTATTCTTACATATAATTAGAAAAAAATAAACAAAATATAAATTTTTAAAAAGCATATGACTATTGGCTGCATCTCTCTCACTATACCTCACCCCCAGTAGGTAAATAGTAGTATCTGGAGATATACTAGAAGTGCATAATCATGTCCTTTTAAAATATTTTGTGTGGTTAATTCCATGCCTACCAATTATCATTATTCCCTAGTTTTATTCAAATACTGTAAACTCAATGACGTCTTCTCTAAATTTTATTACTTCCCTCAGTACCTAGTACAATACTGGCCTATATTTAGGAGATTCTTATTATTTAATTGAATGTCAAATTAAAGTCCGGATGTGTTACGTATGAGGTTTTGACTCTCATAGAATGAAGAGTCACATCAATATCCATCCAGTCTTAGATTTTTTGCTTTACCAAGATAGTAGGCCAAGAGTACTCTGAACTCTGCACAAAACTATCTGTTGCTTGCTCAAAAGGTATGAACGTAGTTTTTCTGCCAAAGAAAAAGACTATACACTGACAAAATAGACCATTTTGTTTTTTCTTCTTACTGAATAGCCCCTTCACTTAAGTTCTATTCATTGTAGAGAAAAGTAACTTTAATTCTTAAAGGCTATATCAAAGAAACATAAGTGTCATTAGGTTTCCCTACTATCAAGTTAAAGGTGGTATCTTTTCACTGAGTATCAGACTCAAGTTTAGTCAGACTCTTCACCAAAAGGATGGGTGTTAGGCAGTGACTTAGGCCATGGTGTTCTAGTTAAATACACAAAAAATATAAGTGGAACTTAGTCCACTGTGGCCTGTTTCCACTTTCACACAGAAAGGGGGGTCAGATAATGCTGAGACACTCAGAGCTGAGGTCATGAAAGCATAAAACTATGTTTGTTTTAGCTATTGTCATATCAAAGTAACCACAGAAGCATAACATTTTAGGATTCTGCTCTGGCATGCACAGACATATGTTTTCCTGAATCTGCCTCCTCCACAGTCAAATCTATAAATATCAGGTGACCTCTAAAGTGAGAATTTTGTTTCCTCTGTTGTTTGCCTCTTAGAAAACTGACCTTGTTAAGTAGCTGTTGCCAATGATGTCAGCCTGAGGCATCAAGTGTATGGAAGTGTATGTGATTTGGGTGTTGCTGGTTTTGGATCTTGGCATTTCATTTAGAATGTACTCCCCATGGTGTGTTTGATTGCTTTGAATGACAAGGGAATGATGTTTCTAAAATCCCTAAGCAATTACAGATCAAAGAATGAAAATGTGTAGCTGTGTCAGTAACATTCTGAGGTAAGAATGAAAAGTCACTTTATAATAACTTGGCTGCATCGAAGTGTCTTCTGAGAATTTGGTGTAATTTTTAATCAATTATGTTTTAATGAGTTTGATAGATCAATGGTTTAAAAAATAGGCTTGTGGAAACCTAAGGAGGAAGCAGCAAATGGCTTTGTGTAAAGGGGTCTTTATTGCCTAGCACATCCCTGGAGTATTACCATGGTAAAGCAAAGGATATGAGAAGTTATGGATGCTGACATGAATCTTCATTTCTCTGAATGGAGAAGGCTCATTTCATATATTACGACAAGATCCAATTTAGGAAACAAACAAATAGTTTCTTCAGAAAGAGTATTCCTTAGAAATAGCCTACCAATTAACTTCATTCTGAAAGATTTAGGCAATAAATAATGAAGATTACTATAAACGTGACATTATGGCTGGTAGCTACAACTCAGACTTTCCTTTAGTTGTCATTCTCTGGGGGCAGAGAACATCCTCTTATACTTGGTTTGGTTTTATATATTAGGTGGTTTTGGCACTGCTGAATGAGAGGGAGTCATTTCTCACCCAGCTCATGGAGTCTCATTTTTACAGGGACTTATATGGAATTAAATATCCCAATGAGTATTCAATAGGCACATGGCCCCTCATCTCATCAGCCAGATCCATCTTCCGCAGACACTCAGATTCCTTTACAACAATGCATTTTCCAGATAAATAGTGTAAAAAACCTAGCTATGTAATTCATAAGAACAAACATTCCTATAAATGAGCAAGAAAAATAGTGCATAAATATTACTTATCCCTTTTTTTTCTGAATCTTTCTCCTTTATACTGTAGTAGAACCCAGACTTGTATACTTTGAATTCTAATTTATTTTTGTAAAATTTAAAAAAAATGACAAACTTATAAAAATGCTCTTTTCTTTCCACATCTGCTTCTTGTGGAGATGGGGAAGGGTTGGACTTGTAAGTTTGTACTAATCTATCTAAGAACTAAGCTAAATTTTCAACTTAATCCCTTTCACCTCCCCACAATATGAGGTGGTGAATGGAATTGAACCAAAGGCCTTTGCAACAAGTGTTAGGGGATGGTTATATATCTGTTATAACTTTGAAATAAATATTCCTTTTTAAAAGCTAATCTCATAGTGGTTAAATGGAACTGGGGTTCAGGGGACCCAAATCTATAATTGAAGAACACAATTGGTAGGGGCCAATGGAAGAACCATAGATCTCTGGAGTTGGAATAAATTATAACACAACTGGAATTCAGGCAGGGGAGTTGTGTTTGCAAGGGGAGGAAGGGCAGAGCAGTGAGTGTTATATTCTAATTTCCAGGCTGTCTGTTGTTTTTAAGTGACATGTTTTATTTATTGTCTTAGATCTTTTTCATATTGTTCTACAGATGGAAAACCAAGGAGTGGAGAGGAGGGCAGCCCTTCACATCTGTTTTGGTATTCAGGTGAAGGGAGATTTTTTTTTTCTATGAGATTTATACTGAATAGACAACCTAGAATCCCAGAGTGGAAAAAAAAAGGTGGCTGGAATAATCCATTTAGCTCAGAGATAGATAGATGAGCTTTGCATTTATCTGGATTGAAGAGAACTGCTATTCACATTAAGAGCTTAATCTTTCTAAACACCCTTTTGAAGATGATGGCTAATTGAAAGAGCCTATAAAGGCTATTTTTAAGTAAAGAAAAGAAGATTTTCCACAGCTGATGATTGGTAAGAATCAACAACTAAGTGGTGAGTAGAGAAGCAGTTTCATATGGCACAGGTGTTTTTGAATGGACCAATCACACACAAACTTAAAATCTAGATTTGTGAGTTTTACTCTACATATTCATTTTTGTCAGTCAGGTACTTCCACACCAGCTTCCTATAAGTGTGTTTCTCACTCTTCAAGGTAATGATTAAGCACATTGATGGTAGGATGTGATTTTAGTTTATATTTGTATTGTAATATATTTTATTACAAGTGCATTTCCTTTAAAGTATTAATATCCATAATATCCATTTCTCATGTGTGTTATTATTTGTATAATGGCTGAATTAACATTAAAAAGTGTTGTCATTGTGAATGACTGGCTTTGTAGATAGAAAAATCATTGGAAGGTAACTCAAGATTTAGGTGGTGAGTAGAGTCACAACTAAATAAGTCTGTGAGACAGTTAGAAAATAACCATGTGGTGGTGAATTATCTCAAAGGATATTCACCTTATTAGTTTGAAAGCAAGCTAAAGGAATAAGCAAAACTCAGGGAAAGAGTAGGAATGCCCAAAACATCAAAGTTTCAGGTGGAAATTCTATTGCATAAAGAGATAAAACCCTCAAAACTGGTTTTAAACTTGCATAGGAAATAGATTTTTATTTTTTTTCATGGATTTGTTTATTTACTTTTAGTTTACGAGATTCAGTTCCATATTCCCTTGAGTTTCAAATTTTCTCCCCTCCCTCTCCTCACCCCTCACCCCTGGTGGCATCCATTCAAGTATAGAATCTGCAAATACTTTCACTTTGGACAACTAAAATATACAAGGAATTATGTAAAATCTATAAGAATACAAGTCATTCCACCATTGATAAATGGTCAAAGGATATGAACAGGTAATTCTCAGAGGTAGAAATTGAAGATATCTATAAGAATAAGAAAAAAATTATCTAAATCCCTATTGTTTAGAGAAATGCAAATCAAAACAACTCTGAGGTACCACATCTCACCAGCCAGATTGGCTAAGATGACAAAACAGAAAAAGTAGGGCATTCCTACTCTTTCCCTGAATTTGCTCTAGTTGTATAGAAAGGTTGTAACCAATGGATTAAACAATGGGAAAAAGGAAGCAAAACCAAAAATGGAAAAGAGCGATAGCATGTAGGTTGCTTCAGTCTCCATTTAACATCTGTTTTTCTAGATCTTTCTCTGAATGTAGGTATCTCCTTCCATCCTGAGACTTGTAGAGTTGTCTTATAGCTGTGCATTGCTAAGAAGAGTCCAGTTTATCTAGGCTGGTCATCACACATACAATGTGTCTGTGATTGTGTACACATTTCTCCTGTTTCTGCTATTCTTACTTAGCTTCAGTTTATATAAGCCTCTCCAGGTAAATATGAAGTCCATCTCATCCCCATTTCCTATAGCACAATAGTATTCCATTATATTCATATACCACAACTTGTTTAGCCATTCACCAATTGATGGGCATCCCCTTAATTTCCAGTATTTTTGCCACCACAAAGAGAGCTGCAATAAATATTTTTGTACATATGGTCTTCCTCCAGCTTCTGTGATCTCTTTGGTATACAACACCAGAAGTGGTGCTACTGGGTCAAAGGGTATGCAATTATTTATAGCCCTTTGGGCATAGTTCCAGATTGCTCTCCAGAATGGTTGTATCAGTTCACAGCTCCACCAACAATGCATTAGTGTTCCAATTTTTCCATATCTTCTCCAGCATTTGTCATTTTTCTGTTTTGTCATCTTTAATTTCTGCCTCTGAGAATTGCCTATTCATATCCTTTGACCATTTATCCATGGTGGAATGACTTGAATTCTTATAGAGTTTACATAATTCCTTGTATATTTTAGAAATCAGGCCTTTATCAGAGATATTGGTTGTAAAAATTCTCTTCCAGTTTCCCACTTCCCACTTAATCTTGGTTATATTGGGTTTGTTTGTACAGAAACTTTTTAATTTAATGTAATCAAGATCATCCATTTTACATTATAAAATCCTATATCCTAAAATGCTCTCTAACTCTTCTTTGGTCATAAAGTCTTCCCTACTCCATCCATCTGACAGGTAGACTATTCCTTCCTTCCCCATATTATTTACAGTATCAGCCTTTATACCTAGATCATGTACCCATTTGGACTTGGTTTTGGTATATGGCATTAGATGATGGTCTATGCCCAGTTTCTGCCATACAATATTGCAGTTTTCACAGCAGTTTTTTTTCAAATAGTCAGTTCTTATGCCAAAAACTGGGGTCTTTGGGCTTATCAAACAGTATATTACTATAATCAGTGACTACTGAGTCATTTGTACCCAATCTGTTCCATTGATCCACTACTGTATTCTTCAGCTAGTACCAAGTAGTTTTGATGACTGCTGCTTTATAATAGAGATGAAAATCTTGTACGTCTAGGCCACCTTCTGTGGCATTTCTTTTCATTAATTTCCTTGATATCCTGGACCTTTTGGTCTTCCTAATGAATTTTGTCACTATTTTTTGTAGCTCAGTAAAGTAATTTTTGAGTAGATTGATTGGTATGGCATTAAATATGTAATTTAATCTATGTAAAATTGTCATTTTTATTATATTAGCTCAACCCAGCCATGAGCAAATGATGTTTTTCCAATTGGACAGATCTGATTTTATTTGTGTGAAAAGTGTTTTGTAGTTGTGTTCATGTAGGTACTGGGTTTGTTTTGGCAGGTAGATTCCCAAATATTTTATCATGTCTACAGTAACTTTATACGGGGTTTCTCTTTCTGTGGCTTGCTGTTGGACTTTGTTGGAAATATATAGGAATGCTGAGGATTTATGTGGATTTATTTTATATCCTGCAACTTTGCTAAATTTATTTATTGCCTCAAGAAGTTTTTTACTAGATTCTCTAAGGTTCTCCAAGTATATTATCATATCATCTTCAAAGAGTGATAGCTTAGTCTCTTCTTTGCATAATTTGATCCCTTTGATTTATTTTTCTTTTCTAATTGCTACTGTTGAAATTTCTAGTACCATATTGAAGATGAGGGGTGGTAGTGGACATCCTTGTTTCACCCCTGATCTTATTGGAAATGCTTCTAGATTATCCCCATTATAAATAATACTTGCTGATGGTTTTAAATAGATGCTACTTATTATTCTAAGGAAAACTCCATTTATTCCTATACTTTCTAGTGTTTTAATAGTAATGGATGTTATATTTTGTCAAAAGCTTTTTCTGCATCTATTGAGATATGCATATGGTTTTTGCTAGTCTTGTTTTTGATGTAATCAATTATACTGATAGTTTTCCTGATATTGAACCACCCTTGCATTCCTGGAATAAATCCTACCTGATCAAAGTGTATTATTCTTGTGATGATTTGCTGGAGTCTTTTTGCTAATATTTTATTTAGAATTTTTGCATCTATATTCATAAGAGAATTTGGTCTGTAGTTTTCTTTATCTGTTTTGTCTCTTCCTGATTTAGGTATCAGTACCATATTTTTCTCATAAAAAGAATTTAGTAGGACTCCATCTTCACCAATTTTCATGAATAGTTTGTAAAGTATTGGAGTCAATTGTTCCTTAAATGTTTGCTAGCATTCATCAGTAAAGCCATCTGGCCCTTGGGATTTTTTCCTAGGGAGTTAATTGATAGCTTGTGCAATTTCTTTTTCTGAGATGGAGTTTTTTAAGTAGTTTACTTCCTCTTCAGTTAGTCCAGGTAACTTGTATTTTTGTAAATATTAATCCATTTCACTAAGATTGTCAAATTTATGTGCATACAATTGGGCAAAATAAATCTTAATAATTGTTTTAATTTTTTCTTTATTGGAGGTAGATTAATGCTTTTCATTTTTGATATTCGTAATTTGGTTTTCTTCTTTTTTTTTTCCATCATATTGGCTAAAGGTCTATCAATTTTGTTGGCTTTTTCATAATAACAATTTTTAGTTTTATTTATTAATTCATAGTTTTCTTGAATTCAATTTTATTAAATTCTCGTTTGCTTCTTATTATTTCTAATTTAGTATTTAATTGGAGATTTTCAGTTTGTTCTTTTTCTATCTTTTTCAGTTGCATTACCAATTCATTGATCTCCATTTTCTCTCATTTATTCATGTATGCATTCAGGGATATAAAACTTCCCCTAAGAACTGCCTTTGCTGCATCCCAGAAATGTTGGTATGTTGTCTCATTATTGTCATTCTCTTCAATGAAATTGCTGATTGTTTCTACAATTTCTTGTTTGACCCACACATTCTTTAGGATTAAGTTATTTAGTTTCCAGCAATTTTTTTGTCTATCCTTCCATGGCCCTTTATTACTTAAAATTTTTGTTGCATTATGATCTGAGAATGATGCATTTACTATTTCTGCCTTTCTACACTAAATATTGAGGTTTTTATGCCCTAGTACATGGTCAGTTTTTGTGTATGTGCCATGTACTGCTGAGAAGAAGGTATATTCCTTTTTATTCCCATTCAATTTTCTCTAGAGATCTACCATTTCTATCTTTTCTAGGAATCTATTTACCTCCTTAACTTCTTTCTTCTTTATTTTGAGATTAGATTTATCGATCTCAGAGAGGGGGAGATTAAAGTCCCCCACTAGTGTAGTTTTGCTATCTATTTTTTCTTCTAGAATCTTTAATTTCTCCTGTAGGAGTGTAGATGCTGTACCACTTGGTATATAAATGTTTAGTAATGATATTACCTCATTTTTGATGGTGCCTTTTTGTAGGATATAATTTCCTCCCTTATCTCTTTTAATGAGCTCTTTTTTTTGCTTTTGCATTATCTGAGATGAGGATTGCTACCCTTGCTTTTTTTTACTTTAGCTGCCACATGATATATTTTACTCCAGCCTTTTACCTTTATCCTGTGTTTATTCTTCTGTATCAGATGTGTTTCTTGTAAAAAGCATATCATAGGATTATGGTTTTTAATCCATTCTGCTATTCACCTCTGTTTTATTGGAGAGTTATTTACTTTTTACAAATTTAGATGCAAATAAAAAATACCAGGAAATAGTAAAAAAAAAAAAAAAAAGGCAACAAACCGTAATTGTTGTGATGAAATAAAAGTACCCCCCAAAATGAACCAAACCTATCACCTATCAGGCAACTCTTAAAAAATGAGTCTTCTCACTTTACTGGTCTGAGCCTTAGAAGAATGCCTTAAAAAGCCAAATTTGCCAGATGGAAAAGGAATTTCAAAAATTCCCTGAAGAGAATAACTTCTTCCAAATTAGATTAGAGGAATTGGAAGCTAATGACTTTATGAGAAATAAAGATACTGTAAAACAGATCCAAACAAATGAAAAAATAGAAGGCAATGTGAAATATCTCATTGGATAAACCACTGACCTTGAAAATAGATCCAGGAGATATAATTTAAAAATTATTGGATGACATGAAAGCCATGATCAAAAAAAGAACCTAGAAATCAACCTTCAAGAAATTCTCAAGGAAAATTGCCCTGATATTTTAGAACCAGAGCAAAATAGAAATTAAAATATTCACTTACCACCTCTTGAAAAAGATCCCCTAAAGAAAACTTCTGGGAATACTATAGCCAAATTCCAGAGTTCTGAGGACAAGGAGAAAATACTGAAACCAGTTAGGAAAACACAATATCAATATTGTGGAAACACAATCAGGGTAACACCAGACCTAGCAATTTCTACATTAAGCGATTGAAGGGATTTGAATATGATATTTTGGAGGTCAAAGGAGTTGGGACTAAAACCAAAAATCAAATACCCTTTAAAAGTGAATATAATGCTTCAGGAGAAAATATGATCATTCAATAAAATAGAGAAATTTCAAGCATTCTTGATGAAAAAATTAGAGCTAAACAGAAAATTTGACTTTCAAATACAAGAAGCAAGAGGAGCATGAGAAGGTAAACAGGAAAAAAGAAATCAAAAGGAACTTATTAAAATTGAACTATTTATATTCCTATATGGAAAAAATGATAATTGTCACTCATAAGACAGTTCTCAGTATGAGGATAGTTGAAGGGAATATATATGTATATATGTGTACATATACATATATGTATGTATAGGAGGGAATATGTGTATATAAATATATATGTAAGTATGGGCATATGTATGTTTATGTATACACAGACAGAGGGCCCAGGATGAGTTGAACATGAAGGGATGATATCTAAAACAATAAAATTTAAGAGGTGAGAGAAGAATTTATTAGGAGAAGGAGAAAGGTAGAGATAGATAAGAGTAAATTATCTCATATAAAAGAGGCAAGAGAAAACAGTGACAAAGGAGCAGAAGAGCAGGAAGGTGAAAGGGAATGGGACTACCTTACTCTCATTAAATTTGGCTTAAGGAGGGAGTAACATACACACTCAATTGGGTATCTTACCCTACAGGAAAGTAGGGGGAAGGAGTAAAGATGGGGGATGATTCAAGGGAGGGCAGAATGGCAAAGAGGGTAGTTAGGAGCAAACATTTTTGAAAAGGGATAGGACCAAAGGAGAAAAAGAGAATGAGTCTGGGGCGGGACAGGAAGGAGGGAATTATAGTTGGCATTTTACAATATAACAATTATGGAAATGATTTGGGTAACTACACATGTACAAACTATATTGAATTGCTTATCTTCCAAGTGGGGGAGGATAAGGAGGGAAGAAGGGGAAAAAATCTGGAATTCAAAGTTTTAACAACAAATGTTTAAAAAAAAATTGTGTTTTACATGCAACTGGGAAATAAGATAAACAGGCACTGGGGTACAGAAAGCCATCTTGCCCTACTAGAAAGTTATAGTGTATCAGCAAGGAGTGTATCAGCAAGAACCCTAGCATACCCAAGACAGCTGCTAGCACAGGTTCTTATATCTGCTTTTCTAAAGGAAAGCAACTCAAAATGGGTTAACAATCTCACTTTAATCAATCAAACAAATATCATTTACCTAGTTCAGGGGAATAAGTCAGCATCCTGAACTTCAGAGAATGCAAACTTAAGTTACAAACACAAGTTACAAGCAAGCAAAGAAACAGATCAGCAGACAGGCTTCCAGCATCTGACCATTACATCCATACCTATTCAGTTACCAGAGAGGGAAGCACCACCATCTGGGTTTTTCAAAGCTGGGGGGGCTCAACCACTTCCAAAGTCTTGTCTGGCCAAATCACACAACTCTTCTCAAAGTGAGCCTCAAAGCAAAACCTCACATCACGGTGTATATATAGCCTTCTCCTGGATCAGAGAATGTCACAGCCCTTGCGGGCATTCCTGTAAAACAAGCCTCCCTCCACAGGCTCCATGTGACCACATTCAGCCTATTAGGGGGCAGAGTTTACTTTCAAATAGGACAAGAATATCAGAGCCACTTAAGCCACTTAAGCAAAGGGCCTAGGGGAAGGGAAGATCTTCAGATTCCTGTAAGAGGGAGTTAATGGAGGAAGATATAAGAGATCAGATTTGGAGAAGAGGTATTCAGTAGGCATGCTATTTTGAGGAGGGGGGAGGGGAAAGATGGCGAGAAAAATTTGTAACTCAAAATTTTGTGGAATTGAATGTTGAAAACTAAAAATAAATTAATTAATTTAAAAAACTGAAATAAAGTTAATTCCTATGCCCATAACTGAAATGCTTCCAATTTGATAGTAAGTCATTCATTTGTATTTTGCTGTATAACCTGGAGTCTCCAATAAAAGAAAGGGGAAATGGAAGGGGAAGTTAAAGGAGAAAAAGAGAAGTAGACACTCTCCTAAGCACGCACACACACAAAAGAACAAACACACAAATACACATATAATATATATTATATATAATTTATTATGTGTGTATTTGTGTATAATTTGATCCTTACAACAACCCTGTAAAGAATGTACCACTATTATCCCCAAGTTTTATTTGAAGAAACTGAGACAAACAAGCTTAAGTGATTTGTCCTGGGTCATATAGCCAGTACCCTGAGACCAGCTTTGAACTCAGATCTTCTAGATTCCAGTTGCAAAGGTCTTTACTGTGCTTCTTGCCCAGTTAACTAGTATTTTAATTGAATACACTGCAGTATCAGTTTGAATTGATATAAAGAAAGGAATTGGACCTGTGATTTAATTTAAAGAGTCATCTCCCTGGGTAAACACACACACACACACACACACACACACACACACACACACGATTATTACACTGTCTAGACCACATTAAAAACTTGATATATGTTTGCTGATTGTCTGCCTCACTGCTTTAGAGTTATTATTGTTAATATTTGACATCACATTAAAGAAACAAATCAATAGTTAAAAATATATCTAAAATATTTTCCTAAATGTTAAGAGCTTATAGTTGATCACCTAAAGTGAAATTCTACTTCTAGACATATGACTTTGATTTTTCCAAAGTGATGCATGGAAAAGAAAATAATTTATCTTCTCAACTTTCATTGATCAGAAATAATAATAATAATCTCCATTTATACAAATAGCAATAATTTTCAAGACAATAGATAAAATTTATGATACTGTTCTCCAAACTGATTTTTGAAATGAGGGTTTAGAGTCCACTAGAGAACCATGGTCCAACATGAAGGAATGTGTTATCAACAAATTAGAGGATGAAAATAAATATCACATCATAATTTCCCTATTACAGCTAGTACAGCTTCATCTACCATTAACCTTCAACGCTTTTCATCTCTATCATCTTCCTCTGGTCTGTAAGTTAATAGTTCAAGAGAAGAGAGGAGAGGAAAGATGGAAGAAAAGACAGGAGACAGGCCAGATATTAGACTCTCAAGGTCATTAGAACTGAACAGCTACAGAGTAACTATTTCAGATGTACCTTTGGGATGCCTGACCATCCCAACATACCTAATCTCTACCAACACATCACCTGGTTGCATATGAGAAAGGAACAGCAAGCTGTACATAGTAGATTTAGAGTTTCATATGCAATAATCTTTTATTGTATATTATGAATAATTATGAAAATTATGAAATTGATATTATGAAAATAAAAAACCATTATGAAAATGACTTATTCCATAAATTAAAAATAAGATATAAAGAACTACATATGGGCAATAGTGTTGCCAGTCAACACCAACTATATTCAGTGGCAGGAAACGGTTGCCTATAATCTCTTTCTGACCATTTGTCTGATCCTTTTATTGTCTCTGGGCTGAGAGTTCTAAGAGTTTCTGATATGAAGTTGCCTCAAAAGTCCACTGCTGGAGCTTTTGTTATGTTCTGAACTTCATCTACCGTGGTTTTGTAGACATCTCCTGTAGGCCTCCTAAGTTTTTATAACTTGAAAAAAGGCCCCCATCTGAACTTTTGTTGACTCTGCCATTCCAAAATTTTATTTTAGGCATTATTTTAAAGTTGTTTGGAAGGGAATGATGAAAGAGTCCAGTTGGGTACTGGCCTGTACTTTGCATTTTGACTTTGCCTCCCTTTGTGGATTCTTGAAGCCTAATACAGGAATCAGTCATTTAAGCTGACATCCTACCTCTCTCTATAGTTTAATTTGCTGATTTGTTTTAAGCATAAAAGTATTAGTTCCCAAATAAAGTACTGGGGGGATAAAGTTTAAGTTGATATTGTTTGTTGGAAAATTTTCCTCCTCATCATCCATCCTTTCTTTCTCCTCCTCTTCTTCTTCCTCCTCCTCCTCCTCTTTGTCTTCCTCTTCTTTCTCCTCCTCCTTCTTCTTGTTCTATACAGGGATACCATTGTTTTGATCCCTTTACAAAGACTTCAATCTTTCTCTCCAGCTGGAGCTTCTGTTATTGTCACAAAGAAAGGGCTCAATTTAAAAAAAAATAATGCAGTTATTTACATTGAATTCAGACGTTTTCATATGGATGAGGAAATACATTTGTTTTACTTTGGTGAATGGTATAAAATTAGGACTAATGAGGGGAGGAGCCAAGATGACAGAGAAAAGGCAGCCACTTGCCTGACCTCTCCCCCAAACCCTTTTGAAAACCTTTAAATAATGCCATAAAATGATTCCTGGAATGATAGAATACAAAAAAGGTTGGAGTGAAATAATTTTTCAGCCAAAGACAACTTACAAGGTTGGCATAAAAGGTCTTTTGCACCTGGGTGAGAGTGGAACACAGTCCAATACAGACCATGCCTGCACAGATCAGCAAACCAGGAAGAGGTCTTGGGAGCCACTGACTCAGCAGTGGCAGGCGCTGCTTCTGGAGCTGTCAAAGCACAGACAGTGAAGGAGTTGATCAGTTGATCAGAAGGGTATTACAGATGACTGTTTGCTGGCACTGGGGGCAGGACTCTGTGACATTGCCCATGCACAGATCTGAGTCACACTCCTGGGTGGCAGTGTCAGGGTGAGGAGGAAGCACTGGCACAACTGAGCTTGTGACTTCAGTGGATCAAGGACCTTTGTCACAATTCCAGTGCAGAAAAGAGTGCTTGTGGTAACTCATAGACCAGAGTACAGGCCAGGAAATTAGTAAACACATTCCTTCTTCAATCATACTGAGAGAACTGAAAACTAACAGGTCCCTAGAAGTATCTCTGAAAATAGCTGCATGAAACCAGTGAAACTTGGGATAAAGCACTCTCCATACAGTTAACAGAGGTCCACTTTAACAAAAAGTTAAAAGTCAAGAAATAGACTTTGAAAATAAACAAACAACGGCAAAAACATTCTGGACCTAGCAAGTTACTATGGTGATAAGGATATTTGAAACACAAATTTAGAAGAAGATTACAAAGTCAAAGCTCCAGCCTTCAAGTCCTCTTAGAAAAATAGGAGTTGGTCCCAGGCCATGAAAGAGCTCAAAAAGGATTTTGGAAATCAAATAAGAGAGAAAAAGAAAAATTAGGAAGAGAAATGTGAGTGATGCAAGAAAATCACAAAAAAAAAAAATTAACAACTTGGTAAAGGAGACAAACAAATTACTGAAGAAATTAACACCTTAAAAAAACAGACTAGGTGAATAAAAGTATGCAAAAAAATTCACTGAAGGAAAAAAAAACAGTTCCTTAGAATGTCGAATTGGTCAAATATTAAAGGAAGTACAAGAACCCACTAGCAATATAATTCTTTAGAAATTAGAATTGAGCAATTGCAAACTATATAATTTATGAGAAATCAAGAAACAATAAAACAAAACAAAATGAATGAAAAAAATAGAAGACAATGAGAAATATCTATTAAAAAAATGGATCTGAAAAGTAGACCAAAGAGAGATAATTAAAAAAAAAATATATTGGACTACCTGAAAGCCGTGATCAAAAGAAAAAAAAAAACCTAGAAGCCCTCTTTCAAGAAATTATTAAGGGAAACTGCCTGATATTCTAGAACCAGAAGGGAAAATGGAACATGAAAGAATTCATCAATCACCTCCTGAAAGAGTTCTCAAAATGAAACCTTCCAAGAATATTATAGCCAACTTCCAAAGCTGCCTGGTCAAGGAGAAAATACTGTAAGCAGCCATAAAAAAACAGTTTACATATAACCCAAGATTTAGCAGCTTCTACATTCAGGAATTGAAGGATTTAGAATATGATATTTTGGAGGGCAAAGGATCTAGGATTACTACCAAGAATCATCTACCCAGCAAAACTGAGTGTATTCCTTCAGGGGTTAAAAAAAAAAGCCTATTCCATGAAATAGAGGACTTTTGAGCATTTTAAAAAAAGAGAATAGAGCATTTTTTAATTGCAAGGAAAATATACACAGATGCTTTAAGACAAACTAATCAGTATTTTCTTTGTAACGAAGACATTTCAGTTGCAGGTAAAGAAATTAGTAGTTGTCATGGATTTAAATTTGATGGAATTTTAAAAATTATATAGGGAAAAAAAGCTAATATTTATATAAGTATTTTAAGATTGGTAAAGCTCTTGATATTTATTATCTTACTTGAGCCTGGCAAAAACCCTGTGAGGTAGGTGCTCCTCCTCCTTTTAAAGATAAGGAGATAAAAGTCATAATATGTTTAGTAGCTTGTCCAGCATACAGCTAGCTCTGAGGAAGGATTTAGCCTTATATCTTTGACTCCAAGTCCAGAAATGCATCGACTGTGCCACCTAGCTGCCCCCAAAGACAACAGTAAGAGCAGATAACTGACAAATAAAATACATATCTATGAAAACAAACAAAAAAGAATTCTCAGACCTCACTTTCTTTAAATTGGTAACCATTTGGTATAGTTTTTATTATCTACTATTGATATACATTTAAAATATAAAAAGATGAATAAATTGGAGCTTTTTAGCACTTCTTTTTCAATACCACCAGATAATTTGGAATACTTGATTAATTAAAGCAATGTTTACTACTCTGAGAAAGTTATGCCTGTGTGTGTCTTAAGGTCAAGTTTTCCTTAGGTAAGGAGCTTTGCCACATTAACATTTAGAAGAATTTATTTTAAAAAGCATAGGTTATATACTTTTAAAATGCATTTTATACTTTTAAAAAGTCATGGGCTTCAAAAATTAAAAAACATAAATTATTTTTTAAAAATAACTTAAGTAAAGGGTTATGACCTGCATATGATTTCTTGAAGTAGCAGCAACTATCATGTTGATTATAATTGATAAAGACCTTTTGAGATCTACCCAAATGTTACCCAATAATATAAATAGAATGCTACTGTAGTCTGAGTCTATTTGTCTATTTGTCCAATTGGGTGAAAAGGCAAAGACTTAAAATTGCACTAAGACCTTTGGGATGCCCTGTGTAGGAGTTAAAGACACTAGGAGGTATCCTTTCTTTTTTACGTAAAGCTCTAAAATGCCTCTTGATGTTTGTAAAATACCGAAATGGAAACCATAGAAAAGTCAACAAAACGGGAAACTTCCCAAACCACAGAATAAGATTTGCATTAAAGGAAGATAATATCAGTCTTTATTTGTGTTTTTATGTTTTGAAAACAACTATTGTTTAATTCACATATATATTGTCAACATGAAAGGAAATTATTAGTGGAAATTAAATACTGTTGAATTCATTGAAACTATAGCTTTAAATTTTTTTTGGTTGTTTGTTTTTGTTTTTGTTTTTGTTTTTGTTTTAGTGGATGAAGAGAAGCTACTCCATGAAGCTAACATTTATATAAGTGTTTTAACATTGGTAATGGGAAAATTTCCCTAGTTACAAAAATCAAGCAGTAAAAAAGAAATTTCTAATTTTCTGAAAGCCATTGGTTACCTTCTAAAAGCATCTTATTTAAAATCAATGGGTGAAAGTGAGCTTGTCTCTAATTTTGCTGAAGTTTAGAGCTTTAGAGATTTAAAAGTTTTTAAGCTATAAATAACTATTAACATTAAACCACTGAAGCTTAAAACTGCACTAAGACCCTTTGGGATGCCCTGCATAGGAGTTAAAGACACTAAGAGTCATCCTTTCTATTTTTTTTTCTGGGTCACACAAGATCAATTTTTATCATATTCTGTTGTTTCTTTCTTTTTCCTTCTTCCTTTTTTTTGCTTTTTGGAGGTGAATTGGGGTTAAGTGACTTGCCCAAGGTCACATGGCTAGTTTTTGTGTTAAGTGTCTGAGGCTGTATTTGAACTCAGATCGTCCTGATTCCAGGGCCAGTGCTCCATTCACTGCACTGCTTATCCGCCCCTATTTTTATCATATTCTGGTTCATGTAAGATTGATAATCAGCACATTAATCAGAATATCATTAGACATTGAGAAAGAAATGATTATGAAGAACAGATTTTTCATTTCATTTTTTTCCTTCAATTCTCACTAAGTAAGCATTCCTAAAGTGCTTGAGACTCAGATGCAAACTTAGCTCTTGGTTCTTATATTCAGTTAAGTCCTGTGATGTAACTATTATTCCATGTCAGCCTTCTGACAGCATATTCAGAAGAATTTTCTCTGGGAACTGAAGCTCTTAAACCACAGAATTGTTACAATTTCTTAGTTAAAAGTCAATTATCAGTTTCAAAGAAAGAATAAATTTCAGACAAAATAATAGATATGCTCATGTATATGAGAAGAGAGTAACTGATTTGCTTTTCACATATTATAAATAGCAAATACATAGCATCTTGAATTATGATGACATAATTAAGAAATTTAAGATAATGAGCACACTGCATAAACAATGCAACATAGAAGACTACCATTTTAAGAACAAAAATAGAATTCACATAAAAATGAATAGATTTATTATAATCCGTATCTAGTACAGCTTTGAAGAAGTCTGTCTGTCTAGACCATTAAAAACAAACAAAAAGTAACTTAGAAAGTTAGAGATTCTTCTTGTCTCGATGGGTCCAAAAGAGGTCAGACATGGCTTTTTGTTATTAAATTGAAATTACTGATTACCTCCGCTTTGCCTTACATGTCTAGATTTTCCATCATCAAATCTTTTCTTTTTGATGACTGGGATTATTTCTTTTGCCTCATCTCTGAGAGAAGTTACTGTTTTTTTCTTTAAATTTCACTTTTGTGTTCCCACTCATCTCAGGACCTGGGGCTCCTGTGTATTCATCCTTTGTATTTGGAAGTTCCAAATCTGTCTCCTCATAGGGTTTACCCTCTTGTTTAATTCTTTTCATTCCCCATAAGAGTTTGGCTTTTTTAGGAGATCTGGGCTTTTCTTTTAATGGACCTGATGAGTCTTGTTCCTAATTTCCATCACTTTTTTCCCCTTCTTTGATTCAGTTTCAGTTTCTTCAGCATGATCATGTTTTATTCTTTTCCTAAACTTTATTTTTGGATTTTTTACTTTTGTAGAGGTTTCTGATTTTTGCTCTTCTTCTTCTCTTTCTTGTATTTCACTGGAATTGCTATCTGAATCAGATGACTTTGATTTGGCTAGGGCATCAAGTGCTTCAGTACTATTACTAGAAAGGGGCTCTCTAACTCTTGGAACAAGATCCTCAGACCTCTCTCATTTGGATTCATCCATTTCTGTATTATAATAGGTGTAACTATCTTCACTTAAACTTTCTACCCAAAGATGCATTGCTGCTTTCATACTAAATTTTCCTTGGAATCCTTCAGGTTTCTTCCACTAAGACTGTCCTTTGATGGTTATGATAACCCAATGAAGACATGTCTTGGACCCATTTGGAAGCTGCTACTGAATCTATATTGGGAAGGTCTTTTTTTCCTCTTTTCCTTCTTCTGACTTGATACTGAAACAGATGGAGGAGGTGCTGGTTACTTGTAGTATGTTAGATTCTGTAACATCTGAACTTATTCAGATCTTCTTGGTATGCTTTCAGGGCAACTCTCTCCATTGCTGCAACCTCCTTTGATGCTTTTTCCACTTGTTTTTGTCTTCTTTAGGCTTTTCTGTTTGATTTCATTGATTCTTTTGGTCACATTTTCATTGTGGTTCTTTCCCTGATAATGAAATTATAAGTAGGCCTACTGTCTGCTATCCAGCTCTTGAAATAATCACAGAATTTCTTTGGTTGTGATTGACAGCAGTCCACCATGGTGGCTGCAGCTACTTGGGCTCCACCCTCACATTCAAGGGTGGTCAGCACTTGCTGGGCTCGTTGGGCTCTACCAGCCTCAAAGTATAAGGTAGCTGCAGAATCCCCATCCTCAATTTTTTTGAAAATATCTTGATAAACCCTAATAAAGAACAATGAATTAATTATAGTTCAAAATAAATAAATTGATTATTAGATAGAAATATATGACATGGAACATTTGAAATATGAGAAATTAGTTTTTCCAAATTATTTACTTCTTAAATTATAATAAAATTCAGCTAGAAAGTGTTTTTCTTAGCCTGAACTTCTGATTGTGATGCTTATCCTCTTCAAGATTTTGTGAAATCCCACCAAGAAAAGTGTAAGACAATTACCATATTGAAGAGAAACTAATATTCAAAATGGCAAGCCATTACATAGAATGATTTGTTTTAATTTTTTTTGAAAAGCAAGTATAACCTAAAATTAACAATGTCAATAAAAAAATGTTTAGACGTTAAATATAATAGCACTTGTTTTTCTCCAAATTCTCTTGATGAGTTCCAATTAGTAGCTCTGAAGATTCTTTACAGTATTAACATACCAATAGGAACTTAATTGCACATTTATTGTAATATATTCTTAAGTTTGCTACAGGACAACCTTGTCTCCCTAGGGTCTCTCTTGTTTTTTTTTTTTTTTCTTTTGGTTTATTTTAGCTATTGCTTGAAAATGATTTTTTTTTTTAAAGAGAAAACAGCATGACTTTTTGCCAAGGCCATGTATTTGAGGCAGTTCATTGTACGGGATAGTGTTCTGGGCTTTACTTCAGAAAGACCTGGCTAAAATTTTTATCTCAGTCATTTCCTAGCTGCATGACCTTGTTCAAGTACTTATTGTCCCTTAGTTTCTGATTTATCATTTAAAATATGATGAGGTGGAAGTTGATTGTCTAAGGTACAAATTGTGAAATCTGGTGCACTCTTTGTTTTTCCAAACACAGAAATCTAAGAATTGATTTTTATTTTATTTACATCTTAACATTTAACAAAATGTTATTTTAAAATGCAAAAAAAAAACACCTCATTTTTAGTATTCTGTGTATTACATGCATCTAGAAGAGCATCCTCCACTTGTAATTTATTGACATTTGGATACTGGAAGGTATCTTCCCACTCTAAATCTTTGAACTTCCAATTCTATAATTAAGGAAATTACATTGGGGGAAGGAGTGGAGGAAAAGGGCACAGCAAGTACCACAATATCATAGAGATTTTGAGTACTTTTGACTAATTTACATTAGTTAAACTTTTGAGAGAAAGTATGATAATCTGCATCATTCAAACTTTTTTTCTCCATTTTTAAATAATGATTTTTTTTTGTAACTACATAATTTCCTTTTTACATTCTTATACTTTTTTCTAATTTTATGTCCAATTTGATCAGAAAGTTTTAACATACTGTGAATTTATTGAAAAAAATAGTTTGATAACTTATGCTTTTACTTAATAGTTCCCTTTGTAATCTTATTTATTTTATTCAATACATCTAAATATTATGAGAAGAGGTTCATAGGCATCACCTGAAAATGAAAGGGATCTGGGACACACAAAATTTAAGGAAACTTCCTCTGTTTGTTGCTATGACCAAAAAAAACAAATGGGCAAATTGGAAAGGAATTCCATAGAGATAACAGATCATTTCCCATCTAAGATATACTCAATTTCTCTTCTGTGACTTTCCTCAACATTTACAGTGTCCTACATTTTCTCACTCTTGTGTTAAAAAATAAAATAGATAATATGTAGATATGAAGTCTCTAAGTAGCTTACACTCTTTGCCTGTAATTATCTTCTTGGCTTAAAAAAATTCTGCTTTTAACCCAAACACTGTCACATGATCAACTATTCCATAAAATTGCATTGTTCTTATTTTTTCCCTCCTTTCTGGATTTTCTCTAGGTGTCCATGGACACTGACACTATACATTTGTTGCTTTTCTGGGGGAGCAATCCTTCCATGTATGTCAATCTTGACGTGATTTAGTTTTTCCAATACATCAGTCTTTTGATCATTGAACAAAGAACTCATGTTTAGAATATTAAGCTAAATTAATTATAGAATATCAGACAGCTATGTAGTTCTTATCACACCTTGCCACATTTTTTCAACATTTTGCTGCCTTACTAAGAAAGTAAAAGTGGGTCACATCTGACAGAAAATTATTTTTCAGCTAGTAAGGAATATATTGATAATTTATTTTTCTATATATATCTAGGTCAGTCCTTGAATTGCAATCTCATATCCCATAATCAATGTATTTCCAAATTGATAGAGCTTATCAGTGATTATTTGCTGATAGCATAGCCATTAAGTCCCATTATCACCTACTTTCTATCAGGATACACTACAGTAGATATTTATGAAAGAAAAAAAATATTTAAAAAAGACTAATGAGACTGAGAGAAATAGTGCTCCATTAGTAGTAGATGATAGTACTATCCTATGCCATCATGGTTATGTCATAACTAGATTATCATACGTGGTTGGCATTACATACATACTAGGAAGGACTTTGAGAAGCTAGGGCACATCTGGAAGAAGACAAAAAGGATTGTTAGAACGCTGTACATCATTTGGGATCTTTAGCCTGAAAAGTAGACTTTGTGAGAATATGACTGTTACCAAATACTGAAAGGTCTTCCATATGGAGTAGACTAATTCTGCTAGCCATGCAAGAACAAATCTATGGTGAAATTTGTGTAGAAGCAGATTTGGCCTTTATTAAAGAAACATTTCCTAACAATTCGAGCTGTCCCAAAATGGAATGCATTTGCTCCAGAAGTAAGTGTGTTTTCCTCTCTGGAAGTTGTCAAGCACTGAATACATAACAAGTTATTCTCATGTTTTACAGGAGAATTCTCTTCAGGAATCAATTGAACTTTGTGGCTTCTGATGTACTTTTCAATTCTGACACAGTATAATTCTGTGAAGATTGAATGGTCCTGAAAAATTCTGGTAACAGAAAACCACTTCACCTTCCTTTTAGTCCTGTGGTGCTTGGTATTTCTTAGACACTAGAAGAAGCACCTGAGTGAATGGATATATGATACAACAAATTCATATTATCTCAGGTCCAATTAAATGTTTGACTTAAAATAAGCATGGTGAAAAATCAGTAAGATATTTTACTGACTTCAAGGGATTGGGATAACAAAATGAAATATAATAGCTGGTAATAGCATTACAGGAAAATTATTTGTGGCCTGGCCATGATGAAACATTTGATCCTTTGTTTGAGAAGAATTATCTTGACCTTAATCAAGTCAAAAAAGCAGGCATTTGGGAAATTAAAAAATCAGAAACAAGGATTATTCAGTTTTACAAACGCAAAAATGTATACAGGATATTTTATAAAGCAGATATTCATAATGTTCAATAACTTTTAAAAATATTTTGATATTTATATTTAAATATAAAGTTTCTTATATTATCTTGTGTATTTTATTTTATATCTTTCAAAAGACTATTCTAGCAAGTGTTTCATAGACTTCAGCAGACTGAAAAAAAAATGATCCCCCCCACATACACACATAGGTGAAGACATTCTGCAATGAAAAGGACAGTAAATCATAATCTTTAGAGTTGAAGTCCATTTAATCTTCTATGTCCACTATGGAAAAAGTAGATCACCTGGCATTTGACATTCCATCATCCTGGACTTTGCATTCCAAAATAAATAAATGAAAGGTAAATAGTATGATCTCTTCTTATTAGAGAGAGACTGTAGCATGTGATTGAATTCTGTGAATCTGCTATGCAAGAATTATTGCAAAATTCAACTATATATGTAATACACAATGATTTGTCCTTTTAATTTCAAAAATAATGTGATAACATAGTGACACAATGAATGTTTAACATATTGCATTCTGAAATTAAACTGAAATCTAACTTTTGTAGAAAAAAATTTCTAGAGAAAATCTAAAATAAAGTTATACAATTAAGGAAGTTAAACACAAATGTATATATAGAACTATTTTATTCTAAAAACTATCAATGCTTTAGTATAATTCCTCCAATTTAAAGAAAAGGAAGCTAAGATCTAAAAATGATTTTTCCTAGGCCATGAAGATAATGTTAGAAGTAGGACAAGAATTCAGATCCCTTATTGGTCCAATGCCATAAAATTCTACCTATTGAACCAGTTTGTGAGCTGAGCCACAGTTTTAACTGTAGCTATTAACTATCCAAGGATGTATTTGAATATGAATTTAACTGACTCCAAATCCAAAGCTCTTTTGATTCATCTAACAAGTTGCAGAAAGTGTATCTCCTTTTCCTTGTATTACATACATTTTAACTTAGCAGAAAATAACATCCTTATTTTTGGCTAACATGTCATATTTTTTACTTATCTGTGAACAAGGTCTTTACTAAAACTTCCAGATATTTCCTCAGACAAACTTCTGCTTAGCTAAACTCCCCTTTTGTTATAATTTTAAAGTTGGTATATGAACTCAAATGTAAGACTTACATTTATATTTCTATGAATTGGCCCAGTGTTCCAGCCAAGTCTTTTTAGAATTTTGACTAAGTTAATGATAACTGCCTAGTGATTTTATTGTAGGTAATGAACCATTTTAATCTCTGAAGAATCACAAATTCAGGTGGCGCAAAAGGTCATGAAACTGTATATGGTAACTGTCAGAAGGCTATGTCAGCATTGCCTATGCACGACATAAAAGAAATATTTTGATACCCCGGTCTCCATTTATCCTAAGCAACACCCATCCAGTGATTTAAGATTGGGTAACAAATGAAGAAAAGAATGGACTCATTTTGCCGATTAAAAAAATTAACAAAAAAAACAAAAAAATCAATTTAGGAAGGGAAGACCCTCAGGGTTTCTGGCCAGAACAGAAGTCATTATTAATTACACTCTGAACTATAGAAACCCAAACAGTGGCCGGCAGAGACTTGGGCTGGGACTAATTATTGCTCATGTGTGATTTGACCAGAGTGATTTGGATTTAAAGCATAATCAAATTCATCAATCAAACAGTTCCATTTGAATCTAAATGGGCTTTATCAAAGCCTGATTTTCCAAAAATCTACATCAAGAAATCATAAATAAAACTACATGATGCAAAAGAGTTAAATGTGCCAGTTATTGTTTTTTTAATGATAGAATAAGTAAGCAGGAAAGATTGATTTTTTTTTCTTTTTTAAGTAAGTAAAAGGGGCCATTTTTGCTTAATTTCTTACATAGCCTTAATTAATGAATGGGTTTTGTCTCACATGAAGCAAGACCTGGGAAAGACTTAACTTTAAAAAGACCAAGACCTGTTGTATCTGGAGTCATCTCTAGTTGTCCTGATGTCTTTTTTTTTTAAATTTTGTTATAGTTTGCATCATTCATTTCCACAAGATTTTCAGTTACATATTTTCTCCCCCTCTTTCCCCCACCCACCACCCCAAAACAGCCATCCCAGTGTGTCCCGCCTCCCCCAGTCTATTCTCTCCTATGTCACTTTTCGGTAGGGCAGGATGAATCTCCCAACCGCAGTGCCTATGTATCTCAAGTTCCAGTGGATGTAGACAATAATAATAATAATAATTGCATATATATATATATATAGATAGATAGATAGATAGATAGATAGATAGATACACATTCATAACATCTGATTATGGAACTCCAGATTCCAGA
>CM053591.1:98875909-98892897 GCA_028646515.1 Pseudochirops corinnae
GGGGGGAAGAGGGGGAGAAAATATGTAACTCAAAATCTTGTGGAAATGAATGATGCAAACTATAATAAAATTAAAAAATTTAAAAAAAAATCTATTGTGTGCCTGGCATTGTGTTAGGTGCTAAGGAACAAAATAAAATTTAAACATAACTATAATATACAACTTTAAACTTTTGGCTTTTAACTTGACTTCTCTTAAATTGAAAAACAGTAGAGATGTAGCTAACAATTTTTGCACTCATAGGAATACATTTGAGAGGGCATTAACATTGCAAAGCTACTGCTTGAAAGGCCACTTCAGGGAAAAACAAAACAAAACAAAACAAAACACAAGTAGACGGTGGACCATGGAGGAGATTCCCTGAGGTATAGTGGTAAAAATTATGCTGTTGTGAGTGGTCTCTAAAATTCAGCACCCTGGGGCAAAACCCCAATGTGTGATTTTCATTTCAACTCAGATAAACATTTCTACTAAGGGGTATAAGTAGATTTTCAATATGAAATTCAAATAGAAGTTCCAATATAGAAAGTCAAGCTCATTCTTAATATTTCTGTAAATTCTCAGGTAGAGATTAAAATTTGTTCCACTGGTATATTTCCTGGGAAAATAAATGGGAAAAAAAAGTGGAAAAAAATAAATGGAAAAAAAGATTGAATCTTAATGTCTAATTTATATAACCACTGTTACCTTTAAGCTTCAAAGCAGATCACCATATACAAATATTTAGAGATGGCAAGTGTAATGGTAATGTAAATGGGAAGATCTTCCCATCCATTAATAGGCCCATGTGACCTGCTTGTGTCACATGGAAGCTTGAGTCACCTGAGTCTGTGGTGGGAGGAGCTTGCTGAATGAATGGAGCAGGAAGGGTGGAGCTGAGCCTAGCAGAAGTTGGCAAGAGACATTAGAGGTGAGGGAGAGAGAGTAAGTAGGCAGCAGTACTGTGAGTTTTCCTTTGGTGGAAGGCAGTAGCAGGGGGAAGGCTTTGGCAGTGCTCCATGTATGGTTATTATGTATAGATTTCTTTGTTGCTATGATGGATTTGGCTTTCTGGTGTATGGATTCACCTTTCTGCTATTTGAATAAATGTTTTTGTTCTGTCTTCTACATGAAGAGTCTGTTCTATTCATAGCTGCCGTAAGTCCTGTGAATATCACATTGGCATTACAGTCAGTAATATGTAATATTTAGTATTTACATACATATATACAAGTGTTTGTGTATGTATAATCAGAAGTGAAAAGCTCACTCGAGATACTGGTAAAACTTAAGGACTAGCACTTGTGATTAGTCAACATAGGAACTTAGAAGTGGGTGCAGTTCCCTTTGTAGAAGCAAGTTCACAACTGCTCTGCAACATACAGTCTTAGAGAGTTGACCAGAGACCTGATAATTTAAATAACCTACCCAGGGTCACTTAGCAAGTATCTTAAAAAAAAGCATAGCTCTTCCTAGCTTCAATACTTACTCTTGAACCATCAAGCAATACTACCTTTCTAACAAAAGCTAAAGCATCTTTATATAAAACTGGCAGAGAGTTTTAAAGGAAGAATTCTGAAATTACAAGATGAAAATTCAAAGCTAAGCTCTATCATTTACTTGACAAGTAACCTTTGTCAAGACCCCTAAACTCTCTGGTTAATTTATTCTTTAGTGACAAAAAGTCTGGTTTTGAAATTCATTTCTGCTCTGCTATTCTGTGAGTCACTATTATGGGGATAGAAAGAAGTTAGGTGATTAAGAAGTTAGATTACCAAGTTTCACAATGCAAAAAAAAAAAAGTAGGTTAAACTTGTCAGAGTTTGTTTGGTTTTGCTTTATTAAGCTATCATTATATACCTTACTCCAAGTAAAACTTTTTTTCAGAAACCTCTAGTGAATGAGCTAACAGGGTGACAAACAAATGTATCAAACAAGCTGTATAATGTGTTTTCCCAAGAGCTTTAGCTATAACCGATACCAAAAAGAATGTTAGGGGATTGAGAATCTCACATCAGGGAAGAATGTAGGGCAAGTAGAATTTTACAATGATATGAAAAACAGTGTACTATATATTTCTCATCATGCCAAGTTGCCCAAACGTTTGTCTACAGCAGGCCTACACAACGTGCAGCTATCCAAAATATCTTGACCAGGGCTGGGAAAAATGTATGGTTGCCACTCGCACGCCCCTGTTTGTCATGTGACCCATGGCAACGAATCATTGTTATTCTATTTCTAGTCTAACTGATCTGCATCCTGAACCTACTGCCAAATTGTGCAGGTCTGGTCTGTAGCCTAGAGAAGAATTTTAAAGACTTGGATTAATATATGTCTATAATCCAGTTAATCTAGAAGAATAAAGTTCCCCTTCTCAGAAGAGAAAAAAAAATGTTCAAAGAGGAAACAAAGAAAAAAAAGTTTTGAAGAAAATGAAACTTTCTTAGGATTTCTTAGGATTTGGGGAGATAGAAGAATATATCATAAGGAATGATCAAAGATGATCATAAAGAAGAATCAAAGATGACTAAAGATTTAGAGTCTCACACACACACACATAGACACATATATTTAATATCAAGAATGTTTTCTCCAGGACTGTTGCACATTACTCTCTATCAAGCAGATTGTCCTAAAAGCCTGAATTGCACTCCACTATTAATTTCATTTCTTGGAATATCTCATTCAATTTAAGGATCAGTTTCACTGCCCCTGGACCCTTCCAGAATTAGTATTATTATTATTTTTTATTTCTATCATAAAAATATTTTACATATATATATATATATATATATATATATATTAGCTTTTTGGAGGGGGAAAGGTAGGACAATTGGTTTTAAGTCACTTGCCCAAGGTCATGTGGCTAGTTTTGTGTTAAGTGTCTGATGCTGGATTTGAACTGAGGTCCTCCTGACTGCAGGCCTGGTGCTCTATTCACTGAGCCACCTAGCCACCCCAAAAATATTGTGTTCTGTGAATTTTTATATTTTATATTTTTACATGTAGAATCATTTCTCAAAAAGTAGAAACTATTTCCCTTCAGGACTGAGACTGTCTTGTTTTTGTATCTTCAGTGCCCAGCATACAGTGAATCATTAATAAACTGTGGAATCAGATAAATAGAATTTATTCAAATTTGTTAACATTTTATTTTACTAACACTATGGGAATGCTCCTTTCTTGTTCTTCTGCTTTTTTTTTCTGAAAAATAACTTTAAAAAGCCATTCTTTTTTATCCTGAACAAATTTTTGTAGCCCCAGACTAAGCTGAAGCTCTTAATAAGCTTTTCATTCCTTGTCTTTTGCAAACAACCTACCTAAATCTCATGCTTATTTTGGAGCTTCCTATGTAGTATTATTGCTTTCCTTAGCTATCATTGCCCTTATTTTTCATTTAGTAAGAATTTGTTTCAATTTTTGTAAGCTCTCAGCCTTACTGTACCACATATCCCTTTAAAAAAGCAATTTTTATATATCACTTTCAAAGTTGTAAAATGTGTCATTTACATTATTTCATCTGAACCTCAAAATAAGTAATATCTCAATTTTATAGATGAGGAATTTGAAGCTCTGATAGGTTAAATAACTTCCTCATGACCATATAGTAAGTAAGTATGTAAGGAAGGATTTGAACCCACGTATCCTGATTCCAAGTCTTCCAGTCTACCTACTGTAACACTTTATTCTGGGTTTTTTTTGGATGGGGGGGGTGTCTAACCATGAAATTATAAGGATTTTCTTTAAACATTGAGAAGCATACTTGCCTAAAGTTTATAGAAAAACTCTAACCATTTTGTCTATTTTTTCTATCACTATTTTAAAGTTCAGTATGACAGAAAGATATATTTCTGAGGTTCACATTTTTTCACCATTCTAGTTGTTATTGTTGGGGAGAATTAAGTCCAAGGTAGTGTTTTTCACACACACACACACACACACACACAAGTAAACAATCTTCTTGTAAAACCTGACTTAAAATTCACCTTATACAAGATGCAATTGCTAGTTAACTTTTACCCAACCTGATTACTGTGTTACAACATCCCGATAATTATTATCATTCTGCTTATACTTTATTAATTTTCATTAGTAAATACTTATAAATATTCATTCTTATTGATGTACATAAATTGCAGTTTCCAAACCAGACTAAAGTTCTGCACTGAAGGACCAAGTTTTCCTATTTTTATTTTAAACTATCTTTCTCTCCACTGCCAACACCTATAATTCTAAGTGAAATACTCATGCTATAAATACCCATTATAGCAATATTTAGATTATTTATTCTACTGTCATACTGTACCAACTCATTTTCCAAGACTACACATTGGAATACTTTCTCTAGTTTCTTCATTTATTATAGACCATTTATTTTCTTGGATCAGGATTGAAAGAATGGACAGATAAAAATTCTAACAAAAGCATAAGGGATAAGTCGAACATGGACCAGAATAGGTGGCCATTCTCCATTGGATTGATTTACGATAACTGTCACATTCACTGCACCTTTGTTGTGTCAGGGATACAATTTGGTACTCTATCAAGAGAGGTACATATTGAGTCAGAGGAAATGGATTGAAATCCTAGTTCTACTATTTTCTTTATTTGTGACCTTGGACAAATAACAATCTTTATAGACATTAGTATCCACTTCTTATAAGAGCACATAAACTTGAAGGTCCCTTCCAGGTCTAATTGTTATTCTGCGAACTGATGTTAGGCAACAACTTTAAAACAGATACTAAATTAAAAAACAACAACCAAAAGATAACTGATCTATATTCATAAAGTTGAGATTTTCAAATGTTTCTGGCATGTTTGCTCCAAGTCCTCTGAGACTTAACATGGATGCTTTGAGTTTCAATGCAAAATGTTCTGCAAAATGCCATATGCTACATCATATTCATAGGAACTTAAGGTCATAAAGAGCCAGAAGAGACATCAGAGACCATCATATCTCATCTACTTAGTTTATATATGAGGAAACTGTAGCCCAGAGAAGTTAATGCATTTTCTCAAAGTCACAAAGGTAGTTAGTAGAAATTGGGAGACTAAAAAAAAAAAAAAAAGGGGTTGGTTTGGTTAGTTGGTTGTTTTTACTTCAGATTTGTTTTCCCCTCTATACTTTAGTCTGTGCAGAAAATTTAAATTCTTTTAAAGATTTTTTTTCTTTTAATTCCTAAAGTACTGCTTTCATCAGATGACCACTTTGATCAGGAACCTTCAGTGACTCAACATCTCTCTTTGGATAATATGTGAACTTCTTCATTAGGCATTTAAAACATTCGTACTCAGACACAAATCTCTCTTTTCGGTTTTGTTATTGTTCCCCTTCGCTCACTTTGTGTTAGTACCAAAATGGTCTACTTGCTATCCCTGTGCACAACATTCCATCTTTTGCTTTGGTAGATCTGCAGACTATTATGCAGGCCTGGAGTGTTTGGCACTCTCACCTTTTAGAGCTCCTTATTCCTTTCAAGGTTCTGTTCAAGCACTATCTCATAGCTGCTGCAATATAGGAAGGAGTGAATAATTTTCTGGTGTATTGAATTGAATTGAATTGAATTGAAAGATTAGTAAAGCTAGATATACTTATTAAAAAAATGTGTTTTCACTATAAATAGAAGAAAGAAGGGACTACATTTTTATTGACTCAGTCTTTCAAAGGTCTAAGAAAATATTATATATCAATAAAACATTGAGGAACACTTTTGATGGTGATAATGATGACAATGATGATGATGGTGGTGGTGGTGATGAAGATGATACTTGTAATGCTGAAAGTCAAACCTCATGCCAGGAATTGTGGTTCAACATACTACTTTCTACCACAAGGTTTCTTTACCCCATGTACTAATAATCAAAAATGTACATACTACTTATTAGGTTCTGTATAATCATATTTCTCCAGAAAATAACATTGTTATATAATATTGATTATTTTATTGCTCTAGTAAATTAAATTTAGTCAAAATTTTATTACTGGACATAATCATCTTAGAGACACATATAAGTTGATAGGTATAAAGCGTTACTGCTAAATTAAAAAAAATAAGGCAAATCTACATATAAATCTTTAGAAAATAATTCCTTTGTCTCTCTGTGTATTGCTAAATCAGGTAAATTTTGGTAGAATTATTCATTTAATCTTTAAATTTAGAAATCCACTCAACTATAAAAAAGAAATTTAAATTACATAAATGACACTTTTAAAAGTCTGGATTAAGATACATCTTATTGACATTTTAAAAAATAATTTTAATATCATTATGCTTCTCTGTTTTGTGAATGCCATCCTGTTTAATGAAAAAAAGATATAGAAGTATTATTAATTGTTACATAAAGCTATTACAGAAAGTATGAATTCAATAACACCCCAAAACAATGGAGTTTCATGAAATGTATTATAATAACCTCATTCTGAGGGGATAGAGCACTGATCCTGGAATCAGAAAGATGGAAATTTAACACTGACTAGCTGTGTGATGCTGGGCAATTCACTTAATCTTGTTTGCCTCAGTTCCTCATCTGTAAAATGACTTGGACAATAAAATAACATGGGAAGATAAGGATCAAGAAAAATTGTGTACATACTTGCAGGCCAATGAACCACTTTCTATTACATGATTTGTTTAGCCAAAATACCAATCCACACATTCCTCTCAAAGTCAAGGCAACAGGTATTTGTTAAGGATCTCCTATTTTCCAGGTACTGTATAAGCATATTTCTCCACTAAAAAAAAAAGTATTGATACATTTAAAAATATTGATTATTCTGTTGCTCTAGAAAAATGAAATGATGCCTGATTAGTATTAGATTCCTGAATATAACCAACATATAGAAGCAAATATAACTTGAGAATTAAATATACAATTACCCCTAAAGTATGTGTTAAACAAGGAATTGGTAGCAGAAACAGAATCAAAGTATTTAGAGCTAGAAGGAAACTTTGGAATCATCTACTCCAAGATCTCCTGATCACTTTTCAGTTCATACTATGTATTATTGTCATTAGCCAACTCATATTTTCCACACAGTATATAGTGTCTTTGTCTTTACGAAATTATTTAAAATTATAATTATTCATCTCCTCACATTAATTCACAACAACACAATCAGTACTGAGCCTTCAATTAACTATAAATGAAGGAAATTTAATGATTTTGCATAATTTTAATAAAATAATATTGGAAGTACGATGACTTCCTTTGGTTTTCCAAACATGAATTGCAAAATTGCACAAAATTTTATGGATATGCTATAAATGTTTTCATTAATTGTCATAAATTTAGTAACTTGAATTTGCAACACAGGAACCATATAACTTGACAGTATTAATTGCTGCTTTTCTTTGAATCAATTAATGGAGAAAATAATTGGGGTGAACCCACAAGGTTCAACTTGATTGTGTTTTACTTGGAACTGAGCAGAATTAAAAACAAAACAAAACAAGGATCTTCAACATTCACTACTTGCTATAATATGAAAACTGCTACTGAAAATAAGTGACTAATATTGATATAGTGATTAAAGAAGTAAAAACTGCCTCTTATTTAGGTAGAAAAACTAGAATTATCGGCATTTTATAGGAGAAAAAATTAAGAGAAGATATAGCTTGTGAAAAGATTACTAGTTATAAAATGTAGCACACAATCCTTTCATCCATGTGTTTTGTTTTTTTAAATAGTTTTTTTTACCTCATTTTATTTTTTTTTTCAATTACATGTTAGGAAACTAACATTCATTTTTTTTAAACGTTGATTTCCAAATTCTTTCCCTCCCTCTCAGTCCAGCTCCCAGTCAAGCTTCTGGTTCAGCTTCCTGTACAGCTCGACACATCAAGCTTAGAAGAGTTACAACAATACTCACACACATTGCCTGCACTATCATCAATTCACTTTCTGCCTGTTAAGGCAACACAGACCAACAGACAGGGCCTCTGTTTGAAAAATTAACACAAATTGTCAGGAAAGTCTCTGAACCTATGAAAACATCAGAGGACTGGGAGCTGGAGCAGGAGCTGGGAGCTGCCTATCTGTGAATCCAGGTGACAGCTGGGAGAATTTGGGCAAGAGCTGGGAGCATGGAGTAGCAACCATGAAGTTTGGGAGTCAGACTTGAGTCAAGATGAAAGGACCTCTACATCAATACTTATTGCAGACTGAGAAGATTAAGACTGTGTCCTAGGGGTGGGAGATCTTTATACATTGTACTCTGAACTCCTTAATGATGATTGCTTCTTAAGGATGATTGAGTTAAGGATGATTGGAAATAAGTCTCCAATCAAGATGAAAGAAGACTTTAGATGGGTATTTTATATTTATTGATTCAGATTGTGACTTATTGAATGATATCTGTTGTTTAAGAATATGTGGCTATTTAAGTAATAAGCAGTTATGTTATATCATTGTTAATGCTGAGCTTGGTTTCTGTGAATGTTTTGCTTTAGTATATTACTGAATAAATAGAAAGAACACTAAACTATGTGATCAGAAACTTAAAGCTATTCACTGTAGCAGTCCTCAGGATTACTGCTTGTGCTTGGTTTTACAACAATTTATTAATTGGAATAAGACTTAAAGTCTTAGAAATTTGATTCAGTTCTCTTTATATTTGAGAAATGAAGCTTTTATGAGAGACTCTTGCTGTAAAGATGTGGGCATAAGTGAACCTTGATATGATGATTAGAAAAATAATTAAGAGGAAAAAAGATTATTCTAGGAGAAAAGGAAAGGAGGAGACAGAAAAGGGTAAATTGTATCATGTGAACAGGTGCAAAGACCTATTACATTAGGGGAAAAGAAGGGAGGGACGTGATCATTATTTGAAGTTTACTTTCATCAGATTTGTCTCAAAGAGGGAATAATGTACACAAATTGGATATAGAAATCTATCTTACCCAATAAAAAATAGGAGGGAAAAGAAAAGGCAGGGGGATGGATAAAAGGAAAGAAAGAGTAGTATGGGAAAGGGGAAAGAAAGGGACAGGGGCTGACAGAATGGAGGGCAGATTGAGGGAGGTGGTGGTCAGAAGCAAAATACTAGTGAGAGAGGAAAAGGGAAAAGGAGAAGAAAAAAATATAAATGGAGGAGAAATATGATGGAGAAAAAATACAGTTAGTTATCATAACTGTCAATGTGGATTGATGAACTCATCTACAAAATGGAAGCAGATAGCAGAATGAATTAAAAACCATAATCCTTCAATATGTTATTTACAAGAAATATATTTGAAGAAGAGAGATACACACAAAAGTACAAGTAAAAGCCTGGAGCAAACTATATTTTACTTCAGCAAAAGTGAAAAGGCAGGGATAGAAATCTGAGAAAAAAGTAAATCAAAAATAGATATGATTAAAAGTGATAAGGGAGGAAACTACATGTTTCTAAAATGTACCATAGACAATAAATTAATATCATAACAAAACACATATGCACCAAGTGATATAGTATACAGATTCTTAGAGGAGAATTTAAGGTACTTATAGGAAGAAATAGAGAGCAAATGTATAATAGTGGGGGACCTCAAACTTCCCTTCTCTTAACTAGATTAATCTAACCACAAAATACACAAGAAAGAAATTGAGGTAAATAGAATTTTAGAAAAGTTAGATATGGTAGATCTCAAGAGAAAACTCAATGGAGATAGAAGGGATATACCTTTTTACCTTTTTTTTTTCACAAGGGATAAAATAGATAGTTTAATTTTAATTACATGAGATTGAAAATCTTTTGCACAAATAAAACTATATAAGAACTATATAAGATAAGAAAAGCAATTGACTTGGAAAAACTTTGTATAAAATATCTTTCATAAGGATTTGACATCCATGATAGTTGGCTAAGAGAAATATATAAGATAAAAGACATTTTTCCAGTACATAAGTAGTCAAAGGACAGCTCTTAAGAAAAGCATTAGATACTATCAGCAATGTTGAAGAAATACTCTAAAGTACTGCTGATAAGAGAAAAACAATCCTGATATATATATATATATATATATATATATATGTGTGTGTGTGTGTGTGTGTGTGTGTGTGTGTGTGTGTGTGTGTGTGTATGTATACTTATGTATTATGTATATATAAAATCATATGCATCATATACACCAAATTATTCATAGCATCACTTTTTATAGTAGCAAAGAACTGAGAACTTAGTGGATGCCTATTGACAGGGGAGTGGTTAAATTGTCATACATGAGTGCAATGAGGTATTATTGTACAGTAAGAAATGATGATCCTGAAGCAAAATGATGTAAGCAGAGCCAGGAAAAAAAATGTTTTCTAACAGCAATGGAAAAGAAAAAAAATGAACATAAAAAGAACAACCACTAAACAATGTTAACTGAATGTTACAAGCATTTCTGCATAATGAAAATATTTGTGTCTTCAATTCTTTCATCAATTAATTGAAAATTATTTCATTAAATGCCTACTATGTACAAGGCACTGTGATAGGGATAGGAGTACAGAGAAAGAAATGATCTTACTATCAAGGAGTTTGTATTCTAATGAGGGAGACAACAAATACATAAAAAAAATTCTGCAAATCCTGTTGGGTAAGGAATTCATGCAGTCACATCTATATTTTAGAAAAATTACTTTAAAAGCAGTGTATAGGATGCATTGGAGAGAGGAGAAAATTGAGATGGAAAGACCCATTTAAGCATCTGTTGCAACAAACTAGGAAAAAGGTAGTTCTAAAGTCTGTACCATAAGGTAGTAACTGGGTGAATGAAAATAAGGTGGATGTGAGAAATAAATTATGTGAAGATAGAAATGTCATGTGTAGTTATGTTTTGTCTATTTTAGTGGTGGGTCAACATCATCTGTATTGAAGTATTTCTTGCTGGCATGGTATTCATATTTGATTCTTTCCGATGTATCTAAATTTCTTGTGGTACTAAAAGATTGAATGCCACTCACTACCACTGTCCATGTGTCAAGCTGATCATTACAATGATTTTGAGCAGGTCTACCTTGTAACCTTAGGGACCCTATTTCTTAAATCAATAATAGGATCATGATTGTTATTATTCTTTTCTTATTAGATTCAGCCCAGAAGCCAAAGTGCAATCCACAGGTGAAAAAAGAATCTCTTTACAATGCATCTTAAAAATACACAAGCTTTCTTTAAAGATCTCAATGAGGAAAGATTCGCTATTTCCCAAAGCAGCTCATTCCACTTTATGATCACTCTTTTTGTTAGGAAGTTTTTCTGTACATGATGTATAATTCTATTTCTGCAACTTCTACCCATTAGTCTCATCCCTTTGGGGATAGGCAGAAAGAATCTTATCTCTCTTCCAGATGACTGCCTTCATATATGTGAAGACAGCTAACATGTTTTCTATTCTTTAAACTAAACATACCTGGTTAGTTCAACTGATCCCAATATGGCATAAACTTGAGGCATTCTCTCCTTTCTTTCACCTTTTTTATGAAAACCCTTCTCAAAATATGGTACTCACAACTGAACACACAATACTAGATGGAGTAATGGATAGAACACTGGGCCTGGAGTCAGTAAAATCTGAGTTCAGATTTGACTTCAGATACTTATTGTTTGTGACCCAGAACAAGTCACCTAACCACTATGTGTCTCAGTTTCCTCAATGGAATATGCCTTTTTCTTAGCACTACATGGCACCTACACAAAAATTGACCATGTACTAGAGCAATAAAACCTCATAATCCAATGCAGAAAGCCAGAAATATTAAATGTATCCTTTTCAGATGATGACAAAATACAAATTGTATGTAATAAAGGGCAATGGAAAGATGTATTAAAATTAATTGGAAACTAAATAATCTAGTCCAAAAGAATGAGTGGTCCAAACAACAAATCATAGGAACAATCGATAATTTCATCTAAAAGAATTACAATTATAAGACAACATACAAAACTTACGGGATGTAGCCAAACCAGTTCATAGCGGAAATTTTATATCACTAAATGCTTACATGAATAAGATAGAGAAAGAGAAGATCAACGAATTGAGTTTGCAACTAAAAAAAAGTAGAAAAGGAAAAAATTAAAAATCCCCAATTAAATACCAAAATAAAAACTCTGAATATCAAATGAAAGATAAATAAAATTGAAATAAGAAATCTACCTACAGAACTAATAAATAAAACTAAGAACTGGTTTTATTAAAAAAAAAAAACTAATAAAATAGATGAACCTTTGGTTAATTTGCTTTAAAAAAAAAAAATAAAAAAATTTTAAAAAATGGGAACTGTAGCCCAGAGACACAGAGGTGGAAACCTGAAGGAGCCAGCCCACTCCATCCCCATAAATTACTCTGTAAGCCTCAGAGTAACTCAGGGGTAACATTGAGAGTCCTGGCCTTGGTCATAGCCTGGACACTCAGACACTACAGCTCATAAAGTTAACAACCAAATCCCTACCTCCCAACCTGAGAACCTCAATACTTCTGCACCCCATAAGCAGATATGGACTCTACAAATGCAGGACATAGGCAACCACAATGGGAAAGAAGGAAATTTTGAAGACTATGATCATCAAATCTTTTAGAGTGAGCAAGAACAACCAAATTCAGAAAGCAACAAGGACTCTGTACTCACACTGGAGACCACAGAAGGAAATGTGAATTGGTCTCAAGCCCAAAAAGCACTCTTGGAGGATCTCAAAAGAGATTTTAAAAGCAAAATTAGAGAGGGAGGAGATAAATTTAAATCTACAGTGACCAAATTTGAAAAAAAAAATCTCACGGAAGGAAACAAATCTTTAAATTGTAGAACTAGGACAGGAGGTACAATATCTAACTGGAGAAAATACCTTCCAAAAAATAAAACCTGAACATATGGAAAAGGAGCTTCCAAAACTAATTGAGGAAAATAATTCACTAAAAATTAGAATCAGTCAAATTGAAGCCAAGGACTCTATGATGCAGCAAGAGTCATTCAAACAAAACATAAAGACTGAAAAATTAGAAGAAAGCACAAAACATCACACTGGAAAAACAACAGGCCTGAAAAACAGATCCAGGAGAGATAACCTAAGAATTATCAGCCTACCAGAAAGTCATGATGAAAAAATCAGCCTGCACAGCATCCACCAAGAGATTGTCAATGAAAACTGTCCTGAGGTCATAGAATCAGAAGGGGAAACAGTTATTGAGGGAATTCACCAATCTCCTCCTGAAAGAGATCCTAAATTGAAAACTCCAAGAAATATAGTAGCCAAATTCCAGAGCTACAAGTGAAGGAGAAAAGACTGAATGCAACCAAAGAGAAACATTTCAAATATCATGGAAATACAGTCAGGATTACACAGGACTTAGCAGCTACTACATTAAAAGATCGGAGTGATTGGAATGTGATATTTTGTAAAGCAAAAGAGCTAGTACGACAACCAAGGATCAACTACCTGGCAAGACTGAGCATATTCTTTCACGAAAGGAAATGATCATTTAATGAAATAAAGGACTTCCAGATTTTCCTTATGAAAAAGCCTGACCTCAATGGAAATTTCAATCTCCATTTACAAGATTCAAGAGACATAAAAAGGTAAAAATGGAAAACATACACTCACACATACACATACACACACAGATGCTCACACATGCACATAACTTGGGACTCAAAAAGAGCAAATTGTTTACATCCATTTATGAGAAGCAGATACCTGTCAATATTGAAATTTGTATAAGTATTGTCACACTTAAAAGGAACATAAACAGAAAAAGGGTGTGGATATAAGTGAACTAATCAGAAGATTAAAAAAACAACCTATTAAGGGGAAGAAAGGGATTGTAATGGGAGAAAAGGAAAGGTATAGGCAGAAGATGGTAAATTATGCCACAAGAAGAGGCATAAAAACATACTAAAGTGGAGGAGTTGGAAGGAAGAAGATGAGCATCATATAATCATTACTCTCATTGGTTCTGATTTAAAGAGGGATAAATACAAATGGCTAAGTTTAGATGTTAACATGAAAAGACACAAAAACTCATAACAACAGGGGGAAAAGAGGGAGGGAAAGGGGCAATGTATGAAATTTACTAGCATTGGTTTAGGTTCAAGGAGGGAATAAAATACTCTGTTAAGAATAAAAATCTATTGTGCCCTACAGGCAGTAGGAGGGATAACGGGGGAGGGGTGTAAGAAGAAAGAGGTTCATCAAAAGGGAGAGAATGAGTAGCAAGGGGAAAGGATAGGTAAAGGGGGGGGAAGAGAGAGGGGATACTGAGGGAGGCGGTGGAAAAAAGGAAAACTCTTAATGAGGGGAAGGGAAAAGGAAGACTCAAATATATAAAAAGGGAAGGGAATAAGATGGAGGGAAAGTCACAGATAGTAATCATAACTATGAATGTGAATGGGATGAACTCTCCCATAAAACAGAAGTGGATAGCAGAATGGATTAAATACAACAATCCTATAATATACTGTCTACAAGAAACACATTTAAAACAAGGGGATATGCATAGGGTAAAGGTAAAAGGATGGAGTAGAATATATAATGCCTCAGCGAAAGTGAAAAAAGCAGGGGTAGCAATTCTTATCTCAGATAAAGCAAAAGCTAAAATAGATCTAATTAAAAAACAAATAAGGAAGGAAACTACATCCTGCTAAAAGGCACCATCAAGAATGAAGCAATATCATTATTTAACATATATGCACCAAGCAGTATAGCATACAAATTCCTAGAGGAAAAGTCAAGAGAATTAGAGGAAGAAATAGAGAGCAAAACAATACTAGTGGGGGACCTCAATCTACCCCTCTCTTAACTTCATAAATCTAACCTCAAAATAAAAAAGAAGGAAAGTTAAGGAGGCAAATAGAATTTTAGAGAGACTAGACATGATAGATCTCTGGAGAAAACTGAATGGGGAAAAAAAAAGAATATTCCTTCATCTCAGCAGTACATGGCAAACACACAAATACTGAACATTTACTAGGGCATAAAAACCTTACATTTCAGTGCAGAGAGACAGAAATATTAAATGTATCATTTTCAGATCATGGTGCAATAAAAATTATGTACAACGAAGGGCCATGGAAATTAGGCAAAAAACTAATTGGAAAACTAATAATTTAACTCTAAAAAATAAGTGAGTCAAAGAAATTAGAGAAACAATCAGTAACTTCATTCAGGAGAATGACAATAATGAGACATCATACCAAAACTTGTGTGATACAGCAAAAGCAGTTCTTAGGGGAAGTATTATATCCCTGGATGCATACATGAAAAAAAAATTAAGAAAATGGAAGTCAATGAATTGGGTATGCAATTGAAAAAGCTAGAAAAAGAACAAATTGAAAATCCCCAATTAAATACTAAATTAGAAATAATGAAAACCAAAGGACAGATTAATAAAATTGAATGGAAGAAAACTATTGAACTTATACATAAAACAAAGAGTTGGTTTTATGAAAAAAACAATAAAATTGATAGAGCCTAAGTCAATATGATAAAAAAAAGAAAGAAGAAAACCAAATATTGAGTCGCAAAAATGAAAAGGGTGAATGTACCTCCAGTGAAGAGGAAATTAAAACAATAATTAGGAATTATTTTGCCCAATAGTATGCACATAAATTTGACAACCTTAGTGAAATGGATAAATATTTACAAAAATATAAGTTGCCCAGACTACCTGAAGAGGAAGTAAATTATTTAAAAAACCCCATCTCAGAAAAAGAAACTGAACAAGCTATCAGACAACTCTCTAGGAAAAAATCCCCAGGGCCAGATGCATTTACTAGTGAATTCTATCAAACATTTAAAGATCAATTGATCCCAATTCTCTACAAACTATTTGGGAAAATTGGTGAGGAAGGAGTACTACCAAATTATTTTTATGACACAAATATTGTACTGATACCTAAATCAGGGAAACACAAAATGGAGAAAAAATTTATAGACCAATCTACCTCATGAATATAGAGGCAAAAAATTTTAAATAAAATGTTAGCAAAAAGTCCAACAGCAAGCCATGGTAATAGAAACTCCATTTAAAGTAACCATAGACATTATACAATATTTGGGAATCTACCTGCCAAAACAAACCAAGTACATTTATGAACACAAGAACAAAACACTTTTCACACAAATAAAATCAGATCTAACTAATTGGACAAGCATCAATTGCTCGAGGCTGGGTTGAGTTAATATAATAAAAAAGACAATTTTACCTAAATTAAATTATATATTTAGTGCCATATCAATCAATCTACCAAAAATTACTTTATAGAACTAGAAAAAATAGTGACAAAATTCATTTGGAAGAACAACAAGTCCAGAATATCAAGGCAATTAATGAAAAGAAATGCTAGGGAGTGTGGCCTAGCCATACCAGATTTTAATCTGTATTATGTAGCAGAAGTGATCAAAATTCCTTGGTACTGGCTAAGGAAAAGAGTAGTGGATCAATGGAACAGATTGGGTTGAAAAGACTCAGTAGTGAATGATTATAGTAATATACTGTTTAATAAGCCCAAAGACCCAAGTTTCTGGGATAAGAACTCATTATTTGACAAAAACTGCTGGGAAAAGTAGAATATAGTATGGCAGAAACTGGGCATAGACCATCACCTAACACTGTATACCAAAGTCAAGTCTAAATGGGTGCACAATCTAGGCATAAATGCTGATACTGTAAGTAATCTGGGGAAGCAAGGAATAGGTTACCTGTCAGATTTATGCAGTAGGGAAGACTTTATGACCAAAGAAGAGTTGGAGAGCAGTATAAAATGGATAATTTTGATTACATTAAATTGAAAAGGTTCTGTACAAACAAAGCCAATGTAACCAAGTTTAAGAGGGAATTGAGAAACTGGGAAAGAATTTTTACAACCAGTGTCTCTGATAAAGGCCTCATTTCTACAATTTACAGGGAATTAAGTAAAATTTATAAGAATACAAGTCATTCCCCAATTGATAAATGGTCAAAGGATATGAACAGGCAATTTTCAGAGGCAGAAATTAAAGATATATATAAGTACATGAAAAAATGCTCTAAATCACTATTGATTCAAGA
>CM053591.1:98893397-98905433 GCA_028646515.1 Pseudochirops corinnae
GCTGAGCTGACTTTAGTGGGAAGTATCTGTGTGCGTTTTTGAAGTTCTAGGTTGGTCCAGAGTCCTATTCCATGGGTATTTGGGGGTGGCTATGCGAGAGCTGCAATATATTGCTGCTGCTACGCCGCCATCTTGGCTCCGCCCCCACACAATAGATTTTTATTAAATTATGTTTATTGAATGGATGAATGTAAAATGTTGATGTAGTAACCTGGAGAGAGTTTTGCTTTTATTCATTTACTTACTTTTTGGAAAGCTTTCTCACCTGTCATTTGTTGTTGAAAGCAATTAGTAAGAATTCATTCTTTTATACTAAATGCATGCCAAAATGCTAATTAATATCTTCCTTTCTTTAGCCCAATTTCTTACAAAGAATTCCTCTTGGCTCGGTGATTTTAGTCCACTGTCTAAAATTAATTCATCATAGTAAAATGACTAGAATCTTTGCAGTTGCACTGGCCAAGCCTTTCTTTCAGTTCTTCTTATGCTTAATTCTGTAGCAACATTTGCGGCAATTCGTATGGATTTTTTTAAACCACATCATAAACTTTTCTAGGAAATAAAGACTAACTTAAATTATCCTCCTCTCCTCCATCTCTATTACTCATGTTGGCATCCTATAGGATTATTGACTTTTAAATAGATGCCAGTTGTGATGTACCTTCAAGGACAACATTGGACTCCTACGGTGCAGTTATTTTAAAAGATTTGATACCATTTACAACAAGGATCACAGATTTAAATCTGGAAGGAATTTTAAGGGTCATCTAATCAGATAAAGAAAAAGGCTCAGGGATGTTCAGTGTTTTGACTGTGTCCTAGATTACACAGGTGTCAGGACAAGTATTAGAATGCAAGTTCTCTAACTTTAAAATTTGCACTCTTTCCATATCATACTAATTCAGAACCCTACAAATATATACATATATTACTGTGAAATTTCTTAGAAGTAAGTGATATGTAAAATGTAGTAAGATAAAGTAGGAAAAGGAGAGGGTATATTAGAAACTATAAAAAGAAGGAATCATAATGAATTATTTCTTCATTTATATTTGGATTCTTTTTGTTTAATAAACATTGTACCAATTTCTTCTTTTATCCTTTCCATTTCTCATGCTTCCTTTTAGGGATCAAAACGCAATCCTAAAGGAAAACCTCTTGTGTGTTTCAGATTCCAGTTCCAAGACCCTTGATTTCTGTGATGGTTCTTCCTCCATCCTTGCAAAATTCAGCCTTTTAGCAGAAGGTACATGAGATTTACTGATACCGAAAACTTTCTCATCATTTGAACACTCTCATAATGTAACTCTCTGTATTTAGTGAAAATGATCTTTAGAAAAAACACACACAAACCAGTACTTACCAGCCAATAATCATAACCTTTCCTTTTTTGCTGGTCCTGGGTCATAACTTGCATTTTATGGGCATAGATTGTGAGTTTTCAATTTCCTCTTCACTGTGATAAGGCAAGACAGTAGAAATAGAAGAAAATAATGATTACAAAAGAAATTGAAATGACTAAAGTATGTTTACATAAAGACATTATTTCTAACAAATTTTGTTGTGATATTAAAAAATAAAGCGAACCAGTGGTCCCAGGAAAGGCATTAAAGAATCTACTGGCATATCAGTGACGTTTCCTTACCCACCCCCCGTTTCTGTGGAGACTGTAGACTTCTAGGGAGTCTTCCAAAGTTGGAAAACAGATGGAATAGAATCTGTGAGACCCTGAAAACAGACTTTCCTGACTCTACCTCTAGGTCAGAGGGCAATAAAGCTGTCCTATACTGGGTGTACTTGAAGGAGGAAACTATCAGATGGAGGGTGGGGGAGTTTCATTGTAAAGATTATATCATTCACATTTCACATCCTATTTTTCTTCTGTTGACCTTTCTATTTCAGGTTTCCTGGGATTTTATGTTGGCCTCCAACTATGTTTTAACTATAACAGTTATAGATGTCATTGGTATTACTATCAGAGAAACGGGGGAACAGTGAGTGGAACGCATACATCCAGATACTACAGTAAGCTCTGGACAGAAACAGTGATGTGGTGAAAAGATTGCCACTCCTTGGGAATTCCATACTGCTAAGCTGAGAAACTCTTTTTTCCTTCATCTTCTTCCTAGCTATTCTCTGTTTCTAGTTGTCTTCCTTAGTTGGAAATGGGTATTCTTTCCTTAGTTCTCTTTCCATAAGTCACTGGTAAGGGTGATCAGTATTCTATCCAGTCACTACTGAGGATCTAGTAAGGAGCTGGAAGTGTAGGCAAAGGTTGGAGACTATGATTTTATGAACTTAGGTCAATAGAAGGATTCGCCAGAAGGTCAAGAAGCAGATTACATGCTAGGTTTTACAACCAGCCAGTCCACCATTGATGTCTCAAAGTGAAAATTAATCTTTAGGACTCAGTAAAGTAGCTGAGATTTGAACTCATCGAGCTATAGTGACAGATTTGGATGTGAATTTGTCATGGTCAATGCAGTCTAGAAATATTGGTAAATGTTAAATCTTTAACATGTTCTGAAGGGCATACACAAATATGTTTGTCACCGACCCCAGGTTCTGGGGAAAATGTTGGTATTCCTTTCATTCTTATTAAAACTTTGAAATATGTACTCTTTCATATACAAAGTAATTGATGTCAATTAGTTAAATGGAATTGAAATATTAAGCTTTGGTGTTTAAAAATGGGGAAAAATTGCCTGGAATGGAGGCTGAAGGTAACAGAAACAGAGCAGTTATACTAGCCTTTCACATATATTCTGAGGTGTTTCTCAGAACACTGAAGAGGAAATCTAGCTGGCTTCATTCTGGAAAAGTGAGTGCAGAGCAAATAATGCAGTCTACTGGTTTCCTCAATCACCTTCAAGCCTTTCCAAAATCCTAAGTTCTCCAAGAAGTTGATCTTTCCTGGTAAATTGAAAATGTAGAGTCTTCTCTCTGTGAATATTTCCACTATGTCCTTTATATATATATATCTTGTTATTAAATGTCTGCGTGTTGCTTCATATATCCAGTTATGACTACCTTCAAGGAAAGGACTATATTTTTTTCATTTTTTGTGCAATTGTTTCTATTCTTTATATCCCTAGTATTTAGCACAGTTTTTTTTTTCCCCATATAGTAAGGGATCAGTAGTACTTGACTTTCTTCACCTCACATAGGCCTAGAAAGTAATTCAGATATATTGAGAATTCTTTTGAAGACTTAGAAAAGTAAACACTTTTGATTGTTTTTGATTATCCTAAGTATGGATCAGTCATTATTTGATAAACTCAAAGCAGAAGGGATTGTGGGATATGTATTTCCTCTACTTCATGATTTGGAAAGTTTTTTTTTCTTTAAATACTATTGAGTCATTAATATTTCAAAAAGTAATCTTTCTTCCAAAACATTTTCAAGACAATGAGTAAAGAAGTTAATTAAAATACATGTATGTGATTATCAATACACTGAAGTCTCACTTTGATCTTGGTATATGTGAAATGTCAATCTATTTGACTATACAGATATGTATGGATAGCTAGTTGCTGCAGGGGATAGAGAGATGGATCTAGAGTCAGGAAGACTCATCTTCCTGGGTTTAATTATGACTTCAGGCACTAGCTATACCACTTTCTTCTATCCTGCTCTACATCTTTTCCTTTTCTCCACCTTTCTTCCAATGTACCTTTCCCTATGTGATTCAGTTTTGGCATCTATTTTCCTCGCCCTTTTCATCTTCTAACTCCTCTTCTCTTACTGTTCTACTGCTTCCTGCTTCTACCTTGAAGTTATTAAATATAGTCATCTAACCAAAAATCTGACTATTCAAACTCACTCCTCATTAAAGATAAAAACAGAATAAAATTAACTTTTTCTCAGACAAGGACAGATGTAGATGGAGAGAGTGATTGGACTGAGTAGCTAGGGATTGCCACAGCCTTCATTTTTCAGGACCAAAGACATGTGCTCAGCCAAGCTTTAGTGACCTTTAGACTGAGTTTCTCCTCTGGCCCAACATTGAAGGACAATGACTACAGGTGTGAAAAAAAAAATTCTTCTGCATAATAAATTAATCCTAGGTTCTCCAGAAGGAAGGTCTTATGAGGCATGGATGCAAAAAATATGTATTAGTTTCATCTCTGGGTCAGGAGGCAGCCAGACCCTGAGTGAGATCCAAAGCTGGATGAAGACCTACAAGTCTCAAAGAAGTTTCACCAAATAAAGGTAGATAAGACAACTATAAAAACATCTGTTTTAGTAAAGAGTTTATATTACATAAGAAATCTGTAAGCCTGGTAAAAACAAAGGGCAGAGGAAAGAGAGATGACATTACAATAAGATGTTTTTCAAAATAAAATTTGAATGGGACTGGCCATCTGTTGCTTCTCTAATTCATTTTTCCTATCCAGAAGCAAATGTTCAGCCAAGCCATGGTGAGTCTCAGGCTACATTCTTCCTAGGCTCCACATCTTTCATGCTTCCCTTGAGTCTTCTATTTGAAAGTCAGATTTTCTATTTAGCTATGGTCTTTCCATCAGAAATGCTTGGAAGTCCTCTATTTAATTGAATATCCTTTTTTTTCCCCTCTGAAAGATTGTACTCAGTTTTGCTGAGGAGATGATTCTTTGTTTTATTCTGAGCTTCACTGACCTCTGGAATATCATATCCCAAGCCATCTGATCCCTTATGTAGAATCTGATAAGTCTAGTGTGACCTGATTGTGTTTCCACATTACTTGAATTGTTTCTTTCTGGCTACTTGCAATATTTTCTCCCTGACCTGAGAACTATGTAATCTGGCTATAACATTCCTAGGAGTTTTCTTTTTGGATGTCTTTCAGGAGATGATCTGAGGAATCACTCAAATTCTACTTTGTCCTATGGTTCCTGAATATCAGTGCAATTTTCCTCGATAATTTCTTGAAAGATGATGTCTAAGCTCTTTTTCTTTTTCTTTTTTTAATCATGGCTTTGAGGCAGTTCAATAATTTTTAAATTATCTCTCCTGGATCTGTTTTCCAGGTCAGTTGTTTTTCCAATGAAATATTTCACATTGTCATATTTTTTTTTTTGGTTCATTTGGTTTTGTTTTTTTTCTTGATTTCTCATAAAATATTCAGCTTCCATTTGCTTGATTCTAATTTTGAAGGAGCTTTTCTTCAGTGAGCTTTTGTACCTCCTTTACCACAAGGTTAATTCTACCTTTTAAAGAGTTTTTTAGGAGTAAGATTTTTGAAGGAGCAAGTTATCATAATCTGAGTTTTTCCCACTTTTTGTTCATTTTTCTCGTCAATTACTTGAATTTTTACCTCTTTGTAAAGTTAGGAATCTGCTTCCAGTGTGGAGTGAGTGCGTCACAAACTTGAGGAGTTTTGTGTAGCTGTTTTCAGAGATACTTCTAGGGACCTGTAAATTTTCAGTTCTTCCAAGGCGGTATGATCAAAAAAGAGGTGTTTATTCCTTTCCTGTACTGTGCTCTTCTCTGAGTGACCACAAGCACTCTCTTCTGCCTTGGGACTGTGAGGAGGATTCCTTCTTCATCATCACCATGAGTTCTGCCATGTCAATGCTCCTCCTTGCCCCAGGACCACCAGGAAGAATTGTGACCCAGATAGAACTATGGACAAAGCAATAGAATCTTGCCTCAATGCCAACAAAGAGATCCCTGCAATCCCCCTTTGATCAGCCACTGGCTCCCCCCACAATCTATGGGTCAAGAGCTCTGGAAGCAGCTGCTTCTTATACCACCACTATCACTACAACCACCCCAGAGCTGGGGTGGGACCACTCCTCTTTCATCTAAGTCCAACAGACCTTTCATACTGAACTTCTAAGTTGTCTTTAGCATTTGTGGGTTGAGAAGTTTTAAAACCACCATAACTGCCAGTGATTCAGTCCCTTCAGTCCTGCTCTAGGTTCACGGGGATCTGGTTTATGTTGGCATGTTTTGTACTGCACTGTGCTCCTCTCTCACTTTGGTACAACAGACTTTTCCTGTCAACCTTCCATATTGTCTTGGGCTGGAAATGTGTTTTACTCTGTCATTTTATTGAGTCTGCTGCTCCAGAATTCCTTTAGAGTCATTTTCAAAGGTATTGGGAGGTGTTTGGGGGAGAACTCAAGTCAGTCTCTACATTTATTCTGCTATCTTGGCTTCATCTGCCCACCTCCCAATTTTGCTTTGGAAGTCATTCTTCTCTCCCTTGCTTTTTTTGCGCCTCTTTCATTATTTGCTCTAGTCTTTTTCAGGTTTAAAAAAAAAAGTCTATTATTCATTATTTTTGGTGTATTCTTTAACAAGATATTGACTCATTTTTCATGATTTTCTTGTATCTCTCTTATTTCTCTTCCCATTTTCCCCTCTGTTGCTCTTACTTGATTTCTAAACTTCATTTTGTGTTATTGCATGGCCTGAAGACAATTCCTGTTTTTTTCTTGGAGACTTCCTATGTAGAAGCTTTGTCTTTGTTATCTTTTGAGTGGTGGACATTCCCTGTCATTATAGTACCTTTCTATTGTCAGATTTTTTTTTCTGTTATTTACTCATTCCCGCAAGCTATAACTTGATTTTTAACTCTTTGTTAAATAGGGCTTAGTTTCCAGGGAGGAACACACACTGTCCCAAGCTTTAGAGTTTTTGATGAGCTAATTTTAGAGGTTCTTCTTGTAAATTGTCAGTTTTTACAGGTAGTGGGATCTAATGAGAGATGTATTTACTACTCTTCTTGCCTGTGATCTGGTATGTGATTCACCACAAGCACTCTTTTCCACCCTGGAAATTTGAGGACGGACCCTACGCCACTATGACCACAAGCTCTGGTGTGCTTGTGCCCCTTTTTCCCTTGGGACTGTCACCCAGGATTATGACCTGTGTCCAAGTATGGACAAATCAATAATCCTTCCTCAATGGTTGCAAAAAGGTCCTTCTAATCTTCTGCTGACTGGTTCTTTGACCACCTTTCCATCTGTGGACTGAGAGTTCTGGAAGCAGCTACTGCCCCTGCTATTTCAGGAACTCTGAAAGCCTGCTCCTACTTTGCTAGGGCTGGGTCTTTGTTGGGACTGGGTCTGTGCTGGCATGACCTTTACTGGACAATTCTCTACTCTCACCCAGGGTGATACGTTTTAAGTTTTCTTTGGATATAAAATTATTTCACCCCATCTTTTTGTGGGTTCTGCTGCTCAAAGAATTTTTTATGGCATTATTTAAAGTTTTGAGAAGAGCTTTGTGGAGAGCTCAAGCTCTCAACAAGCCTCTCTAGCCTTTTCTCTGCCATATTGGCTCTGTTCCCTTGTAATCAATATTCCAAAGAAATAATTTTAAAATACTCAGATGTATGAGTATGTACATGCATGCGAATTAGTTTAACATTGTTTCTTAAGAAATTATTTCAAGAGATCTTTCTCATCGAGCTAGATTTTGAAAGGCTTTATTCAATGTAGTCTAACTGCAATAGATTTTCCCTGATTATGTTCTTTTAAAAATATGTTCTCATGGGGTGGAGACAAGATGGTGGAGTAAAAGCAGGGACTTATTTGAGTTCACCACCAAACCTCTCCAAATACCTGTAAAAATAGCTCCAAACAGATCCTAGAGCAGCAGAACTAACAAAATGACAGATTAAACACATCTCCAGTCCAAGATAGCCTGGGAGACTAACAGAAAGGATTTATTGTATTGCACTGGGAGAGGAAAACAGACTGGTGTGGACTGCACCAGTAACAGCCAGGGCCACAACAGGCCTCAGGGGACTGAATGACTGGCAGCTATGTTGATTTCCAGCCTTCTCAACCCACAAACACCAAGAACAGTGTGGAACTCCATTAAGGCAATTCTGTGGGACATGGATGAAAGAGGAGCATGTGGCTCAGCGCCAGGCTTGGGGTGACAGAGGTGGAAACATCAATGGTGGTGGAAGCAGCAGTAGCAGCAACAGCATCTGCTTCTTGAGCTCTGGACACACAGATTGTGGAAGATCCAGTGGCTGATACAAAACCCCAGAAACATGAAAAAGTACACCCACCCACTCCCACCTCCTACCTCATCTCCACCCCTATCCTCACTGGAAGCAGAGTCCTGCCTTGACAGGAAGTTAGAAAGTGAAGTATTTGACTGGTAAGATGAATTAACATAATAAAAAGTCATACTATAGAATCTTACTTAGGTGACAAAGAAAATCAATACATACAACTAGAAGAAGATAACAAAATAAAGCTCCTACATCAAAAGGCTCCAAGAAAAATATGATATCATTGTAGGCAATGAAAGAGCTCAAAAGTGAATTTGAAAATCAAGTAAGAGAAGTAGAGGAAAAATTGGGAAGAGGAATCAGAGTGATGCAAGAAAATCATGAAAAACTAGTCAACCACTTGGTGGAGGCAAAAAAAAAATACTGAAGAAAATAACACTTTAAAAAATAGACTACATAAAATGGCAAAAGAGGTTCAAAAAGTCAATGAGGAGAAGAATGCCTTAAAAACAGAATTGACCAAATGGAAAAAGAGGTTCAAAAGCTCACTGAAGAAAATAATTCCTTAAAAATTGGGAAGGAGCAAATGGAAACTAATGACTTTATGAGAAATAAAGAAAATATAAAATAGAACCAAAAGAATAAAAAAATAGAAGACAATGGGAAATATCTCTTTGGCAAAAGTACTAATCTGAAAACTAGATCCAGGAAAGAAAATTTAAAAATTAGTAGACTAACAGAAAGCTATGATCAAATAAAACAGCATAGAGATATTTTTTCCAGAAATATCAAGGAAAACTTTCCTAATGTTCTAGAACCAGAGTATAAGGCAGAAATTTTAAGAATCTACCAATCTCAGGGGTGGGGAGCAGAGTCAAGATGGTGGTGTAAAAGCTGGAGAAGTTCATGAGCTCCCACCATAACCACCTCAAACACTTATAAAATATGACTTTAAACAAATTTTAGAGCTCCAGAACCCATAAAATGACAGAGTAACAAAGCTCCCACTGAAGGCAAGAAGGCAGGTAGATAGGAAGGGTTTATCACAGTGTACTGGGAACTGAGCCCAGCCCCATGTGCTTTTAGCCCCAAGGTGTCTAGGACAAGCCACGGCTGGAGCTTTAAGGAGAGAGGACCACCAGCAGCTGTGGAGGTTTCCAGAATTATGAACCCATAAGAGCCAAGGACAAAGGGAATGGTGAGCGGAACTCAGCTAAATTTGGGGGAGAGTGTCTGGACCCTGCCTCCAGAGCTAGAAGGAATCTGAAGTGGAGGGCCTGAAGTCACTTCCACATGGCTGCTTCAGAGCTCCCAGCCTGCACATTGCAGGGGAGCCAAGCAATCATTCACAGGCTAAGTGCTCTTGCCTTGACCTGCCTGGATTGAGATTGTGGTCTTCATTGGTGGTCCTGAGGTGCGTCTTCAGTGAGCCAAACCTGGTTGGGGCTGCACAAACAGCAGGCTCCTAATAGCTCTGGCAGCTGCGAAAATCCCAGCAATTTGGGACAAAGCTCTCCCCTCTGAAAGCAGAGTTCTATGGACCCCAAAAGTCAAGTAATTGACTGGCAACATGGGCAGGCAAATGAAGCAAAACAAGCTCAACAATCCAACTTTTGATTCCTTATTTGGAGAAAAATAGGATCAAAGCATGGAATGGGAGGAAGACAACACAGTCAGAACACCTGCACCAAAAGCTTCCAAGAAAAAATGTATATATCTATATCTATATATCTATATATATATGTATACACACATTACTATTACTATTATTATTATTATTATTATTATTATTATTATTTACTTGCACCTGGGAAATATGATACAGACACTGAGATCGGGAGATCCATCTTGCCCTACTGGAAAGTCAGAGGAGTGATGGGGGAGGGTATAGGATAGAGCAAATTGGGGGAGGGAGTATGCAGTGGAATTGCTGTTTTGGGGTACTTGGAAGGGGAAAGATGGGGAGAAAATTTGTAACTCAAAATCTCATGGAAACGAACAATGCAAACTTAAAATAAACAAAAGTTAATTACCAAAAAATAAATAAATAAAGACATGTGTGACCAGGAAAAGAAAAAAAGAATCCCCCAATCTTCTCTTGAAAGAGGTCACAAAAGGAAAACTTCTAAGAATATTGTAGCCAAATTCCATAGTTTGCAGGTCCAGTAGAAAATATTGCAAGCAGCTAGAAGGAAAGAATTTGAGTATTGGAGAAATACAATAAGGATAATACAAGACCTAGCACTTTCTACTTTAATGGAGAGTTGTGCTTGGAATATGACATTCTGAAGGTCAGAGGAGGTAGGATTAAAACCAAGAATCACCTACCCAGAAAAACTGAATATAATCCTTGAGAGAAAAATATGGGAATTCAGTGAAATAGAGGAGTTTCAAGCATTCTTGCTGAAACGACCAAAGCTGAATAGAAAATGTGACTTTCAAATGCAAGAATCAGGGAGAGTGGAGCCAAGATGGGGGAGTAGGAGCAGCAACATATCGCAGCTCTCACATAGCTGCCTCAAAATACCCATAAAATATGATTTTAAAAAATTCTAGAGCTCCAAAAAGCACACAAATACACTTTACACTAAAGTCAGCTTGGCTACAAGGAAACAGATCAGTTCTGTGAGCCGAAACCAGCTTAGCCTGAAACTGCAGCTTTGCCCCAGAGGTGGCTGGATGGGAGGAGACAAGCCCTGGCAGGAACTTCATGAGAGTAGATCTGCAGCAGCTGTGGCAGTTCCCAGAATTAGGTTAGTGGAGCTCGGCTAAAATGGGGGAGAAAACCATGCCCGGCCAAATCACCTCCAGGACAAGGAGATCACAGGAGAAGAGGTCTTGCACACACATCCACACTGCTGCTTCAGAGCTCCTAGCCTGCAGACTGCAGGGGGACCAAGTGATCATTCAGAATCCATGTGCTCTCATGTTGAACAGCCTGGATCCAGATCATGGTCTTGGGCAAGGGTCCTGGGTTTTTTTTTTCAGCACACCAGAGTTGGGGAGGGTCCCAGCAGCCTCTTAAAAGCTCTGGCAGCTGGGAAAACTTCAGCAATTTGACCAGAGCTTTCTCCCCTGGAAGCAGAGTTCCACAGAGCTAAAAAACATAAAAAAATTTTTTTCACTGTCCGGCCAGCCATGAAAAAGCCTAGGAAGCAAAGTAAAAACAGCAACCAAAAGCTAAGTTACTTCTTTGGGGAAAAGAAGGATCAAGACAGGGAGCAGGAGAAGGACAACATAGTCAGAGGTCCCACACCAAAAGCTTCTAAGAAACATGAAGATTGCCTAAAAGCTAGAGATCAGCTGAAGAAGTATTTTGAAAACCAAATGAGAGAAGTGGAAGAAAAATTGGGAAGAGAAATAAGAATGATGCAAGAAAATCATAAAAAGAGAGTCAACAAGCTGACTGAAGAAATTAACACCTTAAAAAATAGATTAACTCAAATGACAAAAGAGGCCCAAAAAGCCAACGAGGAGAAGAATGCCTTAAAAAGTCAATTTTGCCAGATAGAAAAAGAATCTCAAAAGCATTCTGAAGAGAATAATTCCTTCAAAATTAGAGTGGAGTAAATGGAAGCAAATGACGTTATGAGAAATCAAGATACTATTAAACATATCCAAACAAATGAAAAACTAGAAGGCAATGTGAAATATCTCATTGAAAAAACCACTGACCAGGAAATCAGATCTAGGAGAGACAATTTAACAATTATTGGACTACCTAAGAGCCATGATCAATAAAAGAACATAGATAGCATCCTTCAAGAAATTCTCAAGGAAAATTGCCCAGATTTTTCAGAACCAGAGGGCAAAATAGAACTTAATTCACCGATCACCTCTTGGAAAAGATCCCCAAAGGAAAACTCCTAGAAATATTATAGCCAGGTTCCAGAATCTCCAGTCCAAGGAGAAAGTGTTGCAAGCTGCCAAGAAGAAACAATTTGAATATTGTGGAAACACAATTATGATAACCCAGAATCTAGCAGCTTCTACATTAAGGGATTGAAGGGCTTGGAATATGATATTAGGGAGATCAAGGGAGCTAGGATTAAAACCAAGAATCACCTACCCAGCAAAAT
>CM053591.1:98905533-98931165 GCA_028646515.1 Pseudochirops corinnae
TAACCCAGAATCTAGCAGCTTCTACATTAAGGGATTGAAGGGCTTGGAATATGATATTAGGGAGATCAAGGGAGCTAGGATTAAAACCAAGAATCACCTACCCAGCAAAATTCAGTATAATGTTCCAGGGGAAAATATGGTCATTCAGTGAGGTGGAGGACTTTCAAACACTCTTACTTAAAAAACCAGAACTGAAAAGAAAATTTGACACTCCAACAGAAGAAGCATGAGAAGATAAACATGGAAAAGAATTCATAAGGAACTTTTCAAAGTTGAACTATCTACATGCCAACATGGAAAAGTGACAATTGTAACTGATGAAACTTTTCTCAGTATGAGGATAGGTGAAGGGAATACAAATTTATATATACAAATACATGCACATATATCTATATAAAGGGGTTTATATATACATACAAGCACATATCTGAGTATGTGTATACATGAATATATAGAGGGCATAAGATCAATTGAACAGGAAGGGACAATATTCTAAAAGATGAAATCCTGAGGTGAGAGAGGATTAGATTGAGAGGAGACAGGGAGAGACAAAATGGGGTTGAACATCTCATGGAAGAGGCACAGGATGATTGTTACAATAGAGGGGGAGAACAGGAAGACAAAAGAGAAAGAGTCAACCTTACTCTCACTGAACTTGGCTTCAGGAAGGAATGACATTAACTCTAAACTGGGTATCTTGTCACACAGGAGATTAGGGGGAATAGGGATGAACGGTGGGATGATAGAGGGGAGGGCAGGTTGGAGGGGAGGGTTGATGGAAGTGCACACTTCTATAGAGGGATAGGGACAGGGACAGAGTAGAGACTAGAATGGGGGCAGGGGGGTGTTGGGGTGGGATAGGAAGGAGGGAGAGGTAAACAGTCTCTCACAATATGCCCACTGTGGAGATGTTCTGTGTAATTACACATGTACAGCCTGTATTTGATTGCTTGTCCTTCCAGTGGGGCTGGGTGATGAGGGAGAATGAGAAAGAATTTAGAACTTAAAGCTCTATAATCAAATGTTAAAAATGTATATGTGTATATAATAATAATAATAATAATAATAATAATAATTATTATTATTATTATTATTAACTATATCCAACTAGAACTTAAGTTACAGAGGCACTGTGGAAGGGAGATCTATCTTGCCCTGCCAGAAAGTCAGAGCGGTGATGGGGGAGGACGTAGGAGAGAATAGATTGGGGAAGGGTTTATACAATGGGATGCTTGTTTTGGGGTAGTAGATAGGGGAAAGATGGGGAGAAAATTTGTAACTCAAAATCTCATGGAAATGAATGATGAAACTAAAATAAATAAAAGTTAATAAACCAAAAGAAAAAAATGCAAGAATCAAGAGACACTCGTAAAGGTAAATAGGAAAGAGAAACCATTGGGGACTTATTAAAGTTGAAATCTTTACATTTCTACATGGAAAGATAATATTTGTAAGTCATGAAACCTTTCTCAGTATTAGGGTAGTTAGAGGGAATAGATAGATAGATAGATAGATAGATAGATAGATAGATAGATAGATAGACATCACAGAATGTGTTGAATATGAAGGAATGGCATCTAAAAATAAAATTAAGCAATGGGACAGGAATAAATTGGGAGGAGAAAGGGAGAGATAGAATGGGGCAAATTATCTCATATAAAAGAGGCAAAAAAAAAGGTGGGGAGTGGAAGGTAAGAAGGGGAAGGTGAGAGGGAATGAGTGAACTTTAATCTCTTTGGGTTTGGCTTAGGGAGGGAATAACATACACAATTAATTGCATATCTTACCCTAAAGGAAAGTAAGGGGGAAAAGAGATAAGCAATTGGGAGAAGATGGAAGTGAGGGTAGATTGAGGGAAGGATTATTCAAAAGAAATTTTTTTTTTTTAAAGAGAGAATGTCAAAGAAGAAAATAGAACAAGTGTGGTGGGGGTCAAGATAGGAAAGAGAGAAATATAGTTATTCTTTCACAACAATACTATTATGGAAGTGTTTTCCATAACTACACATATGTAACCTATATTGAATTGCTTGCCTTCTCAACAAGGGTGGGTGGGGAAGTAAGAAGGGAGAGAATTGGTAACTCAAGATTTTAAAACAATTGTAAAAAAAAGATTTTACAGGCAACTGAGAAATGAGATATATAGGCAATGGGATAGAGAAATCTGTCTTGCCCTGCATGAAAATAAGAGGGTAGGTGATAAGAGGGGGGGAATTACAGAAGGAAGGTCACATTAGGGAAAAGGGTAATCAGAATGAATACTATCTTGGAGTGGCAGGAAGAGGAGAGATGGGGAGAAAATTTGGAACTCAAAACCTTGTGGAAATGAATATTGAAAACTAAAAATAAGTATATTAATTTAAAAAAAAAGAAGAAAGAAAACACAGTTTTGGGTACAGAAATAAACCACTAAACAGGGAAAGGGGAAAATTGGAATTTATGAAAGCATATTTCTTGTAATTGAAACAATGTATTTTTTAAAATAAAAAACACATTTTCATACATTTCACTCAATAGTTTACAATTAACATTATTTTTTTTAAATTTGACTTTCTTACTTTCTCCCCTATTCGAAGCCCTTCCCTCTTTGAGATAGCAAGCAATTTTATGTTAATAATATAGGAAAAGTTATACAAAACATATTGGCCATGTTACAAAAGAAAAAAAAAACAACAAGAAAAAGTAAAGTAAGAAAAATAAAGTCAAAAATGTATGCTTCAATCTACATTTAGAATTCATCAGTTCTCACTCTCACTCTGGAGGTGGGTAACATTTTTCATCATGGATGCTTTGGCATTGTCTTTTGTCATTCACTTTTTAAGAGTAGCCTTTCACAATTACTCATTCTTACAATATTGCTATTACTGTATACAATGTTCTCCTGGTTTAGCTCACTTCACTTTGCATGAGTTCATTTAAGTATTCTCTCTTTTGTTTTCCTTGAAAACACATTACTCATCATTTCTTTTTTTTCCCCAGAATTTATTTATTTTTAGTTTTCAGCATTCATTTCCATAAGATTTTCAGTTCCAAATTTTCTCCCTATCTCTCTGCTGCCCTCCCCCAACCCCAAGATGGCAAACATACTGATTGCTCCTTCCCCCAGTCTGCCCTCTCTTATATCTCCTCCTATACCCTTTCCTCCCCTTTCCTCATGTTTTCTTGTAAGGCAAGATTGATTTCTATATCTCATTGCTTGTTTATCTTATTTCCCAATTGCATGTAACAACAATTTTTTAACATTGCTTTTAAAACTTTGAGTTCCAGATTCTCTCCTTCTTTCTTCCTCCCCACACTCACTGGAAAGATAAGCAATTCAATATAGATTATAGATGTGTAGTTATGCAAAACGTTTCTATAGTAGCCATGCTGTGAAAGACTTAACTATATCTTCCTCTATCCTATCCCAGCCCCCATTTATACTATTTTCTCCTTTGACTCTGTCCATTTTCAAAAGTGTTTGCTTCTGACTACACCTTCCCCAATCTGTCCTCCCTTCTGTTATCCCCCCTCTTATCCTTTTCCTGCTGCTTTCCTGTAGGGGAAGATATCCAATTGAATGTGCATGTTATTCCCTAAACCAAATCCAACGAGAGTAATGTTTCACCTCCCTCCTCTTCCCCTCCATTGTAATAGCTTTCTCTTGCCTCTTGTATGTGAGATAATTTACCCTATTTTTTCTCTCCTTTTCCTCTTCTCTGAATATGTTCCTCTCTCACCTTTTAATTTAATGTTTTAGATAAAAAATAGATATAATTTAATTTTTTAGATATCATCCCATCTTATTCAACTTACCCTGTGCCCTCTGTCCATGTATATATCTACACACATACACACACACACCCCTATGCATGCATACATATATATGTATATATACATATATATTTCCTTCAGCTATCCTCATACTGAGAAAAGGTTCATGAATTACAAATATCGTCTTTCCATTTAGGAATGTAAACAGTTCAACTTTGGTAAGTTCCTTATAGTTTCTCTTTCTTGTTTAACTTTTCATGCTTCTCTTGCTTCTTGTATTTGATTGTTGAATTTTCTATTCAGCTCTGATCTTTTGATTAAGAATGCTTGAAAGTCCTCTATTTCATTGAATGACCATATTTTCCCTAAAGTATTATACTCAGTTTTGCAGAGTAGGTGATTCTTGGCTTTCATTCTAATTCCTTTGACCTTGTGAATATCATATTCCAAGCCCTATGATCCCTTAATGTAGAAGCTGCTAGATATTGTGTTATCCTGATTATGTTTCCACAGTACTCAAATTGTTGCTTCCTGAATGCTTGTAATATTTTCTCCTTGACCTGGGAACTCTGGAACTTGCCTATAATGTTCCTAGGACTTTATTTTTTGCGATCTTTTTCAAGAGACTATCAGTGAATTCTTTCAAGTTCTATTTGGCCCTCTGGCTCTAGAATATCAGTGTAATTTTCCTTGATAATGTATTAAAAGATGATGGCTCTTTTTTTGATCATGGCTTTCTGGTTATCTAGTAGTTTTTAAATTTTCTTTCCTGGATCTATTTTCCATGTCAGTGGTTTTTCCATTGAAGTATTTCACATTGTCTTCTATTTTTTCATTATTTTGGATCTATTTTATAATATCTTGATTTCTCCTAATGTCATTAGCTTGTATTTGCTCCAATCTAATTTTGAAGGAATTATTTTCTTGGATAGGCTTTTGAAGTTCCTTTTCCATCTGACCAGTTCTGCTTTTATGACATTTTCCTACTCATTGACTTTTTGTACCTCTTTTGACACTTGAATTAGTAAATTTTTTAAGGTGTTAATTTCTTCACTATTTTTGGAATCTCCTTTAGCAAGCTATTTACTCATTGTTTATGATTTTCTTGCAACACTCTCATTTCCCTTTCCAATTTTTCCTTTGCTTCTCTTACTTGATTTTCAAAATTCCTTTTTATCTCCTCTATGACCTGCAACCAGTTCACATTTTTCTTGGAGACTTTTGATGCACAAGTTTTCATTTTGTTGTCTTCTTCTGCTTCTATGTTTTGATGCTCTGTCACTAAAAAAGATTCTATAGTCTGATTTCACTTCTTCTGTTTGGTCATCTTGCCAGTTAAATATTTGACTTTTGAGCTCTTTGCCATGGTAGAACCCTACTTCTAGAGTGGAGAGTCCTGTGTCCCAAATTTCTGGGGTTTTGCACAACTTTTGTTACAGCTTTTTCTAGGTACCAGCCTCAGAACTGTGAGGAGGACTACCTCACCACAGCCTCAACAAGATCTATCATTCCAGCAATCCTTACCCCAGCACCACCCCCCAAGACTGCAATCCAGATCCAAGCAGGACAAAGCAAGAGAATACTGCCTCAAAACCAACAAAAATATTCCTGAAATTGCCCTCTGGCCAATCACTTTGTTCCCCCACCATGTGGGCCTGGAGTTCAGGAAGCAGCTGCTGCCTCCTCTGCCACCCCAGGGGCACAGTCTGGACCATGCTCTTTTTTCATCAATTTCCACCAGTTTCTCCACTGCCTTTTTTCTTTTTTCTTTTTTCTTTTTTCTTTTTTTTTTGGTGTGTATAGGTTGAGAAATCTGGAAATATCCACAGCTGACACTGATTTGATCCCCTAAGGTCTGCTCTGGATGGTCTGTACTGGCATGGCCCATGTGTAACTGTACTCTGCTCCTAACCCAGTGCAATATATCCTTCTTATTGGTTTGCCAGTCTGTTCTCATCTGGTGATGGTATTTCACTCTATCTTCGTATAGGTTCTGTTGCTCTAAAATTTGTTTAGAGTAATTTTTTTTTACAGGTATTCAAGGTAATTGGGGACAAACTTAAGTAAGTTCCTGCTTTTACTCCAATGTCTTGGCTTCTTCCCCTTATCATTTCTTATAACACAAATTATTCCATTAAAATCATATATTGCTACTTTGTTACCCACTCCCCAACTGATGGGCATCCCTTCAATAATCAGTTCTTTACCAAAACAAAAAGAGCTGCTATGTACTCTTTGGGATACTGACCTAGTAGTGGAATTACTGGGTGCAAGAATATGCACAGTTTTATTGTTCTTTGTTCCTATTTCCAAATGGTTCCCCAAAAAATGTTAAATTAGTTTGCAAGTCTACCAGTAGTGCTTTAGTGTACTAATTTTACTTTGATCCCAGAGCATCCCTCCTTCTCACCTAACTTTTCCTTTGTTTACAAGAGCTCAACACAATCAACCTTCTCACTTGTCCTCTTCTGTTTAGAATTCTTCTAACTATGCTAATAATGAGTAAGTTCATAGAAATTACAAGTACCATCTTCCCAAAAAGGAAGGTTAAAAAAGTTAATGCCATTGAAATCCTTCTCATTTCTCCTTATTTAACTTCATGTAAAGATGTGTTCTTTTCTTTATTTCATTATTTTTTTCCTTTTATTAAATATCTATTTTTTCCTCTTGAGGAATTATACTCAGTTTTGCTGAGTAGGATATCCTGGTTGTAATGGCAGGTTTTTTTTTTTTCCCCCTTCAGAATATTATATTCCAAGTCCTCAACTCCTTTAATATGGAAACTCTTAATTATTGTGTGTTGTCAACTGAAGATCCTTAATATTTGAATGCTTTCTTTCTCACTTCTTGAATTATTTTATAGTTGACTTGTGAGCTCTGAATTTCGACTCTGATATTCATGGGAGTTTTCATTTTAGGATGTCTTTTAGGAGATGATTAGTGGATTCTTTTAGTTTCTATCTTACTCTCTGGTTCTAGGATATCTGAACAATTTTCCTTGATAAGAGCTTCCAATATGCTGTCTAGACTTTCTTTTATGATGAATTTCCAGATCTTTCAATAATTCTTAAATGATTTCTTCTTAATATATTTTCTAGGTCAACTGTTTTTTTTTATGAGATATTTCACAATTTATTCTATTATTTTTCATTCTTCTGACTTTGATTTTCTTTCCTGATGTCTCATAAAGTCCTTGGCTTTAACTTGCTCAATTCTATTTATTATTTTCTTTTCTTCACCAGGTCAATTCTGTTTGTTTTTTTTTTAAGTGTTATTTTCTTTAGTATTTTTGTGCATCTTTAACCAAGCTGGCATTTTTTTTTTTTACCATTTTCTTCCTTAGCTTTCATTTCTTTACTTTTTTTTCTACTAGTCTTATTTGATTTTGAAAATAATTTATTTTTAATTCTTCCAGGAGATTTTGTTGAATTTGTGTTGAATTCTCTTTTTTTCATTTTGAGAATTTGCTTGCAGTTCATTTGAGTTTATAATCTTCTTCTTAATTTGTTTTTCCACCCTTTTTATTGATTTTGAAATTATTGTTAAAGTTAGGCTCTGTTCCAGCCAAAGAGTTTGGGGAGGGCTACTGTTTCAAGTCTAAGAATTTTTCACACTACTCTTTTTAGAGGTAGCTCTTTGTATTTGGAAGTTTTTAGTGCTTGTAAGGAGATGTTATCTGGGGAGAGGTGTAGTCACTGCTCTTCTGGTATGCATTCTGTTTTTCCCTTACTCAGAAAAGCTGTGTCAGGTAGGGCAGCTATGTGATATAGTAGATAAAGTACAGGGTCTGAAATAAAAAAAGACCTGAAATAGAAAAAGATGCTTCCTAGCTGTGTGAGCCTGGGCAAGTCATTTAACCTTCTTTGCCCCAGTTTACTTACCTGTAAAATTAGCTGAAGAAGGCAATGGAATACCAGTCTAATATCTTTGCCAGGAAAACCAAAAATGTGGTCCAAAAGAGTTATACACAATTGAAAGACTGAATGACAACAATAATGTGCCATGCAACAGGCTAAGTGCTTCACAATTAGGATCTAATTTAATGGTCACAATTCTGAGAGGTCAGTGCTTTTATTGCCTCCATTTTACAGAGACTGAGGCTAACTTTAAGTGACTTGCACAGTGATAACCCAACTATTAAGTTTCTGTGCTGGTATTTGCACTCAGGTCTTCCTGACTTAAGGCTCAGTGCTCTCTCCACCTCACTACCTAGCACCACAAATAGAAGATTTTTTAATTTAATAAATTAAATATCAATTAAATAAATATTTTAATAAATTTTAAATTTTATCAAATTAATAAATTAAATTCTTTAATAAAGGAGCAAAATTCCCTTGCATTTAGGATAAAAACACTGAGCTCTACCATAGACTTTTATAATAATAATAAACTTTCTGGAAAGAAGCAAGAGAGATTAAAATCAGGATTCCCCACAATGCTAGAAAACACATTATTTCACAAATTATTTCATATGATTTTCATCAGCTTTAATTGTTTAAGAATTCTATACATAGAAAAGAAATATGCTTTCTTGTAGAGCCAATATACTGACCCTAAATCAGAAATGATTTTCAGAGATTAATTTGATTTCATCTCTAAGTGATAATTCTTCAAATATCTAAAGGGTTTTTGGAGGTTATGTCTTTTTTATGTCAACTTAAATGTCTCCAATTCTTTCAGCCATTTCTTTCATGACATAATTGTGAATAGTTTCACTATCCTTGTCACTTATCAATATACATGACTTTCTTAAAATTTAACACACAGAATTGAACATAACACTCTAGGTCAGCACACAGTGGGATTCTATTTTTTCATATTCTGAAAACACAGTTTCTTTTATGTTTGGTCTGGAAAGGAAAATACATTGTAGCTTTCTTTAAGATTGTGACAGGTTGTCATATAGAAGAGGGAAGAGACATAGTTTGCTTGCCTCCATGAGACAGAAGAAAGATCAAAGTACCAAATGCTCAACAAGGAAGATTTAGATTGAAAGATAGAATGGAGAAAAGGAAGGAAGGAAGATAGGAAGGAAAGAAAGAAGGAAGGAATGGAGGGAAGGAAGAAGGAAGGGAGGAAGAAAGAAATAGGGGAAGGAAGAAAAAGAAAGAAAAAAGGAAGGAAGGAAAGAAAGGAGGAAGGAAACAGGGAGAGAGAAAGAGGGGGAGAGGGAGGGAGAGAGGGAGAGAGAGAGAGAGAATAAAAACCGTTCTATCAATTAAAGCTATCTGCCAAAGGGGAATGGGTTTCTTTGGGAGATAATAGATCAACCTCACTGGAACCCTTTAAGCAGAATTATGACTTTGCCATATTGATATAAATGAGCTTTTTAAAAGTATATATTAGAATAGGTGATCTTCAAATCTTTCTGAAATTGTGTGTAATTCTGTGATCACATGACTAGTGAAGCCTGCAATTGCAATAGTTTTGGAAGTTGCATTATATTTATCAATATTGAATTTGAAATTGGCTAAAATTAGTAATTATTAACAATATTCATGTTATTATGTTAATTTATATTCATTTTTATATTATGTAATATATAACTATATGCTGTGCCATACAAGATTTATATAATTTGTATTTTTGATAACTTCTTTTTTAAAAGATTTATATAGAGCACCAGCCCTGGATTCAGGAGTTCAAATCCGGCCTCAGACACTTAACACTTACTAACCATGTGACCTTGGGCAGGTCACTTAACCCCAACTGTCCTGTATTTCCCCCTCCAAAAAAAAAAAAAAGATTTCATAAAGATATCATGAGATATCATAGATTAAATCTCAAGATCTTCATCTGATTTCCTTATCACTTTGCACATAAAAGCTTTACCCATTGGGAGTTAAGCAGATATCCCATTGGCAAATCAGCATGTACAACACATTCTTTTTACAAAACTTATTTCTGCATAGAAATGAGGGAAGCAGTAGGGGTGTGTTGAACCAGTGTTGAATTTTTGAAGAATATCCTTTCCACAATAATTCTAAATGAGCATCTTTTTGGGTTAATTGTTAGATGGCTAAAAAGGATACAATTTCATTCTATACCTAAATTTAGGCACTAAACTAGCCTAAATCAGACTGGGCTTATAACAGATAGAAATCCTACTGAATATATTACATGTTACATCTTAATAGTTCAAGTTAATGATACTCATAATGATGATGCTGATAACTGAAATATATGTAGAAGTTAAAAGGTACAAAATGAGTTACATGAATCATCTCATTTGATCCTTGCAACAAGCCTTTCAGGTGGGGTTTAAAAATGTTACTTTATACCTATTTCACAGATGAAAAAAAACTGAAAAAGAGGTAAGTACTTTTTTATGGCTATAGAAGTACTAGGTGTTGGGATAGTAGTTGATCCTATTTCCTTACTAGAATACCAGTGCCTTTTCTATTTCATTATTTTGGCACTTCAATAAATTTACTCCATATCATCTAGTTTTCTGTGGTATCGAACCACTTACATATTTTTCCCTCCAATCCTTTACTGATATTTAATATATTGTTCATATTTTTCATTAACTTCTTTGCTGTTTTAGTACTCTAAAAATCTTACCATTAACTATAATTCATATATATGTATATATGCATTTATATATGCATATATATGTGTGTGTGTTTGTATAGATCTATAGATATACATAAATATATATTCTTGACTTGAGAAGATTAAGTGATTGCAGATGAAGCTAGTTTCTAGAGGTATTCATGATGGCTTTTTATGTATTAAAATTCCTTTAAAATTGTGATAATCAAAACAAATGTTATTGTTTTTGTTATCATATCAATATATATTTAAATGGTTTGTGTTATAGCTATTGTAATTATATGTAATAGATTTTTTTCTTATTTTTACTCCTAAATTGGTATTAATTTATCCTTTTATTCTAATCATTATATGATTTGCCTAAATAAAGGCCACTGAGCCTTAAATAACTCCTAGGAGTTTGATAGGGGATGTGTAGTTCTGCCTGGGAGCATGAGCGCCAGAATATTCTGAGAATGCAGAAGGACAGTAACACCCAAAAACAGAAGTAATGACGATAGTTATGTCTCTGGGTCAGTGTGTCCTGTTTTATTCTGCATTTCACGACCCAGCTGTTCTGTCGATATGCTCTGTTCTGGGGATGTGAGCTTCGTCCTTCCTTTTAATGTTTACCCAACCCTTGTGGCGTCAGAGGTGATTACAGGGGAAGTGGGCTATTTGCCAAGGGGCTCAGTAGGGGGAATAAAATGTGGATGGATATGGATATGGATGGATGAAAAGAACAATAAAGCTGTCTGCATATCCCTAACTCTTCTGGCTCCTGACTCTACTTTGTGGAATGTGCAGGCCACATCCGGGAGAAGCGCCCTGAAGAACCAGGGAAAAAAAGGGTAACTGGTAACACTGGCTGCCCTCTGGCATTAGGCCAGGTCAGGAGTTATCTTGTTTTTTTTGTTTGTTTCTTATTTTTCCTCCCTCACGTTTACTCAAGTATGACCATATACCTTTCTCCCTTTTTTGCAAAAATGAGTTTTTGGATATAATGTCATACTTGATAAATGTGTTGTTTACTTTTAATTAACTGTGTTTTTCACTTTTTTTTTTTTTTTGCACTTTAGGAGGATGAGTAAGTGAAAAATAGGGGCAGCTAGGTGGTACAGTGAATACAGCACTGGTCCTGCAGTCAGGAGGTTCTGAGTTCAAAACCTAGCCTTAGACACTTGGCACACTTACTAGTTGTGTGACCTTGGGCAAGCCACTTAAGCCCAATTGCCCTGCCTTCCTCTCTCCACAAAAAAAAAGAAAAGAAAAATGATAGATAATGAGAAATGTAGGTGAATGAAAACTGTTTGCAATAAAAAATTATTTGGCTAATTATACAGTTTTACATATACACACACAGCTAGTTATACATGCTATCTAAACATCGTCCACTCCAACATTTCATTATTTAATTCTTGAAAAAATACTCATAATCTATAAGCATAAGGTTGCCAACTATTTCATAAGCCTTCTGTTTTATTTATTTTCATAGCTTTATTTTGATTTTTCTTCTTTATGTACAAAAGGTTGAAATTTTGTGTATATTTTATCTAATTATTTTATTAATTTATTAGTGGTTTCAATTAATATGTTTGAGTTTTTATGGATTCATACATAAACCTTCATGTGATCTTCAAAGTGTCATTTACTTTTTGCATATGCATAGTGCTTTATTTTTTGTGTTGATTTCTCTGATTGCTAAATTTAGAATTTATAGAACTATATTAATTCATATTGATGACAATAAGCAGCCTTGCTTTACCCCTTGAATTTGACATTAGCCATTTTCGCAGGCTTTAGACCCAAAGGTCTTAGTCATGCTTCATGGTGTTAGTAATTTTAATTATATGGATAGTCCTTGGTCATAAAGACGTTGAATGGGGTTAGACTAAATGTATTTATGGCTAATCTATTATAAGTTGGCTTCCAAAACAGAGAATATAGATTTATTCTACTGCTCATTGTTCTACAAACTGTTTCTTTTTGTTGTTGTTTTTCTTGGTAAATTCCCCTAATCAGCAATCAATAAATTTTTTTGGATTGTTTATATTTATTATATATATATAAATATTTTACATTTTATAACTCATCTATTCAGTTAAACTGGATTGTGAATTTGCATTTGGGAGCCTCACGTGTCTGATTTCAGACATTTGGTGGCATTCAATAGGATTTGACAAAGGGCTGGTGACTTCATATAGGAAGGGATGATGGTGGTAAAGGAAGGAAGGATGGGGCCCTCCCATTTCTGGGTTGTCTTTTTATTTGTCCCTGTTATTCAGTAGCACAGGGATTATGGGATCTGTGCTATGTTGTCCATCAGTGGAATAAATCTGTAGTTAATAATAAATAGTAAATAAGTGGTACAGCAGATATGGTGCTAGCCTTGGGTAAGAAACACTTATCTTTCTGAGTTCAAATCTGACTTCCAACACTTCTGAGTTGTGTGACCTTGGGCAAGTCACTTAATCATGTTTGCCTTAGTTCTTTGTCTGTAAGATGAGCTGGAGAAGAAAGTGTCAAACCATTCCAGTACCTTTGCCAGGAAAACCCAAATTGGGATCATAATTAGCTGGACATAACAGAAAAATAACTGAATAACAACAATAACAGTAGTCAACATTTATATATTTCTGTCTATGCAAGGAACTGTGCTGAGTACTTTACAAATATTACCTCATTTGAGCCTTACAACAATCCTGGGGCTCAGGTTCTATCATCATCCCCATTTAGCATATGAGGAAACTGAGACAGCTTATAATTAAATGACTCATCCATGTTCACACAGCTAATAAGTATATCAGGTCTCTTGACTTTTAGGCCCAAATGGTCTGTGGAGATATATCTGGCAGGAGAGACAGAAAGAGACAAAAACAAAACCGGATTCATGTCTACCTAATTGATCTAGTCATTGACTGGAGAAAGGTAAATAAAATGATAATTTTTAATGATGTTTCTATGACCCTTTTTGTATCTGTGTTTAAATATATTAGATTTGTCTTCTTCCAATTGAGATTGGAGTGAGATTCATGAGATATCCATTCCCTTTACCTCTCTGCCTCTCCATAATTATTTTTAAATTCTTTATCCAATGTGCTCCAGTTATGAATAACATATTCCTCCTTTTTCTTCATTTCTTCCCTAATGTATTCCTTTCTTTTCCCCCCTTTTTTCTTTTGCTCCTTTAAGTAAAGCAAATTAACATAAAACTCCATAAAGCCTTTAAGTTTCTCTCTGCTCGTGCATTTCTTTTGAGTTCTGACAAAGATCCATTTTTCACTTTTTTAAATTTTTGTTTACTTTTACTTTGCCTCATCCATTTCCATGAGATTTTAATTTACAGATTTTCTCCCTGTCTTTCCCCTACCTACCATCCCAGAATAGCCATCCCACTGTATACACCCTCCCCCAATCAGCTCTCTCCTATATCTTCCCCCATCACCCCTTTGACTTTCTGGTAGGGCAAGATGGATCTCCCTACCCCAGGACCTGTATATTTCCCTAATTCCTGTTCCACCCCCCACTTATTCTATTCTCTTCATTTTTCCCTGTCCCTTTACAAAAGTGTGTGCTTCTAACAACCCTCCCCCACAGCCTGCCTTCCACTCCATCCTCCCCCCTCTCATCTCCTTCCTCCCTACTCACCTGTAGGCCAGGATACCCAATTTAGAGTATATGTCATTCCTTCCCTAAGCCAACATCAATGAGAATAAGGTTGACCCATTACCTTTTGCTTTCCTGTTCTTCCCTTCCATTGTAACAATTATCCTTTGTCTCTTCTCTATGAGACTATTAACTGCATTCTGTCTGTCCCTGCCTGCTATCATACTATTCCTCTCCCACCTCTCAATTTTACCTTTTAAAATATTATCTTATCCTATTCAATTGATCCTGCACCCTCTGTCTATGTATACATGTATACACACACTCACATATGTATTCATAGGCATATAGACCCTCCTATATAAATATATGTGTATTCATACATACATAATACATATATACATACATATAAACATATATACATATATATATACACACACACACACACACACATTTCAACTATCTTCATACTGACAAAAGTTTCATAAGTTATAATTATCGTTTTTCCATGTTGGCATGTAAATAGTTCAACTTTGATAAGTTCTATATGAATTCTTTTCCATGTTTACCTTCTCATGCTTCTAGTATTTGAATGTCAAATTTTCTGATTAGTTCTGGTTTTTTCACCAAGAATGCTTGGAAGTCCTCCACCTCATTGAATGACCATAATTTCCCCTGGAACATTATACTCAGTTTTGCTGGGTAGGTGATTCTTTGTTTTAATCCTAGCTCCCATGATCTCCAGAATATCATATTCCAGGCCCTTCAATCCCTTAACAAAGAAGCTGTTAGATCAATTTCCCACTTTTATGCTGTTGACACTTAATTATTAAGTATTTCAGCTTGCTCTTAATTATCTTTCTAATTTGCTCTTATCTCTTGTATTTCTATTTAAAAAATTTTACCCTACTGTTTCTCTCAAAGGTAAAACTTGAAAGTTTTGATTATGTTGAAAGTCCATTTTCTCTGATGTAAAATTATGCTAAATTTTGCAGCATAAGTTTATCTCAATTGAAAACCTTCTTATTTTGTCTTGTTGTATGTCATATTCCAAGATCTCCTTTCCTTTTAAATAGTTACTGCTAACTCTCTGTGATTTTTGATATGGTTTCTTGGTATTTGATGTGATTCTACCTAGTTGATTGTAGTATTTTTTACTTTGATCTGAAAAGTCTGATTTTTTTTTTCTGACACTGGGTTTCTTTCACAAAATGAAGAATGGATTCTTACTCTTTTATTTTTACACTTGAGTCCAAAAAGCTCTGGACATATTTCTTCTAAATTAATTGAAATATGATTTCCTGGGTATGGATTTGTTCAGTTTTGAAAGCATTCAGTGCTCATAAAATTTCGTCCCAGCATCTTTATCAGCAGGAGAGTTTTATTTATTTGATTTTGATAGTAGAAATATCATTTGTTTTTCTTTCAGTCTTTTGACTTGTTCTCCTATTTCTCATGGTCTCATTGAGTTATGTTTGTTCCCTTTTATTTTCATTGTATTGACTATGCAGCTGAATGTCAACTTTTTTTTCTAAGCTATTTATTCCCTTTACAAGTGTTCTAGTTTCATTTCTACCTATTGTCCCAACTCTTCCATAATTTCTTGCCGGTTATCATTACAGTATTTTTTTTGCCATTCCATTCATTTATTTCCCCCTGTGCTTCTACTTGCAGTTAATTCAAAATTTCATCTACCTTTGTAATTTTGTCTTGTGATCCCCTTAATTTCTAATGCTTCTTAATTTTTATGAGGATATTTTTTCCTGTTTGCTCATGAGTACAATGTCAGGTCTTGATTTAAAAATTTTTATTAAAGACATATTTTTTTCCTTTTTCTATATTGTTGGATAGTATAGTTACACCCAGCATATGAAACTCCCACTGTTATCCAGAGTAGGATGATGTTATTTTGTAATGGAAAACAAAGAAGTGCTTAGTGCCTTTTTTCAGCATTCCTGATGAATAGACCAGGGCTAAATAGAAAATGTGACATTCAACCACAAGACTTGAGAGAGACATAAAAAGGCAAACATGAAAGGGTAATCTTAAGGGTTCCAATAAAGTTAAACCATTTACATTCTTATATGGGAAGGTAACGTGTGATTCATAAACTTTATTATTATTAGGTTAGGTAAAGGGAGTTTACATAGACAGATGGCATGGATATAAGTTAATAATGTTGGAATGATCTCCAAAAACAATTAGGGTATAGAAAAGATGGATGCACTGGGAGAAGAAGGCAGAGACAGGAGGAATGGGGCAATTTTTCTCACATAAAAAGGCACAAAAGGGAAAGTTTTACAATTTAGGAGAAATTGGGAGGATGGTGGGCAATGTTTGAATCTTATTCTCATAGGAAAAGACTGAAAGAGAAATATGGATATAAACGTATAAGCATGTATGTATGTATGTATGTATATGTGCTGTGTATATATAATATAGGTGTACATATGTGTACAAACATACATACATGTGTCTACACATATACATGTGTGTATATGTATATGGAGGAGAGAAAAAAGGGAGAATAGGTTAAGGGAGGGATTAGTTAGAAGCAAAATAGATTTTTGAAGAGGTACAAGACATAAGAGAAAGAGAGACAAAAGAAGAAAAAGGAGAAGGAGGAGGAGGAAGAGGAAGAAGGGAGGGGAAAAGCACAGCAATTATAATTATTGCTAGAACTGGGATGTAGTTATCCATAAAATGACAGCAGATAGCAGAATGGATTAGAAAGCAGATTCCAGTAATATCTTGTTTTTAAGAGATTCACTTGAAACAGGATTTTAACACACTGTGTTAAAGTATAGATTTGAGTAGAATCTAATTTGCTTCAATTGATGTAAGAAAAAAAAGCAAGTGTATTAATCATGATCTCAGAAAAAGCAAAAGCAAAAAAACCAGACCTAATTAGAATAAGTAATTGGGAAAATTATATTTTTATAACAATACCATATATGATGAAGTAATATCCAAGATTTTTGCAACAAATTTCTTATAAAGAACTCATTTTCCAATATACCTAGCCAAATTTATGAAAATAAAACTGATTGGGGCAGCTAGGTGGCGCAGTGAATAACATATTGGCCCTGGAGTCAGGAGGACTTGATTCAAAATCCAGCCTCAGACACTTAACACAAAACTAGCTGTGTGACCTTGAGCAAGTCACTTTAACCGCAATTGCCCTACATTCCCCCCAAGGAAGCAAAAAACAAACAAATAAATAAATGAATAAGTAAATAAATAAAAATAAATAAAACAGAATCAACTTTAGAAAAATAAGGAACATTTGCCAATTGATAAATGGTCATATAGAAATAAGGAGTTTTCAGAAGAAAAAGCAAAGCTATCTATAGTCATATAAAAACAAATAGCAAAAAAAGCTTTAATCAATGTTGATTAGAAAAAGATGAATTAAAACATCTCTGAGTTAACATCTTAAACCTATCAGAAATGACAAATGCTGATGGAGATGAGGGAAAATTGGTACACTAATAAACTTTTCACAGAGTAGTAAACTGGTCCAGTCATTACAGAGAAGTATTTGAAACAAGGTCCAAAGTGCTATCAAACTGTTTATACTCTTTGACTTATCAATACCACTATTAGGTTTGTATATCAAAGGGATCAAAGTAAAAAAAGAAAAGGACCTTTAAGTACAAAAATGTTTATAACAGTTCTTTTTCTTTGTGGTATCAAAAATTGGAAATTGAGGGCATATTCATCAATTGAGGAATGACTCAACAAATTGTAGCATATGATTGTTATGGAGTACTATTGGGCTATAAAATAATGAAGGGAGTGGTTTCAGAAAAACAAAACAAAACAAAACATGATAAGACCTATATGACCTGATGTGAAATGAAGCGAGAACAACTGGGAGAACATTGTGAAGAACTGCAGCAATGCTATAATGTTGAAAAATTGAAAACTTTGCAGTTTTGAAAAATTTTGCTACTCTGATTCATCTAATGATACAAAACAATTGTAAAGGATTCATTTTTAAAATGATGACATTCTTTCAGAGAACTGGTGAATCCTGAGTGCAAACTGATGTATAATTCCTTCACTTTCTTCATTTTTGTACTTTTATGAAATATGGCTTATATGGAAATATTTTTGCCAGATTTCTCATGCTATAATTGATGTATTGCTCATCTTCTCAGTGGATTTGGTAAGGCATAGGAGGTGAGAAGAGGATTTGAAACTCAAAATATAAAAGGTAAAGAATTTAAAAACTAATTACCTAAAATATAATCCAAGGTAACCTCAAGGACATAAAAATATCAGAATAGGGCTTTAAATCCTAGGGGCTATCAAATTAGAACAATTTTCTTTTCTGTTTCTCAAAATAGAAAGAAGATCTGGTGTTTGTCTCAGGCCTCAAGTCATAGGACTCTAGCGATGAGAAAATGTATATTCTGGGGTATGCAGTAAAATCACCTCTGAACCAGCAAAAATGTCCACTAGAACCCCAAAGACGAGGAGATATAGCTAGCCTGGTTCTGAGAAAACAGCTTATCAGTTGAAAAAATGTAGGGATCATCAGACTTTGTATGAGCTACAATCTCAAAAGTGACAAGGATGTAGAGAAGAGGGCACACCCCCTTGATGTGTTAACTCTTCAGCATAACTTGCTATGAATTAGAATATTCTGGTAATTAAATGAGTGTTACATTTTAATTGGACAAGTCTTTTATCACTAGTTCATAAGGAGAAACAAACTATCCTCTATGCCCCAAAGTATTTGGTTCAAGCAGAAAAAACTGTACTTGGTATATGCAGCTCATCACATTTTTGCCCTCTAGGTCTTGCCATAAATTATATCTCTTGATAGTTTCTTCAGGCAAGTCAAATATGTATCTTAGGTCCTGGCAGAGATTAAATCAAAATGACTATCATGTCCTTCCTTAGCAGAGCCCTGAATAAAACACAAAGAACAAAATGATTTTGACTTTAGCACAGAAAACAGTAAGTTTATAAGAGTATGTGATTTTGCAATTAATTTCCTTGAAAGGGATTTATATTTTCCTGTTTACAGCATGATAAAATCACTACTTTTTGTTTCCATCTCCTCCCTCCAAATAACTAATATGCTACCTGAAAAAGTAAGTATAAATATCCAATTTATTATAGTGATTTCTATTATTTTTGAGGCCACATGGTACATTTTGAGTCAGGAGAGCTAGGGATACAATGGTGGTAAAATTGAAAGACCATTTGCTACATTGTCAGATGCTCTGTACTAGCCAATTACTAATTAGCATTCTGAGCAACTCACCTGACTCTCTGAGACCTCCTTTTTTCAGATCTAGCTATATAATCCTGTAATCCTATTTTTAACACAAACTTGTGAGATCTTGGACAAGTCATTTAATTTCTTAGTGTCATTAAGCCACTCTTAAATCAGTTTTTTTAAGGAGCTGAACATCCAGGGTAGAAGGAATTTGTTACTGAGTTTTCTAGACTGATAAAATCACAAGTCTGATTCAAATTTCCATTTTAGTATAACTTATATGCTACACAAACACCCACACATGCATGCACCCATGCACACACATGCACGTGCACACACACAGACAAGCTTATGTACTGTGTGTGTGTGTGTGTGTGTGTTTATATATACTTCTGTAAGGCAAAGGAGAGAGTGAGAAGGGTTTCCTACTTTTGAAAAAAAAAAGTCTGTCATCTTAGCTTCAAAAGGGAAATTTAGACCCAAAACTATTAATTTTTTTTAATATTTTCTTTTAAAAAACAGAATTAATGAAAGCACAATTCACACATATTTATGTGTATCATTAATATTCATGCCTCACCAACGAGTAAGATTGTCAAAAATTAACTTTAATGCCAATAACCTAAATGCCCATTTCCAAGATTTCCATCTACCAGTCTCCTACTTCCATTCTCTTCTCACTGCTATCTTCAGTGCTATCTATTTAACTTAAATAAAGGCAATGAGAGTATAAATATATGTCTGAAACAGCTACTTGATGAAAAATGAGTCAAAGGGGAATTGAACAGGAAGGCAAAATATACTGTATATCAATCAAAATTCACCTTCTTTAAATACTTTTAAGGATATCCCAACATTTTCCTCATCAAGACATTTATACTAATTTTTTAGAAGGAAAATCTGAACCTCAAAGAATACAGTTGTTTTAAGCATTATATCTACTCTCCCACTTATCACATTGAGGATTATGCCCACTGTTTCAAAGGTGAATGTCATTTACCCATCAATAAGACTAATTTAAGATGAGCTATTTCTCAGTGAGGCTTCGATATATCTAGTTTTGAAGGCATATGCCTGCTGGTCTTTATGTACCCAGATCCTCAAGCAGGAATTCCTTAACTTTACTTTGATATTGAGTTAAGGTTTTCTATCTAGCAGAGCAGCAGAATGTGAGGTCATGGTGCTCTCACCCATATGTAAATATGCGTGTGTGTGTGGAGATACATATATACATATGAAAATGTGTGTATAAGTATTCAAACACATATAATACACACACATGCACAAAGGGAAATAAGAAAAAAATTAACATTTCCTCATTTTTAATGAGTGGAGGATTTCAATCTCATTAGCCTCGCACATTACTAGAGCAAGAATGACCCTGGAGGATCATTGGTTTCAGTGTAATGTTTAGAATTTATGATCTCAGTCCAGAGGGCTTAGAATCACACTAAATATCAATATCCCCTCACTAAGAAAATGCAAAACACATTTATGTCATTTTTAGCTTTAGAGCAATAGATAGAAAATTAGAAAACCAAAATTTAATTCCATATCTACTAATTATCAGGGAACAAGCTGCTTAATCAATCAGTAAAACAGTATCTGGTTATAGAAATGTGTATAAAAATAAGAATATGCAGTTACATACTTGCTTACAGGCTTAAAAATTGCTTTATCTATAATACTGTCATGAGGGAGCTAGTGCAAGTATTATTACTTCTTAACAATTAGGAAACTGAGCCACAGGAATGTTTCATGGAATGCCTAAGACAACTAGGAAGTGTCAGAAAAGAAACTCAGAAATTTTTTTGACTCTGTGAGTCTTGACCAAACTTTGTATGCCATAAAAGCATTTTCTTCACAACAATCCTGTAAAATAAAATGAAATAATGAATGATTTAATATGTTTAAGTGCATTCTATACCCAAAAACACCATGTTAAGAGCTAGAAATAAAAACAGAAAATTCAATCTCTTCTCTTAAGGATCTCACAAAAAATAGAGACCCCATACAAAACAATTTCAGAAGGTCAGATAGCAAATATAAGTCCAGCGGTCCTTAGTGTTCAGTAAGTAAGATGGTAATGCATCTTCCTTAGCTGCATTTCCATGAATAAGATTATTTACATTTCTGCTGCTAACCTATCAACAATGTCAACGACTATGTGCACATTATTTTTATTATTAGTTTTATAGATGTGGACATAAATGCTTAGTCATTTTGCAGGATCACCTTTTCAACAGATATTTAAGATCTAATTGGAAACAAGTTTCTTCTATTCATGAATAGGACTTCTAAACAGTGAGAGTCCATATATTTGGTTTTGAGAAATAGATAGATAAACAGACACATAGATGATAGATTGTTTTATTCCATTATTTTTAGTCATGTCAGACTCTTTGTGACCCTATTTAAGTTTTCTTGGCATAGATACTGGAGTGATTTGCCGTTCCATTCTCCAGCTCATTTTAAAGTTGAGGAAACTGAGGCAAACAGGGTTAAATGACTAGTCCAGCATCACACTGCTAGTAAGAATTAGAGGACAAATTTGAACTCTGGTCTTCCTAAATTCAGAACTTGCATTCCATCTACTGTACCACTAATTGCCCTGATGGACTGTAATTCAATGTCATTATAATTTTATTGTAATCCCATATATTTTATTTAATACAACTAAAAGAATTGTCCTAAAAGGGGGTCCATAGGCTTCATGAGATGCCAAAAGATTTCATGACAATTACCAGTACTATAGGGGGCTTAATGAATGGCCTTGATTAACTATATAAACTTTTATAGAATCACCTTCTTCATTTTCTGTCTTTTTATATCAAACCAAGTGGGCAATACAATTTTAAAAATAAAAAAGGAAGATAAAGAAAAAGAAGGGAAGTGAAATCATGGCAAAAATGGAAGACAGACAATAACAGGTAGAATAACTAGTTGTTTGATAACTGTGGTCTCATATTCCCCTAATGCTCGACATCTCCCCCTCAACTTGTCCACTTCTTTCTTTACAGGGTCTCATATTGTTCAACTGATTATAAAGTGACTTGAACAAAAATAGCTTGGCATACTGGATACAGGACTGAACTTCTAATTAAAAAAAATATCTTTAGTTCAAGCCCTTTCACGATATATTGTATCTGTATTAACATAGTCTACTATCTAACCTGTTAATAATTCATACAATTTTCTAAGATTATAAGCACCTGAACTGATCTCCAAAAGTGGGGAGGATTTCTATACTGGGAGCTTAAAACATCAGTGAAGTCACAGATGAAGAACATCCTCACACTTTAAAAAAATATTTCATATTACTGTCATAATAAACTAGGGGAATAATATATTTATATAATATACACATGTATTTATATATGTTTCTGTGCATATATCACAATAATTTGTCTTATATGTAAGTATATACAGAAACCTCCAGAGAAGTCTCACATGAAGCAAACTCTACTAACACTGATATTTATATGAATATATAACATTTTGTTATAATAAAGTTCATAGTTTATGAAAACAGGATTAAGAAATGGAATATGGCCTAGCAAAGATACGAGGTCTAATTAAAGATACTTTATTAAAACACCATTGATCATTCAAGTCTTCATTCAGATATGCTGTTTGAGAGATGAAATGTTAAAAGTCATATGGAAAACGGGAGTTATTGATTAGATTTTGTGATTAACTGAAAACTGACAAGAACATATATCATATTAGCTGCTGCTGCATAACAAGGGCAAGATAAATCTTTACTTAGAAGCACTAAAGTTGATACATTATACTATAGATTTATTTTGAAAGGAATATAAAGGGGCAATGCAGTGAATTCATATTAAAGTTTTTGAAAGGACTTTAAAAAAACATTTGTGTAATAGTTTCCTTTTTAATTGGTATTTTAATGAGATCATTATTTAAAAAAAGAGGTTTCTCCAATATGGCCACTTGCCAATTAAAAACAAAATAAAACCTTTAATAAGTTCATGTTTGTGCAATGATTACTTTTTTCTTCCCCTATTAAGAATGAATTTCATCAACCCAACATATTCTTAGGCCCCTGTTTTTTGGCGTTAAATTATTCATTTCTTCAGGGATCTTATGTAAGGCCATAGGCTATAGCTAACTAGTGATGTATTTTCCTTGCTTCTTTCCTTTCTTCCTTCTGAATATTTTAGAAGCTCTGAATCAAAACATTTTGGTTTTTTACTTGACTTGATAACATAATTTACATTTTTAAGCAGTAACTGTAGGCAAATAGCTTTTTTTTTAAAGTCAGTGACTTTTTAAATATATGTGTGTATACATATATATATGTATATATATAATCTATATATAGATATATATCCTATATTATTAGGGCAGTTCCTGACCACATAATATAGACTTTTGCCATTGACTCCCTCAAAACAGCCAAGAGAAAAAAAAATTAAGAGATTAATAGGCACTATATCTAGATAATTTCATCCCCAAATCTCTCCTTTTTGTTACTATTTCCTGAATTATTTTATTTACTTTGCACATGTAGACAATACTCCAGCTGTCACAAACTCTTAAAATTTTCATCTTCTATTTTAATTTGGAGGGATACTTTATGATTTATTTGCCACAAAAAAATTCCCAAAACTCTAGACCTGGCATAAACAATTCCTTCTTCCAAAAAGAGAAAAACACAAACCAAACCAAAATAGTGACAACTTCTGACTCTTTAGGAATGGTTTGATGTGTATAGTCTAAATAATCACTATAGAGAGGAGGAAGGTATGCTTCCTTTACCCATGGAACAAAGTTTGATTGTCTTAAATCTATCTAACTACATTTAGTGGTACTTATGTTAACATGAATGAAATTGTTTATGTTTACATGGTTCTATTCTTCTAAATGTTTGTTTTCCATGAATACTAAAAAAAAAAAAAAACCTTCCCCATTACCTATAATTTCACAATATTCGTTGTAGATCATGGAATAATAACATTCATTTTATACTTATTGCCCTTGGGTAAGATAGAAATACGGTCTATATCTGCATTTTCTTCTTAGAGGGTACTCCCAAGAGTGGAAACTCCCTTTACCAATGAAGGTGGGTACCTTTTCTACAATGTAGTTTTAGATGCCTAGAACAATGATTGCTAGGTTAAATAATCTTCCTAAGGTCAAACATGCAGGATGTGGCATAAAAGATTTGAACCTATGTCTATTCTAGGGTAAGACCTAACTCTCTTCATTTTGCTTTTCATTTATATTCTGCCAAATCACTTTTCAGTTTTCCTACCAGTTACTATAGACTTGGGAAACTTTCTGTGGTTTATAATCTAGAGTCTATTAAATAGAGGGATATTTTACTGATTATTAAATTGGTCTTGTTTCTCTATGATGTTCTAATGTTGAACTTTACATATGTTCTAAACTAGCATCAAGTGTTTTTGGTTGCGATTGCTTGGCAAAATTTTTGATATCATGTAATACTGGGTATTATTTGCCTCTCGTTATTTTTTTCTGGAAATTATTGATAATTTACTTTTGTTATTATTGTTATTGTTCTTGAACTCTGTTAAATTATCTTCTACTTCTATATAATGACTTCTAAGCAGTTTGATTAGTTAAGTTCCAAAACTGTAAATTTACTTAAGTAGTATTGTCATTTTCATCATATTTGTATAGACAAATCATAAAAATATAAATGTATTTTTAAGGATTAAACAAATCTTTTATTTCTATGAAAATTGTCTTGTAATTCTAATACTATGATTGAATTAGACTTGATGGGAAATGTTTGTTCTTGCTCCTTAAGTATTTTTCATAGCTTATTCCTAAGCTTTCATTTGTATCATATATAGAGGAACAGAAACTATTAAATTATACTGGAAATTTCAGATCTCTGTGGAAAAATTGGAAAATTAAATTAAGTTTGGGGCTAAATTTAATGACTCAAACTGGAAAAAACAAAGCTTGAGAGATACAGTGGTAAAGGATTATAGGAAGAAGGAAGTAGTCCATGTAAAATAAATGTATTAGATTTCCCTTGACTTTTGTGGCAAATGAAAATATCCTACTTTTTCATATTCTTCTTATCCCTTCAAACATGCTTCCCCAATCTGTTATTTAGGACACTACATCTTCAGGCACACTATCTTCCCTGAAGTCACAGAAATTTCAAATACCAACTTAAAAGTTTAGAATTATATTGTGAGGATGCTCAGTCATAGGCTGCTGGGATGTGTTTTTTGTTTGGTCTGTAGATATTTCTCAGCCAGAGGAAAGGTGTTTGGGTAGAAACTGCCAACATATCTACCTCTATAAGAACCAATGACTATTCTGTCAAGGAAGAATAAAGTTGTTGAAGTTCCAACAAGTTGCTAAGATTAAAGTTTCATATTATGTTTGCATTCTTTGTTTCCTATAGACAGCTCTAAGGATTTCTCTAATATTGTAAGTTAAAATAGTTTCTAAAAAAAGTTTAGAGACACTCTTCCTTGGAGGGGATTTTCATTCAAATAATC
>CM053591.1:98931265-98942323 GCA_028646515.1 Pseudochirops corinnae
GTATGGTATACACATATATGTATATACACACAATTTATGGTATATTATACACATATACATATATTTATGTGTATGTATATATATATAGATAGATAGATAGATATAGATATAGGTATATGTAAATGATGCCAAATTTTCATTATATTGTTTGAAATCTCTAGAAAATTTCAACTTTTTGCTTAAATTTTCCCCAAGTTGAACTTTGCAAGGAAAGAAAAGTTAGCCAGTATCATAAAATACAGCCGAAATGTTCAGTGGAGTTGCATGGCCAGAAGTTATAAGATCAGTAGTTTTTCAGTTTCTTCATGGTTAAGTGAAACAACACCAACTGAATTATTTTTTTTGCACAACTGTCTCAAGCTGCACAGTTCTGTAAATAAAACTCAAGTGCTTCACAAGGCAAATATTAACTTTTACTTGGAATTATACTTACATAGCAAAATAGCTTGCTTTATCAATGCTATTGCATTTTCAAAAATATTCTTCTTTTAGAAAACTACTGCATTTAACCTAAAATGGAAATATTGAAATTTTGAAAAAAATCATTTTATAAGTCTATTACAGATTTAAACATTCAATAACCTTTAATCTTTATATTATTATCTATTTTCTTTGTATACTTTTGGCATGCTCATTAATAATCACCAAAAAATGTAGTTAAATTATAAAACCTCCATGTAGAATTTTACCCCAAATGTAGTAAAAGATGAATGGAAATGAATGTGAAATATCAGTTTGTGCCAGTGATGTCTCTTGGTCTGAAAAAGAACAGGAAATACAGCTTTACTCTTTTGAAATAATTGTCATGCACTATTCAGCTAGGGTACTATTTTGATACTTAAAGTCAAAATGGAATATAAAAGCAGAGTGGTGCTGAGTATAAATACCAGTGACAGTACAACCCAGTATCAAGTGACAGGAGGAAACGAACAAGAGAACACAGAGTCCTGCTGATGACCAAATTCATATCCTTAGCCATAAGAAGCAACTGTAGCTTGATAACAATGGTGAAGAGAGAGGAATGAGAACAGAGATACTGCCTTGAGCATATAAGTAGTTTGTCCAAGCATTGAATCATTTTATTCATTGTATGATAATAGATGATGGAAATTATTTTTGTTATGATTATTATTATTTACTACTTATATTGGTGGTGACATTCTTCTCATTCCAACATTAAATGGAAAGAATTGAAAATATGAGTTTATTTATTCATTTTAGTTATAGTAAAAACTGTATTATCATTAATGTACTATGAAACTAGATTTATTTATTTTTCAAATTCTTGTGAATACAGTGCATGGTAAAGTTCTGGGCTCATTCATCCAATGAGGCTTAACATGTTGTTTTGAAGAAACAGATAAAATAGCCAAAGAGAAATGACATAAATTACGGTGTACTCTTATAGAGGCCATAATGTTTTACAGTGCTTGTTGATGTTTCATTTTGAAGCGAAAGAATTTATGTCTCAACACTGAAAAGAAATGATAACTGTTTACATTCACTTTTAATTGCAACCTTTTGTTATATTTGAAAAATCTTCATAATCTTATTTTACCTGATCACAGACTCTCTTAGCATCTTGTATATTAAAATAATTTTAATTTGAAATGGATATTAGGGAACTTTTAGCCTAACTCATTTATGATAAATAAACTAAGTTCAAAGGCTTAAATAAGTTTCTTAAAGTAACACATAGTTAAAATCTGTTGCAAATATTGGGCAGACATAATAATCATTATTAGTTTATCAGAATGACTTTCAATACATGAAATATGTTTCAGAAGAAAAAATACTGAAATTGCCTTTATGATGTGGTGGTATTTATTTTTAAATCCTTGAAAAGAGGCTGACAATGATACTAATCACATCAATGATAACAATGTTGGTGCTGGTGTCCATAGTATTGGTGACTTTTATATTGATAATAATTTCTGTAAGGCTGAATCCATCATTCATATCATGATTGATTTGGAATGTAATGGAATGCCATTCAGCCTGATGACATACAACAGAGACTTTGTGAGAACTAAGCCTGTTATAAGAACTAAACACAGCTATCAGAAATCACACAATATTGGGAAATTAGATTTTGTCAATACCATTCATTGAGATAGCATCTCCATCATCATGATGTTATTGATTATAGTAGTTAAAGAGCCAAAAAAAAAATGACATGAAATGTCTAAGGACTGTATGTTACCCACAAACAAAAATAAAAACAAAAAATCAAGAATTAAATATCAAAATTGCAGTCACTGTAAATCAGTGAAGATATCACTGATCACTAAAAATAACCAAAAGTGTTTCATGGAATAACCTTAAAGTATGAATAATTTCATTATGAAGCTGAGCTATCATTGGTTGTTTCTCAGTTATGTCCAGCTCTTCATGATCCCATTTTGGGTTCCTTGGCAAAGATCCTGGAATAGTTTCAAATTTCCTTCTCTATCATATCTTACAGATAAGGAAAATGAGGCAAAAACTGAGGATTAAGTGACTTGCTTAGGGTCACGCAGATAATAAATGACTGAAATCAGATCTGAACTCAGGAAGAGCATTCTTTTTTAATGCAGGCCAAGCACTCTATCCATTGCGTGAGATAGTTGCTCTATTAAGCTGTACTTTAGTATATGACAGAATTAGAAACAAATATTACTTGTTAGAGTCAGTGAATTTATACTGCTTTTTGTCAACACTATCTACATTACTGTAATGACACTGGGATTTGAACATCTCCCATGACCCTTGAACTTGCTGATGTAGCAGAAAGGGGTGGAGCAAGAGAAAGCTGGAACCAAGCTAGAATCCATATTGTAGTGACTGGAAGCAGTAACAGCAGCAGCAGCAGCTGCAGTTGTGGTGCGAACTCCTTTTTCTTTGAGCCTGCCAGAATCTCTGCTAAGGAATTCTGCTGAGAACTACCAGGGAAAGGAACTTCGGGGGGGCCAGAGAAGCTGGGAGCAAGCTGCATGGACACTGAGCAGTTGTTGTGAGTGAGGAGAGAAGGATCTTTGCCTGAGGTAGCCTGTCATGTTTTGAAAGCCTAAGAATGTGGGTGTTTACTACTTTAACTAGATGTGCCAACTTCATAACTACTGTGTTGGCTTTGACTTTCTGGTTTTGGGACTCAGTTTTCTGGTATTTGAACAAATGCTTTAGCTATATTTCCCATGTACAGACCCTGTTACATTTTGTGATTAATAACAATATCAGCATATTTATAGTTGCTATAGGCAATATGAATACTGCATTGCTGACACAATTGCCTAACAATTTATTACATAAAGGTGCAATATAAATATGAAAAGTCACTTCATCCTTAAGCAGATGCTGAATCAGTGAGCTACTAATATTGGACAGGGAAAAATGGAAGAACTTGAAGTCATTACATGCTGTGTTAAGACAATCTTTTCAAAACCTACTTAATTAAAGAATGCTAAAAATTACTACCAATGTCTCAAATGATTTTTAGGATAAGATGAACAAAGAATATTGAAAAATTTTGATAAGATAAATCACAGAGTTAAACCAGATTTATCAAAACCAAATAATTTTTAAAATCTGAAAATTGCTACAACCATTATAAAAACACAAGTATTCCCACAATTTTTGAGGCAATTTTTAAAAATTTCAAGTTCTAGACGTAATAGTATATGCAATAGCCATTTTCATGGTAAAACAAGAATAGCAACAAGCAAACGAATAAACAAAAAGTCATAAGAAAACGGGAGAGCATATCTACCAAGGAATTTTCCTCACAATGGGCATAAAACACTACCATTACAGGAGTTACTTGAGAAAGCTATCTGTGGGCAGTTCTTGAAAATTATAAAGCCTAGCTGATGACTTGTAAACCATATTGTCCAATAAAAGGAAATAGAAAACAAATATGTTTAAAAGAATTGAGAAAAATTAAAAATTCTCGATTCACTTTGTAATTAATGGAAAGCTAATATTAAAATGAAAAGGTAATATGGGGCCAAAGCAGAAAATAAAATAAATAACAACATACTTCAAAAACTTTTGTGCAAAAACTTGTGAAACAAAGAAATTAGAGGAGAAAGAGAAACCTCAAAGAAGAAGTATGTGGAAAATTTCTAGTTTTCTCTTTAGTTGCAAGGAGCCTAACGATATAAAAGCCAATACAACAACAAAAATAGAAAGCTCACAAAATATTAATATAGTAAATAACAAAAAAAGTGATTGCTAAGGAAGGTAAGTTTAGTTTCTCTACAAAACTGGATAGTGGTAAAGCTAGATATGATCCATAACACTGAAGTACCTCAAAGTGATATGTAAAATCCTAATAAAGCAAATTAGTAGCTTCCTTTCAGATGTAAACTTGAACTCAACATTCCTAATATCTACTACATATACACACATACACATAAATACACATGCATGTATACACACATATATGTACTTATATAAGTACATAGTTATTTACATATATGCACATACATACACACATGCACAGGTATATACTGTTTTATATATGTACATACAAACACATGTATATGCACATGTATATACATATCTATATATGTCTATACATATCTCTACACATTATCCACACATCCATGTACATCCATGTACATATATACATGTATATATACACACATACCAACAAAGTCCAACAGGAAGAGAAATAAAGAAAGATTACATTTAAAATAAAAGTAGATAATATAAAATACTTGGGAGTCTATCTGTCTATTCAAGTTTAGGACTGTATAAACACAAATATAAAAATCTTTTCACACAAATAAAGATTTACAGGCAGTGGGAGAAATATTAATTGTTCCTGGGTAGGCTCAGCCAGTATAATAAAAATGATAATTCTACCTAAGTTAATTTGCTTACTTAGTACCATACAATCAAGTTACGAAACACACACACAAACACACACACACACACACACACAATTCCCTCCCCCCACATGCTTACATACAGAGCAGGAAAATAAAAACACATTTTATCTGGAAGGATAAAAGATAAAGAATATCAAGGGAATCAATGAAAAAAATGTGAAGGGATGTGGCTTAACAGTAAGACATTTCTCAATGTATTTAAAAAAGTGTTATTCTCAAAACACTTTGGGACTGGATAAGAAATAGAGAGTCAGATAAGTGAAATAGATCTTGTATACAATACATAGTTGCAAATGACTATAGTGATCTACTGTTTGAGGAGCATAAAAAGTTAATATGTTGGTAAAGATCTATTTTGAAAAAATGATTGGAAAATAGGAAAGCAGTTTGGTAGAAACTTGGCAAAAAGTAATATCTCACACTGTATGCCAAGATAAGTTAAAATAATTACGTGATTTAGACATATAGGATAACATAATAAGCAAATTTTTTGTTTTTGGAATATTTTACTTGTCAGATTTATTGACAAGGGAAGAATTTATTCCCAAACAAGAGACAGTGAGCATTGCAGGATATAAAACAGATAATTTTGATTATATCAAATTGAAATGTTTCTGGAAAAACAATACCAATGCATCTAAGATTAAAAGGGAAGTAGGAAACTGAAGGATTTTTTTATTTTTTACATTTTTCTTCAATAAAAGCCTCATTTAAATGTGGAATGATTGAGCAAGTTGTGGTTGATAATTTTAATAGAATGCTATTGTGCTTTAGGAAATAATAAGTAGGATGCTCTGAGAAAAAGCTTTGAAGGTTTACATGAACAGATGCAAAGTGAAGTGAGTAGAACCAAGAGAACATTGTATATAGTAACAATACTACTGTACAGTGATTATCTTTGAATGGCAGTTTTCTCAGCAATTCAATGATCCATTATCATCTTAAAAGACTTGTGACAAAAAAAATGCCATGAAAAGAAAGTACTGATAAAGTCTGAATGTAGATCAAAACACAGTTTTTAAAAATACTTTTTATTGTTTTTTTCTTTTTTGGTCCCCATTTTCTTTCACAATATTGTTAATTTGGGAATGTTTTACATGATGGCACATATATAATATGTATCAAATGAATTGGCTTCTCTAAGAGACTTCAGGGAAGAAAAGGGGAAGGGAGAAACTAATGAACTCAGTTTAAAAAAAATGTTAACTATTGAACTCAATTTTTAAAAAATGTTAATTTTTTCATTTACAAGCAATTGAGAAAAATTAAGAATAAAAGTACAAAAAACCCCACTTCTCTGTTCATGAAAACTTTTCCCAATGCAATTAGGACCACATCATCACCACCAAATACATAATACATACATACATACATATATATATGTATATATACATATATACATAAATAATTTATATAAATATATGTACATATATATGTACACATATATGTATATGTGTATATATATATATATATATATATATATATACATAAATTATCCTTAGGTAATTAAGCCTATTATAGAATGTAAATTTTTGTAAAGAAGCCAATATAAATACTGGTGACACATTACCACATGATCTAAAATTTAGTTCATATAAAATACAGAGCTAAACATGACATAATGTTGGAAATTACAATCACAAACTTGCTGTTTTTCATAAACTGATAAGAATAGCTACACCATAACTTCAAATTCAAAATACTGAGAATTCAAATATATTAATTATACTAAAGCTAGTGTTTTATCATAGATATATCTCTTGCTCACATTTGCCTGGATTCAAGAAGACCTGAATTCGAATCTTACCTCACATGTTAAATAGCTGTCCGACCCTGGGCAAGTCACTTAATGTTGTTTGCCTCAATTTCTTCATTTGTAAAATGAGCTAGAGAAAGATATGGCAAATCATTTTATTGTCTTTGCCCAGAAAAACCCAAATGGGTTCCTGAAGAGTTCAACATGATTGAAATGATTGAACAACAACAAAGATTAGAATAAAGTATATTAAGTTTTTCACTGTTATCCTGTCTGCTACTGAAGATGTCTGAAAATGCTTTAACTGAGCCTATCTAATACGAGTTTGCATCGTATAACTTGAAAAAAAATAATTAAAACTGCTATTTATTCATCAATGTAATTGTCCACATAACATTAGCTAAATCTAAAAGGACATTAAGAGTTTTTTCTAGTTAAAAAAATGCTATGAATAATAGTATATCAATTATATTTTTGTTCAATCAACTAATCAGTGAATAGTCACTTATTTAGCACCAATGATGCATCAGTTATTATGCTACAGAATGGGTATATAAAGAAAATATAAAGTAGTCCCTTCCTTTAAAGAACTTATGTTGTAATGGAGACAACAATCACATAGAACACAAAGAAAACAGTAGAAGGAAGAAGACACTTTGATCTAATGATACCAGGAAAGATGTGATGTAGAAGGTGACATCTGAGCTTTATTGAAGGACACTAGGCATTCCAAGGGGTCATGGGTAAAGAGGAAGTGCAGTTAAAGTGTTAGGGCCAGTCTGAGTCAAGGCATAAATATGAAAAGGAAGTTTCAATAAAGTCTGTTTTGATATACCATAGAGTGGGGAAGGTGATCTTGTTAAATAAGAAATAATAGTATAGGGTCAAAATATAAGGAACATTAAATACTAGAGTGAGGAGTTTATATTTAATGTTAGAAATAGTTAAAGGACAGTCACTAGAGTTTATTCAGTATGGGATTTGGGTAAAATGATCAGACTTGGCTGTATGAATGTATATATGTATGTATGCATGTGTGTGTGTGTGTGTGTGTGTGTGTGTATGACTTTTGTTCTCATCTAGGGAAGACAATTCATAGGTGATTGTAATAATTTATATGAAAAGTGATACAGACCTGATCTCGGGTGATTCAGGGAAATGCAATATTTACAGTGCCCACAATCATAATAAAGACTGTGACTATAAATATTTCATGACATTTGATCACAAAATATATCAGATTTTCCAGGTAAAGGACAGAATCGAAACATTTATTTAGACACCAGACAACCCAATCCCAAAACCCTTAAGCGGATTCCATCATAATATTGAGGAAATTAACAAGCCGTAATAACACTGAGAGCCATAGCATTCTTTATCATTCCCACAAACCAGTATGAGATCAGTATTTATTCACAAACCTCTCTATCTCCTTGCCTGAGCATTCTCTCTCCCCCCATCTCCCTAGCTCTGGCTCCCAGTTTCCTGTGGGCTCTACTTCCCTTCAGCAAACCCCTCCCATCACAGGTTCCATGTCAGTATATTCAGCCTATCAGGGGGCAGGGTTTATCTTCACAGCAGGGAAGCTTCCTGTGGGCTCTGCTCCACCCTTCAGAAAATTCCCCCCATCACAGGCTCCATGAGATTATATTCAGACTATTAGGGGGCAGAGGTTACTTTCAAAGAAGGGAAGGTCTTCAAATTCCCCCCTAGGTCTATTAAGGGACACGCAAGATCTTCGAATTCCCATTCCCATTACAGGTGGTGACTGTATGAGTTGTTTTTGTTATTGGTCAAACTACTTTCACAAGCCTCTTTTTAATACAAACTCCTTTATCAATTTATTAATCCTTCATAGGTGCAGTCTTTCTACTTATTAAAATAATCTTTACATTGATCTGTATAAAATATTTGTCCCATAAATAGTATCAATTGGCTTTGAAACAGAGACTGATGCTAATTAGTAATGTTCCTTTCTGAGGGGCAAGAAGTATGTAGTGAAATCATTACTTCATCCTGTAATGATTCTTCTCTTTTCCAAAACAATCTCTTTTCTGGTTTATGCTGGATCTGAAAGCTGTAATATTCCTGGATAGGCATTTGTTTCCATACATGTCAGGACAAACATCGATTGATTGAGAAAAATCACTATATAGTGATACTCTCAACATATGTCAAAATAAAATTTTTGTAGAGTGTACCCCACCTTTTTGAAGGTTGCATGGCAATGGAGTATAATATCTTTCTGGAGAAAATTCCAGTTATCTCTTGTTCTACACCCTGCCACATTAAATTATGTAATACTGGTTTAAATAAGTAATAGAAATTACTGAGTTTGATGTTTTCTGATTTAATAATCAGAAATTTACCATCTCCAAAGAATTTGAAATCATTTTTAGAAATTTTGCATTTTTTTTCCTATTTTTTATTATTTTTTTTTCATTTTTAACCACCTTTTCAGTTTAATTTTAATGGAGTTCATATTTTCACAGTCTTTTCATTTTTTCTGCATTATTCTTGCTCATGTTCTTGATACTGACAGGAAGATGTTACTAGATGAAATACATTTTGGAAGCTCAATCCTTCCTTCAGGTGATCATGACTAATTCTCATTGATTTCAATGAATAGGATTTGCATTAGAAGATGTATTTTGCCCCAGGAATTTGGAACTGTGCAGGCAATTCTGATGAATTTTTGGACTCTTTATTAACTCTAGTCCTTCCAGATGCAGAAATTATGATTGTTTCAAAGGCTGACAGTTATAATCTTACAAAAAGTAAGTGTTTCGAAATCTGTTTTTGCTAATTTCCTAATATAATCACAAATTTATTCAACTTTTATTTTCTCTTTTAAGGTAATTTTATTGGTATGGAAAATATATCTTAAAATTTACCATCTATTAATTCAAATAATTTGTTTTCATATAATATTCTGCAGTAACAAATCTTGTATAAACGTTAGTCAATCAATCCATCAATCAATATTTATTAAGAAACTACTATTTTCCAGATGCTAGAAATACAATAAATAAGAGGCAAGGAATCTCTGCTCTCAAGGAGTTTACAATCAAATACAGATGACAAACATATAAAGAAACATATACCAACAAATAATATACAAAATAAGAAGGGTATATTTAGCAGAGGAAGGACACTAGAATTATTTTTTTCCTCATTTTTGAAGAGAAACAATGACATTGCAGAGTGATGTCTTGACTCGTGAATGAATTGGATTTAAGTGAGTCAAAGTTGTACAAAGTTGTCAGCATGTTCTTCCAGTCATTGAAATCCAGTAGTAAGACAACAAGTCAGGATGACTGGTGATGGTCTGGAATGCAGTTGATGACCTTATCATCTCTGATGTTGTACTGAACTCTAAGTGTACCATAGTCCCTCCTCCAGCCACCTTCCTGGCCTTTAGAACAAGTTGGTCTCACTCTTTCCATTTTGGGGGTTATCACATGGTTTGGGTAGACAGCACTTAACTCACAGATGGATTTGTGGTCTGTTGGTTACCCTCCACCAATTTTATATAGTCTGCTAAAATGGTTTAGTGGGGTGTAGCCACTGTATAAGCTACATCTTCTCAAAGTCACAGGTGAAAGCTAAGTGCCAGGCAGACACCAAAAGTAGATGATCAAACCAGAAAAAGACTTGTGAAGTCTTTCCATCAAGAGGTGCTCTTCTCCTTGGACACCTATACACTACATAATAGAACTTACTTCATATCTTACTACTTCCTGAAACACATTCTTACATATTTGTAGCTTTAGGCACCTGTGTCATCTCACTCTTATCTGTTATACTTTAATGAGAATGTTGACAAATTGAAATGTATGCAGAGAAGGGCAACGAGGCTGGAAACGGTATTGTATATAATCCCATGTGACATTTTATGTTGAGGACCATGGGCTAGTGGGACTCTGACCCTGATGGCTAAATAAGCCTCCTCAGGTGAAGGGCTTGCTGCCAGGCCTGGATATGTTCCTCATCTCCCAGGAAAAGAGCTTGAGAACACAGGTGTGAGGATTAGATCCTTGAGAAAAAGCTTGGTGTTTACTCCCCCCTCCTGGCAATACTGAAGTGCACAATGTCCACAGGGGAAAGCCATTAAGAAGCATCCTATAAAAGGCTTGCACTTAAAACAATAAAGGAGACTCTATTTTCCACTACTCTTTGAGTACCCATCTCTCTTTTAACTCACTCCCGGCCTCTGGGTAGACAACTGTCTTAGCCCTGCTGGAGAATAGCAGGGCTTCCAATTCTCTCCTAGCCCTGCTATGGGACAGCAGGGTGTAATAGTAATTGGTTTAGCAGGATACTTAGCACTTGGTACTAAGTGGATAGACAGTACTAAGTGCTAAGTGTGGAAGGTGCAAACTCTGTCCCATTGTTGAGAAGGCATGAACTCCCCTGTTGATGTGGAAGAAG
>CM053591.1:98942823-98956722 GCA_028646515.1 Pseudochirops corinnae
ATGTAATGTTGTGAATATTATAATGTTTTGAATGTTTGTCTTGATTTGTAATGGAATAAACAGTGTTCACTATATTTTGTAATCTGAACTCTAAAAGCTGTTCACAGTAGCATTCCTTTGGGAATCTGCTGGTGCATGACATTACACAGGGCTCCCCACATTTTCTTAGCTCTGCCACAGAAGGCAGGGTTCTACTAAGTTGGCGGGCCACAATTTTGTTTAAAAAAAAAACTTGAGAATGTTTAGCTTAGAGAAGAGATCCTTCTCCATCCTCAATTTTTAGAAACAAATGTTTCTTTTCATAAATAAGGAAACTGGGCCCCAGAAAACATTGATGATTTGTCTAAAATCACATTGGTAGCATTTTCGACTCTCTTAAGTCATAATTCCCTAACATGAGGGTTTGTATGGGATTGGATCCTATCCTATATGATAGGAAGGAAGCTGAAGAAGCTAACAGAAGCCAAAGAAGAGAGTAGTCAAAAATGATGAAGAAAAACATTCAGGGGGTGGGGGGAAGAGAAAATTCCTGCAGTATCTTGTTTTGTTTCTGGAATAGCAAGGAGGCCAACACTATTGGGTTGATGCATATATGGTAGAGAATAAGGAGAACAAAGACTTTTTTTTTCCTTTACTATCTAATATAAAAAGGGGATGCAAAATTTCAAACTGTCGCAGTGTTTTCCATTTGTTGATCCCTTTTTCATTCTTAAAATAGTGAACTTTTGAGGGATCAGTGATATCTTTTCCTTCTATTATAAAACAAGTAAGTTGTTTGCAAATGGTATCTTTCTATACTTATTTTGTTGTCTACATTTATATTCTAAAGATTGAACACATCTCTGGTTTTCCTTAACAGAAATTCTTGAAAGTCTGCCATTTTAACAATTGGTCTATTTTACATCCATTAAAATTGCATTCCATTTTGTTAGATATTTGTTTGTTGTTCAGTCATGTTTCAGTTGTATACTACTCTGTGACCCCCATGTAAGATTTTCTTGGCAGAGATAGTGCAGTGATTTGTCATTTTTGTTTCCATCTCATTTTAAAGATGAGGAAACTGAGGAAAATAGGGTTACATGACTTTCCCAGGGTCACACATTTAGTAAGTGTTTGGGTGCATATTGGAACGGAGGAGGATGAGTCTTCCTGACTTCAGGGCAGTCACTCAATCCATTGCACCATCTAGAGGCAATATTTCTTGGTGGTATTAAGCTGGTATTAAGGCAGGAGGAATTGTATACAAGTCTCATCTCTGATATTGCCTTAGAGTCCTTCAGCATGTCAGTTAGCCACTCAACTTTTTTTAGGCAAATAGCTATATATTTTAGGTCCCTTGAAGCTGTGTTCCTGGAGGCAGTTTCCTTACTCAGAAATATAATGTACAAACAAAAACACTTCTCCCTTTGCAAGATGAATTACTCTCTTTTATAACCTTTTTTGGGGTCTTTTTTTGGACTTTTGCCTTATATCACATTCCAAAATTCCCTTTCCTTTAGTATAAATGGTGCTAAATATTATGTGGTCCTAGTTGTAGTTCTTATAGCACTTCACCTCTTTTTGCCTCCGTACTTACATAATTATGTATGACCTATTTTCAAAGTGTGTTAAATTGGAAATTTCTTTCAGAGATGACTGCTGGATTCTTTGATTTTATTTTATCCTCTGGTTATAACAATCCTCGGAAGTTTTCTTTTGTGGGGAAAAATGAAAATATTTCATGGAAAATAGGACAGGTATCAATGATTGGAGAATTAAATACTGTCCCAATTTTAAAAAGTAAAAGAGAATATGATTTTTTATGTATATGCCTTTGAATTTCACATGAATTCTTCATAAGTTTCTAAAAGTTCATTAAAAGGAAACTTACTGAACATCCAGAACAGAAAGTAACAGTTATAAACACTGACAAGACTCCATCAAGATCAGATTATGCAAACTAAGCTCATTTCCTATTTTTGTTGTTGTTTCAGTCATGTACAACTTTTTGTGATGCCTCTTATGGTTTTCTTGGCAAAGATACTAAAGTGAGTTGCTATTTCCTTCTCCAACTCATTTTACATGTAAGGGAACCTAGGCAAAAGGGTCGAGTGATTTGCCCGGGATCAACACAGTTAGTAAATATCTGAGGACAGATTTAAACTCAGAAAGTTGGGTCTTCTTGACTTCAAACTCCTAATTCCATCCACAGTACTACCTAGTCCACCTCTGTGTGTAAAGCACTGTGCTAAGTACTGGGGACATTTGTTTGTGAATTATGTATTTATATTTTTCTTCAAATGAGCTCCACATATACTTTCCCTTCCCTTCATCATTATTTCATAATATATTATTTTTTCTATCCTTTTTTCCCCCTTTACTATCTAATAAGATGCAAAATTTCAAACTGTCCTCATGTTTTTTACTCTTTGATCCCTCTTCCACTCTAAAAATGGCAGTTTTGAGAGGTCAGTGATATTTTCCCTCTATTATAATACACATATGTTTCTCACAAAAAGGTATCTTTCTGTACTTATTTTATCTACTACATTTTGTTTCAAAGATTGAACCAATCTCTGGTATTTCTTAGCAGGAATTGTTGAAAGTCTTTAATTTTTATAATTGTCTATTTTATATCCTTTAAAATTATACTTAGCTTGGTTAAATATTTGGTTGTTGTTTAGCCATTTTTCAGCCATGCCCTACTCTTTGTGGCCCCATTTGTTGTTTTCTTGGCAAAGATACTGGAGTAGTATTTTTTCAGTTCATTTTATAGGTGAGGAGACTGAGGCAAACAGGTGTGTGTGTGTGTGTGTGTGTGTGTGTGTGTGTGTGTGTGTGTGTGTGATTTACCCAGGGTCACACAGATAATAAGTATTTGAGTGCAAATTTGAACTCATGAGGATGAGTCTTCTTAACACCAGACCAGGTTCTCTATCCATTGCACCACCTCACTGACCCCTTCCGATTTTTATAGGATTATTAAACAAAAAGATGAAGTGAATGCTAACTGTATGATTTACATGATTTTAGCTATGAATAAAGTATCACACACTCTTTTTTGAAGAACATAGAAGTATGGATTAAGAAATAATACAATCAAATGATTCAAACCTAGTAAAAATCTTAAAGAATATTTATGAATAGTTCAATGCCAACTTGACAGGAGATTCTACTAGAGTATCCTTGATATCTGTGCTTAATCCTGATCTCTGCATAATTTTTCTCTCATGATTTGATGAAGGCATAGATGGTGTTCTCATCAAATTTGTTGAAGACACAAAGCTTGTAGGAGTGGCTAACAATGGATAACAGTGTGAGGTTACAAAAGTATATTGAAATGGTTTACACATCAAATCTATATTCACAAAGCTGATAGCATATAATGATTGTGTGTACAAAAGAAAAGAAAATTCCTCCGACGTTGCAGTTTCGCTTTGTTTTCTATAATGCGCTATATCTCTGTATATACATGCAAATATACAGGTGTATATCTAATGTAGAACTATCGACATGTTTGTCTTAATTTCTTTAAACATATATTTTATATTTTTTTCTTTATATGTTTAAATTGATGAATTAGCTTAACATTTAAGGGAGTAAAAGAAACTTAAAGAGGTTACTGAAAATACACATCAATATATGCATTTAAAAGTGAGAGAAAATCTAGTAAGATGACAATATATAATGTAGTATTGTATTTGGAACTGTACATTTCTTATTGATTGAATTTTTATCTCTCTCTACCCAGGCATGTGTTTATTTCAACATTTATTGATTCAAATTAAATTTTTCTTTGATAAGTCTAACTCTTAGATGAGGTACTGTGTAAAACCTATAAGTCTACCAATCAAAAGCAAATTGATTTCTTTTACTTAAGACATGTCATTAGAAGTTGACAACAAAAGTCCCATCCACATTTTACTGAACTTGTGAATTCAAAGACTTTTCCTTATGTGGGGACATGGCTATTTTGTGATGCCACCCAAGATTTAATTTTTCACCCCCTTAAAATATAAACATTTTACATTTCCAAATGGCTAATTCAGGGTCTCTAACCAAAGTGAAGTTTGAAATTCTGTAATGTATATACACACATTTAAGTCTGTATATATATATGTATATGGATATGGTTCTTTTATTCCTAATTTTTTAAAGTTATATTTTGTTCAGTAGAGTGAAAAAAGCACTTGATCTGGAGTCATACACCATGGATCCACAGTGGCACTGCCTCTCTCTACATCTGTGGCCTTTGGTCACCACTTAATTTCAGTTTTCTCCTCCCTTAAAAATTGAATATTAATATCTGTAGTATCTAATCCAGATTTTTTTTGTTGAATTGAATAACAAAATATGTAAAACAAAAACAAAAACACCCTCCTAGGTGCTTAATCAATGTTTGATGCGTGATTATATATTATGCTTTTAAGGGGTAAGAACTACTAAGTTGTCATGAACAAAACACTGAGGTATGAATGAAATTAATTCATTTATTCATCCTACAATGTTTTACTGAGGGGTTGGAAATTAAAAGTCATTGATCTAAGGACAGTGAGGGGAACAGAGTGTCACAGCCTCTGGCTTCGCAAATGTTATAGTCAAGTAACTGCAATTCACAATCGAAAAGAAGAAAAGTCAAATTAACAAGGAAAAAATATACACGTATACATATATGTGTATAAAGTAAAAAAAAAAAAAAGCCTGTTTAGTTTTCTTCTGAATTGACTAATAATGTTTATTGAGTTAAATATTTTAGTATAATATAGACACAGCTAAGATATGGAAAATCAAAATGCTCAATAACTAATAGCATTTAAGAAATGCTGAAATTTATATTTCTAAAAATTATTAAATGGGAATATGATATATCTGGATGGGACCTTAGAAATCATGTTTTCCAACCACAGTCATACATATTTGAGATGAGGAATCTGAGGGACAGAGACATTACCAGAACAAGGTTCAGGATTTCCTGAACTTGAGTATAAATCAACTTAACCTCTTTTCCATGTCTAACATACCAATTTCACTAAATAAGTCTCATTATCCAATATAAATTATTTTTACTGTTCTTTGTATTTCCTACAAGTTTTTGCCATTTTTAGGGGACAGAGACAGATGTCTGCAGTCAGAGAGAAAGTTTTCAGGAACAAGAAATATAAAATTAAGGGAAATGTAGACCAGCATTTCTTCTTTCCATTCTGGGATGTAGAATATAAAACACTGAGGGAGAGAGAGGGAAAGGGAAAGGGAGAGAGAGTGGAAGAGAGAGGAAGAAAGACAGAGACAGAGACAGAGAGACAGACACAGAGAGACAGAGACAGAGAGAGACCCAGAGAGAGAGACAGAGACAGAGAAAGAGAACAGAGACAGAGCAGAGAGAGAGAGGAAAAAGAACAAGGAGGAGGAGGAAGAGGACGAAGTACAAGGAGGAGGAAAAAGGGGAAGAGGAGGATAAAGAGGAGGAGGAGGAGGAGGAGGAGGAGGAAGAGAAGAAGAAGAAGAAGAAAAAGGAGAAGAGGTTGGAGTACTCATAACTCTTACTACAAAAAGAATGCTCAGACCATTAAACATAGGCAATATTTTCACATGAGTAAGCAGATTTAAGTAGCATAATTAAGCTTGAAAGAAGGTGGACATTCCCTTCAGACACAATTTGCTTTTGACCATTTTATTCTTCCCAATTGTATTCTCCCACCTATTTCAAAGGATTTTGGTTCCTAAATTTGTTCCTATTGGCTTCTAAATGAGTGGCAGATTTAAAGTCCTGACCCAGGGAAAGCCACAACTCCAGAGCCAAATAAGAGTTGGAATATATCAATGTCATTGTCCTTTCAAAATTCAAAATTTCGGTGTGAGAGAAAGCAGCTATAGCTAGCTTGTGTGTATTACTAATGACTTCTACTTCTCACTACCATCTGTTACACATCTATTCAAAGCCCCGCAATCTCAAGGTAAACTAATTCTCCAGTTGCATATCAACCTAAGAAGACCTTAGTAAACAAATTAATTCACAACTATTTCTAGTCATTTTTTTTTCAACTAAAATTAAACTAATATTCTTAATAAAAGGGCAAGTATAGGAGACACATCAATTTGTTCTCTTTAAAGATCTTTACATCGAGGGACAGCTAGGTGGCACAGTGAAAAGAGCACCATCCCTGGAGTCAGAAGTACCTGAGTTCAAATCCGGCCTCAGACATTTAACACACAAAAAAACTAGCCACGTGACCTTGGACAAGTCACTTAACCCCAATTGCCCTTCCAAAAACAGCAAAAATAAAAAATAAATATCTTTACATCATTAATTTATAGACTTGTAAATTTCATTTTCTTTTATTCAGTGGATTGTAATTCTTTTGAAAAAATAAGTTTTCAAATTGTTTATTATTTTCTGTATCATTTTTAAAAATATATTTATTTACTTTTGCTTTCAACATTCCCTTTGGTAAAATTTTTAGTTCTAATTTTCTTCCATCTCCTTCCCTTCCCTTGCCCCTCCCCAAGATGGCATACAATCTGATATAGGCTATACATGTACAAGCATATTAAACATTTCCACATTAATTATGTTGTGAGAGAAGAACCAGACCAATAGGGAAAAAACACAAGCAAGCAAGAGAGAGAGAGAGAGAGAGAGAGAGAAAATAGTCTGTTCCAATTTGCATTCAGATGTCATAGTTCTTTCTCTGGATAGCATTTTCCATCATGAGTCTGTGAAAGTTAGTCATCATACAATGTTGCTGTTACTGTGTATAAAGTTCTCCTGGGACTGCTCAATTCAACAAGCATCCGTTCATGTAAGTCTTTCCAGGTTGTTCTGAAATCTGTATACTCACTATTTCTTAAAGAACAATAGTATTCCATTATATTCATGTACCACAACTTGTTTAGCCATTTCCCAATTGATGAACATCTCCTCAATTTGCAAATCTTTGTGTCACAAAAAGAGCTGGTATAATTTTTTTTGTTGTCGTTTCTGTTTGTTTTTACATAAGGGTCCTTTTCCCTTTCTTTAACAATCTCTTTGAGATAAGAACCTAGTAGTGGTATTGCTGGATCTAAGGGTAGGCACGGTTTTATACTCTTTTCAACATAGTTCCAAATTGCTCTCCAAAATGGTTGGATTAGTTCACAACTCCACCTGCAATGCATTAGTGTTCCAATTTTCCCACATCTTCTCCAACATTTACCATTTTCCTGTTTTGCAATGTAAGCCAATCTGATAGGTGTAATGTGAACCTCAGAGTTCTTTTAATTTGCATTTCTCTAATTTAATAGTGATTTAGAGCATTTTATTTTCATATGACTATTAATTTTTTTTTTCCTGTGAAAACCACCTGTTCATATCCTTTGACCATTTATCAATTGGGAAATGGCTTGTTTTCTTATAAATTTGACTCAGTTCTCTATATATTTTAGAAATGAGGCCTTCATTAGAGACTCTGACTATAAAAATCATTTTCCAACTTTCTACTGCCCTTCTAATCTGGGATACATTGGTTTGTTTATGAAAAAGCTTTGAAATTTAAGATAATTAAAATTATCCATTTTGTATTTTATAATGTTCTTTTTCTCTTGTTTGGTCATAATTCTTCCCTTCTCCATAAATCTAACAGATAAGCTATTCCTTACTCTCCTAATTTGCTTATAGTATCATTCTTTACATCTAAATTTTACACCCATTTTCACCTTATCTTGCTGTAGGGTGTAAGCTGTTAGTTGATGCCTAGTTTCTGCCATAGTATTTTCCAGTTTTCCCAGTAGTTTTTGTCCAATAGTGAGCTCTTATTCCAGAAGCTGGAGTCTTTGGGTTTATCAAACAGTATATTACTATAGTAATTTACTGCTGTGTCTTGTGTACCCAAGTTATTTCTTAGCCAACACCAAGTACTTTGGATGATTGCTGCTTTATAATACAGTTTTAGATCTGGTACAGCTAGGCCACCTTCCTTTGAATTTCTTTTCATCAGTCCCCTTAATACTGTGAATCATTTGTTCTTCGAGATGAATTTTGTCATTATTTTTTCTAGCTATAGGCACTGAATAAGTAATTTAGTTTAGGCATAATTGTCATTTTTATGATAGAAATATAAGAAATTTGAATAAGAATAAATAAGAAAAATCGAAACTTTTTTAATTGTTTAAAATTGACTTAATTTGTGTGAAAATGTGAAGTAAACTCCCAAAATATTTTATATTGTCTACAGGTACTTTAAATGGAATTTCTCTTTGTCAGAATCTTTTGTAATTCTTATTCTTTGCTATACTTCTCTTTCCAGTTTAGAGCTGTATGCAAGCATTGGCACCTCTTCTTTTCATCTGGTTCAGGGATGTAAATGATATCCACAGTCAGTGGTTTGACTTGCAGTAGAATTTCTTTCTAACTTGAGGAAGGAGAAAGGACCATATTTTTTTATGCAAGTGATTATGAAAACAACACTGTTACTACTGCTGCCACTGGATAAATGTTGTCTATCTACATTACTAAAATAGTCTCAGTATATGATACCCAAAATGTGGAAGAATCAAGAGGAAGCACTAGTCACAAGTGAACAGCAATTGGTGTATTCCACAGAAGGCAATGAATATTCACCCAGATTGTCTGCAGTTGAAAACCAATAATCTTTTTTAATCAAGTATATGTGTGAAAGAGATACAGTTCTTGGATGTGTCATATGGCATGATTCAAACTGAGAACAATGCTAAGGAAAACTGAATAAGATAGGAAAGATTGGAATGAGATGGGATGGTATGGAATGGAAGTAAAAGACAGAAGCAAGAAACATGGTGAAAATCATAACCAATAAGCTCTGCTTTTAAAAAAGACAGTAATTTTATGACACCTGATACATGGTATAGAAAGTTAAACAGGAATGCAAAGTACACACAGTGAATCTTCAGTAGTAAAGAACAGCTAAGATCATAATATAACCCTAGTTATACATGTATTGGGGACTGGATTTTCTTGGTCACTTTGGAGAAACATTACTTCTGTCTGTTCCCTGGAGGGGAAGTAATGGTCTCCCCATGTGGGTTAAGAAAATCTGGCTTGTGTTGTTTTCTTTGAAAGTGTTTGAATGATCTCTGGAGAGAGAAATAATTATCATTGTAAATTGAAACATTTTTTTTAAATCTTCATTTTTCTTGTTGTTTTTTTAATGTGTGTTTTCTTTTGCAATGTGGCTAATGTGGAAGTATGTCTTGCATTATTTCACATGTATGATTGATATCATGTTACTTGACTTCCTAAGGAATGTGAGGGGGGAGGAAGGAAAAGATTTGCAACTAATTGTTTTTAAATGAATGTTAATATTTACATGCAATTAGGCAATAAAAACACAATAAATAATATATATTTAAAATCAAGAGTGTATGAACAAACCCTTTCTTATTAGAAGGGTGCAAAAGAGATATCTAAGTTATTAGTATCACTCCTATATATGACAACAATGGAACAACCTCTATGGTGATTAGATAATGGAAACATAATTAAATAATCAATTGACAAGCATTTTTTATACTATAATGACAAGACTGATCAATTACATAAAATACGTTGTTAGAATTTTACTTAAAATTTTCATCCTATTTTCTTTGCTTTATTGAAAAAAGAAACAAAATCTAAACTTTTGTTTCACCTGATAAAACTTCATCCTTTGAGTTATTCTTAAATTCTCATCCTTATGAAGCATTTACCATGTTTTAGTCCTTCTGCTAGGTATATTAAAAGATACATAATATATTTAAAGAAAAAATAAATAATCTCTGCTGTCAATCTTATGGTGGTGACAACATATATCCATGAATATACACTGAGACAATTATGTTTTATAGTTCCAGACTTGAGTCAGGAAGATCTGAGTTTAGATCTTTATTCAGGCACTTAATAGTTCTGCCAGCCAGAATATGTAATTTCTTTTGTCATTCCAAGTTTTCTTATCTATAAAATGAGCCCAATAATGTTATCTGCATAAATTCAGAATGATATAGTGACTAGAGTCAAGATCTGAGTTCAAATGATGCCTCAGACACCAACAAACTCTAGACTAGGCATTTAAACTTTCTGAACTGACTTAAGATGAACTTTCACTTGCGGCTGTGAATGTCCTTCCCCAACTTTCTCCTTTCCAGATCTAGAACAATAGTCAAATCAATACTGCCTTAAAATGTGAACTAATCAGCTCTTCTCTGTCTTGCCTGAAATTGTTCAAGGCAACATTCTTCTCCTTTGCAAACTTTAAAAGTGCTATATAAATGCTAACTATTTTTGTTGTTGTTGTTAATATTATTTTCAAGTTCCTTGAGGACAGGAAATGTCATATGCATGATGTGTATCATGTATAGGAGTGCATATGTGCACATATATGTATGCATATGCATAAAACACATAAAATGGCATATACATATATGCACACACACACATATAGCACTTTGCATAATTCTTAGCACATGGTAAGTACATTATTTTTCAGCCATTCATTTATTCCACTGGAACTTAGTGCTTCTTGAATCAAGGTTTTAGAGTACAATGTCCTATAGCACATTTTTTCTTCCACTTTTAAAGGTGAAATGTTCTATGTTTTCAGTCAGATATTTAAGATTGACAAATACATACATATGTATATATGTATATATTTATACATACAAGCATATCAATGTTTATAACTTGAAATAATTATATTACATCATAATTTGAGGAAAATACTAACATTTCCAAATGAATCAAGAAATAAATTTAAATTATTCAAAAGTTTGATTTGAATTTAACATTTGTATAACTATTTTCTAAAATTAATTTGCATGCAACCAATCCCTACTTATTTCATAAATGTATATTAGCTAGGGCACATGTGTCAAATCCTTGGTCCCACATTGCAGCTTGCAATAGTCTTGAATGTGGTTTGAACAAGATTAAAATGTAATCAGCACATGTTTAACAAATATATAAAAATACAATAAACAACAGATAATGTTAATGCCATTTTCTTTGTCAATATGTGACCTAAAGGCATCTTTAAGTATAGTTGAATGCCCCCTATTTTGTTCTAACACCACTGGGATATGTCACGTAAATGAACTGTTGTTGCCGTTTCTCTCAATGTTGGTTGAATTTGTTTACATGGAAAATTAATTTTAAAAATATTGCTAATGTATTTCCCAGTTGGATAAGCATCAAAAAAAAAATATACCATTCAACTATTTAAGAACAAGGACTTGGTAATTCAATGAGAATCTAGTGTTCAGTATTAAACTTTTACCAAGAAATGATGTTCCTCAAATAATTAAAGGTCAAACAATTTCCATGGATAAAATGAACATTTCACTGTGCTGTATAGCTAGAACTTACTGATAGCCTAGCTGTATGCTGAATAGCTGAACTTTGGGTATCTTGAAGGTTATGTCAACACAACATGATCCTACCAAACTAGAATATATGTGTGTGATAATAAATTCAACATAGCTAATTTGAGAGAAGCCTATTACTAGAACAAAAAATCACAGATGACCATTTCTTTTTTATTTATTTGTTTGTTTGTTTGTTTGTTTGTTTTTGGAACATAACACATCATCAGAGGAAGCTTGATATAGAAGACAAGAGTTTTCACTAGGGGATAAGAAATCTTGTTTCACATTCTTATGAGGCTAGTAAGATAGGAAAGTTCACCTTATCTATAAGAATCCTCAGTTTGTCATTCTGTAATATGTGATGATTAAAATAGTACTTACCTCAAGTTGTTTGTTGTAAATCAAGCAAGGCGATATATTTAAAATGTTAAATAAATTTTGAGTTTTCATTATGCCTTTTATGATTTCTATTAATTAATAAAACAATGCTTATTGATTTTCTTATTGAATTTATAATTATTGTGAAGACTATATGATGAGACATAAATAGACTGTGATCTATATGGAGAGAAGATTCACTCACATTTAAAAATCCATATATCTTTGATGTAAGTGCCAACAGTCAAAAACTTTATTGTTATTGCTTCTGCAACCACTTGAGGTTAAGCTATATATAGTCAGGTAAAAAATGCATATTTGCAAAATATTTGGTCAGAATTTATTGCTTTTATTTTGTAACCATCTTTCTTCTCCCTCCATAAATTCACTTCAATTGGAATAATAAATGATGATTATATAGTTTTATTAAATATAAATATACATACATGTATCTATATTAATATATAATTATATATACATATATGTATGTGTGTGTGTATGTGTGTGTGTATAAAACTTGTCCTTGAATTCCTACTCATCCATACAATTCATAAAAGACATTTAAATCAGTTCTTACCTGAAGGTATCTCGATGTATTCCAAAAGCAACTCTTTCAAAGATGGTTAATACTGGATAAATAGAAAGAATTTATTATAGTATGAACCAAATCCCAAATCAATTTCTTACAGCAAATTAAACACTTGAACAAGTCCATTAATTGTTATGTGACATTAAGACCTTGTTGCATCTGGAAGCATAGAGTCAATTGAACCAGTCACTTGTATCTTGATCACATAACTGTGATCAAGACATCAGTGCCTTAATTACCAGGACAGAATAAAGACAGGAAAGCCTATTTCATCTAAGACATTGTCTATACCTTCTAAAAGAAATAAAATATCAAAGCATCAAAGAGTAAATATTTGAAAATAAGAGGTAAGATTCCATTTTACACTAAGACTAGTAGATTGTTTTGGATGAGCTATTTCATATTCATTTGCTTTTATATTCTTTCCTGGTGTTATTTTTTTTTTCTTGAATCAAAAGAAAACTGACCGTGCAAGACATTTCAGGAATCTACTACTTGAACTATCTTTTCACTTATGGCAAAGAGAGATTTCCAACTGATACTTATGATTGCTTTAGCTGATGTGTTTGATTATTTGCTCAAAGAGAGTGAAAGGACTATAATGAGAGAATTACTTTCACAGGCTGCCTGTAGCTATTGGGCTTGCCCAACACTAAGAGTAATTTTCAAGCGTCTATCTAGACTAAAAGAAGAATGCAAAGAGATAAATCGATATCAGTATTTCAGAATGTATAGTAAATTGACAGAAAAAAAGCTAAAGAAAGGAGGGAAAAGTACAGTCACCAATGTTTGCTTTAATGTTATGAATCTAAACTACATTTTTGAGAGGGGAAGGTAATGCAATTGGGATTAAATGACTTCCCCAAGGTCGCACACCTAGTAAGTATGTCAAGTATCTGAAGTCAGATTTGAATTCAAGTCCTCTTGACTCCAGGGCTCCTGGTTTATTTACTGCACCACCTTGCTGCCCCAGGTATAATTATTTTTAGGAAATCTTTCTTCTCATTGTACTTTATTTCCTGATGTTCAAAAATAGCTTGCTTTGTTTATATCTATTTGCATGTCATCTTCCTCATTAAATTGTAAGCTCCTTGAGGACAGGGATCAGTTTTGCCCCTTTTTGTATTCCCAGCTCTTAGCAGAGTTCCTGCCACATAGTAGGCACATAATGAATGTTGATTGTTTGATAGGACATCCTCTCCTTATTTTATTCATGTTTTATTAAAAGTTCTTTAAAATGCCATTCTGATGTTTCATCATGATGGAGGCATGGCCTTGACTTTTTCTCAAATATTATACAAGTAGGTGTTATGGGAATCTGAAGATCTTCCCTGCCTCTAGGCCCTTTGCTAAAGTGGCTACGTGACGCTGAGAGCCTTCCCAGATTTTAAGGTATGCTCTGTTCCCTAATGGGCTGAATGTGGTCACGTGCAGCCTGTGGCGCCAGGCTTGTTTTTCAGGAATGCCTGTGCCTTGTAGCTTTGTGATTGGGCAGTGGGTCCAGAGGGCTGTGACATTCTCCAAGCCAGGAGAAGGCTATATATGCGTCCTGATGTGAGGTTTTGGTTTGGGGCTCACTTTGAGGAGAGTTGTGTGATTTGGCC
>CM053591.1:98965711-98984490 GCA_028646515.1 Pseudochirops corinnae
TAAGTTCCTTATGATTTCTTTTCCATGTTTACCTTCTCATGCTTCTTGTACTTGAGTGTCAAACTTTCTTTTCACTTCTGTTTTTTCAGCAAGAATATTTGAAAGTCCTGCACCTCACTGAATGACCATATTTTCCCCTGGAACATTATACTCAATTTTGCTGGGTAGGTGATTTTTGGTTTTAATCCTAGCTCCTTTGATCTCTGGAATATTATATTCCAAGCCCTTCAGTCTCTTAATGTAGAATCTGCAAGATCCTGGGTTATCCTGATTGTGTTTCCACAGTGTTCAAATTGTTTCTTCTTGGCTGCTTGTAATATTTTCTCCTTGATCAGGGGTATCTAGAAACTGGCTATAATATTTCTAGGAGTTTTCTTTTGGGGATCTTTTTCATGAGGTAATTGGTGAATTCTTTCAAGTTCAATTTTGCCCTCTGGTTCTAAAATATCTGGGCCATTTTCCTTGAGAATTTCTTGAAGGATGCTTTCTAAGTTCTTTTTTTGATCATGGCTTTCAGGTAGTCCAATAATTTTTAAATTTTCTCTCCTAGATTTGTTTTCCAGGTCAGTGATTTTTTCAAGGAGCTATTTCACTTTGCCTTCTAATTTTTCATTTCTATGGAACTGTTTAATAGTATTTTGATTTCTCATAAAGTCATTTGCTTCCATTTGCTCCACTCCAATTCTGAAGGAATTATTCTCTTCAGAAAGCTTTAGAGTTTCTTTTTTCCATCTGGCAAAGTCGACTTTTCAAGGCATTCTTCTCCTCATTGGCTTTTGGAGCCTCTTTTGCCATTTGACTTAATCTATTTTTTAAGGTGTTATTTTCTTCACTCAGGTTGTTGACTCTCTTTGCATGTTTTTCTTGCATCATTCTTATTTCCCTTCCCAATTTTTCCTCCACTTCTCTCATTTCATTTTCAAAATCCTTCTTAAGTTGATCTATGGCTTTTAGGCAGTCTCCATGTTTCTTGGAAGCTTTTGGTGTGGGAGTTCTGACTGTGCTGTCTTCCTCCCATTCTATGTTTTGATCCTTCTTGTCCCCAAAGAAGGAATCTAGAGTTTGGTTGCTGTTCTTACTTTGCTTCCTTTGCCTCTTCATAGTTGACCAGTCAATGATTTTTAGCTCGGTGGAAGTCTGCTTCCAGAGGGGAAAGCTCTGTCCCAAATTGCTGGGGTTTTCCTAGCTGCCAGAGCTATTATTGGGCTGTCATTTTTCTGCAGCCCCCACCAGCTTTGGCTCACTGAAAACGCACGCCAGAACCCCTACCCAAGGCCACGATCCAAATCCAGGCCACTCAATGCAAGAACACTAGGCCTCTGAAAGATTGCTTGGCCCCCCTGCAGTCTGCAGGCCAGGAGTTCTGAAGCACCTATGAGGAGGTAGCTGCAGGGCCTCCACTTCTGCTGCTTCCTTGGCCTGGAGGCAGTTTGGCCAGACTTCTTTTCTCCCCCAATTTCAACTGAGGTCCACTGACATTTCACTTAGTCCTTTTTTCTTAGGCCTTGATAATTCTGGAAACTGCCACAGCTGCTGCTGATCTACTGTCCTGAAGCTCCAGCTGTGGCTTGTCCTGGCCAGCAGCCCCCCCCCCCCCCCATCCCGGGGCACACCACGGTTTCAGGCTGGGCTGATTTCAGCTCCCAGAGCTGCGATGATCTTTTCCTGCCAAGCTGCCTTCAGCAAGATGTATATTTTTGTGAGTTTTAGAGCCCTACAATTTGTTTAAAGTCATATTTTATGGGTATTTGAGGTGGTTATGTGAGAGCTGCAGAATCTTGCTGCTCCTATGCTGCCATCTTAGCTCTGCCTCCCACTGCTTATCATTTTTAAGGAAAAATTCATTTATTCCTGGAGTCACTCGTGTTTTTTGCAGGTATCTTGCAGTATTTTCTCAAAAACTTTTTTCTTCATCTGTCCAGGTAATCTTATGATTTCTTTTTTGTTATTTACATGATCAATTATGCTGATAGTTTTCCTAACATGGATAAAACCCCACATTCCTAGTGCAAATCCTAAATGGTCATAATGCTATGCTCGTTATAAATTGCTGTAATCTATTAACTTACATTTTATTTAAAATTCTTACATCGATATTAAGTAGGGAAATTGATCAAACATTTACTTTCTCTGCTTCTGCTCTTTCTTGTTTATCAGCACCATATATTTGTGTCTTAAAAAGAATTTGGCAAAAGCCCTTCACCTATTTTTATAAATAGGTTATATAGTAACATATTTTTTCAATGTTTAATAGAATTCACTTTAAAATCCGCCTGACCATGGAGATATTTTTTAGGGAATTAATTGATGAATTGTTCAATTTCCTTTTCTAAAATGTATGCTTGTTTACAAATTTTCTCTTTGTCTAATGTGGAAAATTTATTTTTGAAAATATTCAACCCATTCACTTAAATCATCAGATTTATTGGCTTACAGTTGGGCAAAACTAACCCAATATTACTGCTTTAATTTGATCTTCATTGGTGATGATTTTACCCCTTTAATTTTACTGGCAATCTTATTTTCTTCTTTTTTATTTTTAAATGAAATTAATGAAGGGTTTATCTATTTTATTATTTAAAAAAAATCACTTCACCATTTAATTTATTAGGTCAATAGGTTTCTTACTTTCCATTTTGTTAATATCATCTTTGATTTTCAGAATTCCTTATGTAGGATTTAATAATTTTTACAATTTGTTCTTTTTCTACTTTTTTAAGTGGCATGCTCAATTTATTGATTTCCTCTTTCTCTATTTTATTCATGCAAACATTTAGAGATATGAAACTTACTTTAAGAACTATTTTTTCTGCATCCAATAATTTTGGACTTTTGTCCCATTTTTCTCACTCTTATGTATGAAGTTATTGACTCACTCATTCTTTAGGATTATTGGGTTTCAATTAGTTTTTAATTTGTCTTTCCATGACACTTTACTACATGCAATTTTTATAGCATCATGATCAGAATAAGATGCATTTAATATTTTCTCTTTCTCCATTTTATTATTAGGTTTTTATGCAATAACATATGATCAATTTTTGTGTAGATGATACATACCACTGAGAAAAAGGTATGTTGCTTTCTATCCTTATCCAGTTTTCTCCAGAGTTCCATCATATCTAATTTTTCCGAAATTCTATTCACCTTCTTTACTTCTTACTAATTTCTTTTGTTATTTGATGCATCTAGTTCTGTGAATGGGAGGTTGAGGTACGTGATGTTTTGCTCTCCATTTCTTTCTATAACTCACTTAATGTCTCTAAGAATCTGGATGCTATATCACTTCATGTATATATTTTCAGTATTGATATTGCTTCATTGGCTTTGGAATCTTTTAACAAGATATAGTTTTTTTCCTTTTATCTTTTAATTAGATCTACTTTAATTACATCTATAATGTTTTAATTAGATTTATTTTTGCTTTTTCTTTGTCTGATATCAGGATAGATCCCCTGCTATTTTTTTTAAGTTCAGTTGAAGCATAATATATTCTGCTTCAAATATGTTTCTTGTAAACTATGTATTGTAGGATTCTGGTCTTTAATTCACTCTGAAATCCATTTCCATTTTATGGTAGAGTTCATCCCATTCACATTTGCAGTTACAATTGCTAACTGTGTATTTCCCTCAACCATATTGTTCTTTCTGTTTATATTTTCTTTCTTCTTTCACCCTATCCCTCCTTACCAGTGTTTTGCTTCTGAGCACCACCTCCCTCAATCTGCCCTCCCTTCTTTCATTCCCCCCACCTTTTTCTCTTTCTACTTTTACTTCTGCCTTCTCTTCTATCAGTCCCCCTTCCCTTTTTTTTCACCTCTTTCCCTCCTATTTCACTATAGGGTAAGATAAATTTCTATACACAATTGAATGTATGTATTATTCTGTCTTTGGGCCAAATCTGATGAAAGCAAGGTTCAAATAATACTCACCCCCTCCCTTCTTTCCCTCTACTGCAATAGATCTCATGCATCTCTCCATGTGATATAATTTACCCTATTCCATCTCCCCCTTTCCTCTTCTCATACTATAATCATATTTTCACATTTTTCACCCCTTAATTTTTTTATATCACATCATTGTTAACTTATTTCTATACCTTCTGTCTATGTATACTGCTTATAACTACCTTAATAGAGATACAGTTCTCAGGAATTACAAGTATCATCTTTCTCTGTAGGGATGTGAGCAGTTTAATCTTATTGAACAACATTTTTTTCCTTTCAAGTTTGCTTTTTTTATGCACCTCTGTAACGCCAAGGAAAGGCAACTTCCAAGGTTCCTATTACTAGCATAGCAAACCCCATTTATTCAGCAAACATTCACAGAACAGAGAAAGTCAAAATACAGTATAACTCATTCATTTAGCAAGTAATTCTTGATTCAATTGCAAAGTACCAAGGTCCATGTATGCCACTCCTGGATCAGTAGTCAAAGTAGCTCACTCCTGGGCAGTACATTCATTTATCATTTAGTCTGTTCTGAAATGGAGAATAGTTTCCAATCATAAACAAAGTAAAATCATTTAGTCAATCAAAAAAGGCCAAAGGTTTCCCACCCCTGGGCATTACTGAATTACAATACCATCCATTAACACCAAGCACTTTCTCAAAAGGGGCAGAAGAGCACAAAAGGCCATCCACCCTTAAGCTATAACAAGGTTATTATATCATCTCAGCATTGAAAACCCAAGGAAAGGCCTTTTTCATCTCAACCTGAGGAAAGCCCTCAGCAATCTCAGTTCCTGGGGAGACAAGGCTCAAAAAAGCCATAGTCAGTGTCCTCATCAAGTCACTCTCTGCCTATAGAACAGTTCCAGAACCCCTGAAAACATCAGCAAGGTCCTCTTCCAGGATTTCTGTGCAGGTACCACAAGAAAATCCTTCAGAGCTTCTGAACCAACAGCAAAATTTCAGGACCTCTACAACAGCAGCACTTGTACTTCACCAGCAGTGAATCCAGCAAAACAACATCAAATCAGACAGACAAAATACCGTCATCACAGTCGTGCCTTCTCAGCTCTTGGCAGCTCTGGGTGGCAGTTCTCAAAAGCCTTGGGCAGCTCCACCTGGCTCTAAGCAGTCTTTCTCTCAGCAACTCAGGCTCCACAGTACTGGATACTGCTTTCCAAAAGTCCTTCTGGCCTTGTCTTGGCTTGGGCCTCTCTCCCAATTCATGGCTTCTCCCAGTTCAGCCCTCTCTCTTCACATCAACAGGTCCATCCCACATGTGGGATTCACAAGCTATGGGTTTTAACACTTAATCCAAAACCAAAGCCAATACAGGGGCATCTCCAAATTCCATTACTGTTACAACCTCTTGAATCTTAATTTGAAAATCATATTGTCTGTTCGGTTCTGTTGCTATTTTCAGGAATGTTTAAGAGTCCCCTATTCCATTGAATGTTCATCTTTTCCTCTGACTCATTATGCTCAATTTTGCTGGTTCATTCTGGGCTGTAATAAAAACTTCTTTGCCTTCCAGAATGTCATTTTCTAAGCCCTCTGACCTTTTAATGCAGATGCTACTAAATCCTGGGTTATCCTTACTGTGGCTCCTTGCTATTTGAATTGTTTCTTTCTTACTCCTTGAAGTATTTTCTCTTTCATTGAAGCGTTCTGGAATTTGGCTGCAATATTCCGTTGAGTTCTCATTTTGAGATCTCTTTGAGAAGGTGATTTTTTTTATTCTTTCAAAGACTATGATTCTAGTATATCAGGCATTTTTTCTTTATAATTTTTTCAAAATACTACTCAGATACTTTTTACTTTTGATCAAGTATCTCAAGTAGTCCTGTAATTCCTAAATTATCTTTCCTAGATCTATTTTCAAGTCAGTTCTTTTTTTTTCCAATGATTTATTTTTCATTTTCCCCATTTTTCCATGTTTTTAGTTTTATTTTACTGATTCTTGATGTCTCATAAAGTCTTTAGCTTTCAGTTGTCCAATTATAATTTTTTAAGATTTTCTTCAGTTAGTTTATGTACATCCTTTTCCATTTGGCCAATTCTACTTCTAATGGAATTGTTTTCTTCAATCGATTTTTGTGTTTTTCTTTCTAAGTTTTTGACTCTGTTCATAATTTTCCTTCATAATTAATTGCTTTTATTTTTCCTATTTTTATTTTACCTCTCTTACTAGATTGTTAAATCAACTTGAGCTTCAGGCAAAATATGGTATCAAATGGAAGGGAGACTATGACCACTAGGCTACCTTAGTCTTTTTCTATTAAGGAGGCTCCAAAGAATTATTAAAAGACTGGGGGAATTTTTCCAGTTCTATACTCTTCTCTTTCAGGTTAGAGTAGATACAGCATTTTGTGGTCAAATTTCCTTTGATATGAAAAGAAAATGATCTTCCAATGTGAATATCTACATATCATCTCCCAACTGCTCTGGGAGGTGTCTCTTCTTCCTGTAAGCCTAAAATTTTACTTCCCTACTACCCTGGGCTAGGCAAAAAGGATATATAGAAAGGATTTGATGGAGGAAAAGGTATATCAGCAAGCACCCTAACATACACAGGATGCCTGCTACCACAGGTTCTTAGATCTGCTTTTCTAAAGGAAAGCAACTCAAAATGGGTTAACAGTCTCACTTTAATCAATCAAACATATATCATTTACCTAGTTCAGGGGGGAAAAGTCAGCACCCTAAACTTCAGACAATACAAATAGAAATTACAAACACAAGTTACGAGCAGACAAAGAAACAGATCAGCAGACAGGCTTCCAGCATCTGACCATTACCCATTCCTATTCAGCTACCAGAGAGGGAAGCACCAACATCTGGGTTTTTCAAAGCCAGGGGACTCAACGACTTCCCAGAATCTCGTCTGGCCAAATCACACAGCTTTTCTCAAAGTGAGCCCCAAAGCAAAACCTCACATCAGGGTGTATATATAGCCTTCTCCTGGCTTGGAGAATGTCACAGTCCTCTTGATCCACTGCCCAATCACAAAGCTACAAGGCACGGGATCATTCCCAAAAAACAAGCCTCTGGCCACAGGCTCCATGTGACCACATTCAGAATATCAGGGGGCAGAGTATACTTTCAAATCAGGGAAGGTTCTCAGAGTCAGGTAGCCACTTTAGCAAAAGGCCTAGGGGCAGAGAAGATCTTCAGGTTCCCATAACAAAAGGGCAAAATCTAATATGATGTTTAATGTCCCCATCCTAACATAAAGATTCTTGCAGGGGCAGAAATCAATGACTATGAGGAAATGGATCTCAAGAAATGTCTTTCCTTTTATATTTAACAGTCATTCTGTAAGGGTTGAGCTGAACTTCAAGTGATGTTTGTCCTAGGTCAGACTCAAGATGACAACCCACCCCTGTAGTTTGGATGAATATTCTCTTGCTTCACAGATTTGACCATGTATGTTTTACTACCTACTGGAGTTGGCCTCAAGATATCTGGAATGCCATTGGGAATGAGAAATTTGACCAGTGAGATCTCTTATAGGGGGATATATGTTGGTTCAATATTGCAGTACAAACCTTAAGAGTTGCCATGTTCTGCACTTCTAGTATGTAAGACATTTGGTAGTGTAGCTTTGCCCTGTTCCTCATGGACACTGGACTGAGTTCACATAATTTTCATTGTTAGTGCTAGGGATTTATTTGTTTGTTTATTCATTTATGCTCCTTCCTTCTAGCAACAATTTGAGGTCAAGGTCACTGGTCAAGAATTTGAATATTATACCCTCTCCTCTTTTTTTTTTCAAAATTGAGACAACATTTTTTTCTTCTCCTGTCTTTAAGCACACTCATCAGTTCTCCAAGGTTTCTCAAAAAATTGCTAGCTATGCCTTGTTAATCATATCTACTAATTCAATAAGATAATTATAATAGTTCATCATGAACTTGTGATTCAGGGCACTTCCATGCTCTAATAAACTCTTTATCTACCAAAAAATTATTCATAATCTCCTGTTTTGGGCAAGGTGCTATGCATGCATTATTATTGGTCTCAAATTAGGCTAGAGACATTGACAATAGAATTTAAGTGACAAATATAGGAAATTTTTACAGGAAGAGTAGAACCTGGAAAGTGATTTAGTATCAGAGGGCAGTTAGGTAAGGGAGGAGAAATCAAAAGTTATCTGAGCCTATCAGTTCAGATGATACAATGGTTATGACATTAACAGAAATAGAAAAAAAAATAAGAGGAGAGGTGGGGATGTTTTGCTTTGTTTGGTTTTGGGATTGGAATATTTCCCTCTCAGTTTGATTTTTTTTACTAGGTTAAAGAGGCATTTTTTGCTTCATTTTAAAATCTAGTCTTAATCACCAAATGAACATTAATTCACTCAAACTGAGACCTGCAAAAGATCTTAGCCTTAAAAGACCAAGGTCTTTCAAAGCATTTGAGGCCATCTCCAGTGCTCCTGATGTGTATCTGGCAACTTGACCCTTTCTCCAGAGCTGGTGACTTATACAGCCCTCCCTGACTTAAATCCAATTCACTTGCTTGTTATGGTATCACCTCGCTGATGTCATGGTCCTCTTTGAAAATAAAGGACAAACAACATGAACAAATTAAATCCCTTGTAGAATGTTACAATTCCTTGCCTCTGTATATATAGACCATACTTTTATCTAATATGTTATTTCTGCAGTTCTTTGGGAATCTTTAATTAAAGAGCTATGTCACTGGAAAACATCTACTATCAAGTGGTTAGGACTGTGTCAACTTTGTTTAAGATGCAAATTTTTCTTATCCTTATTTGTTATACCAATTCACATTGATATTGAAGTGAAGAAATCAGCTGTCAACAGCTGCCAAGGAAGAACAGATTGAACTTTTTGGTTTATATAGATAAGCTGATTCAATTTAAACCAAATGATTCTGGTGATGCATAGGATGCAAGGGAGGTTTCAGGTTTGGGTGCAACAACAACCTCTCAAATATTGTTTTGAATTTCTGGCAAATTGTGAGGGAAGAAGAAGCATCATTTCAAATGTAAATATATACCATTGGCCCTTTTTAAAATCAAGATATGCTTGAAATATGAAGTAAATATACATTGGTTGAGTAGTTAAAATATGTGTAGCTCACTGTTCATTTTCAAAAATTATTAATGGTAAACATGAAACAAAAATTGGAATGAGTCAGCCTTCATCATTTCCGCACATTAATTTCCACTGTGACTCTGATTCCTTTGATGTGTCCTCATGACTTAAATGTGATTCTAAGTTCACTTTAACCTAAATGCTCTTATATAAAACAAATCATAAGTTTGTTTATTGTTTGTTTTCTGTCTTTTGCTATCTGCTGGTGCTCAGTATGAAAGAGCATTAACGTCATCTGTATGAAAGGCTTTGCAAATCAATGACAGAACTGGGCCACCCATAAGTCAAACAAGTTAAACGACAAAATGGTGCTGCCCAGTTGTTACTTGATACTGCTTTTTTTTTGGAGGAGAAATCACTGGCTGCCTTTTGCTCTTTCTCGGGCTACCATACACCAAAAGATGCCAGTAACAGTTTGGGGAAGCCTATCATCAAGATAAGTACTATTAACCTATCACAGATGATCAAGGCAAAAATTGCTTCATTTATTTCTAGGTAATTCTGACAAATGAGGTTTAAAAAAGTCTCAGTCAGTTTGAAAAAAAATGGGATGAAAACAGTGAAAATCAATGAACTGGGAAAGAACTGTTGAACCATTTTCCTTCTACTTTAAATTCACCCAATCACAACCATGCCCATCTATACATTCAGCACCTTGACCCTATTCCCATAATTTATTATTTTCCCTTTGTTTTTACCTATCGCAGTTTGATGCTCTCAACAAATCTGATTCAAAGGCACAGGAGAATGCAATTAGAATAAATTATATAAATCTAATCCAACTTCTCATTCTATAGATGAATAAACTAAGACCTTGAGAGGGCAAATGATCTTTGACCTCCTTTATCAGTCCAGCTTCAAAGTAGATACCTCACTCTAACCAAACTTTCCTCAAATTCCTCCCTATATGCCAATGCCTCCATCCATCCATCCATATAAACTCACTACCTTTACTTAAATAGTGAAAAATTCTCAAATGCTATTTGGGGCTAAATTTCCTGATTTGCTTAATGAAGGGGTTTTATTAGATGATCTCTGAAGTTCCTTCTAGGTCTATGTCTATGATCCTATGACCACCCTCATGGGAACTTGTTTCTTTTCCACCAAATAACCATTTTTTTTCATCACTATAGCTCAATTCTAAGAAACATCTAGGTTAATTTGATGAGACAGATTATTTAGATTCTAATACTAAATAATAAGAAATGTCAGTGATTCTAAATAAGCAAATCAGAAAGGTCTAGGCTAATTACATAATAGGAATATTTAAAAGTGGGTTAAGATAAAAAAATTATAATATGGAGGAATCCTAAGGAAATATGTAAGAATGATGTGCTACTCTGTTAAATACATGTGTTTGGGATTCTATTTTGTTTTCTCTATATTTTTTTATTCTATATATGGAAGATGACAACTTAGCCTTGTGAAAACTTCAGAATATCTAATTTAAATGTTTATTAGTAATATTTTAATCTATCTAATTATCTATTGAATTCTTACATTAGATTCTGCTTGACTCTGGGGATGATATAAAGGACAATTGTTGTGAGTCTAGTCAGTCAGTGAGAAAACCTTTATTAAGCATCTAATATGTGCCAGGCACTGTGATAACTGCTGGAGATATGAGGAAAGATAAAACGGACTATACCTATCATCAGGCATTTATATAAATTCTAGTTTTTTTTCTTTACATAACTGCAGTAATTGTGACCAAACATAGTGCAGTTTTAAAACTTTTACTTTTCAAAAGCAGTAGAAAAAGGAAAGGATACTGTAATTCTGGATCACATATTCTATCAAGCAAGAATACCTTCTTGACAATGTAAATGTGATGGGAATCTTATTAGAAAGCAGCCATGACATTAAATTTCATGATTTGTAAAGAAAGAAAAGCCAGATATAGGCTAATGAACATGTTGCTTTTGGATTGAGTGGATTGCAAAGATTTGGGGGAAAGGTAGGTGGAAACTTCAAGGTTATGTGACTATCAAGACAGTATATAAAGCACATTTTCCAAAAACATTTAACTTTCTACTCATCCATAAAATGAATTATATGTCACATATAGAGCAATAATAAGCTGAATCCATCAGACAAAGAAACAAGAACCCTATTAATTTTAAAATGCTTATTAATTAACATTGAAAAATTCTAATCCTTAAAACAGATGCTCATTACCTGTTTCCTATTACCTTCTCTGAGATTGTGACAGACTCAAGCTTCTGCTTGGGTGCTGTCTTGGTATCTCCCACTGCTACACTACTGCAGAGATACTGTTAGGAATATCCACTTTCACTCTTTCCCAGACACTTTAAGTTGAAGTGGGGTGGAAGGTATAAAAAATATTTTACCTGGGTACATCTCTACATTAGAGACTGCCCAGGTTGAGTAACCCGACCTAGACATCATCTTTTTTCCCCTTTACCTTTTAAAAGTTTTAGGTGTTACTCTGCATTAGTGGGTATTAACAGAAAGAAAATGAAGGTAGGAATTGGAGTTTGCAGAAGAAAAGAGATGTGGAGATGAATGGGTATACTTTATCATACTGGGTTGAAGGAAAGGAAACTGAAATCCAGAGAGGGACAGTCACACACCACCACCATCACCTCAGCCCCACACAGGGAATATATACAGGCCAGTGAATTTAGAAAAGGAAAATGAATAAAATGAGTAATGAGGATTTTTTTAAAAAGAATAAAGCACCAAACATTCCAAAGAAAAAAAGCCAAAGTAAAAGCAGATAAATTAACCCTAAGACCAGAATGAAGAATTACCATTATATCCTCAGAAAAATAGAAAGATTCTTTAACAAATATTTTAAGAGAAATTAAAGTTAAATAATATCTAATGAAATATATAATTTCGTGGAGCAAGAACCAAAAGCAAGAAACTACAAAAGGTTCAAAAGAGAAATGAAATTCTGAAAATGAATTAGGTTTATGTATTTGGGATGTAGAAAAAGTCAATGACGTTGGTAACCTCTTTATTCTGGAGGACAGAAAGTTAGCTGAGTGTCTATAAATGACCTAAATATGGAGCTGGACAGGACAGAGTAAAGTTTTAAGCATGGAAATTTAGTGATGAAGAATGGGAGTAGAGAGAGGGAATTGGAAAGTAAGGGTCATGAGAATAATTTCACTTCACCTTGTGTTTCAGAGATTATAAATAAAGGAACAGCTATCCTTGAAGAGATTACAAGAGATGTCACACTCAGGAGCAATTGGGACTTCACAGGGAACCAGAATATGAAATGAATAGGAAACTATGAATAAAATGATAAAATTCAGAGGAAACAATACAAAGGGAGGGCTAGAGAAACATAAAACTCCTGAGGACTAGGGCTAAGTTCAATGTAAATATATAAGGAGGGTGCATGGCCATCAAATAAACTGTACATATTGTATCATTGAACCCTCTCTCGTCTTCCATTGATATCAGATGCTTTCCATGGTTTGTTTTTCCCAGTTCAGGAGATCAATGTCCTCATTTCATTTTGTCCCATCACATTTGGACCTCAGAATAGGAGAATGGTGCATGCAAGGCTATGGGGAGAAGGAATGCAGGACCAGAAGAATGAGGAGCCTGTTAGATAAACAGAACTTCACAAAATAGGGAAGAGTGGGAATCAATCCCCTTATCCCACTCCAAGTATAAGAATATAAGGGTTTGAGAGGAAAAAAAGCTGCCATTGTCCTATATTAATTCCATGTTTTTTGAGAGATGGGATACCGACCATGGTAATAGGGATGTCAGCATATCAAGAAAAAAAAAAGCAGGTGATGCTGCACATATGATTGGGTGCTTAATGAAATCTTCAGCCCTGTGACTTTCTAGGATTACATGTAACTTCAGAGAAAGACTAAGGCCATAATTGTGCTACCATACATTTGAGTTTAAGAAGTTAAAATTAAAAGATAATCTTGTGTAGGAGATTAAGTGAAAAATTGTACTTAAGAGAAAATGTGACTGATATAATTTTCATTAATTAATAATAACTTCTAAATTGCCTGTTTTATTGTAATAGTAAATAAGTAAATACGTGGCTTTCAGAAAATAAGCAAATATTCTCAAATTTCAGGATGGAAAAAGGAAAATTAATCAATGTAGATAAATTGCCATCAACAGTCATAAAATATTGTTTTCCTATATTTAGAACTGGATGGGATATTATAGATCAACTATTCCATTGCTTTCATTTAATAGAAGGCACACAGGTCCCCAACAGATGAAGTAATTTGCCACCACAATTTGAACCTAAGTTTCCATAGTTCCATCTCATGGTACCCAATAGTTTTCCTATTATTAAATGGATAATTTGTGGAAATAAAGTGATCACTGAGACCTGGCAGCATAAGAGCATTACTTTTTTGACAATATTATCAAGCTAGAATGCAATAGTGCAGTAGAAATAGGATACTTAGCTTTTCAGCAACAGAATTTACATAATCCTTCATTATTATAAAATATGATTAAGTATATATGTAAAGGAGAATGTATGTAGGTGTGTATGTATATATATATATATATATATATAAGAACAAATATATGTACATATGTCTTTGTGTCTGTGTGCATCCTAAATCTATCTCCTCTCAGAAAAGAGTTAGTTTGTTTCATCCTCGGTTCTCTGAAATCATAGATTGTCATCACATTGATGATAGTTCATACAACTTTCAAAGATGTTTGTCTTTATATTGGTGTTATTTTTATATACATTGTTCTCCTGCATCTACTGATTTCTTTCTTCATGAATTTAAACTTCCAAATAATTTATTTTTATAATGCTGGTGTCATAGTATCAGTGTTTATTCTCGTTCTGATTCTGAACAAGTTTGAACAATGTGGAATGATTCCATTTAGATTGTCCTCAAACTTGTTGAGTGACTAAAACCAAGAAATACTGATTAAAATGATTACTGCCATCCTGCAAGGATGCTTCTAGTAGAATCTATCTGCAGTATATTCCTTGCCTAATTCTAAAAGATTTACATAAATTACTTGTATAAAAACATAGATCCACGCTTATTGAAATCATGAAGCTGGGAGGGAATACGGACTGAAATTGATGACAAAATCACAGCAAAAAATAACATAGATATTTTTGAAAACAGAAAAATGTAACAAAATTAAATATTATAGGGATTCTCACATTTGCATTAAAAAAACTAGTTGAAAACATACAGGAGGAAAGTGTCATAGACTGAAAGAATAATCTTTTAAAAATTAATCCTGTTTATGGTTAATTGATTTTGGCTTATAGATTCCTAATTCATAATTCTTTGTCTCTGCATTTAATTCAGAAATTCATCCTGTCTGTAACGAATTAAGTTTAGCAATCCAGTTCTCCTGTTTATCACTGTTCTGTTTTGGTGTCAAAGAAATCTGTTGCCTTAAGAATTTTAAGTGGACACCAGGAATTCTGGTACAGTATCTCTACACTACTGAGCTATCCTTTAAGAATGTTTGTTTTGTTAGCCAAAGAATTCTGGTACTCTATCTCTAACCTTGCAGGTCGACTGAAACAATGAACATTTCTTAGTCATGAGATGGAAGGAGGCAGTTGTTGCTCGCCCCTCACTCCCAATTTCTGATGTTGTCATTACACATGCTTCAGTTCGGTAACCAATCATATTGTTTTGTCATTCATAATATAGAGCTCTGTTAACCAATTGTGACTTTTTAACTGCCTTTGAAGTTCTGTTCTTTGTTTTCTTCTTCCCAAAAGTGTGAAAGAGAGCTGTTCTCCTCTGTTAGGATATTAGTTTAGCGGGGAAAGTTGAAATCCTATTTATTGGTAAATCTACACTTTACTAAGGAATTGATCGTGCTCAAACTGCCTCAGTTAACATTCCTTTGAAAATTGTATGACAATTATTAGATCAAACATTAAAATTAAACTCTGAAAACATAAGGGATTTTATAGATTTCCTGCTCAATGCAAAAGCTGAAAAAAAGTGACCTGTGTTAGGCTGCAAGATTTTACATACAATATGCAGAATTATCTTGTTAGCATGATTGTATACCATCTAGAGCAGTGTCATCAAAGTAATATAGAAATTTCACAATCAACAATACATAAGAATTGCTGTAGGCCACATATACACTTAGTAAAGTGCATATTAACATTATCTTGTTCCATTACATTAAAAAATATTTCCAAAGAACATTTTGATTTGGTTCTGGTCACACTGACACCTAAAATCTAGAGGGTTTTTTGTCTGTTTGTTTATTTTTTTAGCTTTAGTGTTTTTTTTTTTTCATTTTTGGGCATTACATTTCAGAACAAAACAATCTAGAGCAGCAGTTCCCAACCTGTGGGTTATGTTCAATTTATAACAATGAAAATACACCCTGCATGTCAGATATTTATATTATGATTCATAACAGTAGCAAAATTACAGTTATGAAGTAGCAACGAAAATAATTTTATGGTTTGGGGTCGCCACAACACGAGGAACTGTATTAAAAGGTCACAGCATTAGGAAGGTTGAGAACAACTGATCTAGAGTTTCAGAACATTGAAAACCATCTAGAGTAAATTCACAGACAATAACTAGGAAGTTGAAAGTACTGGGAATCAAGTTACTGAACAACCATTTAAGGCCTTTGGAGATATTTAACCTAGAGGAGAGACACCTAGGAAAAGCATGATGGTTGTCTGCAGGTATTCAAAGATCTGCCATGTCAAGAGTATGTAAAGACATCCATCTTGAATAAAGAACTACATATGCTCAACTACAGCAGCAATGGCTTGGAAGTTTTAGGGTGGTAGGTTTCAACTTGATACCAAGAAAAACTTTCTAGCAATCAAACTGCTTTGAAAGTGGAATATGCTGCTAAAGAGAATGAATTCTCTATTTTTACTAATAAAAGCTTCTTTTTAATAGGTTTTTTTTAATTGCCATAGCACTTTATGCCTAAAGGCATGCAGCATGTACTTGTTGATTGAATGATTATTTCTTGCCATTAAATATTTCTCTTGCTCAAATAATTTCCAGCACAACCTAAAACTGAGATTATTTCTTGTCTTTATGCAAAGGCATAAAGGAAATTATGAAAAGAAGCTGAGAAAGAGCACAAATATATGCTGGGATGTGAACCATTCTAGCTAATTTTAGTGAATATGGTCGTGCTTTATAACATAGTAGCACTCAAAGGCCAGATTCTTTGAAAACCCTGAACATGATGAGGTTCTAACCTAAAACAAGGTCTGAATTACTGTTTTTCCCCCAGACTGCTGATATTTAGGAGGCACTGACAACCCTTTCATTTCTTTAGTAAGTAGACCCCACTGAGCTTAGAGATTACTTACAAAGAATACTTAGATCAAACAAGAACTACCAGATTATAGAAATAAGCCAGATAACTCCCTCTTCAGCTTGACTCTATTCTGAAGACACCCCAGATGGCAGTCAGTCTCAAAAAGTGAATCATTATATCTTTCTTTCACCTACCCAATGCATACATATATGTAGAACAGTTTCCACAGTTTTCCTCTTCCCTCATAGAGCTTTGTATCGTGGTCTGAGGTCTTCCTCTCTTCTAAAAATTTGTTATAAAAAGATAATTTGAGCATGGTGCTTGTCAAAGTGCCAGAACTGTTAACAAAGCTTAATGCTTGCAGATAATACCCTCTGAACTTCAATTATTTTATATTCTACTGTGATTCTATCATCTTCTATCACACAGTTTTTGCATGTCGTGTTTCCTCTACTATAATGTAAAATCTATAAGAGAAAGCAAAGGACCTAGTCCTTCATATCTTTTATAATACATTGTAATCATGTGGTTTCAATAAATATTTTTGAGTTATTGATGTGATAATTGCAAGTGGTGTGTCTGAAGAACTACATTATGGGAGGAATCCTGCCATTGCATCTAAAAAGGTTCAGAGATAAAATAATAGACTAGAATGTGTAGAGGAAAATTATCCAAAATTTGTGGCTGCAAATTTGTTTTGTTTTATTTTGTTAGAGTGAAACATTCAAGAACATTGACATAAAAATAGATCATAAATAGTGAATTCAATAACAAAATAGTAACTTGCAGTCATAAAGCTTCTAGGTACATTTTCTGGGGTTATGAGTGCTCAGGAAAGACTAGTTAGTACTTCTGGTGTGAAGACTGATGAGTTCCTTTCAGGTATGATTTCTACATTTGGGCTCAGGTCTCAGCTATGACTCCAAGAAACTGTAGTATGTACAGTACCCAAACCTTTGGTTGACCATTTTGGCAGCTGTGCTAAACCGGGTTGAGGGTAACCTAGGAGTTTCAAACCGTTTGGTGAGTTAAGAGGGTTGTCTTCTCCAAACATGTAAAGACTTCTTCTGAAGAAATAGTCAGATGAGAATGTTAGTCCCAACAGCCCTGGAGGTAGCTGAAGCAGGTTTGGGGGTGGGGGGCTAGGTGTTAGAGCCTGATTAGATGCCAAAGACACATCTTTGTTTTTGTGGGAGGAATGACTTAAACATTACCACCTGCTTGTTTTAGATTTGATGTTGATATAAAGTGAGACACTGTAAATTCATTGAACTCTAATACAGCAAGAATATTCCACTAACATATAATGGCACATAGCTTCTTTTTGAATGTTCATCCCTCTCCATTTGGAAACTCATATAGTCATCAGGGTATAGTTACTTGAATGGTCTCAGCATGTCTGAGTGTCCCTGAATTTAAGTGGCTAGAATTTTTTTTTCAACGTTCCTATATCACCTGGACTAATGAGGGAACAGAGTCAAGATCTAATTTCCTGGAGATTGATTGGGTAATAGGCTGTGACAGACTTTGTGGTATAACAAACCCAACCAATCAGCCAAGCTTAAGTCATTTAAGAGTGTTGTCCCATTCCTTGCAGATTCCCTTCTGGGTGTTCCTATCGACAAGGCCAGACATAAACAATTCTCCATTTCACTCACCTAAAAAGGAAAAAAGAACATTTCTCTTCTAGAGACTCTAATAAATTGACTTGGCTCTGAAGATAGTCAGAAAAGTAGGTCTTCAATTTTTTGCCCCACACCAAAGAAGTCAGTTATTCAGTCAATAAACACTTATTAAGTCCTCAGTATTTGCCAGGCTCAGAGCTAAGAGTAGAGCATACACATAAGTAAAGAAAAACAACCCCAGTCTTACAAGAAGCTTACAATCTAATGGATGAAAATAACACACAAAAGGAAGATGAATTAGTAAAGGTACGGGAGAGGAGGCATAGTGGAATGTAGTCTAAGGACTGCAGTTAGTAGGAAATAAGAAACTGCTTTGCCTGGAAGACTTATTTTCTATTACAAACACACACACACAACACACACACAAACACGCACTCACTCACCTTCACACAAAAGAAATTGTCACGTTTACCACATCCAAAAAATGATCTCAATTTGCAAAAAAGTCTATTATTACTTATTAGGAGGTGAGTATCCTATTTCATCATGACTTTGGAATCATGGTGAGTTATTGTGTTGGTCAGAGTTCCAAAGTCTTTCAAATTGTTTTACTTTGCAAAATTGTTATTATATAAATTTTTCTCCTGGTTCTACTCACTTACCTTTGCATCAGCTCATAAAAGTTGTTATGGGAATCTGAAGATCTTCCCTGCCCCTAGGCCCTTTGCTAATGTGGCTACGTGACTCTTGAGAACCTTCCCAGGTTTGAAAGTATACTCTGTTCCCTAATAGGCTGAATGTGGTCATGTGGAGCCTGTGGC
>CM053591.1:98984990-99040159 GCA_028646515.1 Pseudochirops corinnae
ACTCAGTCTTCTGGTATTTAAATGAATGCACTATCTATATTTCTTATGTAGAGAGCCTGTTCCATTTTGTGATTAATAACTATATCAGCATATTTATAGTTACTGTAGGCATTGTGAATACTGCATTGCTGATACACTACTCTTCCCTTTGAAAGGCTAGCAGAGAATTCAGCAAAGCAGAAGAAAGGCATTTAGAAAGAACAAGAGAAACAGTTTGTTCAGGAAAGATGCCCCAGTGTTTCAGGTCATGCTAAAGATGCCTAAAGTAAACGTATCAAGAGAGTCTGTGTAACCTAAATTGAAATATTTAAAACAAGTTGTCTCATGACCACAAGTTCAGTGCTATGTGGTATAAAGAGAAAAAGGTAAAATAAAATGGTCATAGGATCTAGAATTTTAAGGAATCTTACAGGAAAATATTTTATGTAATAACATAAAAAAAAACTCTTTAAGTGAAAACTCAAGAAGCAGAAAAGTTAAGTAATTTTCCAGTTCTGCTGCTAAGAAGTTTCTGAATTGGGATTTGAACTCACATACCTCTAACATCAAACCTAATCCATGTATTCTGCTACAGTGGCCAGTGTAGCTACTCTTGCTTCTACTCTCTACTTAGTTATCTTCTTGTAGCCTTTACATGTCATTTTCTTCTCATGATAAAGTCAGCTGTATCTGGATCTATGTTGGGAAATTGTGCAAGAGTTAACAACTGGTTTGCCTCATGGGAAATGGCTATATTCAAGAGAAAGTATATACTTGATCACTGCCTTCTAAAGCCTTGTATTTCCTTGCCAAGGTGTACACGTGCTCTTGTATGTGAAATATTGTTTTGTTCATGTCATAAAACAATTGGCAAATAAGTGATAACAATGAGTAATGTTAAGTTAATTATTATGATTTAATATGATTAAATATGTCTCAATCCATTGCAATTATGGATGATTTAGGAAGAAGAATCTTAGCTGCCAATAAAGTTAAATTCCACCCTGGATATTCAAGACACTGTTCTTTTCTGGTTCTCTCTCCTACTTGTCTGATGCCTCCTTCTGTTTATGTTTGGGGTTTATCACAAAATACTGACATGCTGGGTCCTGACAAATGATTTTGACTTGAGTCTTCTCTCAGTCAAAGATTTGCCATAATGGGTAGACTCTTAAGGAGCCTGAGTATTTGTGATGCTTGTATGGACAAGCAGGTCAGAACAACCTGACACAGACTGAGTCTGAGCTAGATTGAATCTGAGCCACTTCATGGAGGCAAGGTGGATCTTACATACAAAGAGACTGTTGGAAAGATCTAGGAGTGGTCTAGAGGAGAGGCTTAGGAAGGGTTTTGAGGAGTAATCTAAGAAGGAACTTAATGGGACTGAGGTCCAACTCCAGGAATCAAGAGAATGGGATTTTGATGGGATCAAGGGTGGGAAACAGCTGAAGGCAATCTGGAAGTAACAAACAATGGAAGGTTAGGCTAGTTTAAGGGTAACAGATTTGGTCATAGATATTTTGACTGGATCAAGTGTGGGAGGTAGCTGAAGGCTACCTGGAGATAACAGGCCATGGAAGGCTATGCTAGGTTAAGGGCAACAGAGATTCACTCATTAAAAAGAAGACTTTTGGCCTCTTGGAAATGCCAGATCAAGCAGGGAGATTCAAGGGGTTCAAGGGATTCCTAGAGCCTATACCCCATCACTTCTCAGTTTCTTTTGTTGGATCTTCACACAGGTCAAAATCACTGACTTTATAATCTCCCAGAATTCTGTCCTAGGCCCCTTCTCTTTTTACTCTATAAAATTTCATTCCATGATCTCATTCATTCCCATGGGTTCAACTATCATATTTATGTAGAGGAGATCTATATATCATCAAAATCTTTCTCCTGAACTCCAATCACATTACTATTTTTTTTTTGGACAACTCATGTCTTGTAGACATAAAATAAAAAAATTCTCCATGTCTAAAACAGAAGTCATTATTTTCCCCTCCCCTCCAAAAATAAACCTTTTTCTTTCCCAGCATCTTGGTTCTTGTCAATATCACCACTATCCTCCCAACCATGCAAGATGATAATCTTGGTGCCATCCTCTACTCTTCACTTGCACTCAACCCACTTATTCAACATGTTGTCAAATTTTGTTGTTTCTAATTTTACAACCTCTCTTCTACAAATCCTTTTCTCTACCCTTACCCAGCCATTATGCTACTCTAGGACCTTATAATATCTCATCTAGATTATTGCAATTCTAATTGATCTCAGTGCCTTAATTTTTTCTCTAATGTATTCTATTCTCCAATCAGTTTTTGTACAGTTGAAGTCTAAACATATCCACACCACAAACAATCAAATAAACTCTAGTTGCTTCCTCTTTAGGGCTATATATAAATAGCAACAAGTAGTACTTATATATCACTTTAAAGTTTGCAAAACACTTTACAAGTATATTTTTTAGTACTCTTGGCACTGTGTACTAGTTTCTGTTATTATCTCCATTTTTTCTGATGAGGATACTAAAGTAAATAGAGTTGAAATGATTTGTCCTGGGGTCACAAAGCCAGTCATTTTCTGAGATTAGATTTGAATTTAGATCTTACTGATAATAGGACAGAAACTCTTTTCACTTTGCTATCTAACACTCAACAAAGATGACAACGCCACAGTTAGGCATTGAAAGCCCTTAGCACAGTGGTTCTCAACCTTCCTAATGCCACAACCCTTTAATACAGTTTCTCATGTTGTGGTGGCCCCCAACCACAAAAAATTATTTTAGTTGCTACTTCATAACTGTAATTTTGCTACTGTTATGAATTGTAATGTTTATATCTGATATGCAGGATGTATTTTCATTGTTACAGGTTGAACATTACCCATAGGTTGAGAATCACTGCCTTAGCAGCTTGGCCCCTTTTCTGCCTTTCCATCCTTTGTACACTATAATCCATTCCATTGTCTCAGTAATCCTGCTACTCCAAGCTACTTGCTATCCCTCAAACAGGACACTCCTTCGCTTGATTCAATGCCTTTGCCCTGGTTATATTCCCCATGCTCAGAATGATCTACTTGCTTATGTCTGCTTTCTGACTTCCCTGTCTTCCTTCAAGATTGATTTCATATTCCAACTTCTAGAGGAGTAATTTCTCTCCCTCCTCCCCTTTTGCTTTCCCTCTGAGGGACACTTCTATCTCTACTCTACATTTCCAGGATATACAGAGTTATCTTCCCAATTAGACTACTAGATCCTTGGTGTTTGGGCTTAAGGCAATGTGCTAAGCCCTTGGGGATACAAGGACCCTTCAGGTAGCTGAGAAAACCAAAAACAACAACATTCTGTTTTTGTCTGTAGTTTCTGTCTTTTGACCCTGAAATTGTTTGTATTTTCTATTCTTTTCTATTTAAACAGCAAGTGCCTTTAATAGTTCTATTAGGGTGGAGTTACAAGTGATAACTAACCCAAAGAGGAACCTTTCTTTTTATTAACATTGGGAACAGATCAGATCATCAAGGGATCTCTTATTCCCACTCTGCAAGCCTCCAGTGACTAGCTGTATCTTATCTCAAGGTACCCCATAATCCAGTTCATCTCCCACCTAAATTTGAACCTATATAAGCTTTGTCTTTTCATTCCTTCAGGGAGTCTCAGACCCTGTGGGAAGGTCTCTCTTCTTGGCAAACTTAACAAACCATCATTGGTTTTAAAATGTCTGATTCTGTTTCTCATTTGTTCTGCCACTGACAATTTTACAAACAGCTCTTTTTTTACTGAATGCTTATCAAGTTGCCTTAATTGTGCTTGTCAGTATCTACTTATTGAGCATTTGCTAACTACAGTTACTCATTGCTTAAATGCAATAAATCTTTATTTCTGATACATTTTGCTTTACAGAATGGAAAACATTTACCTTGAAGTTTGGAGGAGGAAAATGAAGAAAGTAAGAGGAAACAAGGTTCCCTAAGGATCAGGGTCCCTCAAGATCCACATTGATCCCCAGAAACACTATAAACATAGGACACTTGCTCCTGTCAACCTAGAAACAGACTGACAATGGTTGATTTCTGTGGGTCACATGACAAACAGGAGAGAGTGAGCAGTGACAACCTACCTGTTAAGTTACATGAGAGACATTGTAGGGACTAGTGGAAAGTGGGTTAAGTGGCTCACAAAACATTCATTACATTTTTACTTTATTTTATACCTTCTATATTTTACATGGCTGCCTGAAATCCTTTGGCAGGCCACAAGTGGCCCATAGGCCATATGTTGTGTAGGCCTGCTCTGTGCCTTTATAGATGGTTATTATGATTTATTGAGGCCAAATGATTTGTTATGAGTTGTTCCCAGCTCCACTCTCACTTTTGATGTTAGAGTTATCAGGTGATACTTCCTGAATTTTTAAAAAGAGAAGGAGGGAAGTAGAGCATACTCCTCACCCTTCCACCTAAATTTTGCTAGAGAGCAAGCTTAGTACTGGGTCTCGAATAAACAAGTTATGACCTTATTAATTCAATTCTATGGGTCCTAAGGAAAGAAATGGATCCTTCTTCCCTAAAAGAACAGGTTTCTTTCCAAACTGATCTCTGTGGGTAGCTGGTCCAGTGTGGATGCTCCCTGAATGACCTACAAGCTTGCTATATTTATAGTCATTTTGTTTCTCATAAATTGCTAGATTTAAGGAGGGCTACATGTGTGATCAATTTAAAAGGAATTAAGTCATAGGGCTTGTAGAGTTCAGTCCCTTGACCTTCTTTCCTGCTATTTTCTTGCCTGTGAACTCTTTTTTCTAGCCAGCAGCCAACTAGGAAAAAGAAATCTACTGCCTCTGTTCTGACTTTATCTCTCTTGGCTGCCAGTTAACAAGGAAGCAGGAATGTACTTAGTGGTTCACCCAAAATCCAGTTAGCTGCCACAGGACTTCACATAGATGTCAAATGACATCCATTGTAATCAAAGATCATAGATGTAGAGCCAAGAGGTTCCATCCTCCTTACTGAAATAATTGTGTTTATGCATGTGGATTTTATTGCTATCATATTGAATTTTCTTTTCAATAGCTTAGCATGTTGTTAAGAATCCCCTGATGGTCATTTATCCATAAGTTGAAAATTTAAAATTCTGTTAGTTTTGCATATTTTTCAAGCTAGAAAATTCCTAACAATCTATATTTTAATAGTCTTATTAAATATCTCTCAAAACAAACAAAAAAATCTGATGAGATATCTTTGGGCATGGTTCAGTTTTGTTTATACACTAAAACCAAGGTGCAAAAGTCATGGTATACTGACTGATTTAGAATAGCAACAGATTCAACAGCTCATATTAGTTTAGGACCTTCCATTCTGTCCTTCCATAACCAGTTGCCCCTTTAAAACTGGTTCTTTGATGAAATGCAATTAAGGCATTGGTGGGGAGAAAAAGGAAGTAATGATCATGGAAGTGGTGCCTCTGCTACTGATGTCCAGGGTATATCATGAAAGGCACTAAATAAACAATACAAAAATATTTATTAATTTCATAATGTATGTAAGGAGCTATGCTAATATTGAGGATAGGTATTCAAAAACTCACTAAATTTGTAGACACTAATCACTAGGTCAGAAATAAGATTTTTTTTTGGCCTCAATAAATCATAATGACCATCTATAAAGGCACAGAGCAGGCCTGCACAACATATGGCCTATGGGCCACTTGTGGCCTGCCAAAGGATTTCAGGCAGCCATGTAAAATATAGAAGGTATAAAATAAAGTAAAAATGTAATGAATATTTTGTGAGCCACTTAACCCACTTTCCACTAGTCCCTACAATGTCTCTCATGTAACTTAACAGGTAGGTTGTCACTGCTCACTCTCTCCTGTTTGTCATGTGACCCACAGAAATCAACCATTGTCAGTCTGTTTCTAGGTTGACAGGAGCAAGTGTCATGTATTTTTGCTGTGTTTTTGGTCATTGCTCTCATTGAACAGAGATGAAGTAAGTGCAGTCACACACCAGTGCAGCTGAGGCCTGCTATGCTATGGATAGCAGGGACACAAGGGCTTCTTCCTCTCTGCCACTGCACGGCCACCCTCCAAGTTGCATGAGTGTCTGGTGCTTTCTCCAAGGTCAGACATTCCCCTCAGTATCTCTTTGTATATGAGCAGGCTCATGGAGAATTTTTGATTCCAACAGCAAAGTTTTGGGTGTTACTTTGGGAAATGTGTGATAACAAGAATCAGAAGATCTAATCAGAACATAGAGTATGTAAACTGGAGTGGATAAATAGATATGTGTTTACTTAAATAAGAGACCAAATATTGTGTCTTGTATGTCAAGTAGTAATAACCATTCTGAAGGAATATAATCTTCATTGCCATTACAAATCAAAACATCCTTATTTAAGCAAATGGGACACAAATTAAAGCATTCAAATCATCAAAAAATCTCAGTAGAGAACAAGGTTTTTTCAAGAAAGTAAACTCAGAAAATGAGGCAGCTACTAAGGTCAGTTTTCAGATTTCTGAACACATTTCTCCTGTGAAGTGTTTTACTGAAGGTGACTTCATAAATAAGCATTTGCTGACTGCAGTTTCTGGAGTATTTCCAATTTTTTTAAAAGTGTTTTGAGAAATAGCTTAATCATTAATCATCTCTTTACTTGGAAAGTGAGTGGCTAAAAACCTATCTTTGGCCCAAAGAAGTTTAGCCTTTTTAAAATGTTGATCCCTACCTACTGCCAAGTTGTGAAGGTCTGGCCTAGAGTGACAAATTCATAGAAAACCAAATAAAGTATCATGAAGCACATCTACATGAGGAAAAATAATAAGCATTGTTAAAAATGAGAGCACAGAGAGGTAGATACCCATTTTTTTTCTTAGATTTCAGATTTCTGGAAAATATCCCATTTTGCAAGGTGACTTTTCTTAGAAGTCATCAGATTCCTTCTTTATTTCTATCTTTACAGAATCTTTAAAACCATGCAACCAAAGCTGTGGAAGTACTGGGATAATGATATACTCTTTGTAGATCTAGAGATTTTTTCATATGGAAAGGAAGTAATTAAGATATATACAACTCTTGTAGAGATTCTACCTGATAGGAACAAAAAGGTCAAAGGTAAAAACAACAACAAAAATAAACACCTTAATATACTTCAATATATTTGCAGCTGCAGATTTCATAAAAACAGAAAACTAGACATAAAGCATAAGCATATCTAATTGGAAGGGCTATATACAGTGTGATAAAATAATGAAATGGAATATTATATTCCTGAATGAATGGGAAGAATAGAGAGAAATGTAGGTAGTCTTACAAGAATTAAAGCAAAGTGAAAGAAACAGAAAGGGAAATACATGCAAAAAAAATCCAAACATAACACAAAGTAAAATAAAAACCAAGAGCAAAAAGGGGAAAGAAACCAAGGATTAAAGTGAGAGTTAGGGATTGGGTCTTGGGTTAGAAAGGTATTAGAGAATGGAAATAGTGTTACAGTTTAGAGTTACATTCATTTTTTTTTTTCATTTAACTCCACTTGAATTGAACATATTGAATGAAATAATAAGTTACTTAATAAACATCAGCAATCCCACAAAGAAAAAAAATATTTATTTATATTTAAATGTAAACCATATGATATAATTCACCTAATCAAACTGTTATTTCAGTTTTGAAAAGACAGAACTTTAATAACAAGACACACAAATAAAAAGAGAATTGGAAGCAGAAGAATTGGAAGCAGAAACCTATTAAGGGTTTTTTCAATTCATGTTCCAAGACTGTATTTTAGTGACTTATAAAGTATTGTGTTAAAGCCTTTTGAAAGTGTGAAACCTCAGAGGAACAACTTTGACAGGAAGGACAAAAGTTGACAGGAAAATGTCCACTTGTTTGCTGGGTGATGATCATCTGTCTCTTTTTGATATAACCTTTGTCTTGAATACATCTTTTCGTGTGTATAGTCCATTTTTTTTCTTTTGAGCAAAAGAAATGAAATTATGCCAGGAGAAAACTGAGAGTGTGTAGCTATCACTTATTAGAATATAGTTCCAAAATATAAATAAGTGACCATCACAACATAAATTCTTAAGTCACAGGAGGAATATATCTCCCTTGGAAAACAATTTTCTGTATTTTAAAACATTGACATGAATTCCTCATATTTTGAAATGAATTTGTTGGGATATTTACAAATTATTTTCACTAAAGCATATCTATTTAATAAATATAATTAATAGTATTTATTATAGGAAAGTGAAAATATGCTACAGTGTATTATGTATGTGTTTAAAGCCTCAGAAGAAGAGACAGAGAGAGACAGAGACAGAGAGAGAAAGAGAGAGAAAGAGAGAGGGGGGGGGGAAGGAGGGAAGGAGAGAGACCACACTTGTGCTGTGTTATGTGTGAATTTCAGATGTAAGTCATTGGGTTAATTTCTCATGGTTACCACAAGGAATGTTCATCTTCTCTGGAACAAAATCTTAAATTGAAGAGATGGTCAGGGTGTCATTACTTGTCACTCATCTGATCACATTTAACCAAAAGTGTCTCGTCCTGGGGAGTTGAAACTTCATCAGAACATTTTGGGCTTCTTCTCACTGTGTGGAAGTCCTAAGAAAGTCTGAAGTTCTCTATACTTCCCAGAGAATGGATGACATTATTTTCTCCTTGCACTTTCTCTCTCTCCCTCTCTCTCTCTCTCTCCATGTGTATGCCTCTCTCCCTTTCTTATACACATACACACACACACACACAAGACACATCATTAGGCCTGAAGTCCAGAAGACCTGAGTTCAATTCTGCTCCACTTTTACTCACTGTGTGACCTTGGGTAAATAATTTAATCACTTTCTGTCTCAGTTGCCTTATAAATAAAATGGGGATAATAATAGTGTCTACCTCTCAGAAGTACATACATACATACACACATAGAATTTATGTTACTTTGGTGGTAATATCAATTCATTCTTCTATTTTGGTCACTGAAAAAATGAAACACGAACAACAGTTCAGCAACAGTTGGTGTAACTAGCTCCCAAAATGTGAGGTTGAATGTGCTGTACATGTATAATATCTGAGTCATCTCAAGCTCAAGATGTCACAAATATGGCTTATTGTCTTTTTTATAAAACCTGTACTTCTCTTTGATCTCACAATTTTTCTCAGTGACCTCTGTCACCACCAAACCAAGTTTGAAACCTTACTGTTCTCATCATTATTTTCTCTGACTCGTTGATTTTTCTCCTTTTAGATATGACCAGCTATCATTTAGTATTGATTCTACCCTCTGTAGTATATCTCTTTACAACACTGACAATTACTTGCACAATTGTCATAGCTATCATACGTATTCCTCCTGTAGTCTTTTCTCAATCCAAACTACTCCTTTTACTGTACCAGAATTATAATCCTTACAACATAGATTTCATTGAATCACCCACCTGTGGAAAATACTTTAATGACTTCATAATGCTTGTTAAGTTCAGATACCTTGACTTCCCATTAAAAGCACTCCACAATCTGATTTCAGCTTGCATTTTCAGTTTGGCAGAGCAGCTCATCTCTCATTATTCCTTTTAATCACCCAGTCAAACTGGACTATAAGCTGCTCTATCTTTTACTTCATTTCCCCTTACATGCCTCATAATTTCCTTCTGTGCTTTGCTGAAACTATCCTTTTTTTCTCCATCTACCATCCTTATTTACCATTTGATATGCAACAATATTTTAAATCCCAATTCAGATAGTATCTGTTCAGATGGAGACTTATTTCTCAATCTCCATTCCCTGGCACAGTTATTAAGGATATTTCCATCTCAGATCAGATATCACATAGCATTTTCATTGTCTTTCTTTGATGTATATATGATGTATTATTTTACAACACAGTTATTGGTGTATGCATCAAACATCCATATTATACAAGAAATTGCATGGGATCACAGTTCATATCTTTATTAAAATATGTGTCTCTTCCAATAACAACATAGTCTTCTACAGACTGTTATTTTTTAATTTGTATAAGAATTAGAAAAATCTCAGCCCATATTAGAGTCTAAATATTAAAGACACACTGCTATTTCAAAAGTGCCATCTTTCTCAGTCTTGCAGAGGTTTTATTAGTTATTGTTGTTAATGTTTGATGTGTGGCCCATATTACCTCCATGTAGGAATCTTTCAATGCAAGTGTTGAAATTCTGGAATATGTATTGCACATAAATAGTTTCTAGCCAGCAACACTACCTTTGGCAGAGGTAGGATAAGGAATTTCTCTTTTGCTCCACATGGATGACCCATGGCGGCTGTGAATACAAAGCAGGGTGTATGATGCATGTACAAAGTCTTGCCATATAATTCTGGTTAAGAATGTGACCTATAAACTCAGTGCCCAAAGATAGTAGAAGTCCTTGGCAAAAAAAAAAAAAATAATAATAACAATATATAAACCTAAGAGGATAGTAGAAATTGGTATACGGTATAAAAATGTTCAATAAACTTCATTTTAATTTTAACTATTTATACCTTGACTGTTCTGCACATCATAAATATTAATAAGCTTTAATGTATAAGTACAATGCTTTCTAAAGGCTTTTTAAAAAATATAGAACTTCAATGGAAAATTTTGGGGGCGTTTTTTAGAATATGAGGACTACTGATTTTTTTGTTTGTTTGTTTTGGAACAACCAAGTTACCATCAAATTATTATGTGAAACAAACTTGTGAAAATAATCTTTATGAGAGGAAAAAAAATTCATAGAGATAAACTGTATTGTTTTCACGTAATATGGAAATGTTTTAATTCTACATGATACTTCGTAATACTTATTGATGTTCTTTTGCCTTTAAGTGATATGCATATGTTGCAGAACTGCAAGTCTGTAGCATGTATACATACATGTGTGTATGTGTATGTAAGCATACATATATATGTGTGTGTACATACATAGTGTGCATTGTATGTATCACTAATACAATAAGATGTTTGTAAAGAGAAAAATGGAAGTCCAGAAGAATTTTTGATTGGCTTAAACTTTGAACTGCTGCGTGATTTTATTATCACCCTGGGGAAAAGAAGATGGCAAATTACACTATACAAAGCTAACTGCCTGGAATTCCTTTGGTCCTGCAGAGCAGATAGCATTTTTCTCATCATTAAGAAATGTGTCTTATAGAATTCTATCTAAAATGTGTTTCTGTACTTCAGAGACAAAATGTATTTCCCACAAATGCGAAATGAATCAGCTTTGTTTTGCATAATATAATTTTAAATGACCAATAAAAGCTTAATAATGTAGGGATGACTGCATATGGTGAATGATGAGTAAATCATCATTAATATTATTATTAGCATTCATATTTTACAACTATTCATCTGTACCATTTACAAAGCATTTTTATGTTTATTTTGTTTTGACCATGCCAATATCCTTTTGAAGGATATACTATTTCAGAGGAATACCTATCTAGGAAAATAAGCATTTAATGCTTCAAACAAGGGGTGATTTACCAAAGGACTATATAGAAATTAAAATACAATAAACATTTAATAAATGCCTGTAATGATAATAATAATATCTATAACAATTGATGTTTATGAAGCAAAAGAGTTTCATCTACATTATTTAATTTAAGTATCACAAAAACACTTTGAGACTATCATTGAGTACTTGAGACATCATTAGGTACCTTTGACTGATAAAATGAGACTCAGAAATGATAAATATTATTGTGATTAATCATGAAAACAAGTATTAATAATGACATTTTTATAATAACTACCCTTTTTTCTAATGACAACAACAATAACTTCCATTTATTTAGCCCTTTAAGGTTTTCAAAATACTTTGCATAAATTATTTCATTTAATCCTCACAAAATTCTTTGAAGTAGGAAGTTATAATGTGTCTTGGTGAGTCTGTACTGCAGTGTAACTAAAACTCAACTCTTATATATAAATTTAAAAGGAAGAATAGAAGGGCAGCAAAGAAAGCAAGAAATTAAGTAGGCAAGGGTAGGAGAATGTGGTTAAAAAATAAAAGTGATGAGATTTAAAGTTTACAAAATAAGTGAGTGGAATAGTCCTGAAAACATGTTTTAAGTTATATAGATTCTTCAATGGACCCAAAAGCAAGATCTTACTTTTTGAACATGAAATTAGTAACAGTGAGGGAGGTTATTGTGCCTCTGATGCAGTGAGCCTCACATGCCACTGAGGCTCCTACTGTCAAAAGAAGACAGGAAAAGAAAGAGCAAGAGAATAATGGGGGTGTGGGGAGGAAAGGGACAAAAATGAGGAGGGGGAAGAGAGAGTGGAAGAGGTAGAGATGATGATGATCAAGAACAGCAATAACAAGAAAGTAGAACAAGAAGAATAAAAGAACAGAAACTAGAAGTAAAAAAAAAATAACAAGAGGAAAAAGAATGATAAAAAGAATAAGAAGAAGAACAGGAACAAGATAAAGAACAAGAAGTGTAAAGAAGAGACCAAGGAGGAAGAGGAAGAGAGTATTTATATTTCTGAAAGTATGCTTAATGAAACTAATTGACACTAATGTGCTCTTCCATTAAAGATGCTAGCTAGCTCTTGCTTAGATTTTCAGTTATGTCTGACTCTTTGTAACTGGCAAAGATACTGGAGTGATTTACCATTTCCCTCTCCAGCTCATTTTACAGATCAGAAAACTGTATCAAACATGGTTAAATGATTTTCTTAGTGTCTCATACCTAGCAAGTTTCTGAGGCTGGATTTGAACTTAGAAAGGGGAGTATTTCTGACTCCAGGCCTGAACTCAATCCACTTCATCATCTAGTTTACTTAGATTATCCAGCTATTAATTTTATACTTATTTTTTTCCTTTATTTTATTGTGACCTCCTTGTACAAGCATTATTCTGAAGTCAGAATGAAATTTGATGTTCAGCAGAATCTATGCAGTGAATCTATTGATAATAACAAAATTACAGAATCAACATCAAACCATTTCAAATGTCAGAAATCAGTGACTGTTTTACATCTTTCCATGATTAAAGAGAATTATAATTTAAAACTGGAGAGGAAAAATAATTGAATCATTTTTTTAACTGAATAATGACATTTAAAAATATTGAGATTGTAATTCAATTTAGTTCCATGGCTAAGTTAGCTTTCACAAGGTAATTAATAGTTGCTATTTAAATTAGAAATTTTTCATCTGGCAAATAACAGCGTCTTGATGATTGCCTATAAAGAAAGAGTAACATAAGAAGATGTGCTTAGCTCTTTATGCTAAAAACAAGTGATGCCAGCAACAAAAACTTCCTTTTGGAAGATAACTGATCTTAATTTATGTTCATCCCTGGTAGACATTCAGTAAATCTTCCTACAAAGAAGCAAAAGAAAATAATTTAAAAAGGAAATTCTCAAATAATTTCCTCTGCTGTTGTTAAAAATCCACGTAATTCTACTTCTGTACTGGTGGAGAGCAGAGACATAGGCCTATGTTCTGTGTTACATCTAAAACTTGAACTGGAATCCTGCTTTTTTCTCTTCACTGTTCACTATGTTGTGAAAGTTCAATAAGTACTCAACAACACCTGTCACGCTCATTAGTCCAAGCTGTTAGGAGATTTGTTGTTTGGTTTTGTTGTGGGGGAAAAGGTGGTATTTAATGTAGAACGTACTGTTAATATGATTCTAAAACTATACAAAATGTCCCAAAAGCCTTAGTGCCATTTTAAACTTTAATAAAACCTTTTCCCATATTAAGCTTATCATTCCACATTTATTTAAACTTCTATAGCTTAAACTAACACTAAGACTTTTGTGACATTTGTATGTGTATGTATGTACACACTCAAGTATATGTATATATACACACGTGTGTGTGTGTATAACTTCTCAGAATGTATTCAATGCTTGTTAATATTATAGATAATTCAAACATTTCACATAGAAATAAATTATCTCTTAATGAAACACAATTAAAATAATTTCATTTCTGCTGAACTGAATCATTCCAATAAAGACTTGCACTAATGTCTCAACTTATTGGGGAAAAAGTGAACCTGCATTCTCAAAGTTTATTCCACTGGAATACAAACTGTGGAAAACAAACTAGGAGGGTTTAGTGCCTCAGACAGAGGTAGAATGTTTATCTTTTTTTCTGGGGATTAGCCTAATAAATTCAGAGACCAGATTCCTCTTTCTCTCTCACATTATATATCCCATCTATTGCCAAGTCCTGTTAATTGTATTTTGCAAGACTTTTTGCATATTCCTATTTCCTCTCCTCTGATATTGTCACCACCCTGTTGCAGGCCCTCATCACCAAAAGACCATAATTACAAATTATAATAATTGTAATAATCTGGTCTTCAGTATCCCTACCTCAAGTCTCTCCCCACTCCAGTTCATCCTTCCCTCAACTACCATAATGATTTTCTTAAAGTGCAAGTCTGGCTATCTTTCCCCAGAGAGAGAGAGAGAGAGAGAGAGAGAGGGAGGGAGAGAGACCACACTTGTCATTGGGTTAATTTCTTATGGTTACCACCAGGAATTTTCATATTCTCTGGCACAAAATCTTAAATTGAAGATATAGTCAGGGTGTCATAACTCGTCACTCATCTGATCACGTTTAACCAAAAGCATCTCATCCTGGGGAGTTGAAATTTCATCAGAGCATTTTGGGCTTCTTCTCACTTTGTGGAGGTTCTAAGGAAGTCTGAAGTTCTCTATACTTCCCAGAGAATGGATGACATTATTTTCTCTATGTGCTCTCTCTCTCTCTCTCTCTCTCTCTCTCTCTCTCTCTCTCTCTCTCTCTCTCTGCATGTGTATGCCTCTCTCCCTTTCTTAACCACATACACACACACACACACACACACACACAAGACACATCACTACGCCTGGAGTCCAGAAGACCTGAGTTCAATTCCGCTCCACTCTTACTCACTGTGTTACCTTGGGTAAATAATTTAATCACTTTCTGTCTCAGTTGCCTCATCAATAAAATGGGGATAATAATAGTGCCTACTGCTCAGAGGTACATACATACATACATCCAGCCTAGAAAATACATAAAATTCCATTGGCTATTAAAGGCTAATCTGCCTTTCCAAATATCTTACTTTTTACTGCCCATCAGTACCTTTTGATACACTCACACTGGCCTCCTTGCAACTCCATATACAAACCACACCGTGTCCCAACTTCAAGCTATTTACTTGCTATCTTCCATCTCTGGAATACTCCACTTCCTTGCAAACACTTCCTGTTTTCACAGTCTTCCCTGATATCTAATCTAAAATCCAATCTTCTGCAAGAAATGTTTCTCTCTGTCCTTTAATGCTTTTACCTTCCCCTGAAATTACCTCCAATTTATCCAGTACAAATCTTGTTTGTACACACTTGTTTGCACGTTCTGTCACCCTTTAGAATGTGAGTTTCTTGAGGTCAGGGATTGTTTTTGAATTTCTTTGCAGCCGTAACACAGAGCATTTCTCACTGCATTGTGTTAAATTAATGATAATTGAGTGACAGATTGATTGAATAGGTTATTGATTACCAAGTAACTAATATTTTTTGGTCACAGAAGCTAATATATTTACCTACTAATATATAGCTTTAAGTCTCAGTTCTGTCACTTAACATTGTAGTATTTGGAAGGTTGCTTGACATCCCTGGGCAGTTTATTGCTGTGTAAAATGAAGGGATTGGACTAGATGCCCTCTGTGTGTGACTTCTTTTTTTTATCTCAATCTATGATTTATGATTTTATGGAGTTGTTATAATGTTTAGTGGGAAATGTTGGAATCACAGGTCTTTGAAATATTGAATTAAACAGCTTTATAAAGAAAATAAATGAATTAATATCAGATGCAATCAGTTTATACTTTCAGCAAGTTGACACACTTATTGTGCTTAGACTATATACAGTAATCTGAAATTAAAGGAAGCACCAAATCTAGCCCCATATGATGTAAAAAAAAAAAAGTACTTAAATTGGCAGTCAGGCTATAAAGTTCTAGTTATAGGAGAGGGTTTGTGGGAGTGACAGATAAAGACAACAGAAATAGGCAAAGAAAAAGAGAGACAGAGAAAAAAGAGACAAAGATAGACAGAAAGACAGAGTCAGAAAGAAAAATAGTGCAAGAGAGCCACAAAGATGAGCCAGGAAATAAATGAAAAGAATTGGCTGGAGGTATCTGTGCCAGTACAAAAAAGTGAGAGAAAAAAGAGGAAATATTCCAACGTGTCTACAGTTACCAGGAACCCAAACCTCCTACTGTATGCCCTTCAGGCAACTTCTGAAGAAATCTGGCCTTTTAGAAAGGTGGAAATCCTGCATAGAACCCTAAAATCTCCTATCATCCCCTTCCCCTGAAAGAATTAATGAAGAAAATCTTTATACTCTCTAAATCTTAATTTCAGCTCTTGTTGGGGCATTTTTCAGTTGTGTCTGACTCTTCATGACTCCATCTGGCATTTTCTTGGCAAAAATAGTGGAAACATTTGTCATTTCCTTCTCCAGCTCACTTTAAAAATGAGAAAACTGAGACAAACAGGGTTAAGTGAATTGGCTTGAATCATAAAACTACTAAGTATCTGAGGCTGGATTTGAACACAGGATTTGAACTTCTGGACTCCAGGACTGGCCCACTATCTAATGCACCCCCTAACTATTTCCTAAATTTTAATACCCTAGCCTAGGACAAAACTTCACTCACTCTTTCTTAAATATACTATCCTTAACTAAATAAATACAGTTCAGATCCAAAGTAATTTCTTTATCAGGTCTTGTGTAAGTCAGTCTGACACCACTCTCCCCTTCCCTACCCTCTGTAATAGGAATGAAATTTGAAGATCCCTTTGTATTACTAAGCTGACAGGTACTTAGTACCTACTTTCAAATTAAGCCTCTGTTAAAAAACAGAAGGTATGAACCCCTGTTGCTGACATAACAGGAACGGACTGAACAAGGAGGAACAACACTGTATATAAGGAAAAGCCTTAGCTGGGAAAAATCAGAACTTCTAAGGATGAGCACCTGAAAGCTGGGCTGCTATTGCTGGACTGGAACTTCTGTGGAGAAAGTGATTTTCATTTTGAGAATGATGCTGCTGAAAACTTCCAAGGGCTAGCTGGAGCTATCAAAGACTGAGGAAGTATAATTGTGGTGCTGGTATATTTGTTCAAATGTTGTGATGGCTTTGTTAACGTGTGTGAATGTTCATGTGGCCTTCTTAAGCCTTGTCTTCCCAGGAACAGAGACTGTGAAGGATTTGAGATAGACTGGACACTGTGAGCTTCAGTGTGGAGTGGGGACTGCATGGAGAGCTGGACAAGGAGCTGGGAGCTGTATGCTTTTGAACTCAGGTGGCTGTTGGCTAGATTCAGGCAGGAGCTGGGACCATGGAAGAGGAATCATGGAAGCTGAAAACCTGCCCTGAGTCAAGATGAAAAGACCTCTCCGAGGATACTGAGTAGTGAGGAAATTGTTATTTACTTGTGACTGAGGGGTGGATAGACTGTGTATTTTCTACTACCCCATAAGACTGTACTGAGTAGTGACTGATGACTGAGTAGTGACTGATGATTGAATAGTGACTGATGACTGAATAGTGACTGATTTGTAAGTTAGTGTGCCCCAAGTGCAGAGGATTTTGACCTTTTGTACTTTATGATTGAATGATTGAGTTACTAAGTGATTGATTGGCTAAATGATTGTACTTTGTTTGAAACTGTAACCACTTTGTTGAAAACCATGTGGGCATTTTAGTGATAAGTTGTTGTGAATGCCATATTTTGATTTTCTGTGATAAGTTGTAACACTCTGAATGCTGTACGTTGATTTTCTGTGAATGTTTTACTCTGATTTGTTATTGAAAAAAAGAGAGTTTGCTATACTATGTAATTAGAACCTCCAAAGCTGTTCACAGCAGCCATTCTCTGGAAAGCTGCTCATGCTTGGCTTTACATTATGATGTAGTCATCAGGATTACAAAGTGTAGTGCCTCCATTTGTTCCAGGATCCATGGCCATTTGAATTGAGTTTGTAAGCCCAAGGATCCTGGAGGATAATGTAATCCTGCGGACCTTCTGTTTCTTTAACAGAGGCTTAATCTGAAACAAGGGGCTAAGTACCTGTCAGCTTAACAATACAAAGAGTTCTTCAAATTTCATTATAATTACACCCTCTCATCATACACACATCTCCTTAATATTATGACAAGTGATTATTATCCAAATTCAATTTTCTATCCCCTTTAGTATCTCCCCAGGATCATCCAAACAGTTACATCCTTTATATTACTGATAAGTAACTAATATCAATTAGAATTTATAAAAAGATAGTTCAAAGATAAGAACAGAGATACAGACACCTATTCCTGAGTGGGGTCAATTCTTCTCTCTACCACATTAGTCCCAGGAGAATGTATTCTCAAACTTAAAGTATCTGGTACAAAAATCTTTCCCACCAAAATCCCTTATAAGGATGGCATATCAAATGTGTCAGTCGATAACTTGCTTGTAGAACACAAGAACTTGACTGCTGGGTTAATCTACTGCTGGGCTTGAATAAATAGGTTGCTCCTCAGGACTGGCTCCTTTTCAGGTTCACCTGACGATAGATTCTGCCATCGACTCCCATACCTGAACATCTTGTGACACTTCCAGTCTCTCAAAGCTCACAATCATTGTCTGATCTATTCCATCTCTGATACTTATTCATCTTCTGGCAAGGAATAATAGAAAAGGCAGACAAAAAACAAAAAAAAAAGTACCATTTTTCAGAGTCAGGCCTGAACCTGACACTAATAATACCTTTCTACCCATTCAAAGGCCCATATCATTTTTCCCCATTTGCTCAAGAAGCTACAAGGGAAAGAGAGATCAAATTTCTTTGATGGTACCATTTGTGTGCATGTAGCAAGTTAAAAGATTTTTCTTTACCAAACAATCAAAGGACAAGGTATAGGAATAATTTGCCTGTGCTTTTTCTGAAAGAGAATGCAAAATTCTCTATTCTACAACTTTAAACATGCATGAAATCAGGCTTCCCAAAACAGGCAGAACTGATTTTGAATATTCTAAGGTCTGCACACCAATTGCCCACTCCCTTGTTATGTGCACACGAGGAAACTGAGACACAGAGCAAATAAGTCACTTGATTATATTCACATGAATGATAAATATTGGGAGTAGGATTTTGACCTACAACTTCTGACTCCAAATATTGTGATCTTTCTGTTGAATCATATTGACACAGATAAGAAGAACAATAATTTATCTTTCCCTTAACTTTGATGATAGTGGAGCACATTGAATATATCACTGAAACTATCAGGCTCTGAAGCTTATTATAAGAAAACATTAGGACAATGATAAATTTTTATACAGTGTATCATTTATTTTCACCCATATGATGGTCTTATAAGTTTGCTATAAAATTTATTGTGTTTTGAAAATGAGGAAATTGAGAGTTTAAATGCCTTGCATTCTTCTTGTAAATACCTGAGTAAAAATTTGAACTTATCTTCTTGTCCCACACAGTACATTTTCCCTAAAACTATAAGGCTTCCCATGGTAAGACAATATGCCTCTCAATAATGGGAACCATCAGTAAAACTGGTTACGTGTATAGGAGTTAAATTCCTAATGCCACAAAACAGTACACATACTCAATGAGCTCCCTTATGAAACAAGATGAGTTCATAAAGTTGTATGTGACAGATTTCTTGTGCATCTGTACAGTACAATTTAGATATGAGCATTCTGTCAGGGAATGCAATACGCTTGTGTATATGTGCACACATACATGCTTATTTGAGGATAAGTTTCTTTGTTTTGTTTTATTTTCCTTCTCTGGGAGTAATTTTATTTATGAATATTGGAAGTATTATGTGGGTCAAGTAAGTATATGTGCTTTTGAATTCCTTGAGGGCAGGGACTATGTTTCATTTCCGTAGTGAATCTCTAGTTTTAGTGCAGTGGGTTTTATAAATGTTTAACTGAGTTTAATTTATCTAACAGAATTATTTTCAATGCTTCCTCCCCTTAATTAAATACTTTTTTAAAAATCAGTCTCAGTCTTTCCTTTTTTGTTTTGTTTTCTATTTATTATTTTTTGCCCTGACATTGGACCTTTTATCTCCTAAAGCTCCTATGGTCTTATAAATTTCTCAAGGCCATGCTTTCCAAACTCATACTCATTTTATCTCTCCTCAAAGGAATTCATTTTATTGACCCTTTTAGATCTTGTGATAATTGTAATACTCTTCTTCCATTTCTGTTACTCTCTTCTCTTTCCCCTCATTCCCTAGTCTCTGTTCCAGATGCCACTCTATAGTCACTTATCTATCCCAGTTGAAAATCAACTTAATAAACCTGACCCCTAATAAGCTGTTAGCTATTAGTAGATAAAGGTGTTATCTCTTTCTAGTTGCATGTATTTCTGTGTGTGCACACATGCACATGCACTTGATCTATATATTTTTAAAAAATATAAGGGACACTTCCAAACTGAAAAGAATGTAAAAGAAAGAGGAAGAACCCTCTAATGCTACCATTTCAGCAATGAGAAAGGTAATAGAGAGAGGTTTTTTGTTTTGTTTTGTTTTGATTTTGTTTTAAATGGAGTTCCTTCCTCACATGCTTAATGTTTTTTTTTTAATATAGTCTAGATATCTACTCCATTTATATGACTACCTCATTGCATGAAAAAATTATACTGATTCAGAATTGGTGTTCTTTACTTCCTCCATCACCTATGTTAAAATAGAAGTTTTTCTAAATAAACTCTTAGAAATATTTGTATTAACAGTGCCTAATAAAATCCCTTACATATAATAGCTGCTTAATAAATAATTGCTGAATGATTAAGAGTTACGATAATAATGGGATGTAAGTGAATCTAAAAGTCTCCCATAACATGGAACCTGACTTCAATCACTCAACATTTTTTGAGACATTAGCATAAATTAAACCAAATGGAGGTACATTTTAATTAACCATTTTTTTTCCTTTTGGGTGAATTTGCTTAATCATTATTTTTTCTCTAAAACATAGTAGAAATCATGAATAATAAAACTGTGGAAGTTTAGAAGGTATGAGAAAGATGACTTGACTCTAGAACATTGGGGCAACATAAAGGAAATGTGCTCACTAGACAGAGATAAAAAAAAATGCAGTTGCTGTAAATGGAATTTAAAGAAGCAGAAATATAACAAAGGCAAATTTGTTGTACTTCACAAATTTCCTTCTGAACCCCCTAATAAACATATGAACAATTCAATTTTATTTCTATACCAAGGGGAAAAGCAAGGCAGATGAGCCTGAAAGAAGAACTTTTATTCTCTTCCTCTCTGCTTAGGCACAAAGAAATCCCCAGCCTATTCTATGTGATTCTCTGCCTTGGTTTCATTCTTTCCAGACTTACCAGTGACTCTTTCTCAACTCTTTCTCAAGCTGGTATACTCTTCCTTAAAAATGTTAAGTAGGAGGCAGAGCTAAGATGGTGGAAAGAAAGCAGTAGTTTTTCCAAGTTCCTCCAAGAATTTTGTCACTAAAAGCTAAAAAGTGAATTTGAGCAGATGTAAGAGTGACAGAGTGCATTGGGAGACAGAGCTTGGCAGATTCCCAGCCCAGGAAAGTGCCTACTGAGGTTTGGGCAGGGAGAACACAGAGCGCACAGGAGCTGCACCAGAGAAGATCTGAAAGCAAAGCACGTCAGACAGAGAAAAAGCCCCAGTCAGAAAGAAAACTCATTCACTCCAATGGTGATTGGCAGCCATCTCACCACAGGAGAGAGGATCCTTGGAGCTGGGTAAGAAAAAACAAATGGCCCACAGCAGACTCAGCACCTTCTCCTTGGGCTACCAGCCCACAGCCTAAATGTTTAAAAATTACATACCGATCTTCCAGAAGTGAAGATGGAGGAATACAACTTAATTGCTCTCATCCCCCTTCCTTTACCCAGAAAAGTTTGCAGTTAAATGCCCCACCCAGAATAAAATCCTGAATTATTGGAAACAGCTTCAGGCTTGAGTGTCACTGAGGAAGGGGGAAGTGAGACAGTATGGAGTCTAAGCCCAGGAGAGTGGACCCAGCAAACACTAACAACAAAAGCTTTAGCACCACCTGGCCAATCAGCAAACTGTAGCCCTGTCCTGCTGCTGGTCTCCTGACCTGTGTCTACAGGAGATGTAGACCAGAGACACAGAGGTGGAAACCTGAAGAAGGCAGACCACTCTGCCTCCCCCCCCCCCAGGTTACTCTGTAAGCCTCAGGGTAATTCAGGGGAAACATAGAGAGTCCTGGCCTTGGCCTCAGTCTACACACTCAGTTGCTACAGCTCACAAAGTGAACAACCAAACCCCTACCTCCCAGCCTGAGAAGCCCAATACCTCTGCACCCCAGAAGCAAACAACTTCTTTTAAAATCCAAGACGTAGGCAATCACAATTGGCCAGGAGGAAATTGTGAAGGTGAGGAACATCAAATCTTTTTATATTGAGCAAGAACAACCAAATTCAGAAGGCAACACACACTCTATACTCACACTAGAAAAAACAGAAGGAAATGTGAATTGATATCAAGCTCAAAAAGCAATATTGGAGGACCTCAAGAGGGATTTTAAAAAGGAAATTAGAGAGGCAGAAGATAAATTTAAATCTACAGTGAGCAAAGTGGAAAAAAATCTCACTGAGGAAAAAAAACTTTAAAAAGCAAAATTGGAGAATTATGAAGAGAGGTCCAAAATCTAACTGGAGAAAATATTTACCTAAAAATAAAAACTGAACATGTGGAAAAGGAACTTCAAAAACTAATTGAGGAAAATAATTCACCAAAAATTCGAATCAGTAAAATTTAAGCTAAGTACTCTATGATGCTCTAAGAGTCAGTAAAACATAACAAACATAAAAATTGAAAAATTAGAAGAAAGTGCAAAATATCTCACTGTAAAAACAACTGACCTGGAAAACAGATCCAGGAGAGATAACTTAAGAATTATCAGCCCATCAGAAAGTCATGATGAAAAAAGTAGCCTGGATAGCATCCTCCAAGAGATTTTCAAAGATAACTGCCTTGAGGTCCTAGAAATTAAAATAGTTATTAAAAGAATTCACCAATCTCCTCCCAAAAGAGATCCCAAATTGAAAACTTCAAGAAATATAGTAGCCAAATTTCAGAGCCACAAGGTCAAGGAGAAAAAACTGAATACAGCCAAAAAGAAACAATTCAAATATCATGGAACTACAGTCAGAATTACACAAGACTTAGCAGTTGCTACATGAAAAGATCAGAGGGATTGGAATTTGTTATTTTGTAAAGCAAAAGAATTAGAACTGCAACAGAGGATCAACTACCTGGCAAGACTGAGCATAATCTTTCAGGCAAGGAGATGGTCATTTAATGAAATAAAGGACTTCCAGACATTCCTTATGAAAAAAAAAACAGAGCTCAATGGAAAATTTGATCTCCACTTACAAGACCCAAGAAAGACATAAAAAAGTAAACAAGGAAAACACCCTAACACATGCACATACTCACACAGATGCTCACACATGCACATAACTTGGGACTCAATAAGAGCATATTGTTTACATTCCTATAAGAGAAACAGATATCTGTCAATTTGTATTAGTACTGCATCATTTAAAAGGGATTTACATAGATAGAGGGTGTGGGTTTAAGTGAACTAATATGAACATTAAAAAAAAACTGTTAAGGGGAAAAAAGGGATTGTAATGGGAGAAAAGTAATGGTTGAGGCAGAAAATGGTAAATTATGCAACAAGAAGAGGCATAAAAACATACTGAAGTGGAGGGGAGGGAAGGAAGGAGAAAAGCATCATATGATTGTTACTCTCATTGGTTCTGATTTAAAGAGTAATCAATACAAAAAGTTAAGTTTAGATTCTAACACGAAAAGACACAAAAAACTCAAAACAATAGAGGGAAAAGACGGAGGGAGAGGAACACTATGTGAAATTTATGAACATTGGTTTGGGTTCAAGGAGGGAATGACATACTCTGTTAAGAATGAAAATCTATTGTGCCCACAGGCAGTAGGAGGGATAAAAGGGAACAGTGTAAAAAGAGGGGGTGGGTAAAAATGGATGGAAAGAGTAGCAAGGGGAAAGTGTAGGTAAACAGTGGGGTAAACAGGAAGGGATTACTGAGGGAGGTGGTGGTCAAAAGGAAAACTCTTAAGGAGGGGAAGGGAAAGGAAGATACAAAGATATAAACAGGGAAGGGAATAAAATGGAGGGAAAGTCACAAACACTAATCATAATTGTGAATGTGAAAGTGATGAACTCTCACATAAAACAGAGGCAGAGAGAAGAATAGATTAAAAACCACAATTCTACAACTTGTTGCCTACAAGAAACACATCTAAAACAAGGCAATATGCACAGAGTAAAGGAAAAAAGGATGGAGCAGAATATATTATGCTTCAGCAAAAGTAAAAAAAAAAAAGCAGGGGTAGCAATCCTTATCTCAGATAAAGCAAAAGCAAAAGTGGATCTAATTAAAAGAGATAAGGAAGGAAACTACATCCTGTTAAAAGGCACCATGGAGAATGAAGCAATATCATTACTTAACGTATATGCACCAAGATGTATAGCATCCAATTTCCTAGAGGAAAAGTCAAGGGAATTAGAGGTAGAAATAGATAGCAAAACAATACTATCAGGGGACCTCCATCTCGCCCTCTCTGAACTTGATGAATTTAAGTTCAAAATAAACAAGAAAGAAGTTAAGGAGGAAAATAGAATTTTAGAGAGGTTAGACATGATAGATCCCTGGAGAAAACTGAGCGGTCATAAAAAGGAATATACCTTCTTTTCAGTGGTACATGGCAAATACACAAAAATTAACCATGTACTAGGGCATAAAAAACTCACAATTCAGTGCAGAAAGGCAGAAATATTCAATGCATCATTCTCAGATCATGATGCAATTAAAAATTATATATATGCAATAGAGGGCCATGGAAAGATAGGCAAAAAACTAATTGGAAACTAAACAATTTAATTCTAATGAATGAGTGTGTCAAACAAGAAATAATAGAAACAATCAGTAACTTCATTCAAGAGAATGAAAATAATGAGACATCATACCAAAACTTGTGAGATGCAGCAAAGGGAGTTGTTAGGGGAAGTTTTATATCCCTGAATGCATACATGAAAAAATTAGAGAAAATGACGGTCAATGAGTTGGGCATGCAATTGAAAAAGCTAGAAAAAAAAAACAAATTGAAAATCCCAAATTAAATATTGAATTAGAAATGATGAAAACCAAGGGAGAGATTAATAAAATTGAAAGTAAGAAAACTAAGAGTTGGTTTAATGAAAAAAATCAATAAAATTGATAGACCCTTAGTCAATATGATAAAAAAAAGATGGAAGAAAATCAAATTATGAGTATCAAAAATAAAGGAGAATGTACCTCCAGTGAAGAGGAAATTAAAACAATAATTAGAGATAATTTTGTCTAATTGCATACACATAAATTTGACAATCTTAGTGAAATGCATGAATATTTACAAAAATATAAGTTGCCCAGGCTAACTAAAGAGGAAGTAAATTACTTAAATTACCCCATCTCAGAAAAAGAAATTGAAAAAGCTATCAGAGAACTCCCTAGGAAATAATTCCCAGAGCCAGATGGATTTAGTAGTGAATTCTATCAAATATTTAAAGATCAGTTTATCCCAAAACTCTACAAACCATTTTGGAAAATTGGTATGGAAGAAGTCCTATCAAATTCTTTTCCTGACACAAATATGGTACTGATACGTAAATGAGGGAGAGACAAAAAGGAGAACGAAAATTATAGACCAATCTCCCTCATGAATATAGATGTAAAAATTATATATTAGCGAAAAGAATACAGCGACTTATCACAAAAATAATACATTTTGATCAGGCTGGATTTATTCCAGGAGTACAAGGATCATTCAATTTTAGGAAAACCATCAGTATCATTGATCATATCAACAGTAAAACTACCAGAAACCATATGATTATCTCAATAGATGCAGAAAAATCTTTTGACAAATACAACATACATTCCTATTAAAAACATTAGAAAGTATAGGAATAAATGGAGTTTTCCTCAAAATAATGGGTAACATCTACTTAAAGACATGAGGAAGTATTATATGTAATCGGGATAAACTAGAACTATTTCCTATAAGATCAGGGGTGAAGCAAGTATGTCCACTATCACCCCTGTTGTTCAATCTGATACTAAACATGTTAGCCATAGCATTTAGAGAAGAAAAATAAAAGAAAGGAATCAAATTAGGCAAAGAAGAGACTAAGCTGTCACTCTTTGCAGATGATATGATGATGTACATGGATAATCCTAGAAAATCAAGTAAAAAACTTCTTGAGACAATAAATAAATTTAGCAAAGTTGCAGGATGTAAAATAAAGCCACATAAATCATCAGCATTGTTATATATTTCCAAAGTCCAAAGACTGGAGTTTTTGGCATAAGAACTCACTATTTGACAAAAACTGCTGGGAAAATTGGAATATGGTATGGCAGAAACTGGGCATGGACCATCTTCTAATGCTGTACACAAAAGTCAAGTCTAAATGAGTGCATGATCTAAGTATAAATGCTGGTACTGTAAGTAATCTGGGGAAACGAGGAACAGTTTACTGTCAGATTTAGAGAGTAAGGAAGATTTTATGACCAAAGAAGAGTTGGAGAGCATTATAAAATGCCAAATGGATAATCTTGATTACATTAAATTGAAAAGTTTCTGTACAAACAAAGCCAGTGTAATGAAGATTAAGAGGAAAGTGGGAAAGTGGGAAAGAATTTTTACAAGCAGTATCTCTGATAAAGGCCTCATTTCCAAAATACACAGGGAATTAAATAAAATCTATAAGAATACACGTCATTCCCCTATTAATAAAAGGGCAAAGGATATGAACAGGCAATTTTCAGAGGTAGAAATTAAAGATATCTATTAGTGTATGAAAAAATGCTCTAAATCACTATTGATTTGAGAAATGCAAATTAAAACAACTTTGAGGTCACATCTCAAGAATCAAATTTGCTAAGATGACAAAACAGGAAAATGACAAATGCTGGATAGAATGTGGAAAAATTGAAACACTAATGCATTGTTGGTGGACCTGTGACCTGATACAGCCATTCTGGACAGTAATCTGGAACTATGCCCAAAGGGCTATAAATAATTGCATACGCTTTGACCAAGTAATACCACTTCTGAGGAAGACCCATATGTACAAAACTATTTTTTTTATTTTGCTTAATTTTAGTTTATATCATTCATTTCCTTGAGATTTTGTGTTACAAAATTTTTCCCCATCTTTCCCCTACTCACCACCCCAAAACAGTGATCCCACTATATAACTACTGCCCCAATCTGCTCTCTCCTATATCCTCCCCCATCACCACCTGACTTCCCAGGAGGGCAACATGGATCTCCATTCCCCAGTACCTGCATATCTTATTTCCCACTTGCACATAAACAATAATAATGCTTTTATATATATATATATATATATATATATCAGAAGTTGAAAATATATATGTATATATATATATATATATATATATTTTCAACTTCTGATTTTAGAGCTTCAGGTTCGAGATTCTTTCCCTTCCTCCCTCATCACCCACCCGGCTTGGAAAGACAAGCAATTCAATACAGGCTGTATATGTGTAATTACACAGAACATGTCCACAATGGACATACTGTATAAGACTAACTATATTGCCCTCCTTCCTATTCTGCTCACCACTTGTTCTTTTCTCCACTTTGTGCCTGTCCCTTTACAGAAGTGAGTGCTTCTAACAATCCTCCCCCCTCCAATCTTCCCTCTTCTCCATCATCCTGCCTCTCATCCCCTTCCTCCCTATTCTCCTGTAGGGCAAGGTACCCAATTTAGGGTGTGTCATTCCTTCCCCAGGCCAAATTCAATTTGAGTAAGGTTAACCAATTCCCTTTTGCCTTCCTGTTCTTCCTCTCCATTGTAACAGTTATCCCTTGCCTCTTTTAAATGAGATGATTAACGCAATTCTGTCTCTCCCTGTGTCCTCTCACAGCACTCCTCTCCCACCTCTCAATTTCACCTTTTGAAATATAACCCATCCTATTCAATTGATCCTGTGCCCTCTGTCTATGTAAATATATAAACACATACTCACATATGTATTCCTATGCATATATACCCTCCTATATAGATATATGTGAATGTATACATACATACATACATACATATACATATACACATACACTTATATACATACACACACACATATACTTTTTAATTCCCTTCAACTATCCTCATACTGAGAAAAGTTTCATAAGTTACAATTATCATTTTTCCACGCTGGCATGTAAATAGTTCAACTTTTATAAGTTCCTTATGAATACTTTTCCATGTTTACCTTCTCATGCTTCTTGTATTTGAATATCGAATTTTCTATTCAGCTCTTGTTTTTTCAGCAAAACTACTTGGACATCCTCCACCTCATTGAACGGCTATTTTATTTCCCCTGGAACATTAAACTCAGTTTTTCTGGGTAGGTGATTCTTGGTTTTAATTCTAACTCCCTTGATCTCCAGAATATCATATCCCATGTCTTTCTATCCCTTGATGTAGAAGCTGCAAGATCCTGGGTTATCGTAATTGTGCTTCCACAGTATTCAAAGTGTTTCTTCTTGGAAGCTTATTTTATTTTCTCCTTCATCTGGGAAGTCTGGTACCTGGCTATAAGATTCCTAGGAGGTGTTTTCTGGGAATTTTTTTCAAGAGGTGATTGGTGAATTCTTTCAAGTTCTATTTTGCCCTCTGGTTCTAAAATATCAGGGCAATTTTTCTTGAGAATTTCTTGAAGGATGCTTTCTAGGTTTTTTTTGATCATGGCTTTCAAACACATTCCTTTAATTGTTGGATTGCAACCTGTATCATTGGGACATATTGGAGTGGGCCAGATACTAGTAACCTGTTAGTTCAAATCTAATGTTGTGATGAAATTAGGTATTTGAATAGTTAACAAAAGGAAGTTTACTTAGCCTAACATAGCAAGGATGATCAAAGATACAGTAACTGTTTCTATGGGCATGGCTGTCTTCATTGCTATATGGAAAAGAGTCTGGTCAGCCAAAAGATGTGAGGACTCCTGTGGTATTAATTTTTAAATTGTCTCTCCTCTATGTATTTTCCAGGTCAGTCTTTTTTTCAAGGAGATATGTCACGTTGCTTTCTATTTTTTCACTTGTTTGGATCTGTTTAATAGTGTCCTGATTTCTCATAAAGTCATTTGCTTCCATTTGCTCCACTCTAATTCTGAAGGAATTATTCTCTTCAGAAAGCTTATGAGATTCTTTTTTCCATCTGGCAAGTTCAACTTTTTAAGGCATTCTTCTCTTCATTGGCTTTTTGGGCATCTTTTGTTATTTGAGTTAATCTATTTTTTAAGGTGTTGTTTTCTCCAGGAAGGTTGTTGTCTCTCTTTTCGTGATTTTCTTGCATCATTATCATTTCTCTTCTCATTTTTTCCTCTACTTCTCTTATTTGGTTTTCAAACTCCTTCTTAAGTTCCTCTATAGCCTCTAATCAGTTTACATTTTTTCTTAGAAGCTTTTGGTGCAGGAATTCTGATCATGTTGTCTTCCTCTCGTTCCATGCTTTGATTTTTTTGTCCCCAACAAAGGAATCTAAAGTTGGCTGGCTCTGCTTGCTTTGATTCCTTTGCCTGCTCATGTTGCCAGTCAATTACTTGACTGTTTTGTTCTGTGGAACTCTGCTTCCAAGAGGGGAGAGCTTTGTTCCAAACTGCTAGGGTTTTTGCAGCTGCTAGAGCTATTAGGAGGTTGCTACAGCACCCACTACCTTTGGCTCACTGAAAACACACCCCAGGACCACCATCAAAGACCACAATCCAGATCCAGGCAACTTAAGTCAATTGCTCTTAGCCTGTGAATGATCACTTGGACCCCCTCCAGTCTGCAGGCCAGGAGCTCTGAAGCAGCCACATGGAGGCAGCTGCAGGGCTGCTGTTTCTGCTGCTTACTTGCCCTGCAGGCAGACAGCTGAACCCAATTTTCTCCCCTAGATTTAGCCGAGTTCCACTAACCTTTCACTTAGTCCTTCTTTCTTATGGGTTGGTAATTCTGGAAATTGCCACAACTCCTGGTAATCCACTCTCCTGAACTCTCCAGCTCTGGCTTGTCTTGACCACCCAGGGGCTAAGCCACACTTTCAGGCTGGGCTGGTTTCAGCTTCCAGTGTGCTGTGATGAGCCCTTCATTCCCACCTGCTGGGCTGCCTTCAGTGGGAGCTATGATTCTCTGTACTTTTGTGAGTTCTGTAGCCCTAAAATTTGTTTAGAATCATATTTTATAGGCATTTGAGGTGATTATGGGGGGAGATGCACAATTTTCCTCCTTCTATGCCACCATCTTGCCTCCACTCCCTGGAGCCTGTACAAAAATATTTATTGCAGCTGTCTTTGTGGTTGCAAAAAGCTGGAAATTAAGGGGATGCCCATCAATTGGAGAATGGCTACACAAGTTGTGGTATATGAATGTAATGGAATACTATTATACTATAAGGCATGGGGAGGAAACGGTCTTCATATTCACCTTGGAGAGGGTTATACAAACTGATATTTAGTGAGAAGAGCAGAACCAGGAAAAATTTGTACACAATCACAGACACATCATATGTGTGATGACCAACTTTGATAAACTGGACTCTTCTCAGCAATGCACAGGCATAAGACAACTCTATAAGTCTCAGGATGGAAAGAGATATTCACATTCTGAGAAAGATCTAGAGAGAACAGAATTTAAATGGAGACTCAAGCAATCTAGATGCTATCGTTCTTTTTCACATTTGGTTCTCTTTCTTTTTCTTCCCATTTTTTGTTCCATTGGTTACAACCCTTCTATACAATAAGACTAATGTCCAATGTGAAAGATTTGCAGATCCTATACTTGATTGCAAGCTGCCATGGCGGGGGGGGGAAAGAGTGAGGGGAGAAAATTTGAAATTCAAGGGATTGTGAAACTGAATATTATAAATGAACAATAATGAATAATAATGAAAGTAAATGAACAAATCAGTATTTAAAAAATGGTAAGTAATCATGGTGCTACCTTTCCTCTTGTGTGCTGAGTAGGACAGACATGCTACAGGGTTTCTCCAGCGAAAGAAAAAAAAAACCAAACAAACAAAAAAATACATCCTTAATCCCAAGAACTGAATTGTAGTCATTTACATTCCTTTTTGATTCTGAGATTCTACTACATATGGAATATGACCTATATAGGACAGCTAGTGATGGAGTGGATAGAGTGTAGGGTTAGATATCAGGAAGACTGGAGTTCAAATCTGTGATTCTGTATTGATTACATTTCCACATGAAATTTCTCTCAGTAAGCAGAATTTAATAAATATGAAATAATAAGTAATTAAATTAAATAATATATCTCTTCTCTTTTAATAACCAAGAACTACAAAAGTAGATGACATACTGTCTCACCTAATCAGTATATCACATAGTTTTGCTCAATTTTTTTAAAGAATATATTCTATTGGGGCTCATTTTGGAAAGAGTTATGTGATTTGGCCAGATGAGACTAGGCAGCCATTGAGCCCCTGACTTTGAAAACACAGATGTTGTAGCTTCCCTCTCTGGTAACTAACTAGGTATGGATGTAATGGTCAGATGACTGGAAGCTTGTCTGCTGATCTGTTTCTTTGTCAGTTTATAACTTCTGCTTGTAACTTCTGTTTGTATTCTCTGAAGTTCAGGGTGTTGACTTTTCTCCCTGAACTTAGTAAATGATATGCATTTGATTAATTAAAATAAGATTGTTAACCCCCCCCCCAAAAAAAAAAACAAATATATACTGTTGAGCATATGCTTATTTGATTTAGTAAAAATGGTTGTTGGGCCAAATATAAGAAAATTAATAAGTGACTCTCTATACCATGAAACATATGATACCAAAATTATTAATCCTGCATTTTAGGAAATTCTAATTCTTAGATAATTCCAAATATAAGCCAGCTAATTTAATTAAATAGACAGCTCACACATGATGGAAAAATAGCAGGAAAAAAAGCTGCTTCCAGTGGCCATGTGCAAATATGCAAAGCATATATTATAAACTAAGTAGAAGTATAACTATGTGAAAACGTAAGATGATTTTTGCTACATAAAAGTATAATCAAGGAAAACAAATCTACTTGATGACCATGTCTGAAAACGTATGTTTCATTCTGTTTTTCTAATCCATCAAATAATCTCCCCCAAGATGTGGGAAACACTGTTCATTATGAGACCATGAAAATAGTAATTGGTGATTATATTAATCTGAGTTGTTATAGTAGTGAAGATATTAGCTGGATATTATTATATTATTACATTTGGACATTATTACATACATATGTTATTACATTCATTGAAATGCAGTAAGCCTTAAATATTTTTACATCTTAAAAAAAAGTATAGAATACTCTTTGTCCTCCTTTGGCTGTAATTCCTTCCTTTTTTATTTTTATTTTTTTTGCTTTTTGCTTTTTGCAGGGCAATTGGGATTAAATTACTAACCCAGGGCCACATGGCTAGATTTTGTGTTAACTTTCTGAGGCCAGATTTTGACTCAGGTCCTCCTGACTCCAGGGCAGGTGCTCTAGTCACTGCACCACCTAGCTGCCCCTCTGTAATTACTTCCTTGACACATTCACTGAGTTCACAAGATTTTGACATATATTCTTTAATCCTTCATCAGCAAAATACATGTTTATCAATAAAATATTAGGCATCCTTTTGAGAAAACACCTCTTTTTCCAAGCATACCTTTAATTGCAGTCTTTATATTTTCAAAGGAGCTTGAATCAGATGATTTCCAATTCCACTGAAGCACATTTACTCCATCACTAATATAAATGTCAAAACATTTCATTATGTGACATAGTGTGAGGTTATGTTGCAGTATCATGTTTGCATTGAGAAGTTTCTGTAATGCTAAAAGCACCTCATTTTCAGTAGTTCAATATATTTATCAGAGTTCATCACTCCCTTAATGTGGACAAGACTTCTGGGCCCCAAAGAAGAAAAATTTGTTCCCAAACACTTTTTGTGAGGGTATTTCACAATACTTTGAAGACACATCAAACTTACAAGATCCACTGATCTTATTCTGAGAATAATTTTGATGTAGTCTTGAATGAAAAGGTAAATTTCATGAGGATAATTTTTTTCAATTGTCAACACTTTAGCATTCGTATTCTCTTTCCCTTAACACTTTTTTTTTTTAACATAGCAATTGTTACAATGAAGTTTTCTTTTGTTCTGCGGGTTTTTTCATTATACAACCAAACTCATAACTCTGTTCTGTAGTGTAAAAGAATCAATACAAGCCCCCATTCAGTTCCCTACTTCACAGATCCCTGTCCTTTCATAGGTTTGTCATTATTTTGAATGGACTTTAGTTTTAAATACTTTCCTTAATGTTTGTTTGTGTGTGTGTATGTGTGTGTGTGTATTATAAATCTGTTTCTGTTTGTGCTCACATATATACCCTTTTGTATATTTGTGTATGTGTGTGTGGTTGTGTGTGTGTGTGTGTGTGTAAAGGAGCGAGTGGAAAATGCCAGAAAACACACTGTGTGTCATGGAACCATTAACAATAATTGGAGATCCCATAAAAACGATGAAGTGCTGGCTAATTGTCCCCTGATTACCTGAACTTGTCAATGTTCATCCCGTTACTCAGAATGCTAAATTCACAATGACATGCCATATTTTTGTGACTGTATAAAGCCAAGTTAGTGCTAAAAATATGTGTTAATCAATCTGCTTTAGAATTTTTACTGAAGGAAAAATAGTTAAAAAATGTATTTTGAAGTCAGTAGTGATTTTAGTACCTTTGTCTGCCATTTTTATAGTATTATAAACACCTTGCATATATCACCTCAAAATAACCTGTGAAGTAGGTACTAATTGACATTGTTATGTGCATTTGATGAATGAAAAATAGATTCCAGGAACTCAAGTGAGTTTGTCAATGGTCATCCAAAAAATATCAGAGGAGGAAGTTGAAGTTAGGTCATCCCATCTCCAAGTCCAGGACTAAGTAGATAGCATATTAAAATCAGGAAATCATGACTTCAAATATTTTACTTTACCAGCTAATTGCTTGAGTTTAAGCAAATTATCAAAACCTCCTAGCCCTCAATTTCTTTGTAAAATGAGGTGTTTAGATCAGCTGATATCTAACGTCTCTTGAAGTTTTCAGAATATGAGACTTTCTGGAGTAGTTTTTGATGATTCCTATTTGGTATAGGGTTATTTTATTCTTATTATTTCCTATTATGGAGCCTTGGCACTACTGAAACTGATACATCTATAGCAAGAATAATTTTTTAAGGGATAGAATCACTTAAAACAGAAACATGAAACAGAAAAGAGAATAAAACTCCAAATTATTCTAGCACCACTCTTTATTTTCTCTTCTATAGTAAATATTTTTTAAAAAACCATATATCAAATAATACACAAGCACAGACATTCAAATGCTTGATTAATTTGGAGAGAATACTATAGGCTGCTGATTAAAAATTATTTTATCTTTTAAACAAGAAGTCATTTTGTCAATGGAATAAAGTCAGTTTACCATATATTAGAAGAATTACTGTATTGCTTTACCTTGGACTACTTAAGGAGCTTCCCAACTTTTTCAAGAGCATATTGGCAAAATTTTTTATCCCAATTTTCAACAACCCATTATTTATTTGTGACAAATTCACAATAGCCATTGTTTTCCATGTTCATTGATATGTGAAGCAACCAACCTGTATAACTGCCTGCTCATACATAGTGCAATATCATGAGATTCTCTCATTCATGCTGGTAGGTACTGAGAAAGTGAACATAGAATCAGTGAATGGATATTATTCTATCAAATTGACTTTCTAATATTCATAAGCAATGTATCTCAGACATCAATCTTTTTCAGATAGAGGATAAGATCAAGGGCTTTATAATGATTGGATCTGATTTCACAGAGCCTCCATATGTAGGGCCCCTTCCCTTGAAAGAAATGGAACCCTAAAAATGTTCACTCTTTGTGTATAAGCATCATTCAAATTCAAAGAATTCAATGCTTTATCAAATATTTGTTTTTAGTACACAATAAAAGTGTATATTAGCATTACCAGTGAATGGACATGAAGAACTCACATGGAAATACACCATCATATTACAGGCAAAGAGTAATAGTTTTGTTTCCTCATTGCCAATTCCAATTCCTTCTATTTCTTTTTTTTTCTCCTGTTATTGAGCTAGCATTTCTAGTACAATATTGAATAATAGTGGTGATAATGTGTATCCTTTTATCACCCCTCCCATCTTATTGAAAATGCTTTTAACTTATCCCCATTATATGTAATGTTAGATACAGCTTATCATTTTAAGGAAAATTCCTTTATTCCTATGCTTTCATTGTTTTTAAAAGAAATGAGTGCTACATTTTATCAAAACCTTTTTCTGCATATTTTGAGATAATCATATGATTTCTTTTAATTTTCTTATTGATATGTTCAATTATGCTCATGGTTTTCCTAATATTAAATCAATCCTTTATACCTGCTATAAAGCCAACCTGTCCATAGTGGATTACTCTGGTGATAAATTGCTGTAAACTCTCTGATAAATGTTTTTTTTTTTTAATTTTCCATCAATATACATTAGAGAAATTGGTTACAAATTTTCCTTTCTCTGTTTAGGCTCTTCCTGGCTTAGGTAGCAGTACCACATTTGTGTCATAAAAGGAAATTTTTAGACCTTCTTTTGCAGCTATATTTATAAATATATTAGATAAAGTCATAATTAACTGTTCTTCAAATATTTGGTAGAATTCACTTGTAAATCTTTCTAGACCTGGTGAATTTTTCTTAGTGACTTCATTGATGGCTTGTTCAATTTCTTTTTCTAAAATGGTGTTATTTACTATTTTATTTCCTTTTCTCTTAATTTGTGCAATTTATATTTTTGTTATAATTCATCCATTTAACTCACATGGTCACCTGTACTGGCATGAAGTCAATAGCAAAATAGCTCCTAATTTTTACTTTAATTTCCTCTTCATTGGTGGTGAATTGACCCTTCTTATTTTGTTTTTTTTTTTTTATTTTTGTTTTTCATTTGGTTTTCTTCTTTCTCTTTTTTTGTTTCTTTTTTTTTTTTTTTGCTTTTTGAAAGGCAGTTGGGGTTAAATGACTTGCCCAAGGTCACATGAGTAGTAAGTGTTAAGTGTCTGAGGCTGGATTTGAACTAAGGTCCTCTTAAATCCAGGGCCAGTGCTCTATTCACTGTACCACCTAGCTGCCCCGTCTTTCTCTTTTTTAAAATCAAAATAACCAAAAATTACTGATTTTATTGATTTTTCATAAAAAAATGGTTTTTAGGGGGTTTTTTATTAGTTCAATAGTTTCCTCAGTTTCAATTGTATTAATCTCACCTTTGATTTTCAGAATTTTTTATTTGTTTTTAATTGGGAAACCCTCCCCACCCTATTTTTAAAGCTTGTTTTGCACACACAGCTCATTGACCTCTTTTGTCTTCATTCTGGGCATTTATCCTCACTTGTGTTCACTGTCCCATGGATCCCACAGCCCAGTGTCGAATATAAAGTGAGAAGTGGAAAGCCAGTGATTCAGCAAGAGAAGATGGTGTCGCTGTGCAATGACGCCAAGAAAGATCAAATTGGGTAGGAAGTGTTCAAAATGTCCGCAGATGAGATTATTCAGCAGACTCGTCTGTGGGACAGTGAGATGAAGATCACCCAAAGCAAAGTGTTACATGTGACACTCTAATTACAGACAATGAAGAAGATCAAAGAGAACAGTGATAAGATTAAAGTAAACAAGACTCTGCCCTACCTTGTCTCCAATGTCATCAAGCTGCTAGATGTTTACTCCAAGGACCAAGAAGAAGATGGAGCAAACATTGACCTTTACTCCCAGAGAAAGGGTAAATGTGCAGTGATCAAAACCTCTACCCAACAGACCTATATTCTGCCAACAATTGGTTCGGTTGATGCAGAGAAATTGAAGCCTGGAGAACTGGTCGGAGTGAATAAAGACTCCTACCTGATCCTGGAGACCCTTCCCATCAAGTATGACTCCTGAGTGCAAGTCATAGAGGTGGATGAGAGGCCCAAACAGCAGTACAATGACATTGGAGGGCTAGACAAGCAAATCTAGGAGCTGGTAGAGGCTATTGTATTGCCAATGAACCATAGAGAGAAATATGAGAATTTGGAGATGTAGCCTCCAAATGGAATATTGATGTATGGACCCCCAGGTACTAGAAAAATACTGTTAGCCCACATATGTGGTGCCCAGACCAAGGCCACCTTCCTGAAATTGACTGGACCCCAGCTTGTACAGATGTTCACTAGGGATGGAGCAAAAATTACCTGGGATACCTTTGCATTTGCCAAAGAGAACAGTCCCTCCATTATCTTCATTGATGAACTGGATGTCATTGGAACCAAGCACTTTGATAGTGAGAAGACAGGGCATCAAGAAGTTCAGAGGACAATGCTCGAACTCCTGAATCAATTGGATGGATTTCAACCTAACTCCAAAGTCAAGGTGATAGCTACTACAAACAGGGTGGACATTCTGGACCCCATCTTGCTGTGCTCTGGCCACCTAAACCACAAGATTGAGTTCCCAGTGCCCAATGAGGAAGCTCAAGCAAGGATCATGCAGATCCATTCCCAAAAGATGAATGTGAGCCCCAACATGAACTATGAGGATATGGCTCACTGCACAGATCACTTCAGTGGGGCCCAGTGCAAGGCCATGTGCATGGAAGTGGGCATGATTGCATTTTGCGAGGAGCCACTGAACTCACCTATGAAGACTACATGGAGTACACCCTGGAGATGCAGGCCAAGAAGAAAGACAATTTATTGTACTACACTTGACATGGCTGGGGGGCCTCTGGCCGCAAGCCTGTGATCAATTCATTTGTCTAACTTGCTGGTAAATTAGTAACAATAAAGGTGCATGGGGCTGTACCCCTCCCCCACCCAAAAAAAGCCCTTAGCTTTCACTTGCCCAATTTGAATTTTTAAGGAATTATTTTCTTCAGTACAGTTTGTATAACCTTTTCCATTTGGCCAGTCTTAGTTTTAATAAAGTTGTTTTCTTCAGTTAATTTTTGTGCTTCATTTTATGCTGTTTACACTTTTTTCATAATTCTCCTGAATAATTCTCATTTATTTTCCCAATTTTTCTTCTACCTCTTTTATTTGATTTTTAAAATCCTTTTTGAATTCTTCCAATAGTACTTTTTGGTCTTGAGACCCATTCATATTACCCTTTGAGACTTCACATGTACACATTTTGATATTGTCATCATCTTCTGAATTTGTGTTTTGATCTTCCCTGTCACCATAGTATTTTTTGTTGTCTGGGATTTTTGGTGTGGGGTTTACTCATTTTTTTTTTAAAGTTGAGCTCTGCTCCTGAGGAAAAGGGGACCCTATCTCAAGTTTCTTGTGGTGACGGCCAGGGCCCTGGTCACTACTTCTCCACGTCAAATCCTTAAGTGCTTACAGTTTGTCCACTTGGCTGGTGTGATCTGCCTTAATTGCACCTGTTGTTGCCTGGGCTCTGAGACTTCCAATTTGCCTTCTGCACTTAGGATAGAGGCCTCACAGGTGGAGCATTGTGCCACTGGACTACTGCACCAGGATGAAGGAGCCTAGGCTGCTAATCCATGCTGTGATTAAGAGGTTCCCACTGGCTTGCTCTCAGCTGTGATCACTTTTTTTTTCCCAAAGAGATTATACTTTCCTTAAAGTTCTTCTAAATTACCTTAAACTAGAAAATTATTTCCCTCTTTCTTTTTTTGTGTTCTGTAAGTTCAGAATTTCTTTTCAGGCTTAATTTAATGGAGTTTCCAAAGAAAGCTGGGGAAAGCTCTGGCAACTTTCTGGCTTCTCTTTACCATCTAGGCTCTGCCCCCAGAATGGAAACTCTAGAGAGACAGACATTGCTTTAATAGTTTTGTAATCTTCAGATTACAGTGAGTAAATAGAAAGTTCAACAAAAATCAAAAGGAGAAAATTGAACAACTGTCTCTTTCTGATTTCATTCTTTGTAATTAATCAAAATTACTAAACTTTTATTTTTTCCAGAACATCAGGAAACAAATGAATACTTGAAATAGTGGATTAAATACATCAAAAGTGTGATAGAAATATGAAAATGTGAAATATTATATTAAACCACAAAGTTTAATTTTCATATCAAACCAAATGTATTCAGAAACTCAATATAACATAGCTCATTATTAGGTTGATAATTTATATGATCTTGTTAATGTCAGATGACTCACATCATCCGCAGTTATCTTTTGATAGTCCTGTACATTACCTCTAATAGATTTTTCGAAGGGGTCAATTCAATATTTGTGGTACTTTTGTCTCAGAGAGAAGCTTGGGTTCATTGAAAACACTAGAAAATTTTCCAAATATAACTTAAACTCCTCTCATCTGCTTACTCAATTGTATGTTCAGTTCATTTTAATGCACTCAAATAGAATCACATCTCTGAAACACATCAATACATATCAAAATTGAAAATGAAATGGATAGGCTATAAGAAAACTTCTTGATCTTTTACTTATCATCAGCATCATGAAAGGGTTGTTTGATACAGAACAATTATTGGAAGAGATAGGGGATGGGTGATTGTTATTTTGACTTATTGATGATTTGTTTGTTTATTAAAAACCACCATACATTGTTTCTATTTATTTTTAAAACAAATATCCAAGATTTTGAATTTGGTGGTAAATTATGAAAGAAAATATACATCACATGCAGAAAAGATTTATATGCGTGTGTGTTAGTTGTCAAGGAAAATCATATTTGAGAAACTTTTTTGTCTTTAATGTATTATCTAGGCTAAGCAATTGATATTCAAGACAAATAATTTCTTTCATTCTCAATGTTTGAAGATAATACTAACCCTACAGGCAAATAATGAAAAATAAAATTTAGCCCTGACTAATGCCTCAAGACATATTCATCTCAGTAAAATCAAGGTTAGTCACATTTTAGAACTGAATAATTTTACAATAAAACTTTATTTGTAAAACTATGTTGGAAAAATATTAAAGTATACATTCAAAATGCTGAAGCTTTTAAAATCAAATTCCATGAAATTTATGTATATTTTTACCAATTGTTATTATTTTGTATATTTGAATTAATGAATCACTTAATCATTACTATTGAACAGAATTATCTTGCTAAGAATCCAGAAAATGTCATTTTGTTGTTTTTCATGAGTTTCAGTTATATCCAGTTCTTTTTGACTGCATTTGAGATTTTCCTGACAAAGATAATTATGAAATTTGGCATATCTTTCTCCACCTCATTTGACATATGAGGGAACTGAGGCAAACTGGGTCAAATGACTTGCATAAGGTCAAACAGTTACTATGTGTCTGAGGATGGATTTGAATTCTCATCCTTCTTATTCTAAGTCCAATGCTGTATATACTGCACCACCTATCTGCCACAAAAAAATGCTATACCTTTCCTTAAATGAAATATTTGTTATTTTAGGTAGAGACACTTGACAATGGCAGTTTTAAATAAAATTTGAAATATTGTTTTCATATTCTCATCATAACTTTTAAAAAATTCATGATCATTATTGTTTCTTAAGTGTTTCATAATGCAGCAAGTACTATGGGGAGTAATTTTTGTTTAAGAGCTAAAACAATATACAGAACTAACAGGAAAAGAAACAGATTTTAATTATAATCCATAAAATGCTAATATTTAACATACCTTTTAAAATAATGATTCATATTTTAGAGTAAAATTATAAAATTAAGGAGAAATGAAAGAAAGGAGTTGATCACTAAAATGTTCAAAATGTTTAGTGGAATAAAAGTTACACATTCCAAACTTACATGTTTAGTTATGGCTATTCTATGCCTTAACACTTTGATCAAATATTATTCTCCAAAATATCTTTCCTCAATCTTTACACATCAACAAACATATTCCGTGATAAACAGAGATCTATGGATCAATTAGTTGGCTTGGGAGAGAAGGGAGGGAGTCAAGACAGCCTAGTAAAAAGAGGAATTTACTTGAGTTTGTACCCAATTATCTCAAATACCTGTAAAAAAAATGACTCTAAGTAAATTTTAGAGCTACAGAAGCCACAGATGACAGAATGAAATATGTCTCCAACTGAGGACAGCCTAGCAAACTGACCTGTAGGGTCTATTAGGTTAGGAGAAGAGCATGGTCCCATGTGGGCTCTCCTGGCATAGAAAAGCAGCACAGACTGTCCAGAGCAGGACTCATGGGATCAAATCACTGACAGTTGTAGTGGTCACAAGATTTATTAACCCATAAACACCAAAAAGAAAGTAAAAGGTCAGTGGGAAAACAGGTGGAACTGGATGAGAGAAGAGCTAACACAGAGGTGGTAGCTGCTGCTGTGGCAGATGCTTCCAAAGTTCTGGGTCCATAGTGGGGGGACCAAGTGAGTAACCAGAGACCAATTGCAGTAATATTTCTGCTGGCATTGAGGCAGGATTCCCTTGCTTTGTCCTGCTTGGACCTGGGTCATAGTCTTGGGTGGAGGTCCTGGGATAAGCAGGGCTGGCATGGCAGAGCTTTTTGCTGCTGGGGAGAGACAGTCCTCCTCACAATTCTGATGCAAGTACCTAGAAGAAGCTCTGACAACAAGTGCACAAAACCCTCAAAATTTGGGAGACAGCACTCTCCACTCTGGAAGCAGAGATCTACTGTGACAAAGAGCTCAAAAGTCATGTTTTAGACTGGCAAGATGAACAAACAAAAGAGAAGAAATCAAAGTATAGAATCTTTTTTTTTTGGTGAAAAAAAAGGATCAAAACATAGAACCAAAAGAAGACAACAAAGTCAAAACTTCCTCAAAAGCCTCCAAGAAAAATATGAATTGGTCACAGGGCTTGGGGGAGCTGAACATGGATTTTGAAAATCAAGTAAGAGAAGGAGAAGAAAAATTGGGAAGAGAAATGAGAGTTTTGCAAGAAAATCATAAAAAAATGAGTTAACAGCTAACTTAAAAAGACCCAAAAATACTGAAGAAAATAACACCTTAATACAAGACTAACTCAAAAGGTCTTAAAAGAGGTTAAAAAAAAAGTCAAGGAGAATACTCTAAAAAGAAGAATTGCCCAAATGGAAAAGAAATTTCAAAAGCTCATTAATGAAAATAATTCCTTCAAAATTAAATTGGAACAAATAAAAGCTAAAGACTTCATGAGGCATCAAAATATTATAAAACAGATACAAAAGAAAGAAAAAAATAGAAGGCAATATGAAATATCTCACTGGAAAAATTACTGATCTGGAAACTAGGTCCTAGAGAGATAATTTAAAAATTATTGAACTACCTAAAAGCCAAGATCAAAAAAGAGCCTAGACTTCATCTTTCAAGAAATTTTCAAGGAAAACATCCCTGATATTCTAAAACCAGAGAGCAAAACAGAAATGGAAAGAATTCATTGATCACCTCTTCGAAAAAGAAATCCCAAAGAGAAAATTCCTAAAAATACTATACCAAATTCCAGAGTTCCAAGGTCAAGGAGAAAATAATACAAGCATTCAGGAAGAAACAATTTGAGTATTGTGGAAACACAATCAGTATAACACAATATCTATCTGCTTCTACATTCAATGATTGAATGGCTTAGAATATGATATTTTGGAGGTCAAAGGAGCTAGGATTCAAACCAAAAATCCCTTATCCAGCAAAACCGAGTATAATGCTTCAGGAGAAAATATGAATATTCAATGAAAAAGGAGACCTTCAAGTATTGTTGATGAAAAAACCAGAGTTGAACAGAAAATTTCTCTTTTAAATACAAGAAGCAATAGAAGCATGAAAAGGTAAAGAGGAAAGAGAAATAAGAAACTTATTAAACTTGAAACTATTTGAAGACTGAACATATATTAACACAGAATCATTCCTTTTACTTTTGTACCTAAGCATTTACTGTAGTGACATTGTGAGTATATTTTGAATATAGCAGAAATGCCATTGCTTTCAGAATCAGAAAATATATGAATACAAGGGAAATACTTGCACTGATACCCACAACAAAGAGATTTTATGCAAATCAGGCATTTTCTTTCTTCAATTCATTTTTTTCTTGCTGCAAAATATAGGTAATAATGGATATAAGGATCTACTCACAGGGTTCTTGTGGACTCAAACTATATAATATATTAAAGTATTTTGTAAATTACAGACAGCTACATTAATGTAACCTCTTACTCATTTCCTTGAGAATTCTCTGGACAAAGAAGTGATTAAAACTTGTACTATGTGAAGTGTATTCTATACATACATTGCATTTAGAGTTAGAGATGTTAGAGATTATCTAGTGCAACTTTAAATTTTAGACACATGCAAAAAAATGAGGTTTTGATAGATTCCATTATTTTCAGATGTAGCCAGCGGCCCAGACAGGATTTCATTGCAAATCATCTAAGTACTACCTAGGAAAGGTATGTGATTTTTTTTTTTAAGTTTGCTTTTAAGGAATATTTTCATTACTAAATGCCGTGCTATTTTTAATAGTATGCCAAGACATCAAAATAGCTTAAGAATATTATTTTTTAATTATCATTTTATTTTCTCTCTTTTTTTCTCCCTTATAGCTCTCTCTCACTCTGAAAATATTTTGACCCTGATGCCTACTCTCACAGTTGTTGCATTTCAAGTCCTCACTACAAAATATTGAGGAGTGTCATCTGTGATCACTTCACCTCCAGTTGGACCTATTCAATGGACTTCACTTCCTCAACAGAGTCTACTCACTGCTTTCTGACTTTCTTTCAAACTTTATCCTCCTCTATCATAATGTACTCCCTTGAGAATTGAGACAATCTTCTATTATTTGCATTCTAGTACATAGCCTACTGCCTGCTACGTATCAAGTATTTAATAATTAGTTTCTATGGTTTTAAGATTACTATCTGTCAAAATCTGGAATGACTTACACAAACTGGTTCAAAGTGAAATGAGCAGAACCAGAAAATTTTACACACTAACAGCAATTTTGTATCATGATCAACTGTGAGTGACTTAGCTATTTTCAAATACAGTGATCCAAGACAATTTCAAAGGACTTTCTCATCCAGAAAAAGAACTCATGGATTCCAAATGCTGAATGAAGCAGACTTTTTTTCATTTCTTTTTTTGGGGGGTAGGAAATGGGAGGAGTCTATATCTTCCTTCATAGCATTAATACTATGGAAATGTGTTTTGCATGATTGCACATGAAACCTATGTAAAATGCTAGCATTCTTAGGGAGGGGGAAAGAAAAGAAAGGAGGGAATGTGGAAATCAGAATTTTTTTAAAAACCTAATTTTGAAAAGTGTCTTTACATGTAATTTGCAAAAATAAAAATTTTTTTTAAATAAAAGAAATGAATAAAAGGACAAAAATTGCTGTCTCTCAAAACAAGGTGAAATCTAAGTGAACTGAAGCAAAACAAAGTACAAAGAACCAGGATATCATTGTGCACATTACCAGTGTTGCAATGATGATCAACTATGAATGACTTGGCTTCTTTGATTAATACAATGTTCCAAGACAATTCTGAAGGACTCATAAAGAAAAAAAAAAAAATAAGATTCACCTCCAGAGAGAGAACTGATGAATTCTGAGTGCAAACCGTAGTAAAATTTTCTCAATTTTTCTTGTTTCAGAAAAATGACTAAAATGTACATGTGTTTTACATGATATCTCATTCATAACTTATATCCTGTTTCTTGCATTTTCAGTGGGTAAAGGATAGGCAAGAAGGAGGGAAGGAATTTGGAAATCAAAATACAAAAAGAAAAAATATTTAAAATGCATAAACAATAAATTGCATTAAAATATTTCTATCTGCTTTACTGCTATAAAGGCCATGAAGCTCTTCTCTCTGATTTGTAGCTGAAAATTACAATATGCATCATGTCCCCCATTAGAATCGCAGCTTCCAGAGAGTATCTTGTATAATACAATGCTTTGCAAATAGTAATTATTTAATAAATTTTTCATTCATGCAGTTATTCTAAAAGCTTCCAAGAGTGGTAAAATATTTTGATTGAAAGAGGTTTAATTAAGAAGTCAAGAAGATGTAGTTTCAAGTCCTGTCTCTCTGCATATTAACTCTGTGATCATGGACAAGTCACTTAATCCTTCAGTGGCCTCAGGCAAGTCTGAAAAAAAACAAAAACAAATTATAGATAAGATTCTCCTCTTCATTGGTAGTCACAGTTTCATACTGGGGATTCTCTAAAATAATGGAATCACAGTTACAAGAGAATGAAAACTATATAATTCCACTACTCATTTATGCAAGCTCAGACAATCTGTGTTGACATTACGGTGGACTCAAATTCACTAAACTTGGGTTTCTGGAACACTGGCACAGTGGAAATTTTCCTTTTACAATTGGCAATACTCCAGGTAAAAGATGCATTGTCATCATAAAAGTATAATACATTATTTGCAATACTTTCATTATCCTATTGCTAGGCTTCCCTACAGCTAAAGGCATTGTCTGATTAAGAGGCTTTTAAACACATTAGACTATGTCTCTGGCAATTTTATCTAATTGGAAACTCAAGGCTGCTTCCCATTTTATGGTTAATAATCCATTTTTAAGATATTAAAACCATGATGTGTGTATATCTATGTTGAGATGAATAGTTGTTTATCTTTCTAATTTTGCTTTATATTGTCATTTTTATTATAAAAATGAAACATGAAGTAAAGATAATCACAAAATGAATTTAGTAGTCATCTACAGGCCTCAGCATGCACCGAAATATAAAACTAATGAAAGAGAAAAAAACTGGTGATGATATATGGGGAGATTAAAGAGAGTGGAAAAAATAAAGGCACTGCTTAAAATATTTTTGTACAAGATGATTCTGAAGAAGCAAGAGAAATCATCTGAATTATATCAAGGGAAATAATATAATGGCCTATATCTTTATCCTTCAAGGTATCAAAAATAAAAGCTTTCAACTAGAGGAAATGATAACATTGCCATCCATCAGAAAGAGTGCATGCCTATATAAAATATCAGAAATTGTTATTCTGTGTCTTTACAAGAGGATTGTAGATTTCCTCAGACTTCTGCATATTTGGTTTCTCCGTAATCTAGGTGTTTTATATTTACAATTGGCTACCACTATCCTTTATTTTCTTTACAGGAAATTTGGAATGGAATATGTCACTGAGATGAAAACTATTTGAGAAGACTTACAGCAACATGATAGAATAAATGACGGTCTTTAAGGTGTGCTTCTCTTTATCACATCAAAGAGGGAAAAAAAAGGTACCAAATACATAATGCAATCAGAATAATCAAACAAAGAAAGGAATAACAAAAAAAGGTTTCACAAGGTATTTCTTACAAGATTACATTAATACTAATTAATTCAATCCCACCCAAAGAATGCTTGCTCATTATCCACACTCTTCTATGCTTGCCTCAAGATCCAAATCAGGTAATGTCAGACATCAGGTTTCAGAAACTTCATTTAGCTATGTACTGCTGAACCCATCATCTTAATGGTTTGAGACATATGTATTTGATTTGTCATGGAATTCTAGACAGAAGAAAGTAGATCAAAAGAAAGAAGAGGGGGCTTAAAAATATCTGACTTGTTGCAACACTAACTGATACACAGCATAGAGTGGAACATTCTTCTAGCAGGAGTAAAAGGCAGAAATTAAGAATCACTATGGAAGACCCTTTATGTCTTCTGCCTTTGTCTAGTGACCAGAGTATTCAATGACACCTGGTGAGGAAGGACATTCCCAGAATTCCTTTAATGCTGCTAACCTGCAGAGACAGGTTGGTCACAACTTTGGAAGGAAGTCAAAAGTTCTGAGTCTATTTCAGTGTTGTATATTACAGAGGAAAAGGTACTCCTCATAAGAAGTTTGGTAAGAGGAAATACATTATAGATAAACCAGTAGAGACACTAATAAAGATAAAGATTGATAAAGGGGAAATAGCAAATATGGCGAAGTAGGAAGAAATACAACCCACAACTTTTCCACAATTTCTTCAAATGAAAATTTTAAAAATAAACATCATTCAACAGAGATGTGTTTGAGAAATGCAAGTAAAAATCAGTGAGTCATTTTTCTGGTACAGTTCATTACAGGTGGAGAGGGGAAATACAGTATGTGGACAATGGGAAAGGGAATTATAAAGGAAAGCACAATGAACAGCACTTCAAAGAGGGAACTGAAGTGTGGTATGTGAATGTGTAACATCAAAAACATATCCCAGATCCAACATATCCAATGCTATTCAGGAAACTAGGGAAGGGGGAAACACACACATACACACACACACACACACACACACACACACATACACACACACCTGGCAACTTTGTTGTTGATATTCTATATCTGGGTAATATATCCAGTATTTACAGCAGATGAGATCTGAGCCTAGGGGTGATGAACCAGGGCAATAAGGGGATATTATTCAGAAGTAGAAAACCGAGCAGGGACAGAAACAAGCAGCAAATGTGTGACTCTGACCCTGGTGTACAATGTTGGTTTCAGTCCCTAGAACTATCTGAGGAAAAAATTGAAGAGAGTTTATCCTAATGGGTAGCCTTCAGTACCATTGCACTGAACCTTAAGAGTCTTCCAGATGACTGAATGGGGCTAGGTCAAGCAGTAAACATGTGAAACTCCAACCAGACAGAAGTCTTTAATTACATAGCACAAGCCTACAACAAGGTAAGAAGGATACAAAGCTCAAATCACAAAGACAACAATCAGATATAAGATTAGATCAAACCCTTTTCTATATTTTGAATGTTTGGAAGTTGCCAACACAAGGCACTAGTAAGATCCTTGAAGAAAACACAATTTAGTATCCAGAGGCAACAAGAGCAGGAACCAGGAGAATATAAAAGAGGACCATGTAAGATCCAGACATAGCCTGCATGAGTGTTCAGAGCTTAGCATTTAAAAAAAAAAAAGTCTCATTTCAGAAAGTAATAGTGGAAGAACAAATAAACAATAACAACATCCAGCCAAAAGAACTAAAGTATTGAAAATGCCATTGAAGACACAAACTCAAAAGAAGGAAATGTCTCTAAAATATATCGAAACCCCCAAAGAAAAATACAGCATGGATTTAAGCTCTTTTAATATTACTGGAAGATAAAAATTAATAATTTAAAAGAAATCTAAAAGAATTAGAAAGAAATTAGAATTGTGGAGGAAACAGGGAAACTAAATCAGTTTCCAGCAGAAACTAAATACTTCACATTTAGAATGAGTCAAACAGAAGTTAACTTCATTACATGACAAGAAATACACAAAAAACTTAAAAGGATCAAAAAATAAAAGTATGATGTATGTCCACATACAACATATGATCTGGAAAATAGATCAAGAAGAAAGAATTTGAGTATAAATGAACTACACAAATACCATTACTTAAAAAAAAAGGGTCTGCCTCTCATTTATAGAAATCATGATTTGGTTATCAGTTCTTTTGATAGTTCAGCTGTTTTCAATGCTTCTACCTAGATATCCCACCCACCTGGTTCTCAAGTACTCCCTTAAATTTGGTTTGAAGAGACAATGGGGGCAGTAGCTATTCCTGGAACCTCATACCTCATGAGAGCCTCTCTGTACTCTTTCCAAAACACTACAACCATAATATCTCTGAGGAGATTTCTCAAGGGCTAGGGCAAAGTTCTGCTGTATCTTTCAAGCATTGCACCTCTTTGGAAAGTAGGGGGAAAAAAACCAAATATTTCCATTCTACCCAGAAGTTTTCACCTCAACTGGTTTAAAGCATTTGTTAGAATGAATGTTACATGTTACTTGTTAAATATATAATGGATTTTTAAAAATAAAATACTTTGCATTATTTCCCCAAATGGGGAAAATAAAATGGAGACCAATAGTGATGAAAGGGCATTATCATCAATCCACTTGTTTTTCACAGAACAATCTTATGCTACATTTTGAACATAGCTTAGCATTCAGTCTTATACATAGTAAGAACGTAACAAATACTTATATTTCATTTATTTATTTTTAATTAAGGGAATAAATCAAGCATTTCCATGACATAGTATTATTTACAAAAAGAATGATTGCACATGGATTTTGTTATCTGTTATATACAACTTGTTGTTCCTTTTAAATACATAATTAAGTTATCATATAAATTTAATTACCTTTTTTTCTTCCCTCTCCCCAACAAACACTTTTTACCTGACAGTTGACAAAAGATACAAAGAAGAAAGATGAAACAGTTTTTCTTTTCATACAGCTAATATACTTCTAAGGAGGATACAGGTATATTGTAGGTAAATAAAATGTATATCAAAAGAAAAACTAAGTAATTTCAATGGGTAACTCTTGAAAATAACAGACTGGTAATTTCAGGAAAGAGAATGGAATAAGCATTTATAGAATGACGTGCCCAACACTGTGTTAAGCACTTTTTGTAACATTTAACTTATCTGGTCCTCACAACAATCCTGTGAGGTAGGTGCTGTTATTATTCCCATTTTACGGTTGAGTAAACTGAGACAGTGGATAAGTGAATTATCCAGGGCCACAGAGCTAGTAAGTGTCTGAGGTCACATTTGAGCTCAGGTTTTCCTGACTCCAGGCTCAGGACTCTTTCCACTTCACCATTTATCTCCTAGTTTAGAAGGTAGAACTTAAACCATGCTAACAAACAAACAATATTCTTCAGTGTGAAGATTAGTTATGCTTCTTTTAAAGTACAGACAATTCATTGATCTAATCAGCTCCTCTTTTGTCCTCTTGCTATGCATTTCATTTTCTTCTTAACTTCCAAATAGCGAAACTTATTTTGAATAAAATAAAAGATATATTTTCTTTGTCTGGAGACAAAAAAAAATAAGTATGAATAATGAACAGATGAGGTTGAAAGATAGAAGAAAACTTTACAGTATATATGATTCTGGTTTTCCACATAGCAATGAGGGTAGAGGTGAAGGTAGGGAGAAAAAAAGAGAGAACGTATAACTTAACCATGTCTCCATGGTAAGGCAAGCACATTTAGACAAACAACAAGTTATGCCAGACATGTCTTTCCTTAAGAAGATCAGCAAGTCAGAAAAGGTTCTCCTCACTGCCAAAAATATTTGATTCAGGCTAGCAGAACCTTTCCTTAGCAGTGGAATCACTTCTAACAAATTTCTGAATCTCAAGATCTTCATCTTTATATAGAGCTCGGATATTCCTGAGATTCTCAATGTCTGCTCTCATGATTTTTTTCACTTCCAAAAGCTATACTTCCCAGCAATCCTCATTATCTGAAGCAGATCAAATTCCTCTCTATGCTTTAGAATATTTTAGTCACTTGGAGTATGAGAGATTCCACATGCTGCAGAAGTGAATATAAACACAACAAAATAAAAATGAATAATGCAGTGCCCTGGGTTTAACTGCTGGGTGCAATCCAAGGCAATTACACAGCAAAAATACATTCAATAGACATAGCAAAAACAAAACATTCCTTGGAAGGCTGTTTCGGTGACTATGCACTAGATTATATGCTATAATCATTCATATATCTATTATGGGAATCTGAAGATCTTTCCTGCTCCTAGGTCCTTTGATAGACTTAAGTGGCTCTGAGAATCTTCCCAGATTTGAAAGTATACTCTGCTGCCTAATAGGCTGAATGTGGTCACATGGAGCCTGTGGCTGGAGGCTTGTTCTTCAGGAATGCCGTGTCTTGTTGCTTTGTGACTGGGCAGTGGGTCAAGGGGACTGTAACATTCTCTGAGCCAGGAGAAGGCTATAAATACCCTGATGTGAGGTTTTGCTTTGGGGCTCACTTTGAGAAGAGTTGTGTGATTTGGCCAGATGAGACTCTGGGAAGCCATTGAGCCCCCTGGTTTTGGAAAACCCAGATGTTGGTGTCTCCTTCTCTGGTAACTGAAAGGTATAGATGTAATGGTCAGATGGTTGGAAGCGCATCTGCAGATCTGTTTCTTTGGCTGCTTATAACTTCTGCTTGTTAACTTGTGTTTATATTCTGTTTGCATTCTCTGAAGTTTAGGGTGCTAACTTTTTCCCGTGAACTAGGTAAATGATATGTGTTTTATTGATTAAAGTGAGACTGTTAACCCATTTTGAGTTGCTTTCCTTTAGAAAGGCATATCTAAGAACCTGTGCTAGCAGCTATCCTGCGCATGCTAGGGTGCTTGCTGATACAACATCCCAGTGAATTATGCATGTATTCAAAAGGACAAAAAAGATATAGAAAAAATCTTACTGTAATCTATCTTTCAGTAACCTACTTCATAAAACACTTTGCTAACAAACAATGTTTCTTATCTATTAATTATCACAAATTTAGGATTGTGGTAATTAATATTTGCCATAATTACATGTCATTTTTTCTTGCAAAATAGTTTGTAACTTTATATGGTCTACCTGAAAATTGAAAATCCATGCTGATTTTCACATATTCCATATGACTTTTCACCAATAGAGATTGCCCTTTACGTCAAGTTATCCAAATTAATGAAAACCTTTTGCATATTCTATGTTTTAAACCTGATGTGGTTTTTCAGGGTCATGAATCTGACTACAGAATACAATGACATATTTTCATCTTTTACCTGTTTTAAGTTCCTCTGGTTAAAGCGAAACATGTTTGATGACGTACAAGAATGATTATAGTAATATTGGAATTTTGTGGTTTCTACTTAGTTGATAATGGCTCACTTTCTGCCTAATTGCCATATATTTGTTGCATCTTTTTAAGAAGTGCTACTGTTGTTATTTTAAAAGTAAATCCCTATGAGTTCATTGCAGAATATATAGCTTTTTCCACTTAAGAAACATTTAAATTGCTGTTCATGTAAGAAAGGGTAAGAAATATTGAAATCACAAAATGGATAAAACTCAAGACAGAATTGTGAGTGAATGTTCTGGAAGAACACACTGAAGAAAAAAAAATGTTTAGAAGTAAGGTATTTGATCACGAGATTGGAAAAAAAAAACTGATATCTACTGAAAGTGGCACGATCCTAATTAATTATTGATTTGGGCAAATCTCCCACAGAAATGCAAAATGTTGGAGAGAATTACAAGAATGTTATAATGAAACATAATTGCCAATGCTGACACCATCTGGTGCTATAGGGATAGTGTATCAAGCAGAAAGTAACCAAGATTTTTTTTTTTATCATTTCAGAGAAACCAATTAGTAGGAAATGATAATTACTTCAAAGAATCTTTAAATATCCAAGAAAAATCAGCTGGTAACTCTGTAACACATACTTACTTAACTGTGATTTGTAGAACTGTATAGACTAGGTCAAGTTTAATATCCCTTTCTGGTTAATGTTGTATAACCTGCATTATCACTGTGTATGAATAATGTTGCTTAAATTCTTCAGTAGGCAATGGCCCATGTGGTAATTAAAAGCCAAAGCACTAAAACACAAGGGGAATTTAAAAGAGGAGTGTCTTTTTTAATTATGGTATCTGGATAAACATGAAATTAACTCACAAAGGGTGATAAGACAGAAAAGGGTGTAAACAGGTCTTCATGAAACTGAAAAGATCCATTATCTTATTTTGTTAAGTAGTACTAGCTAAAATTTATTATTGTGCTTTATTAATGAAAATAAATTCATAGAGGTTTGTGTCTCCTACTTTGGTCCACATGTGAAATAGTTTGTGTTTTATAATTTGTTTTCTCCCTATTTTAAAGGGCAAGTGTTTTAATTTAAGCTGAGATGTATTTTATAGGCCAAATGCAGGATCTTGTTAATGGGAAGACTCTGTCAAAACAGATAACAATCTATCTTTTAATTGGAATCAAATATCTTGAAATAGAAGGGCCCCACAGAGGGCATCTAATACAATTTCCTAATTTTAGAGATGAAATTGAGGATCAAGGAAGTTGAGTAACTTGCCCGAGGTCATCCTGGTAGAATGTGTCTGCAAATAGTTGTTCAGTTTTCACACAGGTTAAGTAACTTTTCTGGGTAAAACAGCTAGTAAGTGTCAGGAGGAGAATTTGAAACCAAGTCAGGAAGATTAATAAAACTGAGTTCAAGTCTTATTTATGATTCATACAACCTTTGTCACCTTGGTCAAAACATTGAATTTCTCAGTTTTCCTAAGCAACCACCTAGAATTTAGTTAGAGAGAAGATATTGACTTTCATGGTTAGATGGAATTTCCTCAGTGAGAAAATCCCTGTAACAATGAAATTGCAGGTCAACTTCCTGTCCTTTGGCAATAATTATTAGAATGGAAAGTAAAATCATAACAAAAATGTTTCATTGCAACACCACAGATTTGGAAGGATGCAAACAGAATAATACATATTTATTGGTAGAAACCAGGTTCATATTGCCAGCACAAATTCATGACTACTTCTAAAGGAATTACATCTTATAATAATAACACATTCTGTTCACATGAATTTGCAGATGATCCAGTATTGAAATATGTGCTAATATTTTCTGAGACATAAGGACTTCAGAATTTATGTCTGAAATAGCTCTACTCTCAGGGCTTTTTTTTTTTAAGAAACTTCATGCATTTTGCGTGTGTGTGTGTGTGTGTGTGTGTGTGTGTGTGTGTGTGTGTCTGCCTCCAAAGAGAGAGAGAACTACAGGAAAACAAAGGTTTGATTCAATATCAAATTTTGGTCTTACTCTTAGTGCCTTATCCTAATGTAGCAAGAGGTTCTCTACATAATACCTAAAATGGCACAATCAGAATGGGAGTTACTATAGAGAGATTTCTGGGAGACATTCGAAGTTTGCCTACCACATGGTTTGGTGGAGCTTTTTTTTCCCCCAGTGGACACATAGCTAGATGGACTTGAATTAGCAGCAGTTTCAGCTTTTACAACTTCTGTGTCTGAAGGAGGACATGCCATCTTTACTCACACTTTATATTAGACATGAACTTGTTTGGAATAATGAAGTAAACTCAGCTGTGAGACTAATCACCCCATCTCTACAAAAACACTGATGTAATATAGAAGGGATTATGCCTTAAAGGATTTAGAGAAAATGTTTACATATTCCTTCTTGCTACATCTTTCAAACAAAAATTTCAAAGTAAAAGGTAATCCAATTTTAAGTGGTAAAAGGAAATGTGTTGCCAGGTGCCTAAAATAGAAGGACTTCAGGCAATGGTGAATCAAACTAATGCCAGAGGGGGAAAATATCCACATCCTTGAGTATTTGATAGCCCAGATGGGAGGCCATGGCAATTGCCTAGAAAAAAAAAAGGAAGAAATAATAAATGATAAAGAGGTGGAATTGATAGGATTCATTAATTCTTTGAGTATGAGAGTTAAAGGGAAAGGTAGAATAAAAAAAAAACTAGACACTGCAAGCATGGAAGACTCAAAGTGGTTTGAGAAAGAGAATATTAGCCTGTTTTAGGATATGTTAAGTTTGAGTTACTGTTATAACTTCCAAGCAGAACTATGCCAAAAGGACTATAAAAGTGGATACTCTTTTATCCAGCAATGCCACTAATACCTCTATATCCTAAAGAGATCATAAAACTGGGAAAAGGAACTACATGCACAAAAATATTTATAGCAACTCCTTTTTTGGTGGCAAAGAATTGGAAATTGAAGGGATGTCCATCAGTTGCGGAATGGTTGAACAAGTTGTGATATATGAATGTAATGGAATACTATTGTTTCATAAGAAATAGTGAGCAGGCAGACTTCAGAAAAACCTGAAAAGACTTAGATGAACGGATACAGCATGAAGTTAGCAGACCTGGGAGAACATTGTACTCAGTAATAGCAACATTGTGTGATGGCCAACTTTGTAGATTTAGCTCTTCTCAGCAATAGAACGATCTGAGACAATTTCAAAAGATTCATGATGAAAATTGCTATCCACATCCAGAGAAAGAACTCCAGAGTCTGAATGCAGGTTGAAGCATACTACCTTTCTCTCTCTTTTATTTCTTATGTTTTTTACCTTTGGTTTTTATTCTTCTTTACAACATGACAACTGTAAAAATATATTAAATATGATTGTGCATGTATAACCTACATCAGATTGCATGTCATATTGGGGAAGGTGAAGGGAAG
>CM053591.1:99040659-99083034 GCA_028646515.1 Pseudochirops corinnae
TTACTGGTTACTATTGAAAGTTTCATAATGGCTTTAAGAGGATTTCTATGTTACCAACATATTGTTTTTTGTTTTTTTGTTTTTTGCTGTAGTTACTATGTTGCTAATGCTTCTCATTACTGTGCCAGTATTTGTCATTGTTAAAAAAAAAAACATGAAAAGACTTATCTGTATAAAGAACAAATGAGATCTGGATTCCCTCAGAAAACAAAAGGAAAGAAAAAAAAATCATTCCGAACAGTGGTACCCTTAAGTGAGCAGAAGGTACAACTCATGGGCTCAGAAGAAAAATGAGGTACAGAAATAAAATTTTGAGAGTTATCCATACAAAGGGAGTAAATAATCAATAAAAAAAAAAACCTGGTGAGTCAATGAAATTGCTAGAATATAAAGAGTAGCAGAAGGCTAGAAACTTAAGTTAAAAGAATGATTATACTAAGAATTCTAGAACAGGATAATAATCCAGGGAAGGAAACTCACAAATTTGACAAATATGTAGGATAAGATTGTTGGAACTCTAAAGTGGAGGGAGGAAAGAATATCCAGCAGGAGGATATCTGCTATATAGTGGTGTTTCTGGGGAAATTAGATGTTGTAGTGCAAAGAGATATCTCCAATTTCAAAAATATCAAGAAAAAAAAAGATGATGATGTGTCAAAAGCAGTATAGAACCTAAAGTAATTGTGAATTGACAAGATCAGTGACTTTGAAATCTAAGAGTTCACTACCAACCTTCGAGAGAGCAGGTCCAGTAAAATGATGAGGCTGAAGATAATGGAGATATTGTGAGTGATAAGTATATGAATTTTTTTCAAATTTAAGATATGGGTCAATGCTTAACTGTGTTAGATTGAGTAGTATGGAAACACACATGTCTCTATTATACACATATATGTGTATTTGCATTTATTATAAAATATAAGTGTTCATATGTGTGTATGTATGTATATATACACATTTCAGAAGCCTACTGAAGTTCACAGAAGCATTGCAAAATTTCTTGGACTCTCTCCATTTTTAAGGCTAAAGTATTCAGTGTTAAGGTTAAAGCACTAGAACAAGTCAATTCAGCTCTTGGATAACATGAAACATTTTAGGCTCTTTAATAAAGAATGAGGTACCAGTGAAAAGAACTCACATTATAGAGGCTTATGACTTTGGTGTGCATTCCTGTTCTTGTACTTATTAGTCAGTCATTTTATGACATTTATTAAGTCCAGCAAAAATATATGCATTTTCCAGATCATATTGCTAGGAAGTATCTCAGTCAGGAGGCAAACTCAGCCCTTTTCTACTTTAAGTCCAGCTCTCAATTCTTTATATCATGGTCCCATTCCCACGCAAAGTGCTTTAATAAATCAAAGCTCATTATATAAATGCCAGCTGTAAGACTAGGTTTTAATATATCTTCCATCATTGTATTGTTGGAGATTTAAAACCATGTGAAGAACTGAGACAATTATGTAATTAATTCAATCAAGATGCCTTTCAGTGAAATGTATTGGATGAGAGGAAGCAAGGAGTAATGAAGAGAAATACCACTCAAGATTCTGGAAAACCTGAATTCACATCCTTACTCTGTAATGTACTCTGTGACTCTGGGCAAATTATTTAAAAAAAGCAACTCTTTAAAAATATCAATTGTAAAGATGTTACTTATTTGTCTTGGTGGATGGTTAACCTGGTGAATGGTTAACCCCTTTTTTGGGGGGGGAGGGGCGGAGGCCTCCTGATACATCTTGATATATCCATAGGTTCATTTCTATTCTATCCCCTATTGTTTGGCTAGAACATTTGCATAATTTTTCCCCCTTCAACTAAATGTAAAAATAAAATTTTCACTTAGCTTATCTAGACAGTTGTAAGTAAATTTTAAAAGAATAAATTAACTACTGCTAATATTTGCATTTCAAGTTTTATGCTATTGTCTGTTTTTATATTTCAAAAATCAAATCCTATGAATATTACAATATAATAATAATGTGGCACATGCATTCCCCTATGACTATAGTCCATGGATCTTACCTGGAGGGCATTTTTATTATCTAAGATGAAATAATTCCCTGTTGTGAGTTTCATCATGTCACTGTGAAACTTTATAATTCTATACAAACACAGAATCACACACACATACACAGACAACTTAGTCTTTGAAATCTGTCTTATATGCCCTGTACCAGCTCCTTAAGTAATGATTCATGGCTTATTTCTCTGAGGGACAAAGACTGTGACCTTGGAGATTTTAAAGAGCTTTGCATAATCTAATAATTCTTGGATCTGTTTTGATAGGTGTCTTTACATTTCTGGCAGAATGTTCCATTTTAATTTACTAGAAAGTGAGAATATAGATAATAACCAATGAAAACATTGTAGCTCATTTAGTATCATAGTATACAAAGATATTCATCCAGTACTAACAAATAGACAGTAGTCTTTGGGTCAGGAAACCATGGTCTATGTCTCTGACACATTCTTTCTACATGACCCTGACAAAAAGAATTGAAATGGATGGAAAATCCAACATATTCTTATACAAGAGAAATATAAGACAAAGACTTATAACCAATTTAAGTGACTCAATGAGGATAAACTCTATTTTTTTAATGTGAAACTTTTATCAGTACTCTTAAGACTGTAGTAATTACTTGGATACTTCAGAAGAAATGCTTGGGCTGAGCTGTGTAGGTGGGGGTGATTCTAAAAAAATAAAACTAAGGAGGGGTAAAAAGGAGAATTTATCTCAAAAAATGAGACATGAAAGGAAGAACTAATACAGAGTTAGTAGTGGAAGGCTGGTAGGGCTGGAACCTAACTCTCCTCAGAAAAGGGAAGAACATATACATCTTGAAGGGTAGAAAAGTCTACTACATTTACAAAGAAATAAGATGGAAAGGGGATAGCAGAAGGGAGGAACATTTAAAAGGAGGTGTAGATTAAGAATGAGGAGGGTGTGAGAGAGAATAAGAAAGGGATTCTTAAAGAGGTAGATAGTTTAAGAATAGGAGAACAAGGTAGAAGTAAGCCAGATGTATGAGGAAGGATAGGGTAAATTGGGTAAGAAAGATAGTGAGGAAAAATAGGATGGTGGGAAATACAAAATAAGTAATTATAATTTGGGATGTCAATGGGTTGAATTTACATATAAAACAAATGGATAGCAGAATGGATTAAAAATCTGAATTGTGCAATATGTTGGTTACAAAATACACAATAAAAATGAGGAATATACAGAGTTAAATTAAAGGACTAGAGTATAATTTACTACCCTTCATGTGATGTAAAAAACAAAACTAAAGAAAACAGAAAAAAAAACATACAACAAAACAAAACAAAACCATGGGTGGCAATCATGATCTCAGACAAAGTTAAGGCTAAAAGAAATTTAAATATTAAAACAAATAAACAGACAATATACTATGTGTCACCAATATTATTCAGTATTGCTTTAGACCATTAAATATTTGTAAATAGTTTAAAATACATGAAAGTATGTCAAAACAGATACAGGAACTAATTATTAAATTCTCCTTATACAAATAAAGTCAGATTTAAATAATTGGAGAAATATTAATTATTCAAAAGGCAGAACCAAGATGGCAGAGAAAAGACAGCAACATGACTGAGCACTCCCCCAAATCCCTCTGAACACATTTAAATAATGCCATAAAACAAATTTGGAAGCAGCAGAACCCACTAAAGAATGGGGTGAAACAATTTTTACAATAAAAGACAACTTAGAAAGTGTCAAGAATGGTCTGTCACCCTTGGGTGATAGTGAAGCACAGTCCAGTATAGGCCATGATAACAGCCCCAGCAAACCAGGAGCAGGACTTGGAAACCACTGTATCAGTAGCTGCAATCACTGTTTCTGTAGCTCCCAGCCCACAGAGTGGAAGGGAGTTGAACAACTGATCAGGAGACCACTGACCATGGGGACAGAACTCTGTATCTTTGCCCCTACTCAGATCTGGGTGGCAGTCATGGTTGACAGTCCTAGGGTTAAGAGAAGCACTAGCACACCAAAGTCAGAAGACGTAGTGGGGCAGGGACGCTCCTCACAGTTACAGGGTAGAAAAGAGTGCTTGTGTTGACTCAAAGACCAGAGTACAGACCAGGAGAGTGGTAAACACACATCTCCTTAAACCATACCACCTTGAAGAGCTGAAAATTTATGGAGCCCTAGAAATGTCTCTGAAAATAGATACATAAAACCTCTGAAGTTTGGTACAGTGTTCATTGTACCTTGGAAGGAGAGTCCCACTTCAACAAAGAGTTAAAAGTCAAGAAATAGAGTGGAAAAATGAACAAACAAAAAACAAACAGGAAAAAATTCTGGCCCTATAAAGTTACTGTAGTGACAAGGAAGATCCAAACAATACATTTGGAAGAAGGTAACAAAGTCAGAGCTACAATACTGAAAGTCTTCAAGAAAGATATGAATAGATCTTAGGCCATGGAAGAACTCAAAATTTAAAATAAAGGATTTTGAACACCAGTAAGAGGGCTAGAAAAAAAATTGGGAAGAGAAATTAAAGTGATGCAAGAAAATAATGAAAAAAAAAATGAGTCATCGTCTTGGTAAAGGAGACACAAAAATTACTGAATAAAATGTCTTAAAAAAGAAAATAGACCAAAAGTTAAATGAGGTTCAAAAAATCAATGAGGAGAAGAAAGTCTTGAAAAGAATTGGCCAAATGGAAAAGGAGATACAAATGCTCACTGAAGAAAATAATTCCTCAGAAATCACAATCAAGCAAATAACAGCTAATGACTTTATGAGAAATCAAGAAACAGTTTTTAAAAAACCCTAAAAGAATAAGAAAAAATAGAAGACAAAGTGAAATATCTTATTGGAAAAACAATTGACTTGGTAAATAGATCCAAGAGAGAGAATTTAAAAACTATTCAACTACCTGAAATCCATGATCAAAAAAAGAGCTTAGACATCATTGTTCAAGATATTGTGAAGGAAAACTGCCCCAATTAAAGTGGCATTTAATTTACCTGGTGTTGAGCTGGAGCTGATGGTGGTGGTTGGTGTGTGCCTGGTGTTGGTGCTCACCTGCTCCATTACCCTGGGGCTCAGGATCTCCCACTGGTTTGCTGAGATGTTGGCTTATTGCTGGCTTGCTGGGATACCTTCTGTCCTGTACTGGTCCCCTTCAGTCACCGCAAGGGGAACATCTCACATTATTCTGCCTTGCCTCCCAAGCTAAAAGACTGCTATATCCTGTCTTCCTGCTGGCTCTGCTATTCTAGTATTTTTCCTGGAGCAATATTCTCTGGGTTTTTCAGTCTTTAAGGAAGGGTGAAAACAACTTACTACTTACTCAGCAATCTTGGCTCCTGGAAGTTTAAATAGGTGATTTTCAAACATTCATTCTCTGCACTAATTGCTCCAGGAAGAGTTGCTGCTACTGCTGCTGCTACCAGCCCTGCATAGGACTGACCTTCTCTCTGACTCAGTTCTGACAGACTCCTCTTCTTTTCTTAGAGGTCTGAGAATCACCACTGTTCTCAGTGATTCAGCCCCCTGGGCTCTGCTCAACTTTGATATGACCGGGTCTTCAGAGGGGCAGCCTGTTAGCTAGACTGTGCTCCTCTGCAAGCCAGGTGCTACAGACTCTTCCTGTGGACCTTCCAGGTTGTCTTGCACTGCATATCTTCCACATTATGTCTCTTTGTGGATTCTGCCAATCTAGAATTTGTTTAGATTCACTTTTGAAAGACATTTCAAGGGGTTTGGGGGAGAGCTCTGGTGAGTCCCTGCTTTTACTCCATCTTGCTTCTGTGTCCCCCTCATTGACATTTAATAAGGTGCTCCAAATCCAATACCTTTTCTATGCATCAAGCTGCCTTTACCAATCTTTTTTAGTCATTTTATTCATTCATAGATGATTAGGTAATCATCAAAACATTTATTAAATTGAACGGCATTATTTTATCCACAGTAGGGAACTTCTCTGAAGTTGTCTGGCAAAATTGAGTAATTAGGGCCAAATTTGTTGAGCCAAATATTGACATCAAGCAGTTGTTTACTTTTACCATAACAAATAAATGCAGATTCCAGGTGCTCATAAGCTCTCTATGGTTTTAAGAGAAATGGCCTCCTCTCTCATCTATGTCATTTTTTTTGGTACTATTCACCTTATGGTTCAAAAGTTCTGATACATTTGTATTTGTCAATTTAATTCATGTCTTGATCTGAATTTCGACTTAAGGGGAAAAAAAGAACTCTGCCCCTTTTCTCAGTGGAGCTATGTTTCAAGGTTGTTGTTGCTTTTTTTTTTTTCCACAGAAAAATTGCATGAACTTATTTTGTAAACATTATAACAAAACAAAATTGAAAGGAAATCTTGTCATAGTGTGTTTTGGGAACCTATTCTCCTTTCTCTGTCCAGACAGTACAAAATTGTTGGTTTTCAGACAAATCCAAAGAATTGTTTTCTCAGACATGAACCTTTCCCTGCAGGCAAGTCAGACATTTTAATCCCTCCCCAAGATATTTTCACAAGTAGCTTGCAGGTATTTTTAGGGCTGTTCTACTTCAGCCAAACATTTTCTAGTGGGAGGAGAGGTAAATGTCCAGTAAATTATGTGCCTCTGTATCTACTACATAGCACATACTCTCTCTTCTCTCCAAATACAAATAGGAGCCTGCATTCCACTGTTGTTGTGAATTAGAGACCAAATACTCTGCTAGGCGATACTACCTTTGGCCACAGCTGTGGTTAGCATTGTGGACTTCAATTCTTACCATGCCTCTTGCAAGTCATGGTCATATATGTTCACTGCTTGTCCCTTGCCTGTTCATATCTTAAAGGATCAACTGGGTAAGTGTAATGCCAAGCAAAGGCAACTTCCAAGGTTTGGATTACCAGCATAGTAAACCCCATTTATTTAGGAAACATTTGCAGAACAGAAAAAGTCAAAATAGAGTGTAACTTGTTCCTTTAACAAGGGCTCAATTCAATCCAGGTACTACTCCACCCCTAGACAGTACATTCATTTAGTCAGTCAAAAGTCTCTTCTCAAATAGAGATTAGTCTCCAACCATAAACAAAGTACATTCATTTAGTCAATCACTCAAAGGCTTCCCACTCCTAAATCTCAAAAGGGGCAGGAGAACAAAAGGCAATCCACTCTTAAGTTACAAGGTTAAGCTCAGCATTGAATACCCAAGGAAAGGGCCTTCTTTCATCTTCACTCGAGGCAAGCCCTCAGCAATCTCAGTTCCTGGGGAGACAAGGCTCAACAAAGGCATAGCCAGTGTCCTCATCAAGTCACTCTCTGCCTATAGAACAGTCCCAGAACCCCTGAAAACATCAGCAAGGCCCGCTTCCAGGTTTTCTGTACAGGTACCACAAGAAAATCCTGCTTTGGGGCTTCTGAACCAACAGCCAGGTTCCAGGACCTCTACAACAGCAGTGCTGCCCTTCACCATCAGGTGAATCTGGTAAAACAACATCAAAACAGACAGATAAAATACAGGCATCACAGCCATGCCTCCTCAATCCTTGGCAGTTCCAGGTGGCAGTTCCTGGTGGCAGTTCCAATGGTCTCTCAGCAGTCTTTCTCTCAGCAACTCAGACTTCACCATACTGGATACTACTCTCCCAAAGTCCTTCTGGCCTTCTCTAGGCTTGGGCCTCTCTCCCAATTCATGGCTCCTCCCAATTCAGCCCCCTGTCTTCACATCAACAAGTCCATCTCACAAGTGGGATTCACAAGCTCTGGGTTTTAATACTCAATCCAAAAACCAAGCCAATACAGGGGCATCTCCAAATTCCATTACCAATAGTGTAAGGGAGAGTTCAAGCTTACTATTAAACTGTCATCAAAGTATAATAGATATATGTAAGGTCAGAGGCAGTTAGGTGGCAATGTATGGTGCTCTGGAGTCATTAGTCACCATGACCTTCGTTGAAATAAGATCTCAAATCCTTAATAACTTTGTGAACCTTGGTAAGTCATTTCACCTTCTTTGCCTCAGTTTTTCATATCCAAAATTATTTGGAAAAGTATATAGAAAACCATTTCAATGTCTTTGGCAAAAATACACCAATGAGGTCACAGGTAGTTGGATATGGCCTAAATTGTTTAACAACCACAACCCTAGTGCAAGCTATTTCCCTGCCAAAAGCCAGATAGAATGTCCTTTCTTATCCTTCATGACTTTTTATGCATTGGCCTGTATCTTGTAAATTTATTTCTGTTATACTTTTTTTTTGGCTTTTCTTCTCGTTGCCTCTGTTCTAAATCCATAATCACGGATTCCAGTAGAATTCTCAGTTTTGTGTGTGGGAGGGAGAGAAAACATGACTGCCCCCTGCCACATCCCTGTGCAAAACATCCCGAAATCTAAGTTTCCATTTTCTGCCTATCTCCAGAATCCTAATCCTATATTTGTAATTGACCTGTGGGATTTGTCTACATGGGTATCTGTCCAACACCTCAAAATCATTACGTCCAAAACTGAACTTATTATCTTCCACTCTAATCAGTCCTTTTTGGGTGACTATGGGCAAAATGAACAAAGCACTGTCCCTGTAATCAGGAGGACCTGAGTTCGAATGTGGCCTCAGACACTTAACACTTACCAGCTGTGTGACCTTGGGCATGTCACTGAACCCCAATTGTCCTACCTCTCCCCTCCAAAAAGCAAAAAAAAAAATGTCCCTTAACCTATTTCTTTTTTTCTTTTTAGAGGAAGGAAGATAGGGAAATTGGGGTTCAGTGACTTGCCCCAGGTCACATAGCTAGTAAGTGTTAAGTGTCTAAGGTCACATTTGAACTCAGGTGTTCCTGATTCCAGAGCTGCTGTTCTGTTCACTGTACCACCTAGCCACCCCCACCTAACTTTCTCAATTTTTTTTCTGATAATAACACTGTCCTCTTTATCATGTAGTCATACATCCTCAGAAATATCTTTGATCCTTCCCTCTCTCTTACTGCTACCTGTTTCCCTATCCAATCAATTGCCAGATCCATTCCATTCAACTTTGCTTGCACAATAGTTTTTCCATTTTCATTTTCTTTCTTTTTTTCTTTCTTTCTTTCTTTCTTTCTTTCTTTCTTTCTTTCTTTCTTTCTTTCTTTCCTTCTTTCTTTCTTTTTTTTTTTTTGCTTTTTTGGAGGACATTTGGGGTTAAGTGACTTGCTGAAAGTCACACGGCTAGTAAGTGCGTCAAGTGTCTGAGGCTAGAATGAGCTCAGGTCGCCCTGACTCCAGGGCCAGTGCTCTATTCACTGTTCCACAATGCTGCCCCAGTTTTTCCATTTTCTTATTTCTTTTCAGCCCTCCTCCCACAAAACTGTTCTAGTCTCTTTATTTTTCACACACACTTATATACACACATATGTATTGGTATTCTTATTAAATTACAATCTCTTTGAAAGGACCCAGTTATAGTTATCTTGTTTTTATAGTTCTCTCTATTTTACATCACACATAGCAGGCATTTTGTGTTTGTTGAGTTATAGTGAATGGAGCCTCTTCATATTAAAATTACTTTCTTTGCAACCATCAAACATGTAATCAAGTTAACATTACCACAATGTCATAAGTGAGGAAATTGATTCCCAGAGAGGTTGATTGATTTACCTCACATCACACAACTAGTAAGTCATTAAACCAAGACTGAAATCCAAGTACACTACTTATTTTTATAGAAATGTCACTTGGAAATGGGAACAGGTTTGCAATTCTTTGGTAATATCATAGTCTCAGATATTCAAGAAACTTGCAAGAAAATATAAAAAAAAAGTTTTGCTCACCATGCATTTAGCACTGTGGGGAAAATTTTAATCACATTTCATGATGATTCCATTAATTGATGATTCCATGCTCACTTTGGCAACACATACACTAAAATCAGAACAAGACAGAAAAGATTAGCATGGCCCCTGAGCAACATGACATACAAATTCATGAAGCATTCCATATTAAAAAATAAATAATCTGATTAAGAATTAATATTTTAAATGGAAAGATCAAAATAAAGTGAAATATAATAAAATCCAAGATTCTCCATGGCAGAGACTATTGTTATTTTTGTCCTAGTAACGTAAACTGTAAGTAAAGTGCCTTGTGAATGGTAATTGTTTAATACATAATTTTAATTGAATTAAAATATATGTTGGTACCTTTATTCACCATAAAAATGAAACACTTTGAATCTTTCAGTACATCTTTTCTCTGAAAATTTAAGTAAATACATATTTCTTCCTGAGTTATTGTTTTTGTTTAGAAGACAGTCTAGAAATGTCTAGAGGTAGTCAATTAAGCGCTATTTTTACATTAAAAGCAGAGACTGGAATGAGTGTTACATAAATATGTGACCTTTATAAAGAGTGGTAGTTATCTTTAAAGTAGTATCTTACAAGACAAATATAGTGTTAATTGAAGACAGTTAGATAAACTAAAGTTAATTAATTAAGTACATGTTTTGTTTATGGGGGCAAGGTTTATATAAACACTCTTTCCTCAATAACTGTTTACAACTTAAAAACATTCAGTGAGAGAATATTTATAAGGGAATTTGGAAGGCAGCTTTGAAAATCTATTAGGTCAAAACAACTACTACTCAGTCTTCTAAACATATTTTTTGTTATTTCACTATAAATGTCACTTCAATGAATTCGGTTAGTGAACTCATTATTTACTGTTCTATGGTAACTAATTGCTTCTTACTAAATGTAGTTGTATTAAGATGTGGCACTATCTTCCTTCAGCTTAGATCTTTAAAGATTTTATCCTTTAGCAGATACACTTTGTGCTAATGAAACTCTTCATTTTGAATGAAAGTACAACATTTGAATCCATTGGAATTCTCAAAGCACATTAAAATTCACACAGAGTTTATCACAAATCTTACCTTTTATTAAAGTTCAAGCTGTTTTTTTTTGAATTTTTAAAGAAAAGGCTAGCAGTTTGTGTTTTGATGTTAAGATTTAAATTAGAATTGTGTTCATTGTAGTAGATTAGAGCATATGTTCTATAACTAAAATATTAATTTAAATATTGCCATAGTGATCTCTCTTTAAATATGGAAATACTATCTGTCTAGAAAATTAACCAGTTTTACTAATAATTGTTTAGAGTATATGGCCAAATAGAAAGGCAAGAAAATAATATGATCAACATGATACAAAGATAATATTTGATCTGTCAATTATAACCTAAGAGAAGGACCTGTGAATCATCATAGATTTTTCCTAGCCAAGTGTAATACTATGTCAAATAATCTAAAAGGACTGACAAAGCAGGCTTTGGAGTCAAAATTGAAAACTGCTATTTTCAAAAGGAAGAAGAGGTATGTGACCAACAGAATGCAACAAAAAGACATATTAAAATTAAAAATCATTAAACAACTATTAAGTGACAAATAGTGCAAGTTTTTGTGGTAAATGTTGAGTATGCAAAGAGCAAAAAGTTGCTCACATAGAAAGGGATTAAATTACTGTTACTATTATTATAAAAATTAATAATAGGCAACCTTTATATAGGTCTTTAGGGCTTTCAGTTGCTATGAATTGATTATCTAATTTAATCCTCATGATAACTTGAGATAGATATCATTATCTCTATTTATCATAAGAAAAATGATGAAATAATTTAAATGACTTATTCAATGTCACATTGCTGTAAAAAAGTGTGCATAATAATTTGAATTTGAGCCTGTCACTCTATTGTTCTATGTGTTATGAATCCTAGCTTCTGTGCATGGACACACACCACTGGCACACATTTGAAAAAAGTTAAAATGTGATAGATATATAAGAGAGATTTAACTGAAAGGAATGAATGACTCAGAGTAGAAGAGATTACTTTTCTAGGAAGGAAAGGGAACAAGGGTATGGGTTAAGGTGCCTGAATGAAGTGATTATCATGAACTCTGCCTTAATGAGAGAGAAAGATTTAAATTTAAACAAATGAGGAAATCCCTTCTGGGTGGAGAGGAGAATTATACTTTGCAAATGCAAGGAAATCAGAAAGAACTAGATATGATCAGGCAATAATTCACAATCCAGTTTATCTGGAACACCAAACATGCTACATTACAGTACAGTAAGAGAGGTAGAACTAGATGGTCAAAGATCTGGACTATCAGCCCCTCCTCCCATAGTAACACCCCTTGTGGAAACACAGAATATTTTTCAAAAAGTAAATTACTTGATAAGAATTGTACATGAAAAAGAATACTGAATCTTAAGGGCTTTGTTACTTTAGGGAAAAATACTGATCTCAAAGTCCCCAAGATCTCAGATGTCCTGGTCTTAACACTGTTTGTTACTTCCTGTTGCTCCCAAGGTATCTCTTCTGGGGCTTTATGAAAATCCTGCACCTTAGGGGAGTCATTGATTCTTGCTGCTTCTAGACACAGCTTTTTTCAACCATACATGCTCCTGTCTTATCTTGTTACAGTGAATATGGTGGTAGTAGAGTCCCTTGATCCTGCTACCACTTTTCAGGCAAGTTCCTTTTCCTATTATTTTTGTGATTCAGGTTGATATTTTTGTAGACTTTCTAACTGGATTTTCAAAAATAATTATTTGCTCTTAATTACAGTTGAACACTAAAAATACAATAGACATAAAAGACTAATTATTGTGTTAAATGAAATCACTTATGGTGGGAATTTATGTACTTCTTATATTGGAGTATAAAAAGCAATTTAAAGCCATGGAGAGAAGTGTAACTAGAAATTTTCTCTTGGAAAAATAATAACATTTTAGTTGACTGAATACTTAATATCTATCAGTAATTAATATCATAGACAAAATGGTGATTATGACTTAAACTCCATTATGTGAGGATATTAAGAATTTAAATCTCAGAGGTAGTAGTCCTCCTATTAAGTGACCAATTAATATCTAGAGGATTTTCTTTAGTTTTGGGCACTACATTTCATAAGTGGCATTTATAAATTGGCAAGTACTTCTTTGGGTAGACAATGAAGATATTAAAGGTCTATATAATACTAGGTTAGGATTAGTAGGAGAGGGGCAGAGTCAAGATGAAGGTTTAGAAGCAGGAAAACTCTGCAATTATCCCCATAATCACCTCAAATACCTATAAAATATAACTCTAAACAAATTTTAGAGCTCCAGAACACACACACACACACAAAATATTACAGAAAAACACATCTCCCCCTGAAGGCAGCCTGGCAGGAAGACAGGAAGGGGTTCATTGCAGCACAATGAGAGCCCAAGACAAGCACTGCAGGAACCTGCAGCTGGAGCCCTAGGTGCCCTAGAAGAAGCTGGAGCTGGAGCATGAATCATTGGCAGCTGTTGTGTTTTCCAGAACTACCAGCCCATAAGAAACAAGGACTAAGTGAAAGGTCAGTGGAACTGGGATAAAATTGGCAGAAGAGGGTCTGGCCAACTGCCTTGGGACTAGAAGCAGCTGAAGGGAGGCCCTCCAGTCACCTCCACATGGCTGCATCAGAAGATCCTAGTTGCAGATTACAGGGGGGCCAAGGCATCATTCAGAGCCTAGGTGCTCTTGCCTTGAGCTGCCTGGATTGGATCACAGTCTTGGGTGGTGGTCCTGACATGCATTTTCAGTTAGTCAAAGCTGGTGGGGGCTAAAGAAACAGTGGCCTCCTAAAGCTCCAGCAGCTGTAAAACCCCCGGCAATTAGGGAGGGAGTTCTCCCCTCGGAAAGCAGAGTTGTACTGAACATAAAAGTCAAATAATTGACTGGCAGCATGAGTAGATAAAGGAAGCAAGGCAAACCCAGCAATGCAACTTTAGATTCCTTTTTGGGGGATAAAAAGGATCAAAGCATGGAATGGCAGGAAGACAACACAGTCCAAACTCCTGCACCAAGAGCTTCCAAGAAAAACGTAGACTGGTTACAAGCAGCTTAAGAATGATTTTGAAAACCAAATATGAGAAGTGTCCTTTGGAATTGTCTCAAATTATTGAAATGCTAAGAATTGCTAAATAATTCAAAGATGATCATCATACAACAGTTTTACTACCGTGTACAGTGCTCTCGCCACTCCTCATTTCATTCAGCTTAAGTTCATATAAGTCCATGTTTTTCTGAAAGTGTATTGCTCCTTTTTAAATTTTTTTCTTTTAAGAAATTTGTTTCATATTTTTTTTCCCCCAATTACATGAATTAGTACAGCTATAGCAAAAGGTTTGCACAATTTTAAGGTTTTTTTGGCATAGTTTCAAAATGCTCCAGAGAATGATCAAATCACTTCACAACTCCAACAACTTTGAATTAATGTCACATTTTCCCCACATCCCCTCCAACATTTGTCATCCTAATTTTCTGCCCTATTAGTCAATCTAATAGATATGAGGTAATATCTCAGAAATGTTTCATTTTACATTTCTCTGATTAATAGAGATTTAGAGAACTTTTCATATGTCTATAGATAGATAGTTTTGGTTACTTCATCTGAAAATTGTTCCTATCTCTTGATCATTTATTGATTGGGGAAGGGCTCCTCATATATATTTACACATACACACACATACACACATACACACATACACACATATACACATATACATACAAACATATGTATGCATATATACACATATACTAACATATATACACATATAAACATACACACACAAATATGTTTATATATTTACAAATTGACTCAGTTCTCTATATTTGAGAAATGAGGCCTATTTTGGAGAAACTTGTTTCCCTTTTTTTTTTTCACAGTTATGATTGCTAAATGTATTTCGCTTCATTCTATTCTACCTCCTGCAGTGACTCATGTAAGCTCTTCCAAAACCTACTCAGAACATTTTTAAACAATGACATAAAACAATTCCTGTAGAGGAAGAACCTACAAAAGGATAGGTTGAAATAATTTTCTAGCCACAGATAACTTAGAAGGTCGACAGGAAAGACCTACTACTTCAGAAGCTTTTTATGGCATTATTTAAAGATATTCAGAGAAATTTTAGTGAGAACTCATGGGTTGCTGTCTTTTCTCTGCCATCTTGGTTCTACCTGCCTTGATTAGTATTTCATCACAATTATATGACATAACTATTTTTAGTCATTCACCAACTGTTGTGTCCCTTCAATATCCAAATTTTTGCTGCCACAAAAAAGAGCTGCTATATTTTTACATTTATAGTTCCCCTACCCCTTTTTTGTTTCTTTGCAATAAATTATGGTAATCTATTTCAGAAACATTTTCAATGATGACCAAAACAAAAAGGAGGGACTTAATTCAGTCAAATCAGCACCAAAATACTTTTGGTATCAGAGGATTGGGTTCAAATACAATTTTTTTCAGCTAAAAGCAACGAGACTTTAATAAAGACAATCTCTCTTGTTCTCAGTCAAACGAGGTGGGTAAGTCAGCTATATTCAATGGTCCATAAGAAATTCAATTAACTAGTTCATTTTAAGCCAAAAGCCTCTTGATAAATTATATTTTGCTTTTTAAGCATGCAATTTTTTTGCCTAAGGAATCAACACAGATAAGATGATCAGAGAAGAGTATATTTGGGGGAGAGTGGCAAGCATTTATTAAGAACCTACTACATGTTAGGCACTGTGATAAACACTTGACTAATATTAACTCACTTAAAGAGTTAATCCTGTGAGATCCTGTGAGGTTGATACCATTATTTTTAATTTTTTACAGTTTTATTTTACAGTTAATAAAATGGAGATTAAATGATAGATGTTAAGTGAGTTTTCCACCATCACATAGCTAGCAAATGTCTGAGGCCAGAATTGGAACTTGGGCGTTATTTACTCCAAGCTCATCACTCTAACCATTGCTTTACCTATATAACTGTTATAAAAAAAATAGAATTAAAGTCAAAGTATAGGTCACAAACTTTTATTTATAATTACTACTCTGAACAGAAATATTTTTTACATTCTATATACTTAGAATTAATGTCATGTTAATTGAACTTAAAATAAACCAATTGTATCTGAATCCTAACTGTCATTTACTTTTTAAATGTCATTCAATATCACTGGTGCTCATCTTCTTCATTTGCAACATTAGGGAATTGAATTAACTGTTAAAATATCTTCTGGCTCTAAATATGCTAGCCTATGCATTTTTTAAAATCATCAGCAAAGTTCTTCATTTTAAAACTTACTCTGAATGGAGAAAATGGTTTTAAAGTACAACCAAACTACACAGTGAAACTAGTAAATTGGGACAAAAAATATAGAAAGCCTTGTATTCATTTTTGTGTTTGACATTTTTGCATGAATCCATTGACCACAATGCCACAGGATTTTATAAAAGCTTTGCTGCTAACTTTTCTTCAATTTAATCTGAGATGATAGGTAGCCACAACAAGACCAACAACACCTAAAACTATTAACATTTCAAGTCTAGAATCTATTGTCTGTGAAGGATCTAATGAGACTAATGAAATAAAGTGTAATTTTAAAAGTCAGATTATAGGATTTTACTCCCTGAACAAAATGTCTCTGATTATGGAGAGGAATGAGGAAAAAATAATCCTCATGAATGAATTGGTGATAAACAATAAGCTGAAGCTACATGGAGAAATGAAGGTGGGGTAGATCAAATTTATTCAAATTTTTTTCATTTTTTTCTACCCTCACTAGGAGAAAAAGAATTGGATATCTTTCTGATGTAAATTAAAGGACATACTGTATATAAAATAAGTATTTAGCAACAGAGAGAAGAAAGCTATATGTACTATGCCTCTTCCTTTCCCCCATGAGTGCAGTGAACTTTGCCCCATGGGAGAAATGATTCATTTGGATCTCTACTCCATTCCAGTCAGTATTAATCAGTTCAGCATGATTCCATAAAGGACAATGGCTATTAGCAATTATTTGTGATATCCTCATCTAGTGATATACACCTAGTTAATCAATAGTACAAGAATAAACATGTAGTGATATACATATTACACAAATCTTACAGGGATAATTAGATAAGAAAAGTTCTCCTAATAGGCCTTTAGAGTTAGCCTCGAACTTTATTACATTTACCTTTGTTTAACAGCTATGAAGGTCTCTTGCACAACTACAGCAATGCTGACAAAGATATGTCCATTCTATTCTGCTTAAATTCCATATCCAAGCCTAGCACAGGTGCCATGATATGGAAAGTCCCTCAATTTGTTTTTGTGCATCTGTACCACCCTCTCTTATTCAACATGAGCAGGTGTTATGATCATAACCATGTCATGTTATGACCAAAGATGGATTATCTTATGACCAGTAAGTCAGTGGAGACAACCTTTGCCCTGCCCATCTTGCGACCTTTGCTGATGCATCATTTCTGTCCCTTCTCGAAGGTCAAAATCAAGGTCTATCAGCATGTGAGATTTCAGATTTTGCCATACATCTTTTGTATATTTGTATATCAAACCATATAAGTGTAAAGCCCTGGGAAAAAGAGGAATCTCAGATCATGAGGAAGATCTGAGTTCCCTTTCATTAGAGGAAGCCATGGACTCTGATAAAATGCTATTATTGGCTAGGAGATCTTCCTCAGTATTTTTTTTTCTTGAATATTGAACAATTTTGAACCAAACACCTACAAATGATGTTGGATAAAAAATGAAAGAATAAATGATCATGCAGGGGAAATTAGGAGGGATATGGGCATATCTTGGGGTTCATATTTTTAGAAAGAAAATACATATATATTCTGAATGCGAGCAGGCTCAAAGACAGGAGATGGCTACATGGACCAAGAAATATTCAATATTAAATAAGAGTAAGGAGACAGGCAGTTCGTAGCAGTAGGAGAGGGATGAAAAAGAGGCATCCAGTTCACATTGCTAGTAGATTTGAGGACCTGAGATGTTAGTAACAATGAAAAAGTAATTGAGTGTGTAAGGTTGCTCTGCCACGCTAATGATCTGGATGTTACTCTTTGTTACCATATCCTACTATACCTACTTGACAGTCTACAAAATTGGCAGTGGGGAAAAAATGAAGTACTAGATTGTGGTTAACTTTGTTTTTCTTTAAATAGATATTGGCTTTCCTTTGAACCCAAGGGAATTTAGGATTGCACAATCTGGGAAGAAGAGTCAGATTTTACACTAGGTGCATAATGTACCTGGTTTTGTTCCTTTTCTTTTAATGCCACTATTAAACAAGAAATTCTACTAGCTAGCATGTATATACTGCTTTAAAATTTGCAAACCATTTCACATATATTTGATTATTACAACGATTCTATAAGATAGTTGTTTTTTCATTTTGTTTTGTTTTTTACAGATGAGAAAACTAGGCCTGAGGGTGTTTAGGCACTTAACTATCACCACACAACTAGTTATTGTCTGACGCAATATTGAAGTTCAGATCTTCATGACCCTAAGCACTCTATTCATTATAGGAGAAATAGATAACTTTTATAACTCAACTTCACTAAAACATTATAGAAATGGGAAGATCAGAAATTTTTCAGTAGGTGATGGAACTAAAGCCAAGAGCTTAATTCAAAAAATCCATATTTTTGTCAACTCTTAGTTAATGAATGAATTGTTGCCACTCAGGAAAAGGTAAAGACACATTTAACCAATTCTTTAAGAAGTTTAGAAAATGAGCTATTAACTTGGAGGACCTTTGTAGAGGGCATAGACCCTGAACAAAAGTGTTTGATAGTGCTAGCTACTCATTAATGAATAGGGACAGGCACATCCTGGTGGTGAGATGCAAACATACACACACACACACACACACACACAGAGTAATATTTAAATGTTATTTTAATATTTTAAAAACTACACATTCCTTTAAAGTCATAAAATTCTAATGTTGATAATAGAGTGATTTTAATGTATTGTGAATATTTTGAATGCAATTGAGAGAATTTCTAGTAGAAAATTTTTATTTGAAACCTAAGCAAAATTTCTGTAACTCTAGATAGATAAACATGAAAGTTGAATAGTACAAGAAAATAAAAAATACTTACATAGTTTAAGTTTAATAGGAATGACATTGTTTAAACACAATGTGGTAAATTTGGAAGTATAGTATATAGCTAATTGCTAATGGGGGGAGTAAGATGTTCAAAGTACTACTTACTTTCCATTTTTTATAGTTGCTTTAATAAACTAAATTAGAAGCTTCTTTTAAATTATTATTTTGTTCATTCATTTTAGGATAACATTGAACACAGATACCCTTTAGTATTCTCCTGATAGTGTATTCATGAATTAAGTGTAGTAGCTAACATTTGTCTCTTAGATACTCCTGCTATCCCCAGCTTTTAAATACCCTTATTTATCTTTAACATTCAATACATTATCCCTTAAATTGAGAGATGCAAGGAACCAATTTAAACTTGCAAATGTAATTGGAGGGAAAGATGCAGATGTGCAATTTGTATGGATAAGCTGAGCCATGTCACAAAATTTGTAACTTATTTAATAAATGACTATAACTGCTCTGCAATTGCTATACTCAGAAGAAACATTTCAATTAACTGCATTCAGGCAACTGCAGAAGAAGAAACCTGTGGTCTCACTTACTTCAAAAGCTCTCATATCTACCCCCTACTGTCTGAATAGGTAATTAATATTTACCTTTCCACAAATAATAGTTATCTTTCTTTAATGTCATCATGGTGATGAAGTCTTCTAAAATATTGGCGGGGGTGGGGGTTCATTTTTCTACTCTGTAAGTAGTAGGGATTCAAAGAGAGGGATAATTTTCTGACATACTATAGCCTTCCTTTTTTTGTACAGCAATTCAAAGGACTTCAAAACAAACAATGTGTGTGATAGGAAAACTGGGTGAAGTAATGAAGAGGGGAAAGAGGTCATATAAAAATAGAAAATTGAAAAGTTTACCTTTCTCTCTTTGTATTGATCCTAATGAAGTTTTTAATGTTAGTGTCTCTCTTATAGAGAGGTGAAAGAGAGGATAGGTCACAGTCACTGTGGATACTCTGATGAAAGCCTGGGAAAACCTCTGTAGCAGTCACTGAACAATAGAATCACTTCCGTTGATTTTCTTTTTATCTGCTGATCAGAAGACAGTATGCTTGGGAAGTGCTTTTGAGTACCATTACTAGACTTTCCATTTGGAAATTTTATTATCTTTGCTGACAACTAATAGTAGTTGTATTATGAATGCATTAGGTGACTTGAAATCTTTGGTGTGACATCTCAGGTAGATAAAAAAATGGAAAGTATTAGATACAAAGAAGGTGAGGTTGTCTTGAATTTTTCTATCAACTATTCAGAGGATAAATTCATTTTATTCATTAGCATGTCCAATAACAACCAGCTGGTTGTATATTGTTGGTTTTAAGAGTGTCCAGGAAAAAGTGTAGGTGAAAAAGAGCAAACCATATTGAATTCTCAGGAAACAATAACAAAACATAAAAAAAGTTCATCTCTTGCATGTCATTTTCATATAACAAGGATCACATGAGAAAGTTCTTTAATGTGAAAATTCTCCAATCTGTCACCAGTATCCTGTATTAATACTATTCCCTCACTCCTGATGAACCTTTTCTTCATCCATATGATATTCATGAGTTACTTTATTCTTTCTATGCAAAGAATAAAATCTCTTTTGTGGCCTTACTTTTTTCTTGATCTTACAACGAATAGAGTCAACAACCCATGGAGTACCAACCTTAAATTTGTTGCCAACTTTTCTTTCCATCAATCACACTTTTCTAATTTACTGCCACCACTACCACCATCTGCCTTCTTTATTCCTTCTCTACAGCATATGAACATTGTGGGAAGATGTCAGGAAATCATTTTAATTGGGTTGCTATAAATTTAAATTATCTAATCTCATTTGGGTCCTCTTTTGTAAAATGACCATTTCATTCTTCTCTGATAGACTCATACAAACTAATCCAAACTTTCAACCTTTCACTATATCCCCAACTTTTACCTCCAGTGTCCTTCATCCTATGCAAATGAACTTGCCTGCTATTTTCCTTAGAAAACCAAGCCCATCTATCACAGTTCTCATCTCCCCTATTCCATACCTCAACATCTTTCTGTACTGTTACCCATTTTCTCTTCCTCTGTTTCCTCTTTATATTTTATAAATTGAAGTAGCTATACTCCTTTTCAAGGTAATGCAGTCAAACTAGTCAGATGGAGATTTACAGAATTTCCTTTGATGGCAATAAACTTAGGACTCTTTTGCATTGCCTACTTGGATCTGGATCAAAGTTCTGCATCTCAGTCCAAAGGTGAGGAAGAGCACTAGCATAACAGAACTTGAGGTCACAGGCAGATAGGGACTCTTGTCATAATTCTGGGGTGGAAGAGTTCTTCTGCTTGGCCACAGACTAATACATGGTACAGGAGAATAGTAAACATACCTCTCCCTAGACCATACCACCTTGGAAGAACCAAAAACTTAAAATTCCCTAGAATGACTTTTGAAAACAGTTGCTATAAAAGTCTGAATCTTATCACTTCAGCTTCAGAAGAACACTGTTAATTTAGCATAAAATCAGAATTCAAGAAATAGACTAGAAAATTAGCAAACAACATAAAAAGATCCTGATTATAAAGTTACTCTGGTGATAGGGAAGGTCAAAACACACACACTTAGAAGACAGCAAAATCAAAACTCCTATATCCAAAGACAAAAAAAAAAAATATGAATTATCCTCAAACCATGGAAGAGCTTTAAAAAAAGATTTTAAAATTCAAGTCTGAGAGGTAGAAGGAAAAATGGGAAGAGAAATGAAAGTGATGTAAGAAAATCATGAAAAAAAGATAGCTTCATAACTAGGCAAGAAAAAAGAAAGAGAGAATGAGGAAAGAAACACTAAAACACAGAATAGATCAGATGTTAAAAGAGGCACAAAGATCCAAAGAAGAGAAAAATGCTTTGAAAAATGAAAATAGTCAAATGGGATCAGATATACAAAAATTCACTGAAAAGCACAAATGCTTAAAAAGCAGATTTGATCAAATGGAAAAGGAGTTACAAAAGCTCTCCAAAGAAAATAATTCCTTAAAAATTAGAATCGAGCCATTGGAAGCTAAAGACTAATTGAGACATCACAAAGTAAACAAAATTAAAAGAATGCATAAAAAGAAATTTTAAATGTCTCACTGGAAAAAAAAACAAGAGATTTGGAAAATACTTTGAAGAGAGATAAATTAAGAATTTCTGGACTAACTGAAAACCATCACAAAAAAAGAAAGTCTAGAGATCATCTTTCAATAAATGATCACGTAAAACTCTGATGTTCTAGAACCAGATGGTAAAATAAAAATTGAAAGAATCCACTGATAACCTCCTGAAAGAGATCCTAAATTCAAAACTCCCAGAAACATTATAATTGAATTCCAGAGCTCCCAGGACAAGAAGAAAATACTGAAAGTATCCATGGAAACAATTAAAAATTATGGAGCCACAATCAAAAAAGCAGAACATTTAGCAGTTCCTGCCTCAAAGGATCAGAGTGCTTGGACTATGATATTAAGGAGGGCAAATGACCTAAGATTACAACAAAGCAATATTTACCTAGCAAAACTGAGCATGATCCTTCAGGGAGAAATGCTGATATTCAGTGAAATAGAGGACTTTCTACAGTTGTTGATGGAGATAGTAGAGGTGAATAGAAAATTTGACTTTCAAATAAAAGGCTCAAGAGAAACATAAAAAGGCTAACAGGAAAGAAAAATCAGATGGAATTCAATAACGTTAAACTATACACATATCTACATGGAAAAATGATACTTATAACCCCTAAAATCCTTCTCATTATTAGGGCAGTTAAAAGGAGTATGCATAGACAGAGGGTGAGGGTGTGATTTGAAAATGATAAGATGATTATCTAAAAAAAAAATAAATAAGGGGATGAGGAAGGAATGCACTGGGAGATGGGGAAAGGAAGAAGAAAAATTGGATAAATTTTCTGACATAAAAGAGGATCAAGAGATCTTACAGTGGAGGGGGAAATTGGGCAAGGAGCAAGGACAGTGTGTGAACCTTACTCTCATTGGAATTGACTCAAAGATGTAATAGCACAGGCACACACACACACCCATTCAATTGGGTGTAGAAATCTATCATATCATACAGGAAAGTAGGAGGAGAAAGGGAAGAGAAGGTATGGGTTGTGGCTGATAAATAGCGTGGTAGATTGAGAAAAATAAAAATCAGAAACTAAACACTTTGGAGACTGTACAGGGTGAAAGGAGAGAGAGAAATAATAGGATAAATGGGGAAAATAGTATTATCCACTGTTGCAGCTGCTTAACTCAGTAGCCTAAGGGCCAGCCTTAGACTGTATTCTCAGGAGGGACTGAAGAGACCAGAGGCAAGAGAGAAGCATACAGCAGCTGTCCTTTATTGTATTGTAACATCCTCCTTAAATACCCTAGAGGTAACATGATTAGAGCATGACCCCCACATGCACTGGAGGAATGGACCAATTGAGGACAGGCCAAGCCAGTCATCTCAGCTGCTGCTCATCAGGCGAGCAGTCTTGTAAAAGACTTCCCTGTGAGCTTAGCAACTGGGCTATGACCCTCAGCACCACAGGTTCTTTTAGACTCACATTGATCCCTACAATTCCCCCTTTTTATTTTAGAAAGTGCCAAGTGAGTATCAGCTTGAATCATGGCTAAGTTATTACAAAAACACTAAACTAAACAAAGGAGAACCACAAAACAATAATATGCCTCAACTATGAGGTTTTAGCCATTAACACAAAATGTCCTATATTTAGGACCACAGTCCAATGCTGTTTGAATTAGCTGCTGATATTAAATCAATTCTGACTTGTTCTTCAAAGTCTTTTGACACATTGACCTTGCACCATTTGGTTTTACACAGTAGATATAGACATAGCAAGAGACTAACTGTACAATTCATACAAGTCACATTAAACACCCCTTGAGCTCCTGTTACATTATGTCCCCACGTTTTCACTATGCAACAGAACACCAAACACAAAGTTGGATCATTTTAAAAGTATATCAATGACTTAACTAAAGGTAGTATTCATCATTTGCAAAAGAGGGTTGTTAGCATCTATACAACTTACCAGTTCATGGCAAAACTTACATTTGTATAAAAACTGATGAAACAATTCAATGAAGGAATTTCTTTTTTGGCATTTCACATTACAACTGACAAAGAGTGCTTCACTGGAAATTTCCCTAAGATACCCTTGTCAACAGAATTAGCCTATTTATGCACAACCATTTAAAGATAGCACTCTTTGAAGAGGAATGGTAACTGTTCTGAGCTTTTTTGCCAAACATACTCAAGCGTAAAAGCTACATCCAACATTTGCTTGTGCTTTCCAGTCCCCAGGCTTGAGCACATGCTGCCATGTTCCCAATGCTGTCCCAAGCTGTTACCACAATTGGTTCTATGGAAACCATGGCTTTCCATAGACCTTTCCAAGTTCTGTCTTTTGATGGACTCCACATTTGCATGGGAATAGAACATATTGTGTATAGTTTACTATGTGCCATTAGTGGCCATATACTGTAGCTTGACTGATGGAGCCAGTGGTGTAGTGGGTTGGCTACGTTGTTCCTCATGAGCAGGTGGTGAGATGTCAAGCATGGTGAAGGCAGCAGCCAGCAGCTACATCCCTTGAGGATTTATCTGGCATGGTCTCCGCCATCGGGATGGGTACCTCCTCTTTCTCCTTTTCTGTTGCTGGTTTAGAGATAATGCAGACACTCTTTGCAGGAACCCATTGTTGACCTTCATCTGTGGAGATACAAGCATACCCTGGCCCCAACATCATGAAGGAATAGGGGCTTTCCCAAGTAGCCATGGGTGTCTTACACATCACTTTTTCACCATTGCCACCTCTTTGCCATCACCCTAGCTTCATACTCTACAGAACTGGTGCATAGCTGGTGTGAGATCCTCAGCAGCACATAATCTATCTTGTTTATGTGGTCCTTTCTCACAGGGCCTGGGCCATCTCCCGCTTTTTGTTTAAGATATACCTCCATAAGTTTGGGGGGTAAGGTTGCTTGGTCGATAGGGTCAGCCACAACCATTTTTGTCAATAAGTAATCAGCCCTATTGTTGCCATCAAAAATTGGACCAAGGCCATCAATGTGAGATTGCACATGAAGAATGTAAAATGGGTGTGCACGAGTTTGAATAGTTTGTTGGGCTTGGAGGAAAAGCTCTGTGGTATCAGTTGGATTTTTCTTTAGGATCGCTGTTAACTGTCCCCTCCATATTGTAATAAACAATAAGGATTTACTAGGTTTCTTTTACGTAACATTTTTCTTTCTCAAAGTCAAACTTAAAAATCTCATAAATCCCTTCAAATACCCTGTGAATCTCCCAGCAAGTTCCAAAATAAACAAGGTCCCCTCTCAGACTGAATGACCCTGGCTTTAGAGACAGTTTCCATGGGCTTGGCAGTTTTACAACATAGGAATAACTGAGAAAGACTTTAAGGAGGGGCTGGTGGTAATGCCCCTGCTTTGTCAAAATACCATACGTGCAGGAGGAATGGTCTGAATGGACAGAATTAATCAAATAAAGTTTTCACTTAATGTCCTCCTTTCTACAAACAGTAATCAACTAACAACCTTAGGTTTTATCATCAATACAACAAAGTTACTTTACAGTAACTTTAATAATAATTTCCATAAGTGATAGCCAAATGGTTTTAGATATAACTTCCTTTTAAACTATAGGTAAAAGTGTAAATACCTGGTTTTCTATGGGACACACACACACATTACACAATGGAAGTGACCTGTTTTTAAACAAATTCTACATCTTTTGATTCCAACAAAATTCAACCCAAAATTTTGCTGATAAAACACTACTTTTGGCTTACAATGATTCCTCAATCTTCACCACACTTGAATTTTAGTATAGTTAAGAAAAACCACAAGGACACCAATTTCATTTCCAAATCATCACTTGCAAAACTACTAACAAAAAATTAGCCTTTTCTCCTCTCCTCACAACTGTAGAGTCTTATTGTGGATTTAGAGATTCAAATGGAAAGGTTGATATGTTTATCTAAACAAGGTGTGGGCTTCAGGATGCTGCAGGGCTGTTACTAGTAGGATCCTTGTTAGATTTATTATAAACTTAAATTCCCTATTATATTTGCAGCACTCTCTTTCTTAATCTGCTAATTTTACCTTGTACTTCAGTGATATGTTTATTCATAAAAATTTCTTAGAATGAAATGCTCTCAAAGCCCCACTCAAAAGGAGTGAAAATTCTGAAAAAACATGCTCAGAGGCATGACAAGTTCCATTTCGCCAAAACTGGGGAATTTGAAGCTCTCACCTTTCAAATGTTTCTTTACCAGCTCTTAGCAAAATTCCAATTTGCCTAAATGCCAATTAGTATAATAAATTCTGACTGATCTTAGCACTAGGTTATGAAAGGTATTAATTCACTTTTTCACATTTCCCTTGAAGTTATCAGAATAAGCTCAAATTGATACACAAGATTTTTTCTCTAGTAGGTGAGGCACAGAATAGTTAATTGCTTATTTTTTTACCTTTTCAATCTAAGGGGAAAATTCCCATATTATTTCTTACCACCTTTTCCTCACTCCACTTAGCCAGAGTGGAATGCAGGGAAAGAGATTTTTAAACCTATGAAAATCTCAGAACTTCTGTTCACACTTTTCTTACAGAATGACAAATGACTCTCACATATTCACTCACATAAAGGCATAAAGACAAAGCAGACAGACACAAACAACAGAATGGATCCAAAAGCTTCACATAGAATTTATAGGAGATATCCTGAAAAGATTTAACAGTTGCTAGCTCTCCAGATAGTAACAGAAGCCAGCTGAAACTTACTTGAAATTATTAGAAACAGCTATAACACACTAATGTGTTTGAGGCACCTCTGGCACTTTCAGTTCTGATGCTAAATGTATCATTAATGTACTCCACAGAAAAACAGCAGAAATTAGGAAATGATGGAGTCCCTCCTTCTCCCACTTCAAGTGAAATTTTGAAATATATGCCGAGGTAACTACCTTGACCCCAGCCACCTGGGGCTTAGTTGGCAGAGATTCTCATTCAGGAGGCTGTATCTGTGTGGGGAATACTGTCCTCTCAGCCCCTGTGTCTATCAGGCCAGAAAATGCTCTCCCTCCTAATCTAAGGGTCATCATAGTCCTTGTTTGTTCAATTTGTTGCATGAAGAACCTTTCCTCCACAGATTTTATGGGGCAATTGAGGAGCATGCCTTGAGCTATGAGAGCTCCTTTGTTGATATAAGTGTAACCACCATGTGTATTTAAAAGAAGGATGGCTTTGGGGATCTCATGATATATTCTAACAACCAGAGTGGCCATAGCATACATGTCAAGGGAGTGATAATGAGAAAAGTGGGAAAAACCTGTGAAAGAGGTTGAATTGGGACTTCACAGGCACTGTGTGGGGGAAAGCTAAAGTAACCTAAACTCAGAAGTTAGAAGATTTGGATGGTTGATGTGCTACCAGGGCTTCATAACAACCCCTCCCCTCGTGTATCTGTGGTGCCTGTTTCACTTGAGCAACAAGCACCCGAGGTTGCCAGGCCCTCGAGGGGCCCCCAAACCTGTTTCCCTGGTTCTTTCTCTGTCTGCATTCAGAACCCCAATGTCCCATTTGGCCACATTGTGGCCGTGGCATAGTGGGTCTTCCTCAACTACCTTCTCAAGCTCTTCCCTTTACTGGGTGCTTCGTTAATCTGTATTTGCACTCCCTTATATGATGTCCAAGTTTGCCACTCCTAAAACAATTTCCACCAACTTTTCTTGGAGTACCAAGGAAAGGAAACATGAGCTCTACCTGATAAACTTAAGAACCCATCTTTTCACATCCTTGAATAATCTCCTCTAAGGAAGCATCTTTTCGGAGCCTCATAATAACCCTTTTACATTCAGTGCTAGCATTCTCTCTCAACAGGATTTTAACATTCTTTCAGTGCCTCCCACATCCCACATGACTGGAGCTACAGCCTCTTGCTTTTGGACAGCAAAGTCAGTAAAGGCTCATTTGCTTTTTGCTCTATTTGTGTAAAGTTTTCTTTGTCCTCTTTGGCCACAGGGACCTTGCTCCATGCATGGGGAGCACAATTAAAGATATTTAAATAGGCCTCTTCTGTATAGCCCAACTATTGGGCTGTATCTGCAGAAGGACCAGTGCCTGAAAACTGCTGAAACACCAGTTGCATATGCACACCAGGTGCTAATTCAGCTCCTTGGAGGCAGCACTGCTCAGTGTTTTCCATCATGAAAAAAACAACCTGCCCTGGGGTCAAAATTGCTTTGGCAAATGCCTTAAGTACCTTAAAAGGAAGAGGTTTATGCTGCCTTCAAACCCATCCCAGATTGAAAGGGTCAGGGTTGGGTTCTTCAATGACTGGGAAGAATATCCAATTGTGTATCATATCCTCTTTTTCTCCCACCCTCTCTAGTGTTTTTTCTAATGCAGAGCATTTGTACAGGACACCTGAGGGAACTCTAGTGTCAAATTTTTTAATTTTGAGCCATAGTTCCCTTTTCTACATCCCTGGCTGACAGCCTTCCTCTATTTTACATGTGCTCTCCACATGAGGTGCTCTTGGTACTATGTTCTCTTCTACTGTGAATGAGCTTTCATGACCGTAATCCCTTCCTCCTTTCTGTTGATTCACCTGACTTTTGCCCAACTCTATTTTTTCTTTTGTTTTTATATCTATAATTTTATTGGCAAGAAAAGGTAACTAACATGGCTATATATTGTGTCTAAACTCTTTTTTTTAATTTTTTTAAAATTTTATTTTAGTTTGCATCATTCATTTCCACAATATTTTGAGTTACATATTTTCTCCCCATCTTTCCCCTACACACCACCCCAAAACAGCTATCCCAGTGTATCCCCTCTCCCGCAGTCTATTCTCTCCTATGTCCTCCCCCCTCACCCCTCTGACTTTTCACTAGGGCACGATGGATATCCCAACCACAGTGACTGTGTATCTCAAGTTCCAGTTGGATGTAGTTAATAATAATAATAATAATAATTGCATATATATATATACATATAAAATATTTGATTATGGAACTTTAGATTCTAGATTCTTTCTCTTCCTCCCTCGTCACCTACCCCCACTGGAAGGACTAGCAATGAAATACCGGCTGAACATGTGAAATTACGCAGAACCTTTCCATAGAAAGAACATTGTGAGAATCTGATTACATGTCCCTTCTTCCTATCCTGACCCCCAACCACTCTCCACCATGTCCCTGTCCTTCTACAGAAATGTGAAAATTTATCAGCCCTCCCGCCCACACTGCCCTCCCCTCCATCATCCTATCTCTCATCCCCCTTCCCCCTACTCTTCTAAGTGGCAAGATGCCCAGTTTAGAGTTTATGTCATTAGTTCCCTAAGCCAAGTTCCATGAGAGTAAGTTTGACTCTTTCCCTTTTGCCTTCCTGTTCTCCCCCTCTATTGTAACAATTATCTCTTGCTTCTTCCATGAGATGCTCAACCCCATTCTGACTCTCCCTGTCTCCTCTCAATCTAATCCTCTCTCACCTCAGAATTTCACCATTTAGAATATTATCTCTTCCTATTCAATTGATCTTATGCCCTCTATGGATTCATTTATACATAAACTCAGATATATGCTTGTTTGCATATGTAAACCCTCTTGTATAAATTTATGTGTACTTATATGTATATATATATACATTTGTATTCCCTTGCCCCATTCTCATACTGAGAAAAGTTTCATCGGTTACAATTGTCACTTTTCCATGTTGTCATGTAAATCGTTCATCTTTGATAGGTACCTTATGATTTCTTTTCCATGTTTACCTTCTCATGCTTCTTGTGTTGGAGCGTCAAACTTTCTTTTCACTTCGGGTTTTTTTCAACAGGAATGTTTGAAAGTCCTCCATCTCATTGAATGACCACGTTTTCTCTGGGAATACTATGCTCAATTTTGCTGGGTAGGTGATTCTTCGTTTTAATCCAAGCTCCTGTGACCTTCACAATATCATATCCCAGGCCCTTCAGTCCCTTAATGTAGAACCTGCTAGATCCTTGGTTATCCTAATTGTGTTTTCACAATATTCAAGTTGTTTCTTCATGGCAGTTTGGAACACCTTCTCCTTTATCTGGGGATTGTGGAACCTGTCTATAACATTTCTAGGAGTTTTCTTTTGGGGATCTTTTTCAAGAAGTGATTGGTGAATTCTTTCAAATTCTATTTTGGTCTCTAGTTCTAGAATATCCGGGAAATTTTTCTTGAGAATTTCTTGAAAGATGCTTTCTAAGTTCTTTTTTGATCACGGCTTTATGGTAGTCCAATAATTTTTAAGTTGTCTCTCCTGGATCTGTTTTCCAGGTCAGTGGTTTTTTCAAGGAGATATTTCACATTGCCCTCTATGTTTTCATTTGTTTGGATCTGTTTGATAGTATTTTGATTTCTTATGAAGTCTTTTGCTTCCATTTGCTCCACTCGAATTTTGACGGAATTATTCTCTTCAGAGTGCTTTTGAGATTCTTTCTCCATCTGGCAAAGGCATTCTTCTCCTCATTGGCTTTTTGGGCCTCTTTTGTCATTTGAGTTAATCTCTCTTTTAGTGTGTTCGATTTCTTCAGTCAGATTGCTGACTCTCTTTTCATGATTTTCTTGCAACATTCATATTTCTTTTCCAAATTTTTCTTCCACTTCTCTTATTTGATTTTCCAAATCCTTCTTCAGCTCATCTCTAGTTTTAAGGTATTCTTCATGTTTATTGGAAGACCCTGGTGGGGGAGCTCTGGCTGCATTCTCTTCTTCCCTCTATTTGTCATGATCTTTCTTTTCCCCAAAGAAGGAATCTAGGGTTTGGTTGCTGTTCTTACTTTGCTTCTTATGCTTATACTTAACTCATGGTTGGTCAGTCCGTGATTTTTTTTTAATTTTTGTGGGGCTCTGCTTCAGAAGGGAAAGGTCTGTCCCAAATCACTGGCATTGTCCCGGCTGCCATAGCTCTCAAGAAGGTGCTGTGTCCCTTTCCTACTTACTTCCGGCTCACTGGATAATGAAGACTCACAGGACTGAAGACCAAGACCACAATCCAGATCCAGGCCTCTCAACGCGAGAGCACTTGGCCTCTGAATGATCGCTTAGTCCCCCTGCTATCTGCAGGCCAAGGGAGTGGAAGCTGCAATGCGGAGGAGGGTGCAGAATCTCTGCCTTTTACTTTCCCGCACTGGAGGCATTTTGGCCGGACCGCTTTTCTCCCAAGACCTTGCAAGTCCCACTGTCCTAGTTCTGAACACTGCTCACACCTGCCACTAATCCGCTCACCACTCCTCTCCCCCAACCACCCCCAGGGCTCAGCCAGGGATTCAGGCCAGACTGGTTTTGGTTCACAGTGCTGATATGGTTCCTCGTAGTTGAGCTGACTTTAGTGGAAAGTAAATTTGCGTGCATTTTGGAGTTCTAGGATTAGTTTAGAGTCCTATTTTATGGGTATTTTGGGATGGCTATGTGAAAGCTGCGATATGTTGCTGCTCCTACACCGCCATCTTAGCTCCGCCTCTCTGCCCAACTCTATTTTATCAAGCTGCTTCAGCCCTTCCCTTTTGTCTAACTCTGTAATCCCAGGATCTCTGTAGGCAGATATGGGTGGCTGGAACCACTCCCTCTCTCTTTCCCAGGGGAGGAATCCCTGCTTGGGCCACTTTCATTGGGAAGGGCTGGGCCTATTTGAATACAGGAAGGGAACATAGGAAGCTCCATTCTCTCCCTTTCAAAGGCATCTTTTACTGGGTGGCAAGTTGTGAAATCAATGCCCCGGACTTACTTGTCCTCAGGACAGGTCCTGAAAGCCTCTCTCTCCCCTGCTATTATTTTGCCTATATATTGCCCCATCTTTACTCACCACTCTCCAAGCCTCTGCTGATTCCGATATATCACACAGTTACTTGGGAATCCTCTCCTGGAGCCTCTCTGCAAATAGAGGTGTTCCATCTCTTTTGGGACACACTGGCATGGTTCTGTGATGCTTCTTTCTGCCCCAAGGAGTTTTTTTTATCTGCCTTGCGCAACGTTGTGGCGGCTTAACTCAGTAGCCTAAGTGCTAGCCTTAGGCTGTATTCTCAGGAGGGACTGAAGAGACCAGAAGCAAGAGACAAGTTTACAGCACCTGTCCTTTATTGTATTGCAGTGTCCTCCTTAAATACTCTAGAAGTAACATGATTAGACCATGATCCCCTCAGGCACTGGAGGAATGGGCCAATGGAAGACAGGCCAAGCCAGTCATCTCACCTGCTGCTCATCAGTTGAGCAGTCTTGTAAAAGACCTTCCTGAGAGCTTAGCAACTGGGCTGTGACCCTCAACACCACAGTTCTTTAGACTCACAATGATCCATACAATGTATTATGAATAACTTAGCAATATTATGAACCAAGACAATTCTGAAGGACTTAGTTGAAAGATGATATCCATCTCCAGAGAAAGAACTGGTGAAGCGTGAATGCAAATCAAAGATACTTATAATTTTCTTTTTCTTTATTTTCATTTTGGTCTGTATTTTATTTCACATCCTGAGTTACATGGAAATATGTACAGCATGTCTACACATATACAATACATGTCAAAATGCTTGCCTTCTAAATGGGGATGGTAGAGATTTTGAAAATTTGAAAAAAATGTTTAAATTGTTTTATGTACAATTGGATATATATATGTGTGTATATATTATATATATATATATATATATATATATATATATATACACACACAAACAAAACTAAAAGTACTTCACTAATTATATCTTGTACTAATGTCCCTCCAGTTATTATACTATGTCTTACCTCATTTGCAAATGAAGAAATTGAGAACCAAGAGGTTAAATGTGAAGACTACACAGGGAATTCAAAGAAAATCTATTACATTAATTTAAGACTTTGAACAGAAAATAATATTTTATTTCCACTACACATGATAACACTATTATTCTTGGACAATCCAAGCTTAGTCATTCACAATTGAACTCATCTTTTGTTTTAAACCTATACTAATTTTTTTTGTTTGTTTCTTTGTTTTTGTTTTCTCTTCCATTTTATTTTTGTTTATTGTTTACTTCATTCATTTCCATGAGAATTTGGATTACAGATTTTCTCCCCATCTTTCCCCCCCACCACCACACCAAAGTAGACATCCCACAGAATAATCCCTCCCCCAATCTGCTCTCTCCTATGTCCTCTCAGATCACTCCTCTGACTTTCTGGTAGGGCAATAGGGATCTCCCTACCCCAGTGCTTGTATATCATAATTACCAGGTATATGTAGTTAATGATAATAATAATAACATATTTAACATTTGATTATAGCACTTTAAATTCTACATTCTTTCCTTTCCTCCCTCAACACCCACCCCCACTGGAAAGAAAAGTAATTAAATACAGACTGTACATATGTAGTTATGCAGAACATCTCCACAATGGACATATTGTGAGAGACTGATTACATTTCCCTCCTTCTTATCCCACCCTTCCCTTGCTCTATTCTATACCCTGTCCTAGTCCCTTTACAGAAGTGTGTGCTTCTGGCAACCCTCCCCCTCACCTTCCCCTCCCCTTCAACACAACTCTTCTCATCCCCATCCACCCTACTTTCCTGTGTGGCAAGATACCCAGTTTAGTGTTTATGTCATTCCTTCCCTAAGCCAAATTCAATGACAGTAAGATTGACCCTTTCTTTTTTGCCTTGCTGTTCTTCCCCTCCACTGTAACAGTTATCCCTTGCATATTCTATATGAGAGGATTAACCCCATTCTGTCTTTACCTGTCTCCTCTCATTCTGTTCCTCTCCCAGCTCACAATTTCACCTTTTAAAGTACCATCCCTTCCTATTCAATTGATTCTGTGCCCTCTATGTACACATATATATACACTCAGATATGAATTCAATTTCACATATACACCCTCCTATATAGACAAATGTGTATATATACATATATATATATACATTTGTATTCTTTTCACCTCTCCTCATACTGAGAAAAGTTTCATAAGTTACAAGCATCATTTTTCCATGATGACATGTAAATAGTTCAACTTGGATAAGTTCCTTATGATTTCTTTTTACACATTTACCTTCTCATGCTTCATGACACTTGAGTGTCAAATTTTCTTTTCAGTACTGGTTTTTTCAGTAAGAATGCTTGAAAGTCCTTCACCTTGTTGAATAGACAGGTTTTCCCATGCAACATTATACTTAATTTTGCTGGGTAGGTGATTCTTGGTTTTAATCCTACCTTCTTTCATCTCCAGAATATCATATTCTAGGCCCTTTGATCTCTTAATGTAGAAACTGCTAGATCCTGGGTTATACTAATCGTGTTTCCACAGTATTCAAATTTTTCTTCTTGACAGCTTGTAATAATTGCTCCTTGATCTGGCGGAAGTCCAGAACCTGGCTATAGTATCCCTAGGAGCTTTCTTTTTGGGATCTTTTTCAAGACATGAGAGGTGAATTCTTTAAAGTTCTATTTTGCCCTCTGGTTCTACAATATCAGTGCAATTTTTCTTGAGAATTCCTTGAAGGATGCTTTCTAGGTTCTTTTTTTGATCATGGCTTTCAGGTAATCCAATCATTTTTAAATTGTGTCTCCTGGATCTATTTTCCAGGTCAGTGGTTTTTCAAGGAGATATTTCACATTGCTTTCTGTTTTTTCATTTGTTTGGATCTGTTTAGTAGTATCTTGATTTCTCAGAAAGCTGTTTGCTTCCATTTGCTCCACTCCAGTTTCGAAGGAATTATTCTCTTCAGAAAGTTTTTGAGATTCTTTTTTCCATTTGGCAAATTCAACTTTTTAAGGCATTCTTCTCCTTATTGGGTTTTTGGGCCACTTTTTCCATTTGAGTTAATCTATTTTTTAAAGTGTAATTTTCTTCAGTCAAGTTGTTGACTCTCTTCTTGCATCATTCCAATTTCCCTTTCCTATTTTTCCTCCACTTCTCTTATTTGGGTTTCAAAATATTTCTTAAACTGTTCTATGGCTTGTAGCAAGTCTAGATTTTTCTGGGAAGCGTTTGGTGCAGGAGTTCTGACTATGTTGTCTTCCTCCCATTCCATGCTTTGATCCTTTTTGTCCCCCAAAAAGGAATGTAAGGTTGCAATCCTGGGTTTGCTTTGCTTCTTTTGCCTAATCAAGTTGCCAGTCAATTACTTGACTTTTGGGCTCAGTAGAACTCTGCTTCCAGAGGGGAAAGGTCTGTCCCAAATTGCTGTGGTTTATGCAGCTGCTGGGGCTAATAGGGGACCCCTGCACCCCACCCTCAGGTTTGGCTCACTGAAAATACACCCCAGGACCACCACTCAAGACCACGATCTGAATCCAGGCAGCTCAAGGCAAGAGCACTTCACTTCTGAATGATTAGTTGCCCCGCCTACAATCTTCAGGCCAGGGGCTTCTGAAGCAGCCACATGGAATCAGCTGCAGGGCCTGGATTCTGCTGCTTCCTTGCCCTGCACACAGTTTGGCCAGACTGCTTTTCTCCCCCCAAATTAGGCTGAGTTCCACTGGTCTTTCACTTAGTATTTGTTTCTTACTGGTTGATAATTCTGAAAATTGCCACAGCTGACGCTGATCCACTCTTCTGAATTCTCCAGCTGCAGATTGTCCTGACCACCCTGAGGTCAAGCCAAGGTTTCAGGCTGGGTTAGTTTCAGCTCCCAGCATGCTGTGATTAGCCCTCCCTGTCCCGCCTCATGAGCTGCCTTCAGCGGGAGATGTGTTTTTCTATAATTTTGTGAGTTCTGGAGCCCTAAAACTTCTTTAAAGTCATATTTTATGTGCCTTTGAGGTGGTTGTGGGGGAGCTGTGTAATTTTCCTGCTTCTACACCACCATCTTGGCTCTGTCCTCCTAAACCTATACTTCTTTCAGTTGCACTTTTTATTCTGTTAATTTTACCACCATACTGTCCTTTATTTAATTTAAAATCTTACAGACATTTTTGTCTTTTCCCTTTCCTTAATATTCCACAATTAATTGCCAAGTCTTATCACTTATAATCATGCCACAATTCTTGCATCTATTCTTTTCTCAGTACTCACATGACTATCAATCTGTTCCAGGAATTAATGAGTATTAACATCAATTTTTAAAAAAAAAACTGGAATTCTTATTTAAATTCTTTTCTCCTTTAAATTAATCCTTCACAGAACTATCTAATCAACTTTCCCAAGTCATAGATCTAAGCCTGCTACTTCTCTTAAAGCAAAGAAAAAAAACAAAGCATTCATTCCCACACCCCCACATTATAAATAAGGTAAAATATAGTATCTTTAGAATGACCTTTAAAAACTTTTTCAGTCTGATTCCCACTTCCCTTCTAACATTTTATATTTCATTACACGTCCTTATCTAGTCCACTTTTAAGGTCTTTCTTAATTTCACCAAGTTATCTCTTACCCTTTTGATTTACACAAGCTACTCCTGTACCTGAAATTATGAACCCTCTTCTCAGAATCTTTATCTTCCTTCAAGGTCCATTTCAAATTCCATTATATTTCAAAAGCTTTCCTTAATCTCCTGGTTCCTCTTAACTTTTGCATTCTTGATAATTTCCTGGAATGTTTTTGCCCATATCTCATCTTTGATCTCAAGCAGAAACTGCCTCATATTTACAATCTATATTTGTGTCCTATTCCCATGACATTCCAAGAGACTATCAGCTCTTTGAGAATAAGAAACAAATAATCATTTACCATTATATCCATTGCTCCAAGCACAATATCTTGCATATGGGTATCAACAACACAGTATTCACTATACGTACAGTAACTATAAGTATGTTGATGTGGTTATTAATCACAAAATGCAGCAGGATTTCTATGTGAGAAATATAGCTAGAACATTTATTTAAATACCAGAAAACAGTCCCCAAACCAGAAAGTCAAGGCTAATATGGTAGTTGGCACATGTAGTTAAAGTAGTAAACACCCACATTCTCATGTCTTCAAAACAGGACAGGCTACCTCAGACAAAGATCCTCCTCTCCTCACTCAGGACAACTGCTCAGCATCCAGGCAGCTTGCTCCCAGCAGCTCTAGTCCCCTGCAGTTCCCATCCCTGGTAGTCCTCAGCAGGAGTCCTTAGCAAAGATTTTGGCCGGCTCAAAGAAAAAGGAGTTCGCACTGCAACTGCAGGCGCTGCCTCTGCTGCTGCTTCCAGTAAACACCACAGGGAGATTAGCTTTGTTCCAGAGTTCTCTTGCTCCACCCTTCCTGCTATGTCAACAAGTTCAAGGAGCATGGAAGATCTTCAAATCCCAGTATCATTACATTTCTCTATATATTTTTGAAATGAAACCTCTTTTAGAGACACTTGTTGTAAAAATTATTTCCCATGTTTCTATTTCCCTTCTAAACTTGGTTCCATTGGTTTTGTTTCTGCAAGAAGTTTTCTATTTAATATAATCAAAATTATCTATCTTGTATTTGATAATGTCCTCTATATCTTGTTTGTCCATGAATTCTTCTCTTCTCCATTGATCTGTCAGGTAAACTATTTCTTGTTCTCCTAGTTTTCTTATATAAATATTTTATTTATTATAAAATTATAATATATATTATAAATTTATTACTAATGCTACTTATTACTAAGAAATTCCAATAGCAGAAGAAAGAAGAAAAAATTCCTATTAAAATTACTGAGGACATCATAAAATATTTGGTAGTCTACCAGCCATGACAAACATAGGAACTATATAAACACAATTACAAACCACTTTTCAAACAAATGAAGTCAGATATAAATAATTGGAAAACATATTGCTCATGGGTAGACCAAGCTAAAATAATAAAACTGATAATTCTACCTAAATTAATTTACTTATTTGGTACATCAAACTACCAAAAAAAACCCTCATTTTATAGAGATGGGAAAAATAAAATAATTCATCTGAAATAACAAAATATCCAGAATATCAAGGCAATTAACAAAAATAAATGGAAGCAAAGGTGGACTAGGCATACCGGATCTTAAAGGCAGAAATCATCGAAACTACTTGGTACTGGCTAAGAAAAAGAGTGGTGCACTAGTGGAATAGATTAGGTGGCCAAAACACAGTAGTTAATGACTATAATAAGCTACTGTTTGATAAACCTAAAGATTCCAACTTCTGGGATAAGAACTCATTATTTCACAAAACTGCTGGGAAAACTGGAAAATAGTATGGCAGGAACTAGGAATAGCCCTACATTCTACACTGTATACCAAGAAAACAAATGAGTACACAATTTAGATATAAAGTCAATTCGAAAGTATGAAGTGGTACCTCAGAACTGTTTAATTTGCATTTCTCTAATCAGTAGTGATTTAGAGCATTTTTCATATAGCTACTGATATATTTCTTCATCTGAAAACTGCTTATTCATATCATTTGACCATTTATAATTGGGAAAATACTTGTATTCTTATAAATTGAATTTAATGCTGCATATATTTGAGAAGCAAGGCCTTTATTAGGAAAAAAAACTTGTTTTAATTTTTTATTATAATTATTAATTGTATTTCTCTACATCCCATCTCTCTCTCCACCCCCCCCTTTCACTTTACTCCTCCTCAAAAATACTTTTTTTCTGACTACCAAATTCTCCAATATACCCTCTCTTTTGGCAACACATCTCTTCTCTTTTTTCTTTCACATCCTCCTTCCTTTAGGGAAAGATAGATTTCTACAACTAGCTGAATGAGTATGTTATTTCTTCTCTGAGCAAACTCCGACAATATCAAATCACAGTCATCTCACACCTATGCTTTCTATATACTGTTACTGTCTTTTAAAGATATAATTATTCTGAGTTATAAATACCATCTTTCCATGTAGCAACATAAACAATTTCACATTATTGAATATCTTATTATTCCTCTTTCCTGTTTACCTTTTCCTGCTTCTCTTCAGTCTTGTATTTGAAAGTCAAATTTTCTTTTCAGCTCTTGTCTGTTCATCAGAAATACAAGAAAGTCTTCTACTTTATTGAGTATACATTTTCCTCTGGAAAATTACTCTTGATTTTACTGGGTAAAGGATTCGTGGTTGATATCCTAGTCCTTTGTTCTTTGGAATATCACATTTCATGCTTTACAATTTTTTGTTAATGGAGAAGTTGCTCAATCTTGCATCATCTTGATTGTGGCTCCATGATATTTGAATTGTTTCATTCTGCTTGGATATGATATATTCTTCTTGACCTGGGAGCTCTGGAATTTGCCTATAATGTTCCTGGGAATATTCATTTTGGTATGTCTTTCAGGAGGTGATTTATGCATTCTTTCAGTTTTGATTTATCCTCTGTTTTTAGAATCTCAGAGCAGTTTTCCTTGATAATTGAAATAAGATATCTAAGATCTTTCACTGATCAGAGCTTTCTAGTATTCCAATATTTCTTAAATTATGTTTTCTCAATTCACTTTTTAAGGTCAGTTGTTTGTACAATGAAATGTTTATGTAGTCTTTTAATTTCTTTTTTTCCTGAAATTGTTTTTATTGTTTCTTGAATCTCATTTATGCCTTAGCTTCCACTTGTCAAATTCTAGCTATTAAGGGATTATTTTCTTCCGTCAGCTTTTGTACTTCCTTTTCCATTGGGCCAATGTTGCCTTTTAAGAAGTTTTTCTCTTCAGTGATTTGTTTTTGTTTTTTGCCTTATTTCACTGTTTGGCCTGTTTTGATCTTAACATGTTGCTTTCTTTACAATTTTTTTTCTTTAATCCCTTTACCAAGCTGTTGACTCTTTTTCACATTTTAAATGCATCACTCTCATTTCTTTTCTTTTTACTCCACCTTTCTTATTTAAAGGGATTTTAAAAATCCTTTTTAGCTCTTCCAAAAGTTCTTTATTTTTGTCACTGAAACCAATTCACATTTTCTTTTGAGTTTTGTTAATAGCTGATCTGCTTTGTACTCATATTCCCAGTTTGTATTATGACCTTACCTGTCACCATGGTAACTTTCTTTAATCAGATTCATTTTTTGCTCTTATTTGTTTATTTTTCCATTCTATTTATTTTTATGATTGTTTTTCTTTATTAGTGAGACATTTATAATTTGGAATTAGCAGTCATGTTCTTAAAAGTCTATAGTTTTACCTTTTTGACTCTTAATTACATAGCTCATTGTCCCATGAAGATTAGCAAGTTCATAAGCAATCCTTGGAGTCAAATCTTTTCACAATTATTGCATTTTGTCATCAGTCTCTTCCATAAAACAAGAGATTGGGGGGGTGGAGTCAAGATGGCGGCTTAGAAGCAGAACTCCTTGGCTCCCCCTATAAGCACCTCAAATACCTATAAGTTATGACTCTACACAAATTTTAGTGCTCCAGAACCCTAAAAATTGCACAGTAAAAAAGCTCCTGCTGAAGGCAGCCTGTCAGGCTGATGGGTAGGGGTTCATTGCAGCACACTGGGATCCCAGACCAGCACCACATGAACCAAGACTGGAGGCCTAAGGGGGACATAACAAGCTGCAGCTGGAGCTTGCAGGAGAGTGGATCACCAACAGCTGTGATGGTTTCCAGAATTATCAACTCATGAGAAACAAAGACTAAGTGAAAGGTCAATGGAATTCAGCTAAATTTGTGGGAGAGAGTCTGGCTCTCTGCTTCCAGCGCAAGAAGGAGCACTGCCATCAAGTGGCTGCTTCAGAGCTCCCAGCCTCCAGATTGTAGTAGGAGCAAGTGATCATTCAGAAGCTAAGTACTCTTGTCTTAACTGGCCTGCATGGGGATTGTGGTCTTGGGTAGTGGTCCTAAGGTGTGTGATCAGTCAGCCAAAGCTGGTGGGGGCTGCAGAGACAGTGGCATCCTAATATTCCCAGTAGCTTCAAAACCCCCAGCAATTTGGCACAAAGCTCTCCCCTCTGGAGTCAGAGTTCTACTGAGCTCAAAAGTCAAGTAATTGACAGGCAACATGAGCAGCCAAAGGAAGCAAAGCAAGCACACACAATTTTAGATTCCTTTCTTGGAGACAAAAAGGATCAAAACATGGAACAGGAGGAAAACAACACAGTCAGAAGTCCCAAACCAAAAGCTTCCAAGAAAAATGTAGACTGGTTACTAGCCATAGAGGAGCTTAAGAAGGATTTAAAAAACAAATAAGAGAAGTGGAGGAAAAATTGGGAAGAGAAATGAGAACGATGCAAGAAAATCATGAAAAGAGAGACAACAACTTGACTGAAGAAAATAACACCTTAAAAAATAGATTAGCCCGTTGTCCCTTCCCCTTCCCTCTCCCCCTCCTTCCCCTTTCCTACTCCCCCTCCCTCCTCATCCCCATTCCCCTCCCTCTTCCCCCTACCTCATCCTTTGCTCCATCCTTTCTCCTTCCTCCCTCCACCAGCCTAGATGATGCCATGAAGGAGAGAGCCAAGAAGGCCACAGAGCCTGTTGAGGAAGACATCAAGAGTCTATACCAAGATATGTTCTCCAAAATGGCCATGTACCTGATGGGAGAGCTGACAGCCACCAGTGAAGATTATAAACTTCTTGAAAATGTGAACAAACTGATTAACTTGAAGTATCTAAAAATGAAAGATATTGCAGTAAACATAATTAAAAACTTAAAGGACTTAAACCAGAAATATGCAGCAGTTCAGCCTTATCTGAATCAGATCACTTTAATTGAGGAGCAAGTAGCAGCTCTTGAGCAGGCAGCTTACAAGTTTGATGTATATTCAAAGAAACTAGAAGTAAACTACAAGAAGTTAGAGAGGCAATGAAAGAAATGTTTAGCACAAAGACTCTAACTACAAGAATGTTTTCTAAGAAACATGTGGGAAGGAACATATCACTAGGCTTCAGTTCCTAAAAGAAAGTGGTGTTGCTGATGCAAGCAGATTCCCAGCTCTCACCTCTGGCTGGATGTGTAACTGGACACTCTTGCTGTTTTTGTCAACCTGTACGCCTGGAACCCCATTTTATCATGTGCTTCCTTGTGTGCCCTGCACTAAGAATCAGAAATAAGGATCAACCCCATCTGTAGCAGGCATAAATGAGTGACTCCTGGCTCTCTATCACCTCCCTAGCCTCCTACCCTCTCATTACCGGTTATTCAACTTAAATAATAAATGCCAATGTATTACCCTAAAAAAAAAAAAAAAAAAACAGATTAACATAAATGGTGAAAGTGGTCCAAAAAGACAATGAGGTGAAGAATGTCTTAAAAAGTCAATTTTGCCAGATGGAAAAAGAATCCCAAAAGCTCACTGAAGAGAATAATTCCTTCAGAATTAGAATGGAGCAAATGCAAGCAAACAACTTTATGAGAAATCAAGATATTATTAAACAGATCCCAAACAAATGAAAAAATAGAAGACAATGCGAAATATCCCCTTGCAAAAACCACCGACCTGGAAAATAGATTGAGGAGAGACAATTTAAAAATGATTGGACTACCTGAAAGCCATGATCAAAAAAAGAACCT